>CAKLNU010000640.1:2494852-3118565 GCA_922788865.1 Poeciliopsis turneri | reverse complement strand
AGCACGCGAAGAAGGGAAAACATCTCTACATTGGTCCCAAAGC
Source organism: Poeciliopsis turneri (assembly GCA_922788865.1). NCBI lineage: Eukaryota > Metazoa > Chordata > Actinopteri > Cyprinodontiformes > Poeciliidae > Poeciliopsis > Poeciliopsis turneri. Next base: position 3,118,522 of record CAKLNU010000640.1, on the reverse strand, counting down.
CTTTGTCATTGACAGGGAAGGAAAAAGAAAAGAACATGTTCCTGCTAATGACTAGCAGACATTTTGAAACAACGAGCTAACAGTTAAGTAATGTCACTTAAATATTATACAGGCTCCATTTATTATTTAATTTTTTGGACGGGAGAGTTTGTAAGATTTCCTGCAACTTAATTTTCAGGGTTAGAAGCTACAACTCTTAGTAGCACTTTTATGTTTAAAATTATTTCACTTAATGCTCGAGGGTTAAGAAACAATACTAAAAGAAAGGCAACTTTTCTATATCTTAAAAATTTTAAAGCTGATTTCTGTTTTATTCAAGAAACTCATTCCACTGCAAATGATACCAAATTCTGGAAAAGTCAATGGGTGGACGAATTATGGCTGGCACATGGCACCACTCAATCAGCAGGAGTGGCAATATTACGAAACAACTTCAATGGAGATGTTTTATGCTCACTCCTACATACATATGGACATTTTGTTTTATTAGTTGTATCAATAAATGAAGAAAATTTTTTGTTAAGTTCTATCTATGGGTATAATACCAAAGCAGAAAATATGCAACTTTATGATAGATTAAGTAACGGGGTGAATTATCTATGTGACAAGTATCATAATATGAATATTATTATTGGTGGGGACTTCGATTCAACTCTTGATGATTCATTAGACAGATTTCCTCCAAAGGCTAATATAAATACAAACACAGCTCTTAAAGACTTTATATCAACCTTTGGCCTGATTGATGTATGGAGACAAAAAAAATAGCTCAAAAATTGAATTTACATGGCAAAACAAGTCTGGCTCCTTGCAATCAAGAATTGACTTTTGGTTGATATCTGATTTAATAACTGATGAAATTGAGTCGGATATTCTACCAGCTCCTTTATCAGATCACAAGCTTATTTTGATTGAAAAAACAAAATTAAATAAGTACGAAAAAATAAAATTACAGCTTACTGGAAACTCAATTCGTCACTGTTAGAAGATAAAACAGTAGAAGAAAATATTTCACAAACAATTATTAAATATTGGAATACAGCTTGTAGCCAGAAGGAATTTAGTAAAAACTGGGAACTCCTCAAATATGAACTTCGGAAAATTTTTATGAAAACTGGAGCTGAATTTGCTAAAAAAAAAGAGGAAAATAGAATCAGAAATAATAAAAGAAATTATCTCTTTAAATAATGTTCTGCCAGAAAATATATCTGAAGAACAAAAGATTAGATTAAACAATTTACAGTTGAACCTGGACAATATTTACATATCTAAAGCTAAAGGAGCGTACGTTAGGTCGAGACAGAAATGGTTAGAAGAAGGAGAAAAAAACTCTTCTTATTTTTTTAGGTTAGAAAAAAAGCACCAAAAGTCTAATAGTATTACGAAACTTCAAATTAATAATAGTATAACTGAAGATCCTGTTCAAATCTCTTCTTATTGTGAAACTTTTTTCAAAGAACTGTATCAGTCACGGTGTTCTGATGAAACTATTACACAATTTATTAACTCGATGAATAATACGCATCAAATCAGTAAAATTAATAAGACCATTGTGATTCTTTGATCACTCTTGAAGATATCCAAAAGTCTATCAATAAATTAAAATTAAATAAATCTCCGGGGACAGATGGTCTCAATGCAGAATTTTATAAAAAGTTTTCAAAGCAATTGTCGCCATTTTTACTTCAAGTTTATCTTGAAAGTTTGGACTCTGGATCACTTCCACCTACAATGACCCAAGGTCTAATTACACTGATTCCTAAACCACAAAAAGACAAGCTTCTTCTAGATAATTGGCGACCAATTACTTTACTACAAAATGATTATAAAATTATTGCAGGTTGCATTGCTACAAAAATTAAGAATACTCTTGAAGAAGTGATTGATGAAACTCAATCTGGATTCATCCCGGGTAGACACATAACTAACAATATTAGACTTAACGTTGCAAACAAAAATATTGTAATCTCTCAACTTGCTGATGACACTGCACTTTTCTTAAAGAATAAGTGCGAAATAAAAAAAACTATTGAAATTATCAACACATTTTCTGAAGCTTCCGGTTTAACTCTAAATCTAAATAAATGTGAAATACTTTCCATTAAATCTCAATTAAAAGGCACATTTTTCAACGTTCCTATAAAAGATAAAGTTAAATATCTTGGAATCACAATAATTAAAGATCAAAATATAAGAGCAACAGAAAACTTGAACCCTATCATTAAATTGGTTGAACAAAGATTTAATCTGTGGCTACAGCGAGATCTCTCTCTCTTAGGACGTTCATTATTGGTCAAAGCTGAAGGAATATCTAGACTCGTTTACCCAGCCCTTGCTCTTGACGTTCCAAAACAAATCATTACTAACATTAATAAAATAAATTTTAACTTTATATGGAAAAAGAAATGTCATCTCATTAAGAAAAGTAGTTTAATGAATAAAGTTGAAAAAGGTGGAATTGAAGCTCTTGACTTCATATCTTTAAATAATTCATTCAAAATTAAATATTTAAAAAATCTTCTAAAAAACCCAAATTCTATATGGAATGCTATTCCAATTTACAACTTCAATAAAATTGGAGGTTTACCTTTTCTTCTTAGATGCAATTACAGTATATCCAAAATACCCTTAAAATTATCTACGTTTCATAAACAAATGCTGTTAAGCTGGACACTTTTGTACAAACACAATTTCTCTCCTCATAAATATTATATATGGAATAATGAAGACATTAAATACAAAAATAAGACAATATTCTATAAAAAATGGTTCGACAAGGGAATATTTCTTGTAAGCCAGTTACTAAATCCAGACGGCCATTTGTTGTCTTACTCTGACTTTATGTTACTTTTCCAATTTCCTGTTACTCCTAAAGAATATGCAGTGGTATTTGATGCAATCCCTAGTGGGTCATTAAAGCTTTTATCATCTTCACCTCCAAGTCAAACTTACTCTGTACCAAATTTAGATCCAAATTCAATTTATATTGATTATGATTGTCCTTTTATAAGTAAGAAAGCAAACAACAAAATGTTAAGAAATATTCTATTAAGAGATATGGTTTTTTTCACCAGCTTGTGTATTTTATTGGTCCAGAATTTTCGAAAATATAAATTGGAAGTGGACTTGGTTGCTCCCTAAAAAATACTTAATAAATAATAAAATAAAAGAAATTTCTTATAAAATAATTCATAGTGTGTATCCCAGTAAAACATTTTTGATAAAAAGATATAAATGGGATCTGGATCCTATGTGTACTTTCTGTAAAAATAATGAAGAAACACTTGTTCATCTTTTTTGGGATTGTAATTACACCAAAATATTCTGGAGAGATATGTCAAATTATTTTTCATCAAAAAAAATTTTAAATATTACTTTTACAGCTAAGGATATACTGTTTGGGATGGACAAATGTAAACTTACTAAAACAAAATCATTATACGTTGTTAACTTTTTTATTTTTTACGGTAAATATCATATTCATACCTCCAAATATTCAGAGCACAAACCTAACCTTAAGATTTTATTATCCTCTATTAATATTTATATAGAATCTTTAAAATTTAGCTCAAATTCCAAAGCCATTCAAATCTTAGATGCCCTTAAGGAAATACAACCCTCGAGCACTGATTCGATGTCAATATTGTAAAAAATTTGTTCTATGTTCTGTAAAGCCCTTTATTGTTGTAAATGTATCTGTTTGTAATTAAGAGTGTTATATGTTGTTTATGTTTGTTCTGTTTTTGCAATAAAAAAAAAAAAAGGTAATGGCGCAGTTTCCTTGATTGTGACTGAACAATCGGGGGGTGATTTTCCAGACACTAGAAACATGAACTTATTTCCAAAAACCAGCTGGGTGTTTTTTTTTAAACACTGGGTCTATTTTTAGAAGCAGTTGAGACTCAAATGGTTTCATTGATGTCACCATTTCAGATTTGATCAAACTTCTAATTTTTAAAATATATTCCACTGAATACTGATTGTAGTTTTGCTTTAGACTAAAATAAGAATGAAGAAATACTTTTTCACAGCAGTGTTTATCAAACTTCAGTCTGATTTCTACTGTCTGGTTTCTTCCTAGAAGCAGCGTCAAACAGCTTTGACATAAATAGTAATTTCAGTTTTGCACCATGGAAACGTCTCATTGTTCACCAATCCATTTTGCAGGGATTTGTTTTCCTTTACAGGAACTAAATCCTTTGGATTTTCTGGTTCCTGGAAAAGTTTGATCCCTTCACAGATGTTGTTCAGGTCTGGAGAATTGTTTAAAACACTTTGGGACTTTCACTTGCGTTCTCTAACTAGTTATAATCAGTTCTCTAATTATTTTGTAAAATATATTTCATTGTTGCATGCAGCCAAAATAACTGGGCTCATTTTGGTTCATTTTTTGTTAGCAAATGTTAAAAATCTGTTGAGGCATGTTGCATTGTCGCCTTCTGAATGAACATAAAGTTTTATTTCACAAGAGTTTGAACTAAGTATTCAGCTTGCTCAAGGCTTATTACATATTTAGCTCAATATCACATATATAACTTGGTCACTAAATATTAAGCTTAAATAAATATTTAGCTTAATGATAAATGTAGTTTATAAACTAAACATTTTTTGTTTAGCCTGATGGGGCTCCATGGGATAAAGCCTGACCACCAGGCTCTTGCCAACGTGCCCCCCCTCCAGGCCTGGCTCCAGAGTGGGGCCCCGTTGACCAGCGTCCGGGAGAGGGAACACTGTTTCCGTTGGTGGTACTCGTAATAAGGGGTCTTTGGGCTGCTCTTGGTCTGGTTCCTCACCTAGGACCTGTCTGCATTGGTTGACCAGAGGCATGAAGCCCCTGACAGCTCCTAGGATCACAGGGACACTCAAACCCCTCCACCACGATAAGGTGGCAGCCCATGGAAGGGATGTGTATATGTGTGCATGTTATGTGAATATGTGTGTATGCATTTATGTATGCATATGTGTGTATGTATATTCAGTAACTTATTTATTATTTAAGAAAGAGAGAGAATGAGAGAGAGAAGAAGAAAGAGTTTTGAATGTTTCTTTTTCTATAGTAATTGAAGAAATATTGTGCTATGTGTTGCTGTGGCACTGTGCTGACAAAGGAAGCAGCCACCCTTGGGTAAGAAAGAGTCTTAGATTTAGTGCTGATACCACAAGACTCAAGGGATTTTTTTAAGCAATTCTTTCAGTTTCTTGAACTCTTTTGGGGGGCGATTTAGATTGACCAATTGACCTAACCGGCATGTTTTAAGGGATGTGGGGGGAACCAGAGCACCTGGAGAAAACCCACGCAAGCACGGGGAGAACATGCAAACTCCACACAGCAAAGATGTGACACATCCTCTCTGTGAAGCTGCAGTGCTAGTCACTGCATCACCGTGCTGCCCACTTTTTTTCTATTTCAAAATATTGTGCTATGTGTTGCTGTGGCACTGTGCTGACAAAGAAAGCAGCCACTGTTGGGTAAGAAAGAGTCTTAGATTTAGTGCTGATACCACAAGACTCAAGGGATTTTTTTAAGCAATTCTTTCAGTTTCTTGAACTCTTTTGGGGGGCGATTTAGATTGACCAATTGACCTAACCAGCATGTTTTAAGGGATGTGGGGGGAACCAGAACACCTGGAGAAAACCCACGCAAGCACGGGGAGAACATGCAAACTCCACACAGCAAAGATGTGACACATCCTCTCTGTGAAGCTGCAGTGCTAGTCACTGCATCACCGTGCTGCCCACTTTTTTTCTATTTCAAAATATTGAGCTATGTGTTGCTGTGGCACTGTGCTGACAGAGGAAGCAGCCACTGTTGGGTAAGGAAGAGTCTTAGGTTTAGTGCTGATACCACAAGACTCAAGGGATTTTTTAAAGCAATTCTTTCAGTTTCTTGAACTCTTTTGGGGGGCGATTTAGATTGACCAATTGACCTAACCAGCATGTTTTAAGGGATGTGGGGGGAACCAGAGCACCTGGAGAAAACCCACGCAAGCACGGGGAGAACATGCAAACTCCACACAGCAAAGATGTGACACATCCTCTCTGTGAAGCTGCAGTGCTAGTCACTGCATCACCGTGCTGCCCACTTTTTTTCTATTTCAAAATATTGAGCTATGTGTTGCTGTGGCACTGTGCTGACAGAGGAAGCAGCCACTGTTGGGTAAGGAAGAGTCTTAGATTTAGTGCTGATACCACAAGACTCAAGGGATTTTTTTAAGCAATTCTTTCAGTTTCTTGAACTCTTTTGGGGGGCGATTTAGATTGACCAATTGACCTAACCAGCATGTTTTAAGGGATGTGGGGGGAACCAGAACACCTGGAGAAAACCCACGCAAGCACGGGGAGAACATGCAAACTCCACACAGCAAAGATGTGACACATCCTCTCTGTGAAGCTGCAGTGCTAGTCACTGCATCACCGTGCTGCCCACTTTTTTTCTATTTCAAATTCGTCTTAACGTTTGATTGCTTTTTGAATTGGGTTGTGAAGGGATCTTTTAAAGGGGAAAAAACTTGCCTTTGTAAATTTTGTCATGATGGAGCGTCACATGGCACGATGGTTAAAGAGAAACATTCTTGATTTTCATTCACTCTTTTCCTTCTTTTTTCTGTTTCTTCAAATGGAGAATGTTTCGTACTTTTTTCCAAAAAGAAAGTTTTGGTTTTTTCCTTTTACCATCCTGCATGGATTTTGGATCTGTGTTGTCCAAATTCTCCTGGATGGTTTCTACAGCAGACTGCATCTTTTCCATGGATCCCGAATCCGTGGAACCACCTGATGAGGTTTCTTCTGAGAAATCCTCCTCAGAAGAAACCTCTTGGTGTAAAACTTCCACCTGGTCAGGTTGCCTCTCTGAATCTTTCTCTTGCAGATCTGTGAACTCCTGTGGTGTGTTTTGTTTGACATCTTCCTTCTCATCTCTCAGAGAGTTGGCAAGCTGTACATCCTCATTTGGTCTTTCCAAATGAATATCTCTCTCACAACTTACTTGCCGATATTTTTCTGCTTGTTGTTTCACTGCAGTAACATCGGTTTCATATCTACCATTCAGCTCCTGGTATAATCCTTTCATCTCCTCTAACTCAGTCTGCGCATTCCTTTCCTTCTCTTGCAGAATTTTCATTTCTTTTTCCATGGTTTCTTGGAGAGTGGCATTCAAGGCTTTTATGTTGTTGAGAAGCACCATGTCTTCCAAATGAGCTTTTTTCTCCTGCGTTATCTGCATCTTAAGATTTGCACTTGCTGTTGAAGTAAAGAATGGCTTGTTTCATACTGGCTTATATTGCATTTTAAATCTTTTGCCATCTGGTTGAATTTCTGCTGCAGAGACTGGAACTCTTCTGACATTCTTTTATAGAGATAATTTTGCTCTGCTCTGAGATTGTTGATTTCCTCAAGGTCCTTCTTCTCTCTCTCTGAACTGGCTGCTCTCTCACGCTCTACCTCCATCTCATATGTTTTCACTTGGGCTTTAAGTCCAGAAACATCTCTGTCATATTTCCCATTGAGTTCTTCATATGCACATTTGGCCTGGTCCAATTCTGCCTGCAGACTGTTTTCACTGTTTTGCAGAAATGCGATCTCTTGGGAAAATTTTTGAAACATATCGTCCTTTTCAGCTCTTAGATTTTCAAGAAGCTGTTCTACTTCACTAACTCTTGCTTCACAAAACTTTTGCACTTTGGCCTCCTGCCTCACCAGAGCGACTTCGTCTTCATACTTAGAGCAAAGCTCCTTGTAGGAAGTCTGGAGTTTATCTAGGTCGTCTTGGAGGGCTTTACCTTTCTCTTTTTCAGCCTGGATTTCTGATGTAAATGCTTCCTGGCTGAGGAGATAGGCCGTCTTCAATTCTACATAGTCTTGTTGCAGCAACTTCTTCTTCTTACATTTCACGTCGTTGTGGACCTTGGAAGCAAGGATCGCAGCGCTGACAACTCCTGGATCACTAAGCTTCTCAATTCTCTCGAGTTCCCTCTTTGACTCTTTCTCCTTGTTGATAAACATTTCTTTGAGAGCTTTCTGCCTTTTTAACTTGACTTTCGTTTCTTCCAGCTCAGCTTCCAGGTGGGCCAGTCTTTGGTTGTCTTCATATCTTTGGGCTCTCTCCATTTCTAAAAGAGAGCCCAGCCTGTGGATTTCCTCGTGTAAGACATTCGGGTGCACAGGTGGGAACCTTCCTTGGAAATTTTGCTGGATTCCCCTTCTCATCTGGGGTCCCATCTTTCCATTGTAGTATCTTGGGTTTTGATGAGACATTTTCCCTGAAATGCGTTCGCTAAAATCAGTCGATTTCTAAATTACCTGAACGGTCGATTTGAAAGAGCTTTGTGTATGTCTGAACTGGTCAGTGATATACCAAGCAATGAAAAATATGCAGAATTGTGTTCTATATTTATATCTAGTTGATGACATCAGACAGACTGCCTCACTGTGACATCACAGAATCTTCTGCTGGTGGAGTTACATCATCTCACCAGCAAATATCATGCTTTAGATTCTTGTTTATATTCGAAATAGTCTGATTCACTTGTTTTTTCCATATTTGATCATTTCTTTTGAAATTTTTTCAAAATCTATTCATTAGAAAGTTAATTTTGTTTGTTTAGTCAAACATTTTTTTTCTTGTTTTTGTGTCAGCAAACATTGGAAAAAGAGAGTTGGGAAGAAAATTTGTAATAAATAGATGAGGTCTGGAAAGTTGGTTTCTTTTATCAAACATTTATTGCTTTTCTTCTACTTTTGTGCTTTATATATACATATTGATGAGGAAACAGGTAACATTTTGCTAAGTGAATGCCATAAGTAGAAGTAAATATATAAATATAAAATTATTAAATAAGATGAAAATGACAAGAACTAATTAAAGTAATAATAAAAATAAAATTAACTAGTCGGGGCAGAGCTCAAATAAAGTTGCAAGATTTCCAATGAGAAAAGCAGGGATCTCAAACCCATTCCATCATGCTTGACCACCACAAACATAATGTGTGCCACTGTAAATGTCAAAGCTGGGTCATTTTCAGACCTATGCATACGCATAATTTTTATTTGTATGCTTTTATATTTAGATCCTCTCTTCATGGACAGAGGATCTAAATATGAGGCAATCCTAGATGGTAGATGAAGACAAACCAAGATCAACTGATTTAAAGAATCTACAAACTAAAAAAATAAAGCACTCCGATATTCTTCACTGGAAACTCAGAGGAAGCAGCCCAGATCTAAAAAAGTTCATAATTGGATAAAATCCAAAGTAATTGACATCCATTACTCTGGAAAGGCCTGCATCGAAAGCCTATTTCTAAGGCTTTCGATCCACTACTGAATAAAAATATCCATCTCAGATTTGTCATTTCTGAGGTCTCTCGCTGGACGTCTGTTCACATTTTCTTTTTCTTGCAATTTCCCTGGCAAGGGGAGGTGTGAAACGGATCAAACGCTTTTTGCTGAAAGAGCTTATGATTTTGCACGGGCTTTACTGCATAGCAGGGATTCAGATGGGCTAACCCACATGGAACTCAAAAAATGAGAATCATGAAGAGCAAAACTGCTCTTGTGCAAGGCAAAAACATCATTAAACATCTATTAACGCATCACTGTACGCTTGGTTTGGTGTCCAGTTTTATTTTAAAGTCTCTAGCATGAGGTAATTCAATAAAGTGGTGCCATCATCCTTTACAGCGCTTATAAGTGCAGTCAGAAAACAACCGTCCTAATGAAATGCGGCACTTAAAAAGCCTTCGGTATGATTTGCATCCGTCAGCACAAGGGAAATAGCTTTCATTTCATGTCTATATAGCATTTTACCATAGATTTAGTCTGTGCTTCGAGGCTATTGCAGAGATATGACCGAGTTACAAGAGAGAGAGGAAAGTGGTGATAACACTGCACTGTCACAGTGATTTTTTCCCACATCATAATCTCCTTCTACATATTAAAACACTGTGAGCTGAGCAACCGTTCTACAGCCGAATCGATGCATGCAGAACGCACATTTATCTGCTTTACACCCAATAATTTACTTTCTGAAATACAATTATACTAAGAACAATTTTATAAAGAGCTGAAATACTTTCATAGAAAACACCGAGGGGAATTAACGCTCCGTTTAGTGCCACCAGTGATCTGAGACATGTGGCTACAAAGTACATCGATTTTCTCTGCACCCCACTGAGCCACAGTGGTGATTCCATTTATTTAAATTAGAGGACATTCTGTTTTTACTCCCACTTCACAGGGGCTTAATTGGCATTTACACTATCTGTCATTTGGAGGAGGGCAGGGAGAATTGGAGTTTGGACTTTGTTCAGAGACACAGCGCTGCTTGGCTCTTCTGAACCTGAACTTATGACCTTTCTGTTTAAGCAAATGTGTTTTAGATCACCGTGTCATCATACCCCCAATTAAGCCTGGTCATGCTCAACCTCCTAGTAGATGCTGAGCATGTGTAACTTGTGCTTCTGAAAAAGTGGATATAACTTTTAATTGACTTTTGTAAAATAAAAGACTCTTACATGTTAAACTTTTTTGAACTCACTTTAATATTCTCAAACTTTTCACAGAATCAGAATTAGATAATTACCACAAAACTGAACTGTCATTCAGGTAAACAATTTAGTGCTAAAATCGAGTTTCTAACCAAGTGATAGAGACGTCTGCAGATGTCATCGAAACGCTTTCTTCTCACCTGTTCTCATTTTTTGGGTAGATTGTGTAATTTTGTTTTGAAGACATGCAAAAAATAAGTCTCCTGCAAATTAATGTATTTTTCACATACTGTCATGTAATAAAAACAATCGTTAAGATATTTAAATGTGATATCTGTGAGAGATTAACACAAAGCTAAGCATAATTATTTTATTGCTTCTAAAAAACTAGTTTTAAAAATATATTTTACTCTTGACTTACTTTTAGGTTTAGAAAATGTCATAACTATTCATCATCTCTAATTCAAGTGAGCAAATCTTTCCTTAATTTACTACAAGAGTCATTTTGTTTTTCTGTATCTTTTTAATCATAGATGGCTGCAGTTATCTCATTACCTCCATCCATCCATTTTCCGTCACCCTTCTCCCTAATGGGGTCGGGAGTTGCTGGTGCCTATCTCCAGCTGCGTTCCGGGCGAGAGGCGGGGTCACCCTGGACAGGTCGCCAGCCTGTCGCAGGGCAACACAGAGAGACAAACAGGACAAACAACCATGCACACACACACTCACACACTAGGGAGAATTTGGGAAGGCCAATCAACCTGACAGTCATGTTTTTGGACTGTGGGAGGAAGCCAGAGAACCCGGAGAGAACCCACGCATGCACAGGGAGAACATGCAAACTCCGTGCAGAAAGACCCCGGGCCGGGAATCGAACCCAGGACCTTCTTGCTACAAGGTAACAGCGCTACCCACTGCGCCACTGTGCAGCCTATCTCATTACCTTTCACATTGAAATATTTAATTTTACATTCTCTTTTTAGGTGGTGAGAGATGAAATAGAGGAATGAAATGATTTTCATTTTTGGGATAGGAGTTGAGCTTCGGACTGGATTATGAAAACGGAGGAGTCCCTGCGGCACAGGAAGTTCCATCCTGTCTCATTAATACTGACATTCACACCTGTTGGTGTTCTGAGGCTGCACCTGTTTGTACTTCAACCCTTAAAATGAAATCAGTATTTTTGGAAAGCTTTGACATTTATCCAGCTCAGTTTAGTAGAATTAATTCCAAATGTTTGACACATGCGAACATCTGTGACGTCTGGTTGGGATTAAGAAAATGTGCAGGTCACCAGCTAATGTGGGATGTTAGAAATCTGACGTGGCAGTAATATTAAAAAGACAAACCACATAATTATGTAGAGCACATGTATCCATTTAGAATATTGTATTTTATTATGGTGCATGATGGCGCAGCTGTTAGCACCATTGCCTTGCAGCCAGAAGGTTCAGGGTTCAAATCCTGATCTGAGGTCTTTTTGCATGGAGTTTGCAAAAATGAATGTGTTTTCTCAGCTTACTCTGGTTTCCTTCAAGTTCAAAAACATGATTTTCTGCTTAACTGGTCCTTCTAAATTGCTAATAGGGGGTGAGTGTTTGCATGGTGGGTGGTTTGTACTTTGTGTCTCTTGCTTTATGATGGACTGACTGGCATCAAGTCAAGCATACATCCCACTTGCGTGGATAAGTGCGAGTATATACACAGGATGGATGTAAAAACAACAATGCAGGGTTTTCAAAATGCATCCAAGCAATCTACTTTTGTTTCTACCACTTTACGCATCTAGAAACTTAGAAACTTACATTTTCACCAGTCGATCTGTGGAAAATAATTCTGGTTCAGTCAGATTTGCTATTTTTAAATCTTGCTGCAGATTCACAAAGGTTTGAGCTTTGACTGGATAATTCTAACACACACGTAAGCCTTGATATTAATTGTAAATTATTTTAGCTGTCACTGTACGTTCAGGGTCGTTGCCCTGCAAGAAAGTGAATCCCAGCTTGCAGTCTCCTGCAGCCTCTAGCAGTTTTTTCTCTAGTACTTTTCTGCATTTATCTCCATTCATCTTTCCATCAACTCAGACCAGGATCCCTGCTGAGGAAAAGCATCACAGCATGATGCTGCAGAATGATGTGCAGTGTTAGTTTTTCACCCAAAATAGAGCTTTGCATGCAGCCCAAAGTTTCTACTTTGACCTGGTCTAACACTTTCTGTATGATTCCTCTGAACGTCGGGGGGAAATTGCAAACAGGACTTTTATTTATTTACATTTTTTATAGTTAATTCAAATTGTATTGAAGACAAATGCACACTTTTTAGTATTTTTATTTTAAAAAAAAAATTTCTTCCACTTTGGAATTATACATATTTTCTGCTGGCCTCTTATGTCCATAAAATATATGTAAAGTAAAACAAATCTGAACATTGAATTTTTAGATTGGCTAAAACTGCCTTGCCAAATTGTGGCAACTTTTGGATCATCAGCATATTTCTTACAACACTGTCTTCACTCTAATTAAACATTCTGTGTTCATGTTATAAATAATCAGGAACTGGATGGTTTCTGCAGTAGTTTGGTGAGGGTTTTAAGGGACTATAACAATACATCAATGCACATGACTGAGGATTTAAAAGGCTGTGGAGTGTTTTGAGGACATAAAACATCTCTAGCTAGAAAATGCTGTTTTATGATTGTGGTGAGAGTGTGTCCAGGTTCTCGGCAGAGGTTAGTAACAGCACTACTTTTATTATGTGAGGCCTGTGTGTACCAGCATGATTTGTTATGAAGAATTTCAAGTAGGACTGGCTAATAATGTAAACATGACTAGAGTAGACTTGCAGGACTTGCAGAAAACTTTTCATTTATGTAATTGCAGTGCTCCAAGCAGAGCCTGATACGTGTATTGCATCTTGCCAGAACAACAACGAAAGAAAAAATATTCTGATTTCCCCCAAAGCCTAATAGCATTTTGGTCCTCTCTTCTTTGCAGAATTGGGGGGTTAACCAGCCCAGAATGTCAATTGTTTTTAAGGAAATTAATTTTTTTTTTTCACACAGTTCCAGTTCAGTTTTGACACCTTTTTTTTGTTATCTCAGTAGATATTAAAATGTTTTATTATTTTAAAACAAAGTAAAAGCAGAATTGATGAGGAAAAAACCAAGGAACATAACGATAGTTCAATCTAAAATGGAGGAGACAGAAGTTGTGTAGTGAAAAAAAAGAACTGGAAGAATAAATTTGTATTTTCTTGTTAGTTAAAGAGAATGGGACAAAAAGCAAAGCAGATACTAATGAAGAAATATTTTAAAGTTCAAATCACACAATTTGCTCAAATGTGTTATTTTTTTGTTTTGAATTAAAGCTGTACTACTTGTTTTTGTTCTTGTTGCCAAATCTGGTCAAGACATAGACGGCTTTATATGCGAGTAAAGCTTTACGTGTTGGTAATAAACTGACATGTGAGGGTCAGTGTCTTTCTAGGAAGTGATTAGTTTCCCTTTTAGCACAGTGGCCTAATCTGGTCTCTTGAACTTCTAAAGACGTTATAATGCAATTAAATAATCCAGTTGCCTCGTTTTAGGTCTATCCACAGAATGACATGATGAGTGTAATCAGCAGACACCTTTAGCCTCTTGTAATTCAGAAGTTATTTGAGGAAATGTGACTTATTTTGATCTTCATGAAACATATCCAGTCAAAATAAAGTTTACATGTGCAGCGCTGACTTTCAGCTTCCACTTTTCTTCTGTTAGTTGTGTTTACACCCAAAAACACCCAAAAACTCTCACCCTTCCCAAGAGTGCAAAATGCTACTGTGCAAAAGCTGCTTTAAATGTTATAAAACAGAATGTACAATTCAGCTTCTGAAATATTTAGCTTAAGAACATTTTTGCCTTGTAAATGCAAAATATCCTCATCTTGATTTCTTTAGACTGAGGAATTAATTTTAATTTAAAGTTAAAAATGTGCACAAATACTTTTTCATTCTTACTGGAGTAAAACTATGTAAATTATTTAGGTATTCTACCCACCTGTGTTTTCTTAGTGTTTGTTACTATTTTTCTTTTTTGTTTGATTAATTTTATAGCTCTACCTACTGATGCGCAGCACAATCAGGACTGAAAGAAAATCTCTACTGTGAAAAGCATTTTGTTTTGTACAAACTGCTGCAACATTTCTAATGTTTTTGAATTCTTTAAGTGACAGTGCAAAGCTACAACATGTTAAGTCTTATTCAACACTTTGAACTAGACCTGGGTCTCCAAGATGTGGAACCTTGGCTCTTGGTCATTGTAATGCTGCCTTCACTGCATGTTAGGATAACCATCTGAAGAGGAACACAGAAATATATGCGATCGCTCGCTGAAATTTGTTTGTAAGCTCCAGGAGAGAACTGAATTTGAACTGAATTTTGAAAGTAAAGTTGCATAAAATGTTTTCTGTTTACCCACAATATGTGTCATTTTTCATAAATCTATGTGCCTACAAAAATTGTGCCACTGATGGGCTGAAGTTACTTTGAGTAGGTTGAGTGGACAATGTGCAAACATGCAGCTCCCACCCCACATTTGGCTCAATGAATGTGAGTTACAGCATAATTTCACCCCAAAGAAATACACTTTTGAATTTCCAACTGTAAGTGACAATGACTGCATGCTTACTAGAAAAAGAATGTATCACTATATAAACAAACAACAACTTTGTAACCATGACAAGCGCAAAGGCCCTGAAACAAAGGATATTTGTATTACAACATTAAGGAAAAATACTGAGCAATATTTAACAGCAATTATGTATATCTTTCCTACAATATAATTATAATGTAACACATGTAATCTAAGAGTTTGGTTAAACTTTATGACATAATTATAAGAAAGCTCACATCAATTCCCCCCTTTAAAAGATTTTGTTTCTTTGTTCTGCTATTTAGAGTAATTTTAAATAGTAAAATAAAGTATGTACATCACAACTGGGCTCAATGAGGTGCAGTCCAAGCACATTCTTGTCACAGGTGTTATTCGCATTTCCCACCAGTCCGGTGGGCCGTGAACGCAGCGTGGCGCTGCCATGTTGTTGTTTTATCTTCAGCGCAGAGTTTCCAGCTGCTGTCGGTGTCAGCGGACACGGTGGACACTTTTTCAGGGAGACGCGTTCCTCTACGGATATTGCCTAGAGAACAACTAAACATCGAGTCACCGCGAAAGTTACCACACCCCAGGAGCTACCGTCGGGTATGTACTTATTTTTGGCGTAAAAGTTGTCTCTGTTGACACTTTACTGATTGGCCAATGCTCGTTCTGCGGTTTTTGGGGTCCTCTCCCCCCACCATTCATGTCTCTAAAAATCCGCTTCGTGGTTTCAAAGAAATATTCAAGGGGTTTTGAAAACAGCTTCTTTTTTGTGGTCGAACCACACGAAAAGAAAAAGTTAGCCTCGGCTAAAAAGCGAAATATCCGAGGCGTTCGGAAGCTAACATCTGAGCTAGCCTGCTAATGCTGACAACTGACACCACTTTGCTCAACTTTGTGGCTTGGAAAGTAACTTAAACTGAGGATTGTGTCGTGGGAAGTCGTGATAACTTCTTGTGGCGAGCTGGTGGGTCTAGAGATTACTATTACTCGCTCATTCAAGGCCAGAGCTGAATAGAAACCGACCTCAGGTCAAAGATCTTTCCGAATGTAATGAAATATATCTTGAGATTTTATTGATAAAAGCTTTCCATAGCAGGGAAATCTTTGGAAATGTCTCAGGCCTACTTCAGTAAACTGCAAAGTCAACCGGTAAATCAGTCAGAAATCCAGAATCATTATTACAAAGTTTTAGAGAGTGTGTGAAACTTTTTTTCTACCACAAAAAAGGGAACTTTGTCATGTCTTCACTTCTTCTGAGTCAGTTTGGGAGTGGAGAAGGATTGCATTGCTCTACATGCCCCATTACTATTAGCCGTTCTTCAAAGTGCTGGAATTAGTGCAAGGAGAGTCAAAGTTCATTCATATGTAATCAGTTGTAATGAGATCATTATCTATTTACAGCAATGTGGCCTTTAGTTCAAGCCAAGATTTTCTAATTCCATTTAAGAAATAACTTTTGGATTACAGTTTTGTACATTTCCAAACAAGGTGCTCTTGTTTTTTCTTGTGTTACAATATTGATATATTTAAAAAGCAGTTTATAAATGGAACATTTCACCTCCCACACTTTGAAAGGTGTGAGTGTTACACTCAAAGTAGTCTTGTTTGGTAGATGGAAACTAATGCTGTTCAATATTATGATGGGTTTATAGTTCATGATTAAAACATGTTTTCTTAATTACTCTTTCATCATAATACTGTAGAAACTTTGTAGAAAGCATTCAAACCTCTCTAGCAGTTCCAGCTGTTGGTAAAGGTCTTTACACGTTGTTAGGGATTTGTAGACTCTGATGTGAAAGCATGTATTATCTTACTCATATATTACTTATCATATTATTTATTGTAAAAAATTCTTACAAATTTTGATATATCGTTGTTAGTATAAATTCCACTTCATGATGTTTAAAGAACATGCAAACTGTCCGTACTGTTGTGATTATTGTCTTACTATTTACTCCACTGTTTGTTCAATGAGAATATGAATAAATGTCAATACATTTCATAAATGCTTTTAAATGCAGTGACTGTGTGCAGTTTACAGACATAATCTCACTAGTTTATGAGTGCAATACTGCAATATTGCACAAATTTATTTTAAGATGACAATGGCGATTCGATTAGTTATTCATCACTTTCCAAAATAATGAAAATAAATTTCACCTCCTGTTTAATCTCTGCTGCCTCACAAATTAACCTTGGAAACATTGCAAAAGCAGCTTGTGGTTAATTTAAATTAGCGGTTTATTGTTCTGCTGGTTTCAGGAAATCAAAATGTTATCTTTTTGATAACTGACTGACTACTGAACGGTAGTCAGTCAGTTAGTCAGTCAGTTTTTGAACGTTAAACTGTGGAATACGCACTAGCAGAACATCAGAAATACCCCCTTTAACTTATTCTTACAGTTATTAGAGTATTAGTACTATACTTCAGCTAATAAAAACTACTGGCTTAAGTTGAAGCTGAAGTTGCTACTTGAAAGAAAATGCTGTGTCTGGGTTGAAGTTTTATTTCTGTTGTCTGTATAAGGAGTGAAGAAAGGGCAAAGATCAGGGGGAGATTCATCAAGTGATCTTCAAACTTTGTCTCATATTATAATGGAGACTTTCTGTATTTCAGGCTTTTTGGTCAGTTGAAGTGGATCTGGGTAGAAAGTTGAACTTCAAGTATCAGATTTGGTAATCTTGTTACTTGAGCTGAAAACCTCAGGTGGGGGAAATCTTCTCAGGAAATGGTTTGTGAGATAATATCTTGTACTTAAAATCTGAGATGTCTGTATCTAATGTTCCCCAGGTATCAGAAAACTGTGGGGGTTTGGCAGGTCTCTCCAACCTCAACATTATAATCATGCAGTGTGTTTTACTTGTGCAGGGGATTTCTGTTAGGCTGAGTGTGTCGAAGCCGTTATGCTGTGGCCACAAACTCTGACAAAAAGGCACATAGCTGGTACTTGATGTTTTTGTAGGTAATAAGTTTCTCCTGGAAGTCAAAGTTCCGGGGTGGGAATTACATCATTAGCTTTAGAGCATTCCAGCTGCGAGTTAGAGTGGGATTTGCTGACACAAGCTGTCAATAATAGCAGTTTTCTTTACTTTCTGCAGTGTTGTACAGTGCTGTCTGCTCCACTGGTTTAGAGAAATGCAGACTGTTAGAAGTGTTAATAATAAGTTTGTCGCGGCAAGTTTAGCTAAGTTGTTGATGCTCTGCATCAGCGAGGCGCAAATAATATATCAGGACTAACATCAGTCACCGCCGAAATGAGTCTTTTTTCTTTTTTTAATTGTATTGTCGGATAAAGAAAACTGGGCAGATTATTAACAACCAGTATTTATTTCCATTTTGTTAATGGAAGTCATATTTGTTTGGTCATGTGACAGTGAGGGTGATGTAGTAGGAGGTTAGTGTAGGAGTTTAGCTAACGCAAGGAAGGAGTGGCGAAATCAGTGATGTGTTTTTGTTTTTTTTTTCTTCAAGGTGTCGAATAATAAAATATATATAATGTACCAAATGTCTGTCATAACAGCAACATTACGATCAGCCTAAATTTTAAGACTGTTGCATCCTTACTCAGCAGCCCCTTTGCTTTCAAAGCTCAAATTGGTAGTTCATTCTTTTTGTATTTCTGACCTTAAAAATCTGGTTTCTGAATATTTATAAGACACCATGAATTCAGCTCCACTAAAAGTAGAAACTAATTAAAAAATGCAATGAGGGAGGCACTAATAAATCTTTAATTTTTGGAGATCGGCGATAAGGAAGACTGAATAATAGCTCCTGTTCTTAGATGCTTTCACTGTACGTATTAATGCACACTGAAGAATATGTGGTGTTTGAACTATTAAAATATATAGTTAAGCTTTTTATCAGATGGTTGTGGTCTTAACCCTGGGATAAGACTCTATTAGTATTTGTTTATTTGTTGTTTGTTGCTATTTGATTACAGTGACAGAGCTAAGCAAGCCAGTGGCATTAATGTGTTTAATGCCACTGGCATTAAACACATATTTAATTTATATATATATATATATATATATATGCGACAGACTGGCGACCTGTCCAGGTGTACCCCGCCCTCGCCCGGACGCAGCTGGAGATAGGCACCAGCAATACCCGACCCGTTAGGAGAAGGGTGACGGAAAATGGATGGATGGATGGATGGATATATATATATATATATATACATATATATTTACATATATATACATAACATATGTTATGTATATATATGTACAGTTTTGTGTTGTTTCCATTTAGCGTTAAGACAAAATGTGTGATCTGAGGTTCCGGGATTTCAGTCCTTATGTTAGCTTTGGTTGATGATTACATAATTATGGCTTTTTTGTCTCCTGTGGTACTAGGGGAAGACTCAAAAACTGCATCGTTTTGCATAAAGTCTCAGCTGCATTACTGTGGATATCTTTAAAACAGATAATCCCCTCCCCCATGCTGTTTCAAATGGGTCTGAGTCGATTACAGATCCCAGACATCTTGACAGATGTTAAAACAACCAGCCGGGTCAAACGAGGACTGAGCATTCTGGAGATGTTGGGGATTTGCTTTAAGTTTTTACATAATTGATCTGTTTCTTTTAGTAATGAGAACAATTTGGACGCACAGTAAATATTGGCTGCCATAAAGAAAATTTTAAAATAGTGGTTTGCTACACATGTTCTCTACATGAAGTGTGCAGAAACGAGGCAGCATTTTAGAGAAGCACTTTTAAAAGTCTCAGTTTCTGTCACCCAAAAAGCATTTTGCACTCAGATATGTGATACAGAAGTTATCTGTGGTTGTTTGTACTGGGCCTAACTCGGCTAAAAAAACTGTATTTTTAGAAATGTAAAATTTACATTTATCAAGTGATATACAGAAAAAACTGTGACCTGCTATAGTGTAAGCTGGTCATCTGAGTTGGAGAAGTTCTGTGTTAAGTAACGAGTTCAGGGACTCCAGTTTTTTGTAAAACAAACTACTTTTATTTGAACGCAAGGATCATTGGCTGAGTTATTTATATAACTGAAAGGTTCTTGGTAATCATGACAATTTTACATCTCTTTAATCTAAAATAAGTATATTTTTCTAAAGCTAAAGTGATGCATTGAAGATGAGCTGAAAACAACGTTTAATCTTAAGGTAAAGAATGAAAACATCATCCTCTGCTTGGAGACCAATTTTGCTTTCACACATGCCTAGGAAATGGCAAGTTTCTGAAAAGTCATGTGTCTTTGGGTATTGTCACTATGTACTTCCTTAATCTACTGAAAGCAAACCCCTCGGCGGGAAATTACTCTCAGACTGATTACTGAGAATTTTCTCTTTGCAATTTCTGTCCAGGGCCAACTCAGTCACTTACAACTTACTAACTTATTAAAAATCCACTTCATATGTTGAATAGACATTTCTGTCCGAGAAAAACACTATGAATAGACATTGAGTTAACTGCTGACAAGGCACCCAGATCTTTACATCTTTTACTGGTAAAACTAGTTCTGCCAGACCTGACAGGGTGAAGCAAATTAAACTGTTGGATGAGTCAACATTCCCATCTGCCATGTTTTTTATTTGTCCTTTTTTCTGTTCACCTGACCAGAACAGAAAGTCTTCTGCTTCCTGGGTAATCCAACCCCATGGAAGATAATCCAACATGTCTTGGTTTATAAATAGGGGCAGCTTATGTCCATAAAGAGACCGTGTCACTTCCTGCTTGTCACAAGTAAACAAACTGATTACTTGATGGATAGGATGAATATAACTGACACCCATAAACTGTTCTTTCTATACTTTTAATTACAGTTACCATGATTGCCTGAACCTCCCTAAAGTGAAGAAAAGGAAGACTATAGGCATGCATATTTGCTAAAATTACTATCGACTTTAATACTGGTAAAGTTATGAGAAAGATCATTTGAGATGAGTTTTACCACAGGAAATACTCTGTCTTCAAGTTTGATTTAAGTTCTGATATATTTAAGTAAACGGCAGCAAGTTACAGTTGCTTTGTAAGCTTTGTACTCAGCTGGGAAACAAATTTCCTGTAACTGAAAGTTTCTACTTCAGGAAATGAGTCTGAAAAAAGTGAAAATGTATTCATCTGTCACATATCTAATCCATCAGACGCTAACATTTGCATAAGATGAAGCTAATTCTACTTGCAAGTGAACAATGTAGGTTTAATTTTCTTTTATAAGTATTTGCTGAGGTCAAATATTTAATATAATAAGAAATCAAACTTTGTAAATGTGTAGTACACTATGATTTAATTATTTTTAACAAGTTTGTTCTTTGTACAAGTTCTGAATTTTGTGCATTTGAGTTTAGGGCACAAAACAGTGAACTAATAACCTATAACTGATAAAACAGGTTTATATTTGTCATGATCCAAACAGGCAAAGATCATTTAAAATTTGATTGATTTATTTTCTTTCAAGAAAGTGTGAAGAATAAATTATCTCTAACGTTAATAGATCCGAGTGCAGGAAGTGCTGCTGTCAAAAATAGACCATGAGTTTAAGTAAATCATATTTTAAACATATCTGTTGATAATTATTGGAGAAGACAACTGTCCTGGAAGTGGCCGTTCTATATGGTCTGTGTAAAAACGTACTACAGATTAAAAATAGCAGAAAGGTACGCTACTTTTGCATAACCATGGCAACAAGTTATTTATTTATTACTTTTCTGACACCCGGGAACTATTGATTAGCATCTCAGAAGCTTACATAACATCTGAACTATGACTCCAAATCCGAGAGGAGTGAAAGAGGAGATAGAGTGGAGAGAAAAGAAGGAAGTTAAAAAGGAGCGGCAAAAGCAAATGAGGTGGATTAACAACACATGATGGTTTCAGTCAGGACATGTTACTGTGGAATATTGTCTCTGCTCCTCAGATGTTAAAGTGTTAGCATGTCATCCAGCAACAGTGTTCAGTCAGAGGCCTCTTCAGATTCCTTGTAACTGACTGCTACTGGAGGTTCTTCCTGCTCACAACTTCCATAACTTTGAAGATACTCAGACGTTATGAGTTATTTAATTGACTTTTAGTATGAGTTGAAGCTATACCTGTGATCAGAATTTATAAAATACACTTGAACAATCTGTGATGCACTTCATTTGGAAAATGTGTTAAAGTGGACGTAGCAGCATCTAGCAGTTTGCTGACATCCACTTACTCATCATGAAGGCGTTATTGACACGTTTACACATGCTCTTTGCTAATTGGTTTCCTAAACAGCTCGCCTTGTTTCAAATCTGCCTCAACCTGTAGGAGTTGTTGGTAAAAACCTGATTTTCTGCCAATTATAGAGACATCAGATAGATTTTTAAAAGTTTGCCATCAGGCTGTAGTTTCCTCAAAGTACCTAATCCGACTGTTGACAACTTAACAGTTAAAGTGTTGTTGTAATTTTCTCAGATGATAATCTGATCTGGCCCCTAAGCTGCAATTTTCAAGTATTATAGAAGAAATAAGTTTCAATTTACCCGATAAAAGAAAAGTAAGATGAATAATTAGGTAATAATTTTTTCAATAAGGCAGATTCTTAAAAAATTAATGAAGATTAGGTATAAAAGGCAAATCTTAAGCAAGTTTTGCTCATCGGTGAAAAATTGTGCAGATATTTTCTTTCCATAGTTTTTAATCTCTTTCATTAAATAGCTGCTGCAGTGTTTCACAACTTTGACTTTTACCTTGCGTGTTTAATCATGTCCAGTGAAAGTCAGATCTTAAAGTGAAAGAGTTAGATTTAGGATGCTGGCTGGAGGAGGATATCCTGAACATGACTGAAGATGACTTTTTCTTTTTATTTAGAAACCAGTGGGGTTTTTTTATCTTTTAATTAATAGGTTTCATTGATTCCTTCTCTGAACTACTAATTATGTGCAGTGTGGTCTCTAAATATCTTGTTTTCCACATGTGTGCTTGAGACTTTGGATTTTTATTCTTTCACTTTGAGCTGTTTGAGGTAACAGTACGTGATCGGACGCAGTGGTGATGACCTGATTTTGACATTTCCCCTCCTGGAAAGAAAAAGAATGGTAATGGTTCTTAGGTTTGCATTAATACAAGAGGAAAATCTGACGTTTTCCTGTTCCTGTGTGTGTAAGATTTAGTTTGCTCTTCAATTTGAAGTTTCCAAATAGCTTTTCAGCACTAATTTAAACTTTTCATGAGATGAAATGCTTCCTCAATGCTGAAAATCTATCATTTCAAGCCTACTAGATGAAACCATTATTCTACTGGAAAGGCTTAATTCTTAATTCTTGTCAATGTATGTTTGTTCCAACAATGGCCCAATTTTAAGAAATAGAAATCAATCTGCAGACCGCTCTGCTTATAGAAAATATATTAATGAATATTTTGAGATGAAGAGCTGATATTGCTAGATGCATAAATCTGCTGCAGAATTCATTATAGTTGGCACAATGTAATTTATTGTGTTAAATATTGACTAGAATCTATAAATGCTTAGTTTGTTTGATCAAAATTAAATGAATAAAAACAGAAACTTGCACAAAAATGTGTTGTAGATGCACCATAGGCTTACTGCTGCTGTGAAGCAGCTTTCAGTTTTTATGCTCCAACACTTTGGAATAAGCTTCCTGCTCATTGTAAGACTGTCCCGACCTTGAGTTTATTCAAAACAAGGCTAAAAACCTTCTTATTTGAAATTGCCTATTCTTAATTTTTTTAATTCTACTCATTCACTATATTTAAAATTGTGGTGTTTACTTTGTCTATTTTTAATCTGCTTGATCTTTTGTTATTATTTTAATTTTTTTTTATTACTATCTTGTATGTTGTTGTATGGAGGCTGTGGTGGATAAATGCTAACATTGCCATTTTGAGACTTTATGCAAGTAGTATGGTTACATAATGTTACAAGTTAGAACGTTGTGATTATCAAGCTCATGTTAATGTATTCTGTGATTAATTGTTTTATTGCAACAGGCTTGTCAGACATATTTTCTAGGATAGTTTCCTGGCAGCTACAGCGACTCTTGTTTTCACAGTATCATCTCTTGCAGTAGATTAGCTTTAAATCCTTTTAACCTGGTTTTATTCCCACTCTGCCCTGCAGTTGTGTAATCCTTTTTATAGACTTTGTTGACATGTAGCAGGAGGGCTCCGTGTTCAGGTCAGACTGGCTAATAACACTGTCCTGTAGGAGACAATCCTCTACTAACACTGTGTATCCTCGTCTGAATAGTCAGAATAGCGACAGGTATGGGAATTCCATCTTGAAGAATAAAATGGTTCTAATTATCCAATGTTTTGTTTATCTTTATTATGAGTTTGGAGTTTAATACCAAAGTAGTTAACAGCTCATTTAAAAACTGTAGATGACAATAGCTTTTTTTCCACTACAAATTATATCCTGCTAATGTTGAAAACAATTGCAGTGTTTCCCTAAGTAAGAAATGCCATTAAAATCACATGTGAATAAACTTGTTCACACAATAAGTCATTTGAAATCATGACGCCGACAGATGTAAACGTAATTTCCCATGATCTCGCTCTCTCTCTGTGACTCATTGCCTCCCTTTTTCTCCCAGTTAACACTGTAGGTTTAAGTTCAGGTTATCAAGAAGAGTCCTTGTCGTGACATTAACGATTTACATTTTCCAAAGATAGATGGTTTAGCTTTACTTTTGCAAACCTCTCAGATGTATTATTCGTCAAACCAATTTTTCTAAAGAGCTGCCTGATTGAAGTGCCTCTCTTGACTTTACCATGTAAAGGTTTTTCCTGTTAAAATAGACCTGTGGTATTCCCCCTGTGGTATGTTTATGAGATTTTATTTCAGACTCATAAAAGTCCACATCAATTCCAGTAGATGAAATTTAAACTGATTTTCTGTCTGTGGAGGAGCGATTTTATGAGCATAATATACCAGCGTGTAGTTCAACACCTATTCTGCTCCAGCTGCTGCTGCTGAAACTTGACTTTTATTGAAATCTATAACTCTTATGACCCAACGTGGAAATATTGCTCTGCAAATGTTGGGTAAATTTTCCTGAAGATTACCTGTACAACATTACTTTGAAGTGATGTACTGCATGGTTATTTATAGCAGGTCATAGGATACTACAGTCTAAAGTATGCCTGACAAAATCTCATGTGGGGCTACATTAAAGGGTACTTTGGATAATAAGTAAAAATTTACCTGGCACTCAGAGTATCTGCAAAAATAAGGGGGCAGCAAAGAGGGTTTTTTTTTTTCTAAGAAAATGCGTAGTTTCAGGTTAATAAGTCAATAATTATCTTATTTTATAGATCATAAATTGAATCTGTGCTTACCTTTTCTCTCTGTTGGTTTGGAATTCTTAGTATTGGGTCAAAAATGCACTTAGAGAAATACATATACATAATAAGATCTTAGGAGTTGAACAATGAACACTTACAGAACTTGCAGATCATAGCATGCTAGTGACATTCTTGCTGACAGCTCTGATCCTTTACACACTGAGCTCCAGTTTCTGCCTTCATGCGTCTGGCTCAGACTTCTTTGTATGAAAAGTAACAGGTGCAAGCACTCTTGTTCCTACAGCAATTTCTCTTTTTAATGCAGGACAAGCATCAGGGGACTCATACCTGAATGTTTGTTGACTTGTGATGTTATTTGTACCATTTATTCCTCACATACACTGCTGTACTCTTCTTATCATGGATGGATTTATATTTGAAGTCTTTTTTGTTAGACTTTCTTGTTTTGTGTACTTGTGACATTAATTGCCAATTTGGGACTTGAATAAATCTGAATCTGAAGGAGCTCTGTTGCAGTTTTTATTGAGCTAGGACTGCATTTGAACCCCCCTAGTTCAACATCTACAATACTTTGTGTGATCAAACCTGAGTGGATATTTCTGTACTGAAAGTAGGTTTGTTAAAATTCATTTATATGTAAGAAGGGATCAAACTGGACTCAACTGCTGTGCACCAATTACAGATTATTCAAGGCAAAGTTTGGGACTTGATAAACCTTAACTATATTTGATGATATTACAAATGGATCCTTTGTTTTCCCAACAAACATGTCTAAAATGTTAGGTGCACTTCTTGTTGTTACTATTAGTCCACATAATTACCACTTCTCTAAATGTTTGTGCAAAATACAGACTAGTTAAGTTGTATTTTCTCCCTCTTAACCTTAAACTAAGTCAGACCAAACTGGCTAATGACCTCTGCAACAAGCTATGTCTGCATTTAAATCAGGGAAATGCGTCTGTGGATATACATGGAAAGATCATTGATGTGTTCAGATTTTTGGTGGGTTTGGCAAAATTAAATTTGGTGGGGTTTGTCAACATAGTACAAAACAGAAAAAAAAAAAGTTTTAATGCCCCCAAAGGGGGATGTAAAGGCTAAGCTCCACATCCGCCCTGCCGTTTTTACAAGCATTCATTGCAATTTTGTTTCACGCCATCCATTGTGTAAAACTTAATGATTGTTGCTCTCTCTTTGGAGTATTGTGTTCATCTTACTGTGTGCAGTGAGTTGAACAGACTCCTTGTACAAGCAAATTTGAATCATCAATAAATTCTCAGCAGAAAGTAGTTTTATTGTGTGTTCTCCTCTGCACCATG
Source organism: Poeciliopsis turneri (assembly GCA_922788865.1). NCBI lineage: Eukaryota > Metazoa > Chordata > Actinopteri > Cyprinodontiformes > Poeciliidae > Poeciliopsis > Poeciliopsis turneri. Next base: position 3,091,821 of record CAKLNU010000640.1, on the reverse strand, counting down.
TTACTGAAACCATTTACACAAAAGTACAATTAGTGTGTTTCCTTTGCTACAATGAATTGTCCTTATAACAAGCTAAAGGTCTGCAGACACTGTAATTATATATGTCTTAAGTCGGAAGAAGAGAGTAACTGAGTCTCCCTTCAACTTTCCTAATGATAATTCTCAACAGAAGAAGGAACCACAACCAACGTAGTAATTATGAACAGTAATTAAGTTTTTTTTATTTTTTTATTTACATGGTCTGAAAAAATTGTAAAGTAGATGCTCTCTTCCTGGTTGTGTTTAGTAATGCCAGCTCCGTTATCAGACCGCATGGAACAAATTTGCTCATTTTAAACTCCTTGTATTATTTAGTCTGTTATTTTGGATTCTCAAATTTGTTACCTTTTCTGCATGTCTTCCTCCTTCTCTGTCTACCAATTTCCTGTCTGATATGATGCAAATAAAGGACTCTACTGTCAGAAAAACCTGTAATTAAAAAATAAATTTTGCACCGTTTGTTTGTATCACAAACCTCTGAGGCTTATTGTGCAAAGAATGATTTTTTTATGAAATCAAGAAAATTACAAACAACCTGAACATCCTGTTCAATAGAGACCTCAGTCAGAGGCTTAATTAGAACGACTGTAATACAGGCTGCTACAGCTGACCTGTCATGCATTAGCATCTACAACTCTTTGACAAAAATTGTATGATAGGAGTTACAACATTAATTTCCCTCTGGGATTGATGCATTATTTTGGAAATTGAGAGAGAGAGAGAACAGTGCTCCTGATAAATTAACTACAAAATCTATTCTGCTTTTGTAACCAGTTACCACGGAAATAAAAATAGAAAATAAATTTGTCCCACAGTTAAACCTCTAAAAACCCAGATTAGAAAATCATTGTGCTCTACTTTTGTACTTTTTAAAATCAGTTTCCTGAAAAATGAAACTGTGAAAATATTAGCTGAAATTAATAACAAGGCATGTCTAAATCTGAAATATGAAGTTGAATAATGTGCACCTGCTCAGTAAGCATTTCAGAAATGAAATATAAACGACTATGAAATGAACAGCTTGAATTGCAGCTCTGTTTTGCTCCAGTCTACCAGAGTATGAGCTGCATCTATCTGTCCAGTTGTCCACTGATGCGTAATCGATGTATTTATGTTCTCAAATGATGCAGCAGCTGGTAACTTGTAGCTTCCCAGACGGCAGTGCTGGTACATCCAAGTAAGCCTGCCTCCTCTCTCCAACTGGCTCAAAGGCAGGAAACTGACACCAAGTTCCAACGTAATACAAATAAATAATTGCTCGTGGCTGTGAAGGTTATCTCCTGTTTCCGCCACTTTGATACTCATTGAGAGAATTCTTATCAGTATAGTGTGTTAAATCACCAAAGCTGTTCAAACTTAGTTCAGAGTAGAAACTTTTGGGAGGCTTTTGAACATGTGTTGAGTATAATTATATGTCAACATATTTAATTCACACTAATATAATCATTCTTCCAAAGCCAACAAATTCTTCATATTGAACTACTGTAGATTATTAAGTAAACCTGGCACATGCTACATACAAGATATTGTATCAAAATAAAACATGATTTTTGAAGATAAATTGAAAACCATGTTTTTCTGTCCCTGTTTTAAATTATTTTTAAAAAGCTAAACATTAATTAAGCATTTTTTTACAGGGAAAAATATTTATTTCGTAAAACTGCAAATTGCACATTTACATAAGACTGCCCCATCCAATATTTATCTGTCCTGTCCTTTACATTTAATTTTTTTTCTTTTTTTAACTAATCTTGTGTGTCTTCTCTGTCATCATCACGACTCAGCACAAAAAGCTTTATTTTTCCTGATGTATTATCTTCTGCCTTTTATTCTCCTCTGCCCTGCTTTGATTACTGCTTTGGGAGACTCCACTCTGTATTTATGGCACTCTTCCTCCCTGGAGGCTCCTGCTCTTTGTGGCCCCCGCTCTCTGCGGATGGGAGCTGGTTGCCCAGCGCTGGGCAGCCAGCCCTTGCTATCAGGCTGGATGTGTCAGCAGCACCACTGTCCTCTCCAAGGCTTTTAAGGCAGTTCACTTGCTCACTTTGGGTTATTAGTGTGCAGATCACTGTGGAGTCGGCCCAAGCTGTTCTGGCATTTGCTGGCTAATTAGCATAGTTTCTACTTCTGGAGGTTTTTAAAGGGTACGGAAGGAATACGTTTACACCAGCTCATTACTTTGTGTTACAATTTTGGTGTTTGTTCAGCCGACCCAGCTTTTAACAATTAAGTGGAAATCAAAGGTCAGTGCATGTGTCAGGACGACTAATCTCTGGCTATCATTCACTCCAACCCTGTTTAGTCGGCTTTAATCAAACTTAGTTTGTAGTACTGTACAAACTAATTACTACTGTGCAAACACATTTCCAATAATGCAAACTCTAGTCTGACTAAAAACTTACGTCTTATTTTATTTAAAGTGAACATCAGTGCTGTGTGAATGCGTAGTGAACGCTAAATGGAGACTGCTTCAAAAGAAGATGATAGCCCAGTCTGGTTAAATGGAACCAAAACAAAAATCTGTGTCTAGCTCTTGTGGTGGAAATGGTCTTTTGACCAACTGTTAAAATCTGATGCAACTCTTATTTTGTTTACATTTTGTGAAGTAGGAAGTTTCACTCATTGTCTTCTTCAGAGGTTTTAATGATGTTTGTTTCAGTGGTTCTTGGTGCAGTGCCACCACAGGTCAGGAGGGAAACAGGTTTTTCAAAGGGTTTGGTTCATTTGACACAGTGCAGCTTTGAAAGAAAACCACACCAGTTGAAAATTTTACAAATGTTGCAATTTTGGTCCCCAATCAAAGAAAAATCTGCTGCACTATCAGGTGTGAAAACTCCCCAAACCAACATTCTTAGGCTGTTGCTGTTTTCATGGAAGTCAAACATCCTGTAAGGAGGTAAAGAAAACCAAAGTCAGAGTCCATTTAATGCTATTAAGATGTTGATAACATAGTAGACATTTCTTCAATAAACAGGATAACATAGTACACATTGCTTTGCTTTACACACTTGTCCATGTAATTATAAATTGAAAAATTTAATTTTTTAATTTTATTTATTTATTGAAGCAAAATGTATGTATTTTGTTTTTTTTTTTTTTCAAATTAATTAGTTCACCAGTCAACAACTATTTTATTCAATTTTAACATAATGTCAAACACTGATAGTGAGATAATTGAAAAATTAAAGCTGTAATTGGTTTTTCAAACCAATTACCTCAGAAATGACCTCATTTAGACCAGTTGATCCACTTTAGCACCATTAATTAAATCCTATTATGTTATAATAACCTTTGAAGTTCCCAGCTCATAGCTGTCTGTAAACATTTGCTTATTTTGAATCTCACTGAGACTTGGGAACTATTTGATCTAATTCAGATTCTTTGTTTTGTGCATGTAAGGTTTCCTTCTTGACCTGCTGAGTACTGTTTGAAGCATTGAGCTCTATTGGACCTAAACCGCTCTCTTTGTCCTCTTGCTGCTCTGAACCGCCTCTATCTGCCGATTGATCCTCGGCTTGCAGTGCAAAGTGCATTTTGGAGGCTTCTTCTTCTTTTATCTGTTGCATTTGTTGACTTCTTGGGTACAAATCAGATGCTTTTGTTGTCTTTGATCTTTGTACCCTTTATTTTTATTTTTGGACTCTGATATCTGTTCGTTCTACAGGAGGTTCAACAAACTACGGCTTCTAGTCCTGCTGCTCTTTATTGATAGTTTTACTAAAGCTGAATGCAGAATGTTGAAACTCAACCCCCCAGACTTGCCGGAGAGACAGAGAGCAATCACCCTTTCATTACTGTTGCCGCTGACCTTTGACCTTGACAATGCTCTATTGTGCTTTATTGAAGAATCCAGCAGTTGTGCTGAGTTTCCAGTTAGATCATAGCAGAAAATGAAACCCTTCAGGCTTTTATTCTTGTTTTTTCATGGAGTTTTCTCCTAAAAGTTTCAAAAAATGGGCATTTCAGAAGCAACCAGTATAATATACATAACATTGCTTTTATAAGAAAAGAAAATATGTATTTATGAAATATCTTAGGAATAACAAGAGATTGAATTAAGTGGTCTGGTTGTTAATTAAATTGAGCTTATTCATGTCTCATATTAAAATAAATGTAGCAAAACACTATAAACAGGTTAAATTTATATGCAGTAATGTCCAAACGGAGTTCAAATTAATCCACTTAATTTCAATTTATTCTAATCATGTATTCAAATTTAAATCTGATTACATACTGAACAATTTGATTCTAATCATAATTCATTACAATTAAATCCAGGTTCTTATGAAGGCAAGTGGTAAAAAATTATCTAAGAAAACATTTAAGTGTTATTTTTCTTTTTTTGTTTTATTTAATCATGTTAACTTTTTTATCAGTGAGGACAAAGTGGATCAGATCCAAAAGTATTTGCTGTTGCTAAATAGTGAGAGAATTGGCACTAATTGCCAAATTCGATTCAAAGGCAGATCTGCTCCGAAAGTGAGCAAATAATCTGTTAGCGCTCACACAGCTCGTCAGCATTTACATGCAAGCGTTTACAGAAAAACGCTCCCATATTTTCCTCCCATATGTTACCCCATTTATGTAAATCAAATGGCATAACGTTCTTAAAGACCAGAGCTGTTTGAGTCAGAGAAAATAACCAACTGCAGAAAGCTTCCGTTAATTTTTCTACAGGGGAAGAAAATGGGGAAGATAAGACCACAACCACCCCTGACTAAAAATTAAAGATGTTTTTAAGTAGGTGTAAATAAGAAAGAGGTTTTATTCCTCTGACATAATTGTACAGGTTATTACATTCTTAAGTAAAGAAAGTCTTATTTTGTAATTTGACCATTTTGTTTTTCTTCTGTTATTTGTCAAAGTCACTTCATCATGATTCAAACATTTTTAGCACTTTGCAAAACTACTTGGTTTTGTTAAAAAGAAGTTAATTAAATCTTTTTACATGTAAATAAAATGATATTGTGCATTAGTGTGATTGTGTCCTGTCTGTGCCACCAGACAATGTTTCAGACAGCTGTTATGTTCACCATAAAACGGGTGATGAGCTGGACCTTATTTCCAAATAGCTGTAACTACATGTACAAAGTCTCAGTAAATTAGCATATTCCTTCTACTGATGATCTTTATATATTGACAATATTTCTGGAGAGCAGGGCTAGGCTAATGCTACCAAACTTCCTCTCTGTTTTGATGCAACTCTTTTATAATTTGGCAAATATTTGGTCAGTAATTTAGTCTATATAAAATTTTGATAAATGTGTTTTTCCACAAAATATAGAACATTGTTTTGAACATCGTCCTTTTTAACAAAACATGAGGGAGACCTGAGTCTCCCTAGTCACAGAGACAGGAAACTACAGAGACCAACATAATTGTAAAGGTTGGGAAATTTAACTTGTTTCTTTGTTTTCTTTCACCAGCAGGCGAGGTGAAGATGGTAGACCGGCTTGCTAACAGCGAGGCCAACTCTAAGCGGATCGGATTGGTGGAGAGCTGCTTTGGCGCCGCGGGCCAGCCCCTCGCCATCCCCGGTCGCGTGCTAATCGGAGAGGGCGTCCTCACCAAACTCTGCCGCAAGAAGCCCAAAGCCCGCCAGTTCTTCCTCTTCAACGATATCCTGGTCTACGGCAACATTGTTATCCAAAAGAAGAAGTACAATAAGCAGCACATCATCCCTCTAGAGGGCGTCACCATCGACACAGTGCCTGACGAAGGCGAGCTACGGAATGGCTGGCTAATCAAGACCCCCACCAAGTCCTTCGCCGTCTATGCCGCCACCGCCACGGAGAAGTCCGAATGGATGAACCACATCGGGAAATGTGTGAGAGAGCTGCTGCAAAAGAGTGGAAAATCCCCAACGGGCGAGCACGCCGCTGTCTGGGTGCCTGACTCCGAGGCCACCGTGTGCATGCGCTGCAAGAAGATGAAGTTCACGCCCGTCAGCCGGCGCCACCACTGCAGGAAGTGCGGGTATGTGGTTTGTGGGCCTTGCTCAGAGAGGAAGTTCCTGCTGCCCAGCCAGTCGTCCAAGCCGGTGCGTGTGTGCGAGCATTGCTACGAGATGCTGTCGGGAAGTCTCGGACCCCGCTCGGAGTCCATGAGCCGGCCAAGCCCCAAATTCAACAACAACACCCTATCGGACGATGACGACGATGACGACAGCAGTGACTGAGGAACGCCCAAACCTCCACAGGACTCATCTTGTCTCGTCACTGAGGAGAATATACTCTTCCTCTCAAGATATCACCTAATTATTTTCTTATTTTTCTTGTTTCCTTCATTGAATCTCGATCCAAGAAGAGGAGTTTTTGTTTTTTTGTTTTCCAGGATTCCTTTCTATGAACATAAATGATGGATTTCCTCCAGGAAAAATTACGTTTCTGAGACAGTAAATCATCAGGAAAACCTGGAACTAACTGGGTGACCAGCAGAACTCTGGGATTAAGTCAGACTGTGCATCACAGCTCCACCTTGTTCTCATGCTTCCTAATTAGGCTAATTCACTACAAAACAAAGGTGCTAACGAGATATTCCGCCTGCACTGTCCCCTCAACTTAATTTCTCCTGAATAGTTTCTGTTGTACATTTTTATTTCATTTCTACAACCTAAACTAAGGCGATAATTAGCAGGAAATCGAGAGTCTTACCCCCCTAACGCCTCTGTCGGCCTTTCTTCTAACAGATTATGGAGTTTTTCTACCTTTTTTTTTTTTTTTTTTTAGATTCGTCCTAAGATAATTATAGATCTTTCTGTTTTTTTTAATCTGATAAAATGCAGATGTCACGCTAAATGTAGAGATTTTCTAGTTGAACTAATGCAGTTGCTTCTGACAAATCAGCTAAAGTCCCCAAAACTAACTCTAGCCTCCGCCTGCACGTCACATAGTGCCTTCTAGCAAACTGAGCTTATGCATAAATGAAACAAAGCTGCAAAAAAACCTAAAAAGTAAAACAGGGATTCCAGGATGGGTCAACTCCTAAACACCAGGCAGATTATCAAAGGAAGTGTGTTGTGATTGGTCAGGATCTGGCACAGTGCCTTGTTAGTCAGAGGATGGACAAGAGAATTATGCAGACAGTCCTCAGGTTTTCCAGCCAGAAAACTCAGTAAAATGTTGCATAAATTGGATTTTGACCTGAATATTTCCCTGCTTCTTTGCGGTTCTAGTTGGTTCCCGTATCCTCGGTTGTCGGTTGCATGTTTTCTGAGTTGCAATCAGCCTCCTGAAACTCACCCGCCTGGGAATTCCTGGAATTTGGACCTCGTGTTACCTCATGGGTGGAGTTCTGTAGAAAACAAAAGGAGACTATGACGATGACTGCAGATTTTACTTAGCTGGCAAATTGCTTTTCGGGAATTAACGTTCAAGTTTCTTTTGCACCTGGATGGATTTTCTTTTTCTTTTTGTGTTTTGATTAGAAAGGCATGGAACAGATTTAGTCTGATTTCTGCTTAGAGTGAGAAAAACCTAATAGTGACCTGAGATGTGTTTAATTTAGTGCTCTGAAGAGAATAAACCCCCTCTGTTTGTGTAGTCTGTTTCCTTTAATTAATGAATGGAAACTAGTAGCTTGCATTAATCAGGAAGGGTATTTTTTCCTGCTTACATATGCAATTCCTCTGTGATCTGAGGTGTTCTGGAATGAAAGTCAGGAAATCAGTGCAGTGTCTTCCTGTCTGTCTCTCCTCCCTCTGCTGATCCGAGGTCAGATGAGTCAGAAAACAAACAGCCGTCCTCTGAACTCTGCTTCCTTCCCCTCGGTCGCACCGCTCGGTGACTTTCCAAGGAGCGGCCAGAGTCACATGGCGCCGTCATGTGATCAGGGACCGAACCTGGAAGTGAAAGAGGGCTGGGTGGAACCAGGACTACCTGTTCCAGCCTGCACAAGCGTTCATGTCATTAGTTCTCAGAGAGTCTTCTGGAGAGTTTTATTCCTCTTAACAGAAAATTAAAAAAAAAGAAAATATTTTATAATAAATGGATGCCGAAGCTGAAAAGCAAGCAGGAGACAGAGGATTTCTTGGTGGATTTCTGCAAAAAATGAATAAAAATTAACATTAAAATGCAAGATTAACAAAAATATCAAAATCTTAACAGTGTTTGCTGCTTCCTAAGTAATAGTCTTGAAGATGATGCAGTGCTTATTGCAAACAAATGACATAAACGTATTTATGTCTGCAGGATATTCGCTCAGAAAGTGTCACAGGTTGAGTAACACTTTATACATCCTGACTGAAAATCATTTCAGCCAGCTGTGAAGTGAAGCTGCATCAGCATCAGCCAACAACTTTCTTTATAAATACATCCTCTCCTATAGAGTTTTGTAATATTTGAACATTTTTGTTTGCTAAACTGAGTCAGGATGAATAATTATACTGTAATTTGTGTCTTCAGCGTTTCCATCATTATTTCTTCTGCCTGCTGTTGGAATAACACTCATTTGGGTTATAATTAGAAATGGTTCAGGGGAGTATAAAGTTTTATTTGCTTTAAATTCAGATGATTATTTTTTGTTTTAAATTGAGCATTATGTGTTGTTGTTTTGTTTGTCTATACTGAGTTGGCATGAAACACACTGCTTTCGGCAACAGAAGGAAAAAAGGGATTTTCTTATTTTTGTCTTGTTATAGATGTAATTTTTGTGTTGCTCAGATTAAATGGCCACCTGTGATTGGAGGAATAAGCAGGTGTTGATCACTAACTAGCTGTGCTTTATAGTTGCTGTGGCTGATGTGCTGAATCCAGGTTTGCTGTGGATTGCACTTAAATAGCCGACACATGGACTCTGCACCGGGTCACTTCTGGAACATCCCGTCACTGAGGCTTTGTTTCGTTCCTGATGATTTTTGTACATGTGTGCAGATTTGTTTGGGTGTGTTTTAGGTTGTACAGTCCTGATCAGTACCAGAATTTGTCTGCGCTCTGCTGTTTTCCTTTCTGCTTCCTTTGAGCTTTTTCAAACATTAAAAAACACACCAAGTAGGAATCTGTATAATTTAATCCTCAATTTACAGCCAGCATTTGCTAGATATTACTGGTTTATATTTATGACATTCAAAGGTTTAAAGGGTTTTATCCTAACCTGGCCAATTTGATCAACCAAAGTCCAACAGGTTGATAAAAATTTTAAAGTTCATTTGATGTTGAAGCCTCAGAGTTTAAAAATGAAACAGCAGAGCAGAAATCTGATGGCTGCCCAGCAGCATCCAACTATTAACTGAGTAACCAGGTTACCTGAGTGCAAACAAACAGGTTATTTGCCAGTTTACAGTTGAGTGATTATGCAACAGAATAAAAATCCAGCAGGGGATCGTCTAAATGCTTCCTGATGGCGCACATTTACAACGCGGTTAAAATCTTTCCTCTTACTGATTATGTATTAAAGATTTCTGATTACATTTATGATGCGTTCTCTCCTTTTTTTTTGTTTTAAATGCTGCAGGTTTGATTATGACAACGCATGTACACAAATGATCAAGTAACCTGATTTTCATTGTTTTGTGGAGGGTTTATTTTAAAAAAGCTTGGGATGGGGGCCACCAAGAGAACGGACAAGGTTGTATTAATAAACATTAAACAAGAATTTTCTTCAGCTCCATAGTCTGTTTTATTTTTTCAGTTCTGAAAAATATCAAAAATCCCAAAGGTTTTAAATAAATATCAGGATAATAACCAGGTGTTCTCCTTGTAATGATCTGATTAATGTTGAGCTTTTCCCCTGAACTCACATCTGGAAGGTTCTGCATGATCAACGCTCTGCAACCTGCAGCTCTTTAGATCTTCCTATTTTAACTCTGGATAAAATGATAAACACCCAACCCTTTTAAATATTAATATCAGATCTGAGCAATATGGTCTTGAAATGAACCAACAACATTTTCTGGTATTTATAGTCAAACTGATAGAAGTGAGTGAAAACTATTTGCAACTTTGTGTTTGTATTTTTTTTAAGGAACTGCATGCCACTGCAGTCAAAGCAGCATAAATATTTAATCATATTTTCATATTTATTTATCCTGTAGTGAATTCATAACAGCAGAGAAAATAGCATAAATAATTGCAACAAAACAAGCAGTTTTTATGGTTTTTGATAAAGTGAAAGTCTTAAATTAATGCCTTAAAATATCTTAGACTGATTTAAAAAAAATGTTAGTTGGCCTCGAAGACCTTTTATCAGAGCTGTGACTAAATACATCAGTCAAAGGTCTGTTATCAGAGCTGATAACAGCTTTGACTGATGTTAAATATATCAGTCAAAGGTCTTAAATGTGGCAGGACTTCTTTACATTTTTCCTTTTTTTTTTCTGATTGAATTTTTATGTCAGGCAAAAGTTGCATTGCATGCAGGGATCTTCATTGCTCTGACTCGATGTGATTGAAGCTATGAGCAACAAACTTGCTAATATGCAAAGGGGTGAACATGCCATGTTTTTTAAATTAAGAAATTTTTCTCATAAGTTAAATAATCTGACAATAGAACTGTATATTTGATGAATTGTTGACTTAAACAGTCTCTTAATTGTTAGTTCTGCAGTATTGCAGCAGCATAATCTGACAAAAAAATATTAATCTGAGTGAATCGATTCAGTTGAGGAAAAATCATGCAGTCATCAGTGCACAATTGTCTGTAACTGCATTTGAAATATAATAATTCTCTGTTTTTTTGCTTTATACCACTCTCTTTTTAATTAATAAGTTCTTCAAAACTTCTAGCAGAAAAAGTCGCCTAAGATCACAGTAGAGAACATTACAGCAAAAAGTACCTCACGGTCATGATGTGTCCATGGCAACCATTAGATACCTTTATATGGATATTAGTTGTTGGTGACACATTAAAAAATAAAAAAACTTTAGGGTTTTCTAAAAAACATTCTTTGTGCTAAATAGTATTAAATTTGTTTTTTGTAAAAGCTCCAAGCTAAAAATTTGACTTTCTGTTCAATAATTCATATCCATCAGTTGATTTAACAAAACAGAAACGTCTTGCAGCATTTGAAAGCCTCAGTATGATAATCCTCTAGAAAAAACTCAAACAAGAGCTGCCAACTGGATAAAAACGACTCACTTCACCTGAAAGAGATGTAAGCCTTTATATGATTCCTTCAAAGACCTTTAAGCTCATAATATACATTAATAAAATCACACTAATTAAAGTTTCTATTGCCTACTCAGAAAGATAAAGGTATTTTTGAAGTGAATTTTCTTTACTGAAACCATTGGTTTAATTTGTTCCTTCAGAATCAGTCAAGTCTGAAAAGATGAAATTAAAAGTTTCCTTTAGTCAGCCGGCTGCCTCTCAGACTCCCAGACCTGCTGCTCTGCTGCTCCGCTCCTGAGAATACTAATAAAACTGAATAGCCTTTGTGGCTCACCTGCAGAAACATTATCCCTTCTGATTTATCAAAACAAATCTCAGAGAAATTCCAACACAAAGATTGGATGATGAATATTAATAGCATAATCACACAGAGAATGAGACTTTGATGCTCCCTGGATGATCCTGTCCATGTTGCTGCTGAGAGTACTGAGAAGCTGCAAAAAAGATATTTTTTAAAATGCAACTGCTATTACTGACACATATTTCACCTCTTACCCTGAATTTAGATAGTTTATTAAGAAAACCTAAGTAAGTTTGTAATATGTCATGAAACAGGCAAATGTTCTTTAAGTAATTTGTGTACATTAAGTGGATGCTCAATCATTTTCATTAAATATGAAAAGTAAATTTGAAATGAAACTTGCCTTAAAGTGACAAAATGATATGGTCTGACTTTGAGAGAGAAACTTAATTTAATCCAAAAAATAATAAACAGATCAGATTTACACTGCATTGATGTTGAATCAAGTCGAAAGTTGACCTCTTCACCTGTCAGAAGCATTTTAGCTGCAGATGAGCAAAGACACACTAATGGAATGTTATTGCATTCCATTAGTGTGCAATAAAATGCTTATTTCTTGCTTAAAATGCAATGAAGTAAACGTTGCTATAATGCAGTACAATTTCTAATGTTGTGTAGTATTAGAAAATATTGATCATTACAATAATCATTGTTGCAGCCCTAATTTATTTAGCACCAAATTTCAGCAGAATATAAAGCCGGAGTAAACAACAGCAACATTAGAGAAAACAGTGGAGACGTCAGTGTTTGGTGTTCCAGATTTCCATGCATCCATCCATCCATCTTCTGCCGCTTATCCGGAGTCGGGTCGCGGGGGTAGCAGCTTTAGAAGGGAGGCCCAGACTTCCCTCTCCCCAGCCACTTCCTCCAGCTCCTCTGGGGGAATCCCGAGGCGTTCCAGATTTCCCCCAACCAAAAACTAGCTGCCTTTCAATTGACCATATCACAGCGCAAATTAAAATTATGAAAACAAATTTGCTTAATGGGGAAAAAAAAAAAACAGCTTTCTTTGTATGAGGTTGTTTTCTGGCTGCATCAAAATTAGTGTATTTCACCAAACTGGAGTGGAAGCTCTTTATCAGCATCACACCAGACGTGATAAACAACCGGATGAAACTACTGGCAGAAAAGACAAAGAAGACAGGAAGTGGCTGGTGGATCTCGACACGGTTTGTTTGGTTTGATTTTTTTTTGTTTTTTTGTTTTTGCTTTTTGTTCAACATTAGCCGAATATTGACAGAGTTTTGCGGATATCTGTAATGGAACCGCAGCTAATGACATTAAGATCGTCTCTGATCTGGTCGTCTGTTGTTGTAGCCTGAGGTGATCTGGCTTTATTCTGGGATGATGAATAGATAATTACTTTCCCTCAGTGTAAGCCCCCAGTGCTGTCTTCAATTTCAAACTGTCTGCAGCATCACTATGAGTGGCAGGTAGTTGAAGCAAGCAGGCGCCATTAGTGAGCTGATAATGGAGGATAATTGCAGTAATCATGTTGGTTTATGAAAGGGGATCCTCATCCTGCATTACACCAGTGCTGGACGCTAAAACTCCAGGTCAGAGAGGAGCCAGATGCTGTAATTATTTAGTGGCCGTGAAACTGTGAATATTTTGCATAACTGAAAAGTAAGATTTTCTTTTTCACCAGCGGCTCAAACCAAAGATGACGTCAATGTTCAGGATCCACTGAGGCTGAGCAGAAGGTTTGGCTTCATGACACAGTTATTTTTTATTTTTTTTGTGAAAGATTTAATGTTCAGTTCAGAAATAAAATTATTTATTTATCAATTTGATAAATAAATAAATCAAATCAGGTATTTGATTTAAGTACTCTGCCTTTAATTGGTAGTAACTGGAACAGCATAAACTGTCACCAGCTTTCCAACCTGCCATTGTTTTTTGACCCAACAGTGCTTCTTTTCTCCCCATACTTCTTCATTTTTAGTGAAATGCTGCAGCGTATGCTGTCATGGTCGGGAGCAAGTACCTGAATAAACTGTGAGTGGAAAAAAAACTTAAGCTTTTGTAAAATCTTTAGAAATATTAATCCAGAAAAGCTTCAAAAGTCTGTCTGGTTGATTTTATTCACCAGAAAATAATTTAAAAGCAAAATTACTGCAGGCTTTTTCACATTCTTTCTTTTGTTGTAAAAATAGTGGTTTTTTGTTTGTTTGTTTGTTTTGTTTGGCCAAGTAAGACTTTCTATATTAATAAGAAACTGAAATGTAAAAGTATAAGTAATTACTGAGACCCTGCAGTGACCACAGTGACTAAATGCTTCTTTGTTACAGTTTCTTCTTTCTCAACTCTTTAAATGCTTTACTGTTGGGATTATTATTAAACAGAATAAACAACTGTGAAGAAAGAACATCTGAGGGGCCTGGAACAGATTAACGGTAAAAGTCATTGAGCTGGGCATCAGTCTCCATGACAGCTTTCAGTGGCTTCAGGTGCATCAGGAAAGTATTTTATTGAATATTGTGACAGTTTCTGAAATTGAAAACTGAAACTGCTGCTTAAATGAAAAATGACAAAGGGGGAAAAAAAAGAAGCATTTTTTTTCCCAGCTACAAATTAAATGAAACCATTTATGTGACAGTTTTGTCAGTTTTTCTTTGCAAAAAGCTGGAGCTCTATCAGATTAGAAGGGAAGTCGCTGTGAACTCTCCTGACATAACCGTTCATTTAAGCATGGGATTTGACTGGGCCATTTTTTTAATTAAATGCTGGCTGTATGCTTAGGCATACGATGGTGTTCAAAAGTTACAACATAAATCTCATGGGTTGAGAGGGGAACAAATGTCAACTAACCTTTGAAGGTTAGTTGACATTTTAGTCAGTCAAATATGTTGGAATTTTCTGGGGTTAAATGTGTCTCTCTAATTATGTACTGACCCAAATGCACACAGTTAAACTGTTTTTAACTGTTTGACTGCAGTTAAAAACAGAGAAACACAACAGCAACATTTTGCAGCTGTTCTTCTTCTTCACCTTGTTGTTTTCTTCCCAAACAACAAGTTGGAACACTACCGCCACCTGCTGGTCAGTCTGTGTAACCTTTAAATCAGTTGATCTTGGTTTGTCTTCATCTGCCATCCAGGATGACCTCATATTTAGATCCTCCCCATGCGTATGCATAGGTCTGAAAATGACCCAGCTTTGACATTTACAGTGGCACACATTGTGTTTGTGGTGGTCAAGCATGATGGAATGGGTTTGAGATCCCTGCTTTTCTCATTGGTAAATCTTGCAACTTTATTTGAGCTCAGTCCCGACTAGTTCTTTTTATTTATTTTTTTATTACTTTAATTAGTTCTTGTCATTTTCATCTTATTTAATAATTTTATATTTATATATTTACTTCTACTTATGGCATTCACTTAGCAAAATGTTACCTATTTCCTCATCAATATGTATATATAAAGCACAAAAGTAGAAGAAAAGCAATAAATGTTTGATAAAAGAAACCAACTTTCCAGACCTCATCTATTTATTCACAAAAACAAGAAAAAAAATGTTTGAAAACTAAAAAATTTAAAAGAAATGATCAAATATGGAAGAAACAAGTGAATCAGACTATTTCGAATATAAACAAGAATCTAAAGCATGATATTTGCTGGTGAGATGATGTAACTCCACCAGCAGAAGATTCTGTGATGTCACAGTGAGGCAGTCTGTCTGATGTCATCAACTAGATATAAATATAGAACACAATTCTGCATATTTTTCATTGCTTGGTATATCACTGACCAGTTCAGACATACACAAAGCTCTTTCAAATCGACCGTTCAGGTAATTTAGAAATCGACTGATTTTAGCGAACGCATTTCAGGGAAAATGTCTCATCAAAACCCAAGATACTACAATGGAAAGATGGGACCCCAGATGAGAAGGGGAATCCAGCAAAATTTCCAAGGAAGGTTCCCACCTGTGCACCCGAATGTCTTACACGCGGAAATTCACAGGCTGGGCTCTCTTTTAGAAATGGAGAGAGCCCAAAGATATGAAGACAACCAAAGACTGGCCCACCTGGAAGCTGAGCTGGAAGAAACGAAAGTCAAGTTAAAAAGGCAGAAAGCTCTCAAAGAAATGTTTATCAACAAGGAGAAAGAGTCAAAGAGGGAACTCGAGAGAATTGAGAAGCTTAGTGATCCAGGAGTTGTCAGCGCTGCGATCCTTGCTTCCAAGGTCCACAACGACGTGAAATGTAAGAAGAAGAAGTTGCTGCAACAAGACTATGTAGAATTGAAGACGGCCTATCTCCTCAGCCAGGAAGCATTTACATCAGAAATCCAGGCTGAAAAAGAGAAAGGTAAAGCCCTCCAAGACGACCTAGATAAACTCCAGACTTCCTACAAGGAGCTTTGCTCTAAGTATGAAGACGAAGTCGCTCTGGTGAGGCAGGAGGCCAAAGTGCAAAAGTTTTGTGAAGCAAGAGTTAGTGAAGTAGAACAGCTTCTTGAAAATCTAAGAGCTGAAAAGGACGATATGTTTCAAAAATTTTCCCAAGAGATTGCATTTCTGCAAAACAGTGAAAACAGTCTGCAGGCAGAATTGGACCAGGCCAAATGTGCATATGAAGAACTCAATGGGAAATATGACAGAGATGTTTCTGGACTTAAAGCCCAAGTGAAAACATATGAGATGGAGGTAGAGCGTGAGAGAGCAGCCAGTTCGGAGAGAGAGAAGAAGGACCTTGAGGAAATCAACAATCTCAGAGCAGAGCAAGATAATCTCTATGAATCAATGTCAAAGAGATGCATTTCTGCAAAGCAGCGAAAAAAGTCTGCAGGCAGAATTGGACCAGGCCAAATGTGCATATGAAGAACTCAATGGGAAATACGACAGAGATGTTTCAGGACTTAAAGCCCAAGTGAAAACATATGAGATGGAGGTAGAGCGTGAGAGAGCAACCAGTTCGGAGAGAGAGAAGAAGGACCTTGAGGAAATCAATAATCTCAGAGCAGAGCAAAATTATCTCTATAAAAGAATGTCAGAAGAGTTCCAGTCTCTGCAGCAGAAATTCAACCAGATGGCAAAAGATTTAAAATGCAATATAAGCCAGTATGAAACAAGCCATTCTTTACTTCAACAGCAAGTGCAAGATCTTAAGATGCAGATAACGCAGGAGAAAAAAGCTCATTTGGAAGACATGGTGCTTCTCAACAACATAAAAGCCTTGAATGCCACTCTCCAAGAAACCATGGAAAAAGAAATGAAAATTCTGCAAGAGAAGGAAAGGAATGCGCAGACTGAGTTAGAGGAGATGAAAGGATTATACCAGGAGCTGAATGGTAGATATGAAACCGATGTTACTGCAGTGAAACAACAAGCAGAAAAATATCGGCAAGTAAGTTGTGAGAGAGATATTCATTTGGAAAGACCAAATGAGGATGTACAGCTTGCCAACTCTCTGAGAGATGAGAAGGAAGATGTCAAACAAAACACACCACAGGAGTTCACAGATCTGCAAGAGAAAGATTCAGAGAGGCAACCTGACCAGATGGAAGTTTTACACCAAGAGGTTTCTTCTGAGGAGGATTTCTCAGAAGAAACCTCATCAGGTGGTTCCACGGATTCGGGATCCATGGAAAAGATGCAGTCTGCTGTAGAAACCATCCAGGAGAATTTGGACAACACAGATCCAAAATCCATGCAGGGTGGTAAAAGGAAAAAACCAAAACTTTCTTTTTGGAAAAAAGTACGAAACATTCTCCATTTGAAGAAACAGAAAAAAGAAGGAAAAGAGTGAATGAAAATCAAGAATGTTTCTCTTTAACCATCGTGCCATGTGACGCTCCATCATGACAAAATTTACAAAGGCAAGTTTTTTTTCCCTTTAAAGATCCCTTCACAACCTAATTCAAAAAGCAATCAAACGTTAAGACGAATTTGAAATAGAAAAAAAGTGGGCAGCACGGTGATGCAGTGACTAGCACTGCAGCTTCACAGAGAGGATGTGTCACATCTTTGCTGTGTGGAGTTTGCATGTTCTCCCCGTGCTTGCGTGGGTTTTCTCCAGGTGCTCTGGTTTCCCCCCACATCCCCTAAAACATGTAGGTTAGGTCAATTGGTCAATGTAAATTGCCCCCAAAAGAGTTTAAGAAACTGCAAGAATTGCTTGAAAAAATCCCTTTGAGTCTTGTGGTATCAGCACTAAATCTAAGACTCTTCCTTACCCAATAGTGGCTGCTTCCTCTATCAGCACAGTGCCACAGCAACACATAGCTCAATATTTTGAAATAGAAAAAAAGTGGGCAGCACGGTGATGCAGTGACTAGCACTGCAGCTTCACAGAGAGGATGTGTCACATCTTTGCTGGGTGGAGTTTGCATGTTCTCTCGTGCTTGCGTGGGTTTTCTCCAGGTGCTCTGGTTCCCCCACATCCCTTAAAACATGCTGGTTAGGTCAATTGGTCAATCTAAATCGCCCCCAAAAAGAGTTCAAGAAACTGAAAGAATTGTTTAAAAAATCCCTTGAGTCTTGTGGTATCAGCACTAAATCTAAGACTCTTTTCTTACCCAAGGGTGGCTGCTTCCTCTGTCAGCACAGTGCCACAGCAACACATAGCACAATATTTTGAAATAGAAAAAAAGTGGGCAGCACGGTGATGCAGTGACTAGCACTGCAGCTTCACAGAGAGGATGTGTCACATCTTTGCTGTGTGGAGTTTGCATGTTCTCCCGTGCTTGCGTGGGTTTTCTCCAGGTGCTCTGGTTCCCCCCACATCCCTTAAAACATGCTGGTTAGGTCAATTGGTCAATCTAAATCGCCCCCCAAAAGAGTTCAAGAAACTGAAAGAATTGTTTAAAAAAATCCCTTGAGTCTTGTGGTATCAGCACTAAATCTAAGACTCTTTCTTACCCAAGGGTGGCTGCTTTCTTTGTCAGCACAGTGCCACAGCAACACATAGCACAATATTTCTTCAATTAAAAAAAAAAAAACTATAGAAAAAGAAACATTCAAAACTCTTTCTTCTTCTCTCTCATTCTTTCTCTTTCTTAAATAATAAATAAGTTACTGAATATACATACACACATATGCATACATAAATGCATACACACATATTGACATAACATGCACACATATACACATCCCTTCCATGGGCTGCCACCTTATCGTGGTGGAGGGGTTTGAGTGTCCCTGTGATCCTAGGAGCTGTCAGGGGCTTCATGCCTCTGGTCAACCAATGCAGACAGGTCCTAGGTGAGGAACCAGACCAAGAGCAGCCCAAAGACCACTTTATTACGAGTACCTACCAACGGAAACAGTGTTCCCTCTCCCGGACGCTGGTCAACGGGGCCCCACTCTGGAGCCAGGCCTGGAGGGGGCACGTTGGCAAGAGCCTGGTGGTCAGGCTTTATCCCATGGAGCCCCATCAGGCTAAACAAAAATGTTTAGTTTATAAACTACATTTATCATTAAGCTAAATATTTATTTAAGCTTAATATTTAGTGACCAAGTTATATATGTGATATTGAGCTAAATATGTAATAAGCCTTGAGCAAGCTGAATACTTAGTTCAAACTCTTGTGAAATAAAACTTTATGTTCATTCAGAAGGCGACAATGCAACATGCCTCAACAGATTTTTAACATTTGCTAACAAAAAATGAACCAAAATGAGCCCAGTTATTTTGGCTGCATGCAACAATGAAATATATTTTACAAAATAATTAGAGAACTGATTAGAATTCTCCAGACCTGAACAACATCTATGAATGGATCTGAAACTTTTCCAGGAACCAGAAAATCCAAAGGATTTAGTTCCTATAAAGGAAAGCAAATCCCTGCAAGATGGATTGGTGAACAATGAGACGTTTCCATGGTGCAAAACTGAAATTACTATTTATGTCAAAGCTGTTTGGGGACCGGATATTATTACCCGCGGAGCAGAACTATCCGCTCCATACTTGTCATAAAGGAGCCCAATCAGGAGCTCATTCAGCACCAGGCTGGACACTTTCTGGCTCAAACCTTTGCGTGTGTGTGTGTGTGTGTGTGTGCGTGTGTGTGTGTGCGTGTGTGTGTTTATGTACTTTCTGTGGCCTTGAAGGCAGAGTGGCTCAAGCGTTTTTTTTCTGAAGGAACAAAATATTTTGTCCTTCCAGTTTATTTGCTTCTCCATCACATTCAGTGTTGTATAGTAACGAAGTAAAAATACTTCACTACTTTACTTAAGTATATTTTGGAGTACTTCATACTTTCCTCGAGTAAGAAAATTTTTGATAACTTTCACTTTTACTTCACTACATTTCCGAACTTAATTGCATACTTTTACTCCGATACATTTTCAATGTTGGTTTAGTTACTCGTTACTGTGACGGAGGAGCGTCACGAGTTACGACCTAATTAAAGAGCCGCGTTAACACAAACACACACAAACACACGCAAACACACACAATCGCTAACTTACGTTTTGTTGCAGTTTAAACTGGCGCGGTTCATCGTGGGTCACACGCGGTGTTCCCGCTTCAGTTCACATTAATCCTTATCTGTCATTTTCAAACATTTTCCGGCTTTATTTTCAATTAGCTTTATTGTTTCCGGATCGTGACGCACCGAGAGAGAGTTGCGTAATGTGGTGACGTCATCAGAACGTACTGAGTGTTGGCTGTTTCATGGATTATTGTATTTTTTGGATTACAAGTTTATTTATTTTTTTCTCTTATTAATTATTTAAACCTTGTGGTTTAGGTAAAGCTCCTAATTTTCTTAACTAAATGATGCTGCAGGTTTATCTATTAGTAGGTTTCATTTTGCCTGCACTTGGTTGTGTTCATTATTTTAAGTGTATTTAACAAGTTTACCAAAATATAAAAAATGTAATTCAAACTGCATTTGCCTTGTTTTACTTTTTACTTTTACTTTTCATTACATTACTCGAGTACATTCATTTTTACAGTACTTTCCATACTTAAGTACAAGACGTTTCAGATACTTTAAGACTTTAACTCTAGTAACATTTCAGTCAGTGACTTTTACTTTTACCAAAGTCATATTTTGCAGACGTACCTATACTTTTACTTGACTCTGAGATTTCAGTACTTTATACAACACTGATCACATTGTTACTTTTGTCTCCATCAGGTCGGTTTGGGCTTTCATGCACTTTACAGTAATTTAGCTGATTTGTCACTAAAGCCATTCTTGTTCAAATGTTTTGTGTTCAGTAAAACGTTAAATTGTAAATTAATTTCATACAGATTACTCTGCATGATTAGGAAACAGTCAGGAATTGTATTTCTGATCAAAATCTAAGCTAACAAGAAATACAAAACAAATGTGATTTTAACTGTGTTTATTTCTTTTATATTTTAAAATTGAAAAACAATTCAGTGTGCTATAGTAGCACAGCCGCCATGCTGGGAATCGAATGAGTTATTATTCAATTATTCAACTCAATTCAAAAATATATACAATCAGGACATCCTTAGTTTGTAAATTTATTAGCTTTTTTCCCGTCTCCTCCCTAACTATCCAAACTGACATGGCTGGAGAAGCGTTTCTAACTGAAACACGAACAGATGCTTGAAATATCTTGATATAAACATGGTTGGTTTGTGGAGAGCTTAGTATTGCAGCTTTAACATGAGGTGAACGAGCAACAAGGACAGCTTTTCACGCAAGATGAAAGGTGAAGAAATTTAATCTGCCCTTCTGCACCAGCTCATTTATTGTTACTGTTGAAATGTTATTTTTTTACAATCAGAATAGTGTCTCATTAAATCTGTCCTTTTGGCTATTTGAATAAAAATGTCCTTGTTTTAATGTAAGGTGAGAAATGTTATGATAACTGGTTCATTGATAATTCATTTTTTCAAGTACTTTGTTTTGAGGTCACTCTACTCTTCACCTAGAACCAAAAGTGAATAACAGTAGTGTTCACCACTATTTTTTAATATTAATTAAAAAACCTTTTAATTACTATTTTAATTAAAAGATTTTTTTGCAACTCAACACATAGTAAATATATATATTTTACTGTCATCTAAACCCAACCATTAAGCCATGTCTCATCATTACATTTATTTCTTTTCAAATAACCAAATAGTATAGTTTGGTCATTTGAGAAAAACTTTTAAGTCGTGCTCGGAATAGCTTTTCTAAATGAAAACAGATCTTCTCCAGTTTTCATTTGAGTGAAGACACACTGACACCATCTTCTAAATTGCTAAACTGATTTAGAAAATGTTGAAAAGTGATGCGATTTGCATAACTATAGTAAAAGGAAAAACTGATTCTTTGTTCGTGTAAACTTGCAGTTGTCAGTCATTTTGGAAGCCTTAAGTGTCCTCCTGAATGAAGGCACATTTCCATTCAAACCTGTGTTCACAGACAGACACTGTGGAGCAGCAGAGCGTCGATCTGGACGCCTCAAGGTTCAGAGAAGCGAGCTGAGTCATTACGACTGTTTAGTGAAGATCTGTTTATAACAGCGCCTCATCGTCGGGCCACAGGAGAGTTCAGTGTTCCGTCAGTCAGTGTAATTATAGTCTCTGCTGTCTGCTCACTTCTCCCTTCAAAACACTGCAGCAAAGCCTTTACGAGAAATGTTATGACTTTCTTATTGTTTTTCGATGGTGGAAGGATTATGTAACGTCCCGTTTTTATTTTTATAAAAAGTTTTTGTGCTTGGATTTATGGATTTTCTGGTCGTCTCAAATAGGTGAATTTTGCAAAACTGCAATGGAAACATTTTTTGTGCATCACAGGAGTCATGTGTTCAGCAGCCGGATGTTACTACTGGTGGAAACGACGAAGAAGACAACAAGAAGTAGGATGATGGGGGTTTTTCTTCTGTAAAGAAAGAACTATCTGTCACTGCCATAATTTTT
This sequence comes from Poeciliopsis turneri, assembly GCA_922788865.1. Classification (NCBI taxonomy): domain Eukaryota; kingdom Metazoa; phylum Chordata; class Actinopteri; order Cyprinodontiformes; family Poeciliidae; genus Poeciliopsis; species Poeciliopsis turneri. The sequence continues at coordinate 3,069,538 of CAKLNU010000640.1, read as the reverse complement.
TAATGATTTACTGTCTGAACAGGCTTGTTCACATGTGATTTTTATTTAATTTCTTATATAATGGAAACTCACAAGTGCGAAATTGTGTTTTTTTCTACATTAGCAGAATATTGACAAAGTTTTGACCACATTTTAATGGAAACGCAGCAACAGAAATGATATTTTAAATGGAAACAGTGATTTGTGTTACCAGGTCGGGTCTCAACATGATGTGAAGGAAAGTGCCAGGCAGGCTGTGAGTTTGCAAATTTTCACTCATTCACGCCTCTAGCACTTGGTTTTAAAAATGAGTCATGCATTTAGAGGCAAATAAGAGGTCACACAGGGGTCAGTTTTAATGCTACCCAGACACAGTTTGTGCTGACGCTTAGTAAGGAGGTCTTTTTCCAGTGGGAAGGTCAGGGGTTCAGTGCTCAACAGCTTAATTTGTCCTAGAGCAAGGCATTGTACCTACAATTACTTAGAAATGAGTTCAAAATGTTTGGTGGGAGGAAAAAACCTAAACTGATTTAAGAAGAAGCTAAAGGTTAATAAAAGCTGTGATTTGACAAGTTTCTGTTTCTTTGAGTTTAAAATGTCTTCAATTTGTAGGAGCAGAAGGAAGGTTTTTTTTGTTGTTTTACCTGAATGAAATGTGCTCGGCTCTGGTGGGTGGTGAAAGTCACCGAGGTGCAGGAGTTTGCTCCCGAGTGGAGCTGTTGTCATTATGTGGCGACATAAGAGCAGGAGGTGAGTCTGAAGACACACGAGGTGAGAAAAGGAGGCAGTAAAGTATGAAATTAAGTTCCCCCGCAGCTGTGGGCAGCAATGCGGTGGAAATGTAGATTCGTCTTGTTGTAGCCTGTTAGAGTGTGAAGGGTCTGCGGATGTCCAGCTTGTTTTCCATTTCTCCTGGCTGTGACTGTGCGGTTGGTATTGTTTTTACTATACGAGTCTCTGTGGGAGTTTCTGTCAGCATAGAAAGTGTCTCAGAGGCAGCTTTGAAAAGTTTGCCATCTCTAAATCAGTGGTGATGTCAACACAGAGGGAACTAAAAGCAACCCGTCTTCTGAGTCTATTTTTTCATTGACGTTTGCCATTAAATTCAAAGTATCTATTTAAAGTTTTATTTCCTTTAATTGTTCTTTCTAAATTGTTTGAAACTGTTTAAACAATGACAAAATAAGAAGTCAAAGTAAATATTTTAGTGACCTCTCTAGTGACACTAAAAGGATAAATTGTTAAAAGTTAAAACTTTTAATCCATGAAGGTGGTTTCTATAGTTCAGTTTCTGTTATTAAAATGGAACATAAGAGCAGAAACCAGAAAAAAAAAATACTAACCCAGGGAAAACATCTTCATTGTTTTTCAGATTTTTTTACTTCTACATTTGCAGGTTTGCTGCTGCTCCTCAGTCTGCAGCGTCTCATCTGATCGACCTCGCTGTAGCCTGCAGAGGTGAATGATCTATCAGCCGCTGAGGACAGAAAACATGATCAGAAAGCACAAAACAAAGTTCAAATTCCTCTTCAAGCGTGAATTCCTCATCCAACATTCATTCCAGCAGTTCAACTGAAAAGCAAAACTCATCCAAAAGCATACAAAACGATTTAAAAGAATACTTCATGGAAAGTTTGGTGCAAGAAGAGTTCTGCCCAGATCCTGAGTAGTTATGCTGTTAAGTTTCTGCAAAAAAAAAAAAAAAAAGTAGCTGGAAGGCTCATTCATCAGGAATAAGACAACTTTTTATATTTAATTGCATAAATTGACTTAATTTGGGAGATAAATATATTTTTAATGAGATTTAAGGTACAAGACCTGGGAGATGATGATCTAGTCTAAAATATGTGAAATATTGCAGAGCGCTTTCTGAAAGCTAATCTAAACCTCTGTGGGTGGAAACATTTCATCAGGGAATAAAAGCAGCAGAATAAACATATCCCATCATACCTCAGTCTGGATTTAAATGAGTTACCACAAACAGCTGTTGTTTCAATCCATCTTTAATTTAAAAAAGCAGTGCTGATCGCATTTTCCATTAATATGAACTCATCTCATCGCACAGAGGAAATAGTTTGGACTGAAATCCACACAGTGTGTTCTGCATCAAAAATTAACCCAGCATTCATTCCTCATCCCAGATCTGGATGACATTTCTTCAGATCAGGGATCTGGACTTCCTGGAAGATCAGTTTGTTTGCGGATCCACCCAGTCCCAAACGTGGACGGACCCATCTGAAGCTGCAGACAGCAGCGTCCTCGGCCGCTCGGGATGCCAGACATGTGTGGTGATGAAGATGGGGGCGGAGCCATCGCCGTGTTGCGAGGAAACCGAATGACCGGAGTGCTGGAAGAGCGGCGAGGCGTCCTGCGGCTCCGCCCTCCATCCGGCGATGTCGTACATCTGAACAAGTCCACTGAGACCTGGAGAGGAGAGTGAGAACCTCAGATCAGACCCAATCTGGCTCTGCTTCAATGAAATGTTCTGGAGGCTTAGTGTAATTTAAGTGAGGAGGGACATCAAATAGTTTCAATTAAACTTTTTCATGATTGGGCTGCATCGTGATTTTTTTCCCCCTAAATTTTATTTTTTGCCATGACAGTCTTCCAAAAAGTTAAAGTTGCTGCACATAAGATTCTTAAAAGAGGTGTTGACATAGTTAATATTTAAAGTGCAAGTAACATTTCAAAGCGCCTTCTTCAAATAAGTTACCGTTACTAAAGACAAAATCATGAAGAACTCCATATTGGTCATTCAAGTTAACATGAACTGAATACATAGAATATATCACAATGGTTTTTTATATAGTTTTGCAGGTTCACCTTTCAAAAGACATAAAACAGAAATTAAATTAAAGGGAGACGATTGGTCAAAAATCTGCTGTGTTGAAGTGATGAGTCAGAAAACATTAAGATTATTGAAAAGACTTGTGGAAAAGTTGGGATGACTGGAAAAAAATTCTGAATGATTGCATTAATAAAATGATTGCAACTCCTGGAGGGACTGAGAAGTTAAAGGAATCAGATTCAAGGAGGCTCTAAAACCAGTAAAATGTCACAACGAGCTGAAAAACCAAAAATCATCCGTCCTGATAATAGAAAAAATTGCTTGATGATGATGACAAATAATTATTTAACTTTCTCTCTCCTATATTAAATTTGACTTTTTATGTCACAGTGACATTAGACATGCTTCTAGATTAAACAGTCACCTACATCTAACGGTTTTTTCAACCAATTTCAGTGAATAAATGAACCATTTCAGGTTATTGAACCTGCTTTTCACTGGAAGAGATGCATTATAGTAACAACCAGGTAAAAAAAAATGGTTACTCGACATTAGATTAAAATTAAAATGTTAAGTTTTTTGTTGGAAAGTATTGCCCCCTCTTAGGAAGCTGGGAAACTTAAAAAACTATAGCTAGCGTCTGATCAGAGAATACATAAAATATGAACAATTTTGGCCAAAATTAGCAGAAATTTACTGTATTTTTACTCAGAACTTTCTGATTCAGCTGGTAAATAATAGTTTTTACAGTGTGTGCATTAACCAACCTGACACTGAGAAGCAGCCGTCCAACGCTGGAGCCCACGCCACCGTGACATCCTCTGGTTTCCTTGGCGACGTCTGGAAGTCCAGTTGAGCCCGACACACGGCTGCCCCCATATTCCTGAGGTCTGAAACGACTGCCTGACCCAAGGAGGACAGCCTGATGACCCTACACTGCGGCGCTGAAGTGGCATCTGTCCACCAGAGGGCGCATTCCCCCGGAGGAGCTGAAGCCTGAGGAGGAGCGGACGTCCGAGTGTCTGCGAGGTAAACGGTGCCATCACAGCAGCTGGCGAGGAACGCAGTCTCACTCACAAACTTTAAGGAGCTTAGAGGTTCTGTCGAGTCAACCTCTGTTGGAAGATCAGAACATCAAACCCTGAAACTGACTTTGCTTTCAGCTGCAAGTGGAGGTTCGGTGGTCTACCGAGTCCATAGAGAGTCTGTCGTGTGCTGAGCTCGGTCAGCTGGACGCCGCTGCTCTGTGCTCCATGAAGGACTTGAGGCGACGAGGAGAGTCGAGCTGCGATCCTGCTGCCAGTCTGAGAAACGCTCGTTCCCGAGAGACTTCCTGTTTTCCTGATCACATCTGGCACAGGAAGTCAACAAACAGTACAAATTATTATATAGCTGGATATGAATTGGACCTGCCTCTCTTGGTTCTGCTTATATTACATTGATTGCTTTAAGGTGTTTTCACATCTTATTGTCCAGTAGACTTAGTTTGATTGGGAACTGAAAAGATGCTGTTCTCTTTCACACTGCACTATCCCACCAATCAAACCCTCTCAGCAACTCCTTCACCTCCTCGCCTGTGGGGGCGCTGCACCAAGAACTACTGAAGGGAATGACACAAAAACCTCTGAAGAAAACAGAGGTTTTTGTGTCATTTTACATTTTTGACAGCAAAAATGGAAACAATGATGGAGTGGTGTCAGATTTTAGTAGTTGCAGGTTTCAACCAACATTTATAGGACTCAAACTTCCTTTTGGCTGTATTCACAGTGAAAAGGAAGATGCCAACTCAAATCACTAATCCATAAGGGCTTAAAAGAACTGAGTTTGCAGGACTAATGGCATAATTGTAGAAGGCCAGTGTAAATGAGGACCTTTGTGTCAATGAGTATTAGAGATGACATACATCGCTTTATATGTATGTTAATATCTTAGTTTCACATTTTAATTTCAGTGACTGAATTAGAGATTTTCTATGGTTTTTCTAACGTATTGAGATGCACCTGTGAGGCTTTGGTGAGTTAGCAGCCAGGGAGGATGGAAAGTCCTGGCCTGTTCTCGGCCCACTGGAAAAAGTCGCATTGTTTACCCTTTTGAAAGCTGCAGGTGAAGAAATTCCTGCCATTGTTTGGACCCAGCTTCAGAACCGTTTCATAAACCGTCCTGTTTATGAAACAGTCATCTCTGTTTCATAAACAGAGATGAGGCGTTTTAGAAAAATAAAACTCACCAGTGTCGTCTGAGCCGAGGTCCCACAGCTGCAGGTCGGAGCTCAGCCCATCATTGGTCACCGCACACCTGAAAGAACAACAGTCTTCTAAATCATGTGTTCATGATCTATTAAAAAACTAGATGGCAAAGAGGTTACCTTAGAATAAATCAGTTAACCACATGATCAGTTAAAACAAGCTGGTTAAGTTCTATCTGCATGTTTGTTTTTCTCGTGACTCTCTCTCTTTCTACCAAAAGTCTTCAATCTGGTGCTTTTGTCTCAAGTTGTTCCTTTTTTGAAGGACAAATCTGTTTAAAGAGGCCGCATTATTATTGCAGATGAAGACATCGCTATTAAAATCCAAGTTTCACTCTTTGAACTGAATTACTAAACTAAACCTTTGATTGATATTCTAATTTATAGAAATGTGTCTAAATCTCCATAAAAAAAGTAAGTTAAAAACACTTCAAATGTAAAAATAAGATTATAAAAGTATATTTATCCCACCTTTGTAATATTTGTTATTTTATATTGTGCATTAAGCTGCTTAAATAAGAATTAATGGCTTGTCCTATTGTTTGACAGAAACCCTTTGTACTCAGTTTAAATCTCTGTTTCTGTTTTAATTAGATTTCTACTTAATTACGACTTTCTCCCATAGAATTAATCAATTTACATTTTCCTCAACGAAAATCCCAGAAGCTTTGAAGCCGTCACACATCACAGAACTAAAACATCAGCAGGAATAAGAGAGAAGTTTCAGCTCAGCCTCTTTATGACGATGAAAGAGTCAGAACCGACCTGGTTCCTGGAATGTGTGTGAGGCAGCAAACTGGGGCTTCTGAGAAACCACCGTGCACAACTTTGAAATCCCTCTCTGCACAGAGACCCTGAACACATCAGACCAAGAGGACGTTTACCGATATCTGGAAAACTGCCTATAAAAATCAAACAAAGACAATTCATGCATTCTTTTTTTTTTTTTTTTTTTTTACCTTTTTTTCATCGGCTAAAAGTTTCAGCGGCAAGCGGAGCTCCAAGATTTCATTTTTACCCGAGCTACATCCAGCAACACAAACAGCTTAAAACACAGAGGAGAATCTAATATGTGATTTACAGAAGTATTCACACCACTGAAAAAATATATGTATATATATATATTTTTTTTACTTTAGTCATAAACTTGATGCTTTTGGGGGGATTTTTTATAGACCAACAAAATATGTGAAGTTATATGTATATGTAACTTCTGTGGAACATTGCTTACAAATACAAATCTGAAAAATGACATACATATCCTTTTCATTTCACCTCATAGTATTTATATGTCATGTTTCATCAACAGGATTTCATAAAAAGAGAGCTTCTTCCATGTTGTGCCTTTTTTTATGTTCAGTAGTGAATATTTTTGCCACATTATTTAAATCCACTCACTCTTTCCAGACGTCCACTCGATGATCTGAGTGGGATGTTCCAGCTGGTACACATGAAGATCCTTATATCTGCAGGAACCAGAACAGAGTAGAATAAAGCAGGAAACCCAGCAGGACAGTTCTTCACATGACAAGAATACAGGTTGTTTCTGGTCTGCTGTTTTCTGTGCACAAGTATACACGGCTTGTAAATATAATTTGAAGTGAATTTACTCCGGAGCAGCTTTCATTTGATCTGGGTGTGCTATTTTAATAGAGATTGGCATTTATCAAATCATTTTTTCTTTATTTTGACACATTTTTAAGCATTAGTATTTATTGTTGTTTCCACAAATTTCAACTATGTAAAAATAAAAAAACTATTATGAAATATCAGAAATTTTATTTACTCCACCATTTATTCCAAAAGACCCTCAATAAATATCAGTAAATTTGAAATTTATGATTAAATGTAGATACTATGTGCAGTGTGGTTATATAAATCACACTTTAAGCGGTGCTATGAATGTGGTGCATTCACCGATTCATTTTATATTGTTTTCCGGTGCATCAAGACACAAATAAAAGTTTACTAATGTACTATGTGGTTGTAGAAGAAAACAACTATTTGGTTATAGTTATGCGAGGTGAAGCAGCTAAAGTTAAAATTGTAGACTCGTCGATGCGCGTTGGTTTAAGATAAGTAAGCCGAATTTTAAATATATGTCTAATTAATACCTGGAGCAAGTTGGTAACATTTTTAAACCACCTGAAGTTGCAGGTGTGTAAATCTTAAATGTTTTAAGGGGATTTAGAAGAAGACGTTCCATCCCTGGCAGCTAACACACACAGAAACCGACCGTTTGATAAAGAATAAAAGTTTTCTCACGATTTCAAAGACTCAATGAACCAGTCATCTAAAATATCATCAATCTCCACAGCTTCCGTCTCTCCCATCTTCTCTCTTTAAAGGCGCTTCATTGCTGCTTCTCCACCAGTTTCCGCTCAGTTCCGTAACTTTTTATTCAGTGGCCGCAGAACATTACCGCCACCTGCTGGTGCGGAGTTCTCAGCGGTTCAGAGCGTGTTTGGAGCCACGAAAGGTTTTAAAAAACAAATAAATAAATAAAAAAATCATCAAATGTTTACATAGAGGGAAGGAATACATTTTCTTTAATGAGACATTAAATAAAAATAAATGTTATCACAGCAAATTTGCAACCATAAGACTTTTATTTAATATAAAACATTTAATTCTTTAGGAAATTAATATTTTAAATGATATCACCTGATGGTAAAAAATGCTTTAGGTGGCATTATTTATGATTACCTTTAAATAAACACAAATAGCTTATTTCTTGAGCACTCTTGGGGAAAGTTATCAGTGGATGTTTAATGTAATTTCTCTCTTAAATGTATTATAAGGAATACATCTTGGTTCAAAAACAAAACATTTCTCCATCCAGTGGAAAATATGGGATCATAAACAACACCATTTATTTCAAAACAAATATAAACTGTACTGCATCAGCTAATACCCGGTTAACAATTTTTGAATCAAGTCCCAATAGTGATAACTAATTGTAATACCTATGTGTCTGTAATTTCCACGCTGGATAAATTTGTTGCTGACTTGGTTTAATATCTCCACACATGTCTTATGCTTCATTTGGAGCCTGGCTTGTTTGTCTCACTGATCCAAATTACAGCACTGCCTGCTGTAAGTGTAAAGGACTGTTCCTTAGACAAAGCAAGAACAGCTACATAAAGCTGTTTCATCAGATGATCCGTTTTCATAAAAAATTTGGAATTTTTTTCTTTTTCTAAAAGAGAAACAAGACCTTCTGATTTTAAAATTTTAAAATAAGAGAAAATTCAAATTCAAATTCAAAAATACTTTATTAATCCAAAGGGAAATTAATTAACTTTAATTACATTTTCATTGACCTGTAGGTTCGTGTTGACCTGTGTTTCCACTATCTTGGAAAGAAGAAACCAGCCCAGAAATGTGAGCAGCAGGAGTTGACCTGCACTGTAATTTACTCTCATTCATGCATACTTTTCCAGACTAATTGATAGAATGCATACCTAACACTCTGATGGGGTCAGAGGTGCCTCTCTGTGTTTTGAAATCTTTTTTATGAAGGCAAAACCATTTTTTGTGGAATACTGTAAACATTTGTCATTTATCGGTTTGAACAATGGCAATTCTTGCACCATAAATGGAAAGCAGGAGGGGAGCCCCTCTTTTTTGCTGCCCACCAACCAATTCAAGTGATGTGAGAAAGTTAGATAAAAGTAAATACTTTTTTACAGAACTAAATAAATGTTCTGTTGCTTTCAGTGACTAAAAGAGAAACAGTAAAAATAATTTCAAAAAACAAACTAAACATTTTTGAGATGACATTTTCTATTATTAAAGAGCAAACATGAGGACAATGAGCACAATTAGCTGATACTTAATTTCTGTTTAGTGAGTTTAGTGAGAAAAGAGCAATCACAGATTCTATAAATACCATTAAAGACCATTAAATAGTCAGTGTGATTCAGATAAGCTCAGGAAGAAACTATAGAATTGAAAAGCTCCAGCAGCTACAGACATGGAGAGATAAGCTTCAGTTTTCTACAATAAGGCAGGAAAAAAGTCAATAGAAAGCACATTATTCAGCATCTATATTTGATTTGAGGCTGGTATATGTTAACTTAAAGCTGTTTTGCTTGGAAAAGTAAAAAATTAGTTCAGCTTAGGCTGAGTTTCTGTCATTTGTTTTAATTTTTGTGGGATTTTTAAGGAATGTAAATATAGGGATTAAAAACTTTCTGAATTGTTAATGTGAATTTGTAGCGCAACTGTGCTTTTAATAAAATCAAGAAACTAAGGATTCAAGCATTTACTTACCTTAGGTAACAGGATTACTAGATAAGATTTCAGCTATCCTCCTTTTAGTGCAGAAATTTCAGATTTGATTACATAATAATCCACCTGTTGACAGGAAGAAAAGCTTTTATGATGCTTTTGGCAACAATGCTACCCCTGATTTCACTGCAGTGCTTGTTTTCTCCTGGACAGACTGGTGACTGCATCCTGCCCACGCCATGCAGCGCTCCATCACTGCAGCTGTTGTTTTCCTTCCTCTCCCCCTTCTCTTCAGCAGCCTCATCACTCTGTTCTTCCTGCTGTCTGACAGGCGAGAGTCTGAGTCACTTTCGGTAAGTCGGAAACAAAGAATCCAACTTGGGGTCTGGATTACAATAAAAATCCTCCATGAATACATGCCGGTGCATCAAAAAAATATTTTAAAATATTTCAATGATTATGGCTTAGAGATAAAGACAACCTGAAATTCAATGTCTCAAAAAATCAGAATATAAAATAAGACCAATAAAAATAACATTGTTCAATGTTTGGTTATGGCTCCTTTGAAATGAATTTCTGAATCAATGCGGCATAGCATGGAGGAGATCGGCCAGTGGTTCTGCTGAGTTTCAGGACGCACAGGAGTTTGTTTTGCCACATCTTCCTCCTGACAACACACCAGTCTTTGTGGGGTCAAAGGTCAGGACAGTTCACCAGCCAATCAACCACATTTGATGTTTTGAGTTAATTATATGATAAAGGTATGACACCATCTTTTTCTCACAATATTTTAATTTACTGAGATGCTGAATTTTGAGTTTTCTTAACCTGAAAGTATTAATCATCAAATTTACATGAAATAAGTGTTGAAATATTTAACGTCTATATAACAAGTGAGTTTCACTTTCCAAAGTTTAGACCACTTTATCAGACAGCCTTGGGTGAGATGGGTTGGTCACTGAAAAAGTATTTGCTTTTTATTTGAACGAACATGGACTATGATACTTTAATAATAATTTATTTGGCTACCTGTGTCTCTTGGAAGCAGCTAGATATGAAGCAAAACGGGAGTAAGCAAGCTCAATAAATGGAAAATATGACCTTTCTGACTGGATAAGAGTTAATTCAAATTAGATCAGACCAGTCATCACAGCAGAGACCCGTTCATATCTGTGTTGAAATATTTCAGCATATTCAGAGAAGATGTAACACACGAGTTGACATAAAAAACTAGTCTTAACTTCAACATTCTTTTTGAGAAAACTAACTTAACACATCTTGCGTCATATGAGCTGCTGGATTTTTAACATCACTGAGATCTGACAGACTTTCTTCCACTGCTGTAGTCACAGCAGGAAAGCTTTTACCCTCCTGAGTTAGAAGAATTGTTCAACTGTCCATGAGATGAGCCAGTTAGCAGCACAAACAAACTTCCCCTGTAGCCCAAAAAGAAACAGAATCTTTCATCAGAATTATTGTTTTCATCATTTTATTATGTTTTAGATTTATGAAGATTTTAGATTCTTCTCTCAATGCTATTCTAATGTTAGATGTTATGGCTTCAGGCAAGACGCTGAAACAATGTTTACTCGTTGATGTCTGGGCATCTTTGGGAGATTTATTCAGAAATAACACCCCCAAAATGAATTCAATATATCTCAGGAACTGCAAGGTGTATTTCTTAAATAAAAATCAAGGAATGGACTTTGTGCTTTTTCTTGGTTTGAACAACCTTCATATTTTTACAAACATCAATCTGTGTTCTGATTCTAAAGTTCAGGCAGCTTCCCACAGCATCATATTGCTTGTTAATAAAAGGTGATGAATCGGCCTGTGCAAGTGTGCAACCTCGGCCAGACTGATGAGTACTAATGCTGGGAAATAGGTCATCTAATGAAATGATGCACATCAACAAGCTGATGGAATGAGCACTCACTCGCAACAGGTGGGAGGCAAAGGATGTGACTTTTCTGTTTGTTTGTCCTCCTTGTTGACACATCACTTAGGAACGATAATTAACCAGCTGGAAGGCACAAAGTTTGTCAGAACACACTTAGCAATAAAAATAGATTTTGCGCTCCTTTTATTGACAAATGTTTGGATGTGATGGAGAACTGATGTGAATAAGTAGAGGTCAGCTCTAAATTATGTATGATCAACACGTACATCTGTCCTGACATTTCCTCTGCAGAGTCACGGAAACATAAACTAAATGTTCCAGTCCTGATGTTCAGTATGGCTCATGAGTTCAACCTCTTTTAATTCTAGGGTTTTTTTTCAGTCTAATGGAAGCAGAGCTTAGCAACATTTGTTATTTTTTGATCAATAAGATTAAAAGTTTTTCAGCTTTGGGTGGTGGAAAAATATTTTCTCAGCTTGTATTAATCCTTTGGTTCTCATTTGAGCTTATCTCAAGCTGGATTAAGTTTGTTTTAGAATTCTTTCCACAGACTTCTTTAAAAAACTCAATATCTCCGTTACTCTAACTATAGACAACATTTATCATCAAAATGTAATCACACTAAGGTGTGATTTGACTTTAAATTATGGAATAAAATATCATCAGACCGTTCTCAGTTTTAACAACAGGCCTTCGAGTCTGTCATGTGATGACATAAAAAGCATAAACTTTGATGACATAAAAAGAATTATTTACAGGATGGTTAACTCTTTCTCTGGGTGCTGTACTCTTTCTAAATTATGATTAAATATTGATCCCTTAAAAACATCAGATCACTGATGAAATACACTAACAAATCAGTCATGATGTTTTATGTGAAAATGAATGCCTTCATATTTAATTATCAAGCATTAGTACAATTAATAAAGTGTTGCTTAAGGAATGGAAACTTGAGAAGATGCTTAAAAGCAGAAACAAACAAAAAACACTATTATTTTTTTTATTTATTTTACTTTGATTTAAAAATTCATCTGCATGTTGATTTATTTGAAGATTGTTTGGTCTCAACATCCTTTTTATTGTTTCCATGGTTGCACATTTAATATTCTAGCTCCCTCTCACTACAGAGATAACACTGTTTTAAATTATGGGACAGAAACTGCACTGAGCATGCTCAGTACAGTGATAAGTAATGAAGGATTTAACAGTTCAGAAGATACAGAGGCTGACAGAAACCAGAAAGAAAATATTAAATATTGGTCACAATCAATTTTGTTTGAGTTGAAGTAAACTCACAATGGGATTCCACTGATGAAACAGGAGAAAATAAGAAGATAAAATGTATATTCTGGGACGTAAAAAAAAAAAAAGGGAACACAAAATAAATGCAAACTGAATTACAATAAAGATTTATCTCATATTGAAAAATATTCCACATCTCAACCCATTTTCTACATCAATTACTTTGGATATTTCTTTTTCTCTATAAGTCTTTTCTATTACATTAGCCTTAAATATTTAAAATATTATGATAGAGCAATATTATTATATAACATTTCTCTGTGAGCTGTTTGACAAATATGAATCCTAAAAATACAACCATTTTAATTTGTTTCTAAAATGCTCCAAAGGAGCTTCTCAGATTTTACAAACCCTGTTCAGATCGGATATTGATATCGGGTCAAATTTTCATATCGGTTCACCCTGCTAGCTTTAAGGAACTGTTAGTGAACATTAAATAAAAGATTTTAAAAATTCTATAGAAAACAATATTGGGACCATTAGGGAGTCCAACGAAAAGTTCTTAATTGTTTTAAAACATATTTTTAGATCTCCTCAGGTGGCGGTTTGACGTTTCAGTTCACTGAGTTTAACAAAGCTGTCTCCAAGTTTCATTTATGCTGCCGGTTTTATCAGTTTGGATTTACTGTAACATCCAAAGCACATTTCTTTATCTGTTTTCATGTCCAACTCATTATTTCTCAAACTAATAAGTTTTAGTTCCATCATCAGGTTTTATAGATATGTCTGAGAACCATTTGTGGTCCATGCTGTGTGAGCGGCATGTTTCCCAGCTGTGAGCATCAGTCCAGATGTTTGCCACAGACCCATCTGAGCTGAGGCTGGTCTCTGAGGTCCGTCGTCTCTGAGCTGGAGAGCCAATTGCACTGGCAGGCGTAAGCCCGCAAACCCTTCCTCTTCTTCAGTTTGGCTTGGAGCTTCTGGCGGTCCGGCACGTTGTTCCTGCAGCAGCCACAGAGAAAATGGCAGCAGTTTCAACACTCAGCATGCAGGCTGCTCATTTTAGTAAACAGTACAATTATCTCATGTGACACAAAATAATAGTTATGCAGTCATCATGTTTTTTTTTTGTTTTTTTTAACTCAACTATTCAACATAGCCAACAAGAAAATTAACCTCCTTTTTTTTTTATTATTTGATGAAAAAGTATGACTGTACAACCACTGGCAGATTATTTCACTTACATTATGATTTGGGGAGAAATGTCATTACATAAAATAATCTTATTAAACTCTTAATAAGATTATTAATTATGAATAGTTATATTTTTAAAATCAATATAAAAATATCTAATAACAAACTCCCATATCTTTCTGAAAAATTACTTATAAGTCTGTATTATTTCAAGTGTACTGAGATATTTGCACTAGAAACTAGTTTAAAAAACAGTTGGCTGTATTTTTACAGCGAATGAGCATTTATGATTAAAATCAGTGCAGATGATTTGTTTGATAATAGAGTAAAACATGACAAACAACTTTTATGATATCTGAGCTTCTTCTTTTGGCTTTATCACACTTCAACTCCGTGTTTTAGTCTCAAAAAGTATCTGCTTAAAACGGTAAAAGACAATGAAGTGCATTAAAACTTTAACTGATGAAACCAGACCTGTGTGTGAAAATTATTGTCACCACCACATGCCAGGATTGTTAATGAAAGGCAGATAAGGTCCATTAATTCCCGCTGTTAGGGGCTCTTTTATGGACCCACCGCCAGCAACACCAATAAGACGCTTGATGTTTTAGCTGAAGCACCTCAATGCTATCTGCACAGTTTCATGAGCTGCACTGTTGCCACATTACTGGCTGATCGCATAATTGCTTAGCACAGTGCTCACTGACAACAGGCTTAGCTTGTTTTAACCAAAACATTTCAATTACCAGTTTGGTGACCAAATTGGTTTTATCCAACATAAACTTCTTTGGATTTAAAGGTCAGCAGTATAATAACATTAGAAGATATAAAGAACAGAGTGAAGTTAAACCTCAGTCCAGCTGTTTTCATCACGAGTTCACAGCTGTAAATCTGCTCTTTAGCAACTTTTCCATCAACATGAGATGAAAGAAAGCAGCTGTTCCAGTTAGAGATCTCCCATAGAGCACCAGAGTCGGATTTAAAAAGCTCACATCTGCATCTGATCAGCGTATTTAAAATGAAATGGGAATCAATATAGAGGAAACTTATGCTGGTGTAAAAACAGTTGTGATATTTTTTAATTAAAAAGATGTTTCATTACTAAATCCCATCAGATTTTACTTCTTCCCGTCTCTGTTTTTCAACTAGTTGAAGATAATTTACCCAAACAAAAATAGATAAAATACATATTTACAACTTAATTTTATCCAATTAAATCCCAATAGATATTATCTCTGTTTTCTTTTTGTTACTGAAAAATTTAAACCACTTTATCTCAGCTAATAAAAATATTCACCTGTTCACAAAAGACAGTAAATATTAAGCAGTGAAGCTTTTCTGCTTTTCAGATGCTGTTTTGAATGTTTTCATTTCTCTGAAAGAAAGAGAAACACTTCACACCACATCACTTCCTATTTTTGTAGTCAAAAAGGGCTTTTAAAACAGCTTTCTTTATTTGACTAAAAGCTTCATTTGAATTAAAGTTACTGATAATTAGAAATTCACACAAGTGTACATATATTATTACAGGTCCCTCCGCCTATTTAAACAGCCAAGTTTTCAAGAGAGTATAGTTCAGAAGATTTTACAACATATGAATGCATGTATATATTTTTTACAATCTCCATCTGCAAATTACACCTTATTTTACAGTCTCTATTTTATCTATATTATTATTACCAACTCATGATAATTTCTCCCCCAGGAGACAAATAAAGGATGTTTCTATTCAACTACAAAAACTGACAACATCAGTCATAAAGAAACCTGTGAGATGTTAACAGAGAAAGAACGTGTGTTGATATAAAGCTGTAGAGGTAAACAGCTTCTTCAGGTCCTGTCTGGTTTATTTGTTACGCTGTTTATCGCCGAGCGGCTGGAGCTGCGACTGCAGCTTTCTGTCTGGATGATTCCGCTGACATTACAACTAGAAGGCCAAACTCATCCTCCTGAGTGCTCCTGAGTGTCTCAAAGTGTTTTGAACTTAAAGTAGCACAAAAAAGAAAATTCCACAGAGCTATACAGAAAAAAAGGTTAGTGATAAAATGTCAAGGTGTCAAATGATGTGTGTGACTTGGGCAGATATGAGCGCAGTGGAGTTGGCTTTTCATACTGAACTACAACAGCCCGACAATAAAAAGTAACTTTAACAACTTCATCCCAATTTTACCAATGTCTTTTCTTTTTGTAGTTTTCCTCCTTCAAAGTAAAGAGAATGTTCCCATTTGAATAAAACCTACTTTGTTCAGATGTTTAAAATTATCACCCTTTGGCGCATCTCAAATTCTGGTTCAAAGAGCAACACTGACTGACAATAACTTGATTGTAATTCAAACCATCACAAGATGCAATTAAATCACCATTTTAAAATGAGTTTTATTCCATAAAGGGAACAAAAAAACTTCCTTACGGGTCTGTTGAGGGAGCTGCAGTGCGAAAGCACAGGAGGTGGCAGTTCATTTCAGCCGTTTTAGCTGTCAGATACTTTCAAGGACCATTTCTGTGTCTAACTCACAGAAAACAGCTGTCCACTTCAACTCCTTTCATCTTTTACAAAACAACATGTCCGTAAGAATAACATCAAAGAAACATATTTGTATTTTAACATACATTATCTGTCATACATATTCACCCATTCATTAGACGGATCTACATATGAACGGATCTACGTATGGATGGATGGATGGATGGATGGATGGATGGATGGATGGACGTCCATCATTCGATCGATTGATCGATCGACAGATCCACAAATGGATGGATCTTTAATTTAATGAGTTAATTTCTTTTGTATCTTTTGGGATTAATAAAGTATTTTTAACTGAATTTAATCATATATATATATATATATATATATATATATATATATATATATATATAAACCTGATATTTTGTTTAAGTTACTGTTGAATTTCGGCCATTAGTTTCGTAAAATAAAAATAAAATAATCAGGCAGCTTCAACATTGTCGAACAGTAAATAATGTGTTATAAAACACAGTTCATGAATTTTCTAATGCATCTAAAATAGCAGAAGACTGCAACACAATATGATTGGTTTTATAAACAGCAGAGGTTCAATGATAGAGACGACTAGAGCTTCCTCCTGTCTCGTATCAACTTATTTTACCCTTTGTGCTCAAAGCAGAAATCAACATCAGGACGAGTGGGGATTCGATGATTCATTTATGTTATTTTTGACCAGATGAGGGAAGTCAGCCAAACATAGCAGGACTGGAAATGAGACAGCAGCCAAACGTGCAGACAGGTGTAATAGATCCATCATGTCTCTTTGTGTCAGGACTGCTTCTCCCTGTTAGTTTCAGAGTCTTGGTGTCCAGGCTGCGTTCACTCTTCAAAAAGCACTAACAAGCATCACATTTCCATCACTTGTTGCTGCCACTGGATGAATAAAATATATATTTCTCAGATTTCTTCTGAAGCCAGAAGAAATCAAACCTTCAACCTCAAACATTATTAGATTCACCTGAAGCTTCAATATTTCTAACCTGATCAAAGGACTTAAATTAAAAACTCCACTAAATCTGTGGGCAAAATATCCAGATATGTTTTGACAAGCAGGAAGCAAACATCTCACTTAGAGAAGGAGATGCCCTCAGAATTTAATCAACCTCTGGAAGCACCTAGACACACCTCCATCATCTGACCATGGTGGCCTGTCAAACACAGTTACTGTAACAAATGACACAGTGTTACATTAAATCAGTTCTTATCCCTCTGGGTGACGCACATTTACAAACAATGTGACCATCACCTTGGGGTCAACTGCACCAGAAGATGGGGGTGATGCTGGCCTCAATGTGCGGTCACGTTTTAATCTGCTCCTGATTTTATCCTGCAAACGTAATTCATTTACAGATAGCTAATCAATTATATCACCTAATTGAGTGATAAAACTGTGGCTGGACATTGAATAGCAATGATTTTATAAGGAAGATCAAACTGCACTCACTGAATCAGGAATTAGACATTATAAAGAAGTAAGAAAAAGACATTTTGTAGTTTGTTGTCTTCACACTACGACCATATAACTGCACAATTTGTCACCCTTTGTAACACAAAACCTAATTTCAAACTACTTTCCAACCGTAATTCAAAAATGTAATTGTATAATAAAATACAATTATTAAATAATACAATAAAATACCTTATCTTTAAAATAAAATATGAACAAAAGTGAATCTAAATGCAAACATAATATAAAAAAGGTAATAAAATGATAAATTTATCACAAATATTTGAGCAAATCAGACATCTAGACCAAATTAGGTCCAGGTATTATTTGGTCTGTTCCTGGTTGTTTTACATAATGCAACCAAAGCCCAAAACTGGCAAAAATGTAATATTTTTGCCTCAATTCAGAAATCACTGGTAAGAGAACCTATGAAATGACTTCATTAGTTACCAGCTGGATTGGACCGTTGAGGTTTTAAAAGGAAGCCAGCTGTAAGATGGTTTGAAATAAGTCTGCTTGTTTATATTCTGGTCACATTGATGTCCAGATTACAGAACTGGTCCCATCAGGAGGAAAGAGCAGCAGCTCTCATGGCCTGATGTGGATGTGGGTGGCTTAATGAGGCTCTACATTTTTTTTTTTTTTTTTTTATAAAGATGCTCACCTCTTAAAAACCAGCTTTTAAACCTCTTCTCTTCGACGCTTTGCGTTAAAGGATGTTAAAGGAAGGAAACAATATCCGCACGGGTAAATACTGCCACCTATTGGTCAAAAACTAAAATTTCACCCAAAACAGCAGTTTTCTTTTCACATAGAGGAACTTTCTGAAAACAGTTTTTAACTGGGGTTTTATAATCTAAAATTAATTTTAAATTTACTACAGAGGATTATTTTAGGAATTGAGGGATTAAAAATCTGAGATAATCCACCACTAATAACAAAATATATAATTCAAGATGATACCATTGACAGTAAGGCCATTAAGAGTATGCCCATTAAATATGTAGAAAAAGCATTTAAATAAGCCTTCAGACTCACCTGAGGAACAGATAGTCACATGATGCGTCCCATTCGGAATCGTCAAACATCAACACCCGGAAGTCACAGGAGATGCACCTCAGCTGGTCACATGACCTATCCATGCATACACATCTCCACCAGTCATGGATTTTCAAACAAACTTCTATTAAACACATTTCACTTATCAGTGAATTATAGTTGAAAAGTGCAAATTCTGCATGATCAGAATGAGCTGGGATAAGAAATCAAGGACACTGAGGTTTTGTGTCCTGATAAATTCAAAGCAGATGAGACTCAACAGATGCTGTTGGAATAAATTTATGTTTTCACACCTTTTGGAAGTGGCTGTTCCAACACCGTTTGTTACCGAGCTCCCACCAATGAAAACAGGACAGCACCTGGAAGTGAAACGGAGAGGGCAGAATATCTCAAAGTGACACACAAATACACCGCAGGGAAAATCAAAGTCGCCACGGCAACAAGAATAAAAATTTTTATTGGTAGAAAATGAGAGATAAGATTAAAATCAACAGCTCAGATATGCCCAGTGCTCATGTTCAGTCAGGTGCAACAATAAATGTTTTTTGTCCATTAGATTTAACTTAATTTTTTTTTTCATAAAAACAGAAATACAGAAAAGAATTTTCAAAGTAACATCTTTCTTTTTTTTCTTTTGTAACAGTTTTGTTTTTTTCTTTAATTCAAGCTAAAATACTCACTTTCTTCCAGCAGACTGTGATGAGAGTTTCTTCTCTGCTTGTTCTCTTTTAGAAAACTGTTCACCCTTAAAAAGAATAGTAAGGAAGAGATTAAAGACAATTAAATAATTTGTTTATGTCTGATTAATTTAACTGGTGTCTAAATAGTTGTCAAATCAAACTTTCACAGAAAGTCACATTTTGATAAAAGCTGCATGGTAAGCCAAAGAAGAAACATGCCATGTGGAAACACTTTGTGCAATTAAGAATTTTAAGAAATCACTGATAGTTCTTGGAACAGTTTTACATGCTCAATGCAAAAAAAAAAAAATGTTGCAAAAGATATTTGTTTTCCTAAGAAACCATTAAAAAAGCACAAACAAAATAAACTTAGATGTGGCATTTATGGAGACACTGTCTTTTATTTTTTATAATTTAAAATTATTCTCTAAGCACCTCTGCCACAAATATTTTACAGACATAAGCCCACCTTTGACTGAGGAGAACTGTCGTAATCATCTTCCAGTAATTCCTCCAGAAGAGCATCAATATCCTCAGAAACGCTGCTTTTATGTCGCTCACATTTTGCAGCACTAAGTCAAAAACAAAATGTTACTGTACGCACTACTGAATACCAACTGCATGATTTATGAATAGTGGTTTTCTAGATGTGTACTATAGACTATAATAAAATAATATTTTTTGTCCCTCATTTCATCACAGAGTAAAATATTTCAAACCATTTTTTTATTTCTTGTAGTTTTGGCCACTATGGCTTACTGTTAAGGATTTCAAATCTCAACTTGCCCAATTTCCCAATTTCAATTGTTCCTTAAATTCATAACAACCTGTTCACCTTAAAAACCGCAGAAACATAATTTATCTGGACTAAGGTCAAACTGACACACAAGTTGTTCAATTATTGGGAGTTTAAGTGATGTTTATTTGCTACCAGAGAACGTGTGCTAGCATAAGTAGCTTTGTTTACCTCCATTCTTCATGTTTATTTTCGTCTTTGTTACGTTTTACACCGGAAGTCGCTGCAGAAACTTTACTACAAAACTTTTTTTCCACTTCATCCAGCAGCTCATCCAGGTCATCGTCGTCCATGATGAGGTATTCGTCTTTGCCCTGCTAGCTTCGGGGCCGGATCAGCGCTCACAGGCCAGCTTCCATTACCGATCTCAGCGTTCGCCGTTGCTAGGTAACAAAACGGAACTCGACCAAAGTCTAGAATAAATGCTCTTCAAAATAAAAGCCGAAATCGAATTACACTAAATATTATAGCTTTTGAGATAGTCCCATTGATAAAACAACACACTGTTGCTATGATTAAACATCATAACTGTCCAAAGGTAAAATTAAGAGAAAACATGCGTCCAGCTGCACAACATCCAAAACCAGACGGGATATTGTCCAACATGAAGCATGTTGGACAATATTTTATGTTCAACATAAAACATTATTTAGAAAGAAATTTGTTTATAATTTCTTTCTAAACAAAGAAATTCTGAATAAAAGATTCAAAACAGAACAAATCAGAACTAACGTGATAGTGATAAAATATTGCTTCAAAAATAATGCCAACATGAGCGGTTCAACTAGAACTAATTTTTAAACATAATCAAGAAATGTTAGACATTTCTTTGCAAATGTCTTTGAGTAATTCAATTTATATATTTACACAGTCTGGAGGAAAATTATAAAATATGCCAGGGAGTCACATTTTTAAACAGATCTAAGTTCCAACAGTAAAAAACAACTTTTTTTAAATTTTTTATCATGCATTACTTATTTTTGTAATCTGTCACAGATTTTATTTTGAAATTCCAACAGGAAATACTGTTATAGCTCGATTAGTTGAAAATTCATTTAAATTAACATGCTAGTATCACAGAACAACAGTAAAACGATAACCGTGAAAGAGTAGAAGCATTTTATGTTTTGTATTGTGGGAAAAAGAGAAAAATTCGTTGTCGGCAGGATTCGAACCTGCGCGGGGAGACCCCAATGGATTTCTAGTCCATCGCCTTAACCACTCGGCCACGACAACTGAATGGCATAAAGGATCTATAATTTCTCTTTTATATGTAGAACACGCCCCTAGTTTTCATAGTCGTTCATCAATTTGTGTATTCTTTTTCAAACTGTGGTCCGCGAGTTCCCCCTAGCGGTCCGCCAGGTACTGTAAGCTAAAAGTGCGACGTTAAAGCTAGCTTTCCAAAGATTGTGTTACAAGTAGGCCTAATAATTGAAAACTGGCGTAAAACCGACTCACTCAAAAGAAAAAATTCAGATACCGGTGGGAAGAAAACAACTCCAGAATGACTTATATAATCAGAGGAAGCGCAGACAGCTACTAATTGTTGATATGTCGTTCACTAGACTGGATTCCTTTGAACGGCTCTGTACGGTGAACGGTAGAATTTGATTCAGTTAGGCAGAACTGTTCTTTATTTTTTATGACTTTGCTTGAATGATGCTCTGGTAAACTTAACCAGAAAAAAGCATGTAGTCACCATAACTTCTCATTTAAAATTAATAATGTAATGTTTTAATTAATTATATTAATACAACACATTAGAAATAAATGACCCAGAATTTTTCATGTCAAAAGACAAAATTGATATTGGGAGACTACAAAGAAAAATTGGCTCAACAGTACAAGTTTTCACAGGAATATAATTACCATACGTGCTAAAATAATAACCAAAATAATCTTCAGGAAGTTTAGAAGCAACTGCCTTTCTGAGTACTGTGAATCAAAACCATTCAAATTCAAGAGTTTGTGTAAGATTCTCAAGGTGTGGACTATGGTTATAGTCAGCGCCTCAAGACCAAGCACACACAGATGTGTCACGAATGTCGGCTACAGCTGTTGAATTCATCATATTGTTAAGCCACTACTGAAGCACAGATGTCAGAAGTTGCTTGAGGTACAGCGATTCACTGATATGAACAGCTGACACTTTGTTATTATGGGTTAGACTGAGCTGCATTATGAACTTTCCAGGACACTTATATCATTGTTACATCAGTGTCACAGTGGTTCTTGCCAGTTAGTAAATTAAGTAATTTTAATATGAGGGTATGCTTAATAAACTGTTTCTGTAGCCCAGGGATCTTTCACTATTTTACAAACATCAGAAGATGTACAGAGTTGACACAACCCACACTTAGCTTGTAGTTTTTATTTCAATTTTAATGTAATTCCCAAAAAGCCTTTAAAACATAACAAAAAGTGCTATAGTGCACATGACTTGTGTAAGAGATTCTACGTCACAGTATTAGCTGCCACAGCGTGTTATCTTACTTCCTTTTTCCATTTCTGGTTTAATGAAGAAGCAAGCGGAAAGATTAAAACATGCTTACGATGGATTTTTCCATTTACGTATCGATTACATGACTTATTAGTTTCCTCTGCTGTTGCTTTACTTTCCTAATAGATGGAGCAAATATTTTATTATTTTTCCGGCAAAGTATAAAAACATGCAAGGTTAAATCAGGGCAATAGCTTTCAAAGTTTCCAACCCATAAAAATCCAGAACCAAGATACCAGCATTCAAAACTTTCCCTCGAGTTAAATTTGTACACAATGTGGGCGTTTATATATGTCTTCACTTTTCAGTTCTGCATTTAAAAGGTTAGTCTGGTTTGCCCCCTCATACACAGAGTCTCATGCTTTTCCCATCTGCACAAACAAAACACTCCACAAACTGGAAGGAGAACATGAACACCTGAAACACACTCTAATCAGATCCAGTTTTAATAAATAATATATCTTTCACACCTTTGCACACACACAATGTGAGAACATAAAACTAGAACTCAGCCTCTCAAGAGCCGAGTTCTGGAATGGCTCAGTAGCAGCTTTTACCTGTATACAGTCAACTCAACTGTAATCCCAAACAATGAACAGAATATATTTGTCAACTAGTGTTTCTCTAACTTTTTTTATTTTCTTTGTTTAGCACAATTTTAGTTAAACATTTTCATAAAATTTATTTCTTTGAAGTAAAATAAAGAAAGGCCGTTCAGACTGTTTAGTTTAACTTCCCCTTTTTTTAACCAAAACGTTATCATTTCTACCCCTCTTTTTTTCCATTTCATACCTTTAAGCAAACCATTTTGTTTGCATGTAGTTAAGCTACATGCAAATATACATTTTCCCCATTCTAGTAAAGTTTGTCCCCATAATAAAAAAAAAACAAAAATAAAGAAAGAAAAAAATAGATGTTTGCCATGAAACATCCTGCGTATGAAGCGGCTAATAGTGCATTTATATTGTTTTGTTAATTGAGGCATGGAGCATCCAAGCAACAGTTTCCTGTGCATCTTTCTGATCTGAACTGGAACAGCCCAAGCATCCTGGACCAAAGTCCCGGCCTGCATCCTGGACCCATCAGACACTTTGAGCATCTCTCCATAGATCCTTCTTCTTTGCTTGCATTTTTGTTGTCTCGGAGGAGGCAGACTTTGTCAAATCTTTCTCAGATAGTCTTCAGACACAAATATGCTGCAACTTGGACATTTTGGGACCCAAAGTGTAAATTAGCATCAAGTCCTTCTTTTCCAGCGGCTTGAGTGGCGCGTTCAACAAGATTTCTTTCTTGGCTACCTGATTTCTGTCCTTGACTGTATTCTTCAAACATTTCTATGGAGGGAGAAAAGAAAATTCATTTAGATCGAGAGTAAATGATGATCAGTCACAAATGCGTAGAAGATGAAAATTAAACATTGTGAAGGTACTAATTTGAGAATTTTTAATACTTACATAGCTCAAGAAGGAAATGAGAAGTGCGAGCAACAGCAGCGCTGAGGCAAAAATAACCAAGACTTTATCTGCCAGCAAAGTGGTTTCAGGTTCGATGGGAGATTCGATGGGAGATTCTGTGGCATCAGCAGGACAATCTGGAGATGGAAAGATAGAGAACTGCTTAGAACCTTCCACGTTAGGGATTATCACAAATTATTCAAAGTAGTAGCAATGATTTTAACACCAAACGATTTACGTATATTAAAAAGGGTTAAAAGCTAACTGGGGCTTAGCATACGACTGTTTAAAACTATCTAAAACAGTCCTGATTTGGAAATCATAATAACCCACTTCACCATGAGGGGACTTCTTTTTACCTGGCAGTGTGAGCAGAACTTTCCCCTCCTGGTTCTGCTGTCCCACAGGTGCAGCCAGAAAACACAGGTACACTCCACTATCGCTGCACGTCACGTTGGGCAGGAAGAGGTCAAGGGATTCATCGTGCAGCTCCACTTTCCTGGTCACGTCTTTGTACCATCTGGTGGTGCCGTTTGGGAGGTTTTTGGCTAGAAGGCCGTTGCGCTGATGAGACGAGTCACTTCCAGCCTGTGAAACCAAGGCAAAAACTTGTTACATGTTTGAAGGAAACAGAGATCAGAACAAGAATCTAACACAACATGTTTAGGAACAGAAGCAAACACAATCTATTATATATAGTGAGTTACCAGTTCGGTTTATATAACCAGTTTTTCTTAATTTTTTGTTATTTAAGTAATCTATTATTAGACCAGCTCTGTAATCCTTAATCTGCCCTACGGTGTAACAATATTTTCTAAAATTTTCTGAAGGCTATTCAGTTTTTATTGGACATCAGCTTTTCATCCATTTTCTGCCACTGAACTCTCGCTTACAAACTGTCCTGCTTATAAAATGCTTCCCAGCTGGTATGCTGAAAACTCAAAGAATCAATTTGAAAAAGGATCTGTAGGCTCTTTGTTACAACCAGTCATCAAGACACAATTTGTTCCTATGTGAATCTTTGAAAAGTAGAGAAGATAAATGTTTTTTAGCTTTAACAGTTCATTCAGAAAACTAACAGCAGAAAACATTCTACAATAAACTAAAGGATGACACATTTCTTAGGTTATGTCAAGTTTGTACTTTAGTATCCTACATATATATCTTTGAAAAGGGGGTGGTTTAAAACTTTTACATAGATCAATGTTCATTTAGGCATGTTATTCTTATTTGACCTATTTTCTTCATGAAATACTTGAGTTCCAGGTTTATTACAGTAGATCAATAAAATATTATATTATGCTTCCCAGGTTACTGATATACTCAAAACTCATCAAAGAATAAATATATTTGCTGGTTTAAAGATCAAATCAGCAAAGACTACTTTTCTGGTAATATTTTATGAGGTCATAAAGCAGTAAACAATAAAAGTGTTTGGATCATTAAAGGCGGTCATCTTTTAAACAATCAAAGAACCAGTTATGAAATATTTTTGATAAGTTATGACAATTTGTAATGTTTATGAAATGTGTAATTTTTACTAGTTTTCCTCTGAAGTGTTTCTAACATATCTGACTATGAACTAAACTGTAATCATTACACTGACATAGCAAGCTGGACTCTGAGAAATGAATGGGCTTAATGATAAACAAACTGCAGTAAACAGTGAACTATACCAGCTTAAACAACCAGTTCACAGTATCTACTATTGCTGCTGTTTAATTCTGACTTCTCTGTCGCAACAACAGACAGACCTCAATAATCCAGACTGCTGTTGTTCTTCTAATCTTGCAAGCTCAGTTTTATTTGCCCCAACTATTTCCAGTAACACATGAAGCCTTTACAGGATATCAAACTGCAACCAGCAGCAGTTTGCGGTGTCGGGTTGTGACAGGCTTGGAGTTTCCCATTCGGATTGCAGCCCTTGAAGAAAACGTTTGAGTAAGCGGCTGTTTTTACCTTGTACCACCTCACGGCGCTGTACTGGACCCCGGGTATTTGTTTGGCGGTGCACCTCAGGGTCGAGTCCTGATCAGAGGGAGTGGAAACCTCCAGCATGTCTTCGCTGACAGCCCTGCTGGACGCCGAGCTCACTGACGGAGAGGACAGAGGAACACGTCAGTACGTTTCCCTTTCAGTTTGAATGACAGAAGCGTGTCTAGATGTTGATTTCAAGTACAACAGGAGGTTTAACATAAAAAACAAAATGTATTAGAAACTCACCCAGTGACAGCAGCAGAGGAACACACAGCAGCCGTGGAGTCATCATGATGAGTAGATTGAGAGACACGAAGTCCAAACAGTGAGACAGTCAGAGAAACGCAGACTGACTTTCAGAGGACTGATGTTTCTTTATACCAGCCGATGCTCCTCCCACTTCCTCAATTTCACTCTTTGGAATCTAAATTCACAACTAAAGTGACACAACAGTTGAAACTCTTCATCCCTCCAGCCAGGATAGAGACGAATGGACTTTATTTATTTTTATTTTTTTATTTTTTTATTAGCCAGCTAAAATCCAATCCATTTTAAACCGATTGTGTTAACGAGTTGGATTCTATCCAGTTGTTTCTTTTTGTGTAACACTTTATGCCCTGTAAGGTGCTTTATAAATTAATCTTACTTTTAAATATTTGCTTACTTACAATTATTAAGTAATTTGGAAGCAACATTGATTTGTCTGATTTCAAGCATGGCTCTACTGTGTGACCTTAAGAACAAACTCCGCCTCCAGTCAGTGGAGCTTTCTGCGCAGGTCTGCAAAGCAAGACCAATATTCAGTGATTGATCACCTGAACCACAGCCGGATCAGTTTACTGCGTTGCCTTAATCCTCGACTACGGCATGGCTCATTTGATACCCATAATCGTTGTTACAAGTGAGTATCACTATCATCACAGTGTTTTTTAGATTTAACTCTCTGCATGTATTATTGATTTATTATTGATTTAAATTCCATCACCACCTTTGCGATTGCCAAATTAAAATCCGCACGTTTCAAACGGGTTTGGAGTTTTTTGCACGTCATTTTAAATGGTAAAATATTGAAAGAGGAAATGACGGAATGTTTGTGTAGAAAACAGAAAATGATAATCTGATATACGGTTCTGAAACTGCGTGGAAAGGGAAGGCGGTGTGTGGGAGGCACCAGAGCGCGGTGCGAATCAATTATACCGCGACAGTCGATGTGTCTGTAATTAAAAACACAGCATGGTAAAGCTTTTAGGAAACATATTTACGGTTTTATAATAATTATACTGATGATGATAATAATAACGTTCGTCTGAGTGAAAGTGAAAGTGGACTGTTCAGGTATTCCCCGGACTCTCCGTGGGGTTTTTCTACTGAAAGGGAAAAGCATGCAGTGAAATGAAAGCTGTCAGGGAATTCCCGCCCCGCAGTGATGCAACTGTTTGGTTAGTCAAACACGTGTCGAGACGTGGAAACTTCCCAAGAAAAACCAGGAACTTAAAACAAGTTTCGATACTATCAATAGTAATGAGTTTTTTTAAAATCAGAATGGCGAAACAGATTTCCATAGATAACAAAGGAACACATGTTTAAAAAAAGATCCTTGTTGATGTGCAGAGGTAGATTGTTTGAGGAGAACTGCAGGTCTCACAACAAGCAGCTGCTCTGTATGATATTTTACAATTAATAAGATCTGTGCCTCACTTCTCCTGCATCCTGGACAGGTTTGCCAATCTATAGGGCAACATAAAGACAAATGGTACAATAACATGCATACACACTCATAGCTCAGCACAATTTGGAGCAACCAGTCAACCCACCATGAATGCACTGAGAAAATATGTTCACCTTCTTAGTGCAAGTAACAGTTTTACCACTAATACTTTACATTGCAAATAATTTCCTTTTATTTGTGACAAACTTATAGTAAACTATCAGATCAGTCATAAGTTGGATGGTGCAGTGGCAATCACACATAAATAAGTTAATGTCATTGAAAAACACATTGATGGGGAGTGTTGTGGTGGTGCAGGGGTTAGCACGCCCCACATTTGGAAGCCTCAGTCCTCAACTCGGATGTCGTGGGTTCGAGTCCCGGCGACCCTTGCCGCATGTCTTCCTCGCTCCCCTTCCTGTCTGCCTACTGTCGAAAATACAAGCCACTAGTGAAAAAACTCTTTGGAGAAAAAAAAAAAAAAAAACACATTTACAACTTGCTACTTTCTTTTTTTTGCTTCCTCAGCGGTTGCCTTGCTGACGAGCAGCAGCTCACCAGTACAGGACAGAACCTCAGAGTTCTCCTGCTGTGACCAAACTGTGAACTACTCACATGATCTTTCATGCGATGACAAATGGAGCTCCAATGAAATGGTAAAGCTCACCCTGGAAGTTTCACTATGTTCACGTTAAATAGATTTAAACATGCAAACAACTCCTGCTGACATTTTTATAAGAGAGCTGGATAAACCCTTTTCCAGGTCTGAATTGGTCAGATTTTGAGAAAGTGTTTTACTTCCTTCTCTTTTCTGAAAGATAAAAATCTAACAAAGCTTAAATAAATCCAACAGTATGCCTAGATTTATATTCATATCCCATATTTTTTCTTAGATTTACTACATCACTACATATTGGACTCTAGGTAACTGTAAACAGGTTCAGGGTGAACTGCTAAACAAAGAAAATAGCATTTCCTGGAATTTTTATGAACGGAATAAAAACACCAAATTGTACATTAAAGAAGCAGCATTTGGTCTAAGATACTTTATTTAGTCTTAGACAAGTCCTGGATTAAAGAAATTAGGGATTCAAACAAGTCCAGACTGTGAAAAACAGTTGAAATGTCACTTTAATCTGTGAAATAGGATTTAGAGGAACTGAAAAAAAAATCTGTCCCTAATCTCAGAATTCAGAGGGGAAAAAATCTGATTCCTGAGACTGAAATCTGAATTGTGACTTTAATCTCTTTATTCAGAGATTAAAGTCTGAATTCTCAGATTAAATTCTTGCCAGACTAACATTCTTTAAATATTTTTCTTGAAACTGATATTAATAAATCAGAATATTTTAATTAAAAGAATAACAAGCCAGTCAGTCATCATAAACAATTCTTATTTTGAATAAAATCCATGAAAATTTGTTCTTCCACTTTCTCTCCACAACTCGCATGTTCTGTTTGTATTTTCAGAACATTTTTTGTGTTTCTCAGAAGTAAAATGTCAGTTTCTCCTTTTGTTCCTGTAGAACTTTGCTGAAATCTCTGGTGAGACCAAAACCTGTGAATCTCCATGCAAGGAAATCAATGATGCTGGGATAATCCTGGACAGATGTGTGAACGTGACCGTCAGCACTATGTGCTACGTACGTTTCCAGCTTTCTATTTTATTTTAATCTAATTCTACTAGGGCTTGAATTTAAAGTTAAGCTCATCTATGCAGGTAAATGGTGACATTAAGGAGACACGTATGACCTTCTATGGCCAAATGTGTTCTCTCCCATTCACCAAGGGGATGACAACAAGAAATGAGAGTAAGTCCTTACTGTGTTTTTTAATTTTTTTAATCTGACATCTGAAAGTTTTTATGTGATATTACTGTAACTTGTAAAATGTCTTCAGAGAACCACCGAAGATCGTTCAATTGCAGATAAATTGGTTCATTAATCATAATAGTAAGAAATCAGAAGTTCCCTCAAGGAGATTGATGTCCCATTACAGTAAGGCCAAAACAATCGATCAGATTAATCACGAGGAATTGATTTATGAAATAATCGTCAACTAGTTTAGCAACTGATTTGTTAACTGGATTACCGAGGCTCAACAATGAATGCAGATGCATTCTCTGCTAGAGATGATCATTAAAGCAATGTTGTTGTTGCATTTTAGGCAAGAAAATGTTTATTTTCTTATTTAAAAAAGGAACTGACATGTTTATTTGCATCTTTTAATGTATTTCTGAAATTGTATAAAAAGGCTTACGTGGTCAAATTTAAAATCTGCAGAATATGCTATTTTTTATCCGATAAATTGTTTCAATTATCAATAGAATAATCTATTACTAAAATAATCTTTAGTTGCAGCCCATCATCAAATACATACATTCTTAGGCATACATGCAGAAAAAATGAAAAAAGAAACACAAGCTTAGTCGTAAGCATTAATCCTAATTAAAAAATTATTCCTAAGTTTTAAATGCTCAATGTGTTAAATCTGACTAATTAAATTTTTTGGGGCCAGTGATCCCATTAAAAGGGAAATTGTTAAAGCTCTTCTGGACTAATTATTATTATTATTATTTTTTAATTTCAGGTTCTGTGGTGCTGCTGCTCACTTTCTTGACTGAATGGCTTCTCTGCTTCTTCAGTTAGGATTCGCCATATCAAGAAGTGCAAAATACTAGAAAATCTGCTTTTTTCTGACTGCACTCTGTCTTCGTCTCAGAAAATCTTTCATTCTCTCCAGTTCTTTTTGTGTCATAAGAGCAGTATCAAACTGACAGAAGTCAATTTCTGAGTAGCTTCTTTCTGTATGTTTTTTTTCAATGTGACTCTTAGTGCCTTTTTATAATCTATTCACAATTTGTGACAGACTGTGCAATGAAATTATCATAACTACTGTAAAAAGGCTTCTTTACATCAGATCAAATTCCCTAAGATAAAGTTGTCTCCAAACTTTGTAAAACACTGCTGAAGAACAAAACACTGGCAGCTGAACTTCAAAGTACTGTGACAATTTTCAGGTGGTGACAGAAACAGTGTAATTTTGAATGAGCTGTGATTAGGTAGCCAGAAAAGGATCTCATAAAATAGAGAAAGATGACTATTTTACTTTTGTACTGAAAAGGGTCTTAATTGTTTGATTTGATTATTTTCAGGATTTTACAGTTAAAATGTTTACAGGGAAAAAGGGAGAAAAAAAAAACTGGATCTGCATATCGGTGAAGGAAGAAGAAGCACTTTACTGGAGCATCAAAGAGCATCTCACAGGTCTTATGTCAATAACAGAAACATTGAACAACTCTTTGACTTTGGTGCAATAATTTACTACAATTGGCTGAATACAGAATATTTTTTAATATAGTTGAATGATCGTCCAAACTGTTTGGCTAATTTCATAATTATCCAAACATTGCTGTTGATCAGGTGAAAAGAAAATTAACACTACAGTTATTTCTGGATTATTTTAAATTTAGAGAAATAAATAGTTTCATGCTAAGACGTTTGGATCTATGTGGTACAGTACAGACGTAAACAATGGTACAAAATATTATTTTGACTGATATAGTTCTCTAAATGTTCCCCATAAATGTGAAACAGGATATCCATATATTGAAGACATTTAATCCAGATTTTAATAAATAAAATAACACCTCAAGTATAATTTAA
This sequence comes from Poeciliopsis turneri, assembly GCA_922788865.1. Taxonomy (NCBI): domain Eukaryota; kingdom Metazoa; phylum Chordata; class Actinopteri; order Cyprinodontiformes; family Poeciliidae; genus Poeciliopsis; species Poeciliopsis turneri. The sequence goes on along the minus strand of CAKLNU010000640.1, from coordinate 3,038,141 downwards.
AAGTGTGCTTCTTGTTCGCAAATATAGCAATATAATATAATCACTTTTGGATGCAGCATTACAAAACTGACATAATGAATGTAAAAAGTTCAATAACTAGTTAAGCCAGTTATCTAAATAATATGCTGCTTTTTTAAAAAAAATATTTCTCCTAACATTAGTCTGCCATTATAAGCTATTTAAAAACTAATACAAACAACCATATTTCACTATTTTCTTTTTGTAAAATGACGTTTGTATACACATTCCAGTATTTTGTCTGCAGAGTTTCTGTTTGTTCAACCCAGTGTTACTCTCCGTTTTTGTTTTTTGCTTAAATACTGAAGCTTTACTTCTCCTGTTCTACATTTAAACCATTAAAGCTGCTGCTATGTGGATTAGTTTAGAAAAAATATATCCTAAATATATGTAGTTTAAAACACCCTGAGAAAATTAGTATCAATGGAAAAGTAAGGTCAGTGTTAAATATTGCAAAAAAAGAAGAAACATTTAAAGACTTAAACAAATAAAGATAAACAGTTAAGATAATGCCCAAGTATCAACACTGAAAAAGGGAGATCGAATTATTGTGCCTTGATACGTAACAATGTCACTACTACTGCTCATGTCACTATTTATTATTTTTATGTTATTTATTATTAATATTTTTAATAGCCTACCTTGTCATAAACAACTTTAACCTCAACTTTATTCTAAATATAATACATTTCTGTTAGCTTTTATTTGTTCTCATCCTTAAGTTCTCATTTAGTTTCTTCTCATTTGGTTGTTTAAATTAGTTTTTTGTTTTTTAAGGGAATCTGGACTCTAAAAACAAAAACAATTTTTTAGTTCAGTTCATTTCTATTAACTGCTAGATTATAATACAGTCAAAAAGGTGAGTTCATGTTTCAAAATTATTGAATATTAATTATTTAATTTTAATAATTGTAAAAGCACAATTACACTTTATTCTAGACCAAGTGGTCATCTTAAAGGCCCTGTCATTTTGAAGTTCAGATTTTAGATTAGTTAACACTCAGATGCTCTTTGTTGCTCCAGAAACATCTCAGGTCTTCATAAAAATCACTCACTCTGGCATTAAACTAAATTATAGTGACTTTTAGTTATTTTTTAGCAATGAAAATCTGTTACTGAAATCAGGATGGACATAGGAAGTCACACTGCCTAAATGAACAGTGGTGAAATCTAATATTTATACTTTGTCCTTCTTTATTATTTATTTTTTTGTAGTGATTTCTTAACTTATGCTTTAATAATGTTGCGGGTAAAGAAAAAAAAATTGTGTACATTTTATCCCTGCACTTTTTTAACTCAACCAATCATGTATTGATTATTTTGTTGTTGTTGGAAAGTCTTCAATGCCATGTTCACCAGCTGCCAAACATATCCCGTATTTACAATTTTTATAGAGTTGACTTCCAAACTGCAGACCAAGCTTGAACTGTTGCTGTTGCTTCATTTTCTTTGGCAAAATAAAAATTATTTTTGCACATTCTAAACCACTCTGTATGATTTATTTAAACAACAACCAACCTGACAAGTATGATACTTTAGTGAAACATTTCACAATTTCACCCTTAAATATATTTGACCTGTTTAGTCGTAGGTATGTTTTGGATGAAGATGATGAATTGATTGTTTTGAGTGAGTAAATATGAAACAATTTAGACGCTTGACACTGGGGTTAAAATATCAGTTTATTTAAAACAAAAACAAAGCAAGAACGTTAGACTCTTTACATATATGTACATAAAATGTGTTTCTTTATTTGGAGGAGGAAAAAATAGACAAAGAAGGAATCTCAGTTAAATAATTTAATTTTTCCTAAGTTTATATCACAACAAATTCAGCTGAATAAATTTGAGCTCTTGCAGAATTTCCCTTTTTTCTGGCTCTTATGCAACATCTCAGTTGATCAACTGATCAATTGATTAGTTGATTAATTTGTACCATCAGTTGTGACATCTATTATCGTCCTGAAAGCACAAACAATTTCTCACATATTAATGCAGATTAGGACAATAAACTGCAATGTCGGACGTAGAAATTCAGTTCTGTTTGGAGTTTTTTTCAGGCTCAGATGTTTGAGCTTGCGGGTCCTTTCACCAGGCCCTGCTCTTTGCGCATCACCGGTGCATAAATGCCACAGTCCCGCATCTCACAGAATCCCGGCTCGCCAGGGAAACCGACCGAACCAGGAGGCCCAACCGAGCCAGGGAAACCACGGGGCCCGCGTGGACCCTCTGTCCCATTTTTGGGTTCTGCTTGGTGACCCTGTTCACCTGGGGAAAAAACTCATGGCATTCAGAAAAGGATTTGTGAATTGTTATATTTTGCATTCCAATAATATTTTAAGTTAGTTAGTTCAATATTTTACTAATTAGAAGGAAACATTTTGTTTTCTGCAGTTTTGTGTTGATTTTATTTGGAAATGAGAAGAATCCTACCTCTGGGTCCCTGCGGTCCATCTGAACCCTGCAGGCCTTCACCTGGATCTCCTGTCGTGCCTTTAGCTCCTTTCATACCTATCGATCAAAATACATAAAGCAGCAGAGGAAAAAAATGGAACTGGGAAAATATGGACATATTCCTTATTTCAAGAGGTGTGAAAAAATATTTCCTTACAGTCATTTTGTTTTCACTTTTCTGTCACTTTAATGTTTCACATCCAGCAAATTTTGATATTAGACAAAGATACGAGTTAACACAACATTCAGCTTTCAAGAAGTTCAATTAATTTAATAAATTACTAAAATCAGCTCAGTCCTAGCTGATGTGGAGGAATTAAAACATGTGGCTTAAACGTCTGACTGACTCATTTAAGATGTCATAAAGGAAGCCTTGATTTCATTTTCATATCAGTTTATTAGCAATTTCCAAAACATTGAAGCTGATTCACACGATTACTGAAAGTAGATTCCTGATGCAAGTATTTGACTGCATAAGGACATGATAATATGGTTATTTTTAGATTTTTTTTGTTGACATTTTCTCCCTTTTTATTAAAATAAAATTACCAGAAAAAATTCTCTGTTTATTTTTTGCTTGTAAGGAAGCAAAGCGAAGTGCTATTTTCACTCACAGTGTAAAGTGAAGCTGGAGCTGTGTATCAGAATGATGGTTGTTTATTCTACATTGATCATTGTAGAATAGAAAAGATCTGAACTGCAGTAAGCAGGAATATTTACCTCTTTGTCCCTCAGCTCCTTTTTGTCCCTCCAGTCCTCTCTGTCCTTGAACACCTCTGGCTCCCTTCTCTCCAGCTTTTCCTGCTTTGCCCTGATAATTAAAAGTAGAAATGTTGGTTGGATAAATTCCTCCACAAAGTTGGAAAACTGACTCGAGTCAGATCTCATAAACTGGCAAAAAATACTCAACTGAGGAGAAATTCAAGATATTCCTTCATGAAATTCAGGGAATTATGGGATTGTTTTGCAACACAGCTTAAGCAATATAAACCTAATTAAGATGTTTTATATGTTTACTTGCAGGTCACTGCAAAAAATTAACAGAAGCCTTTTTTTATATCTATATTTTTAGAAGCACTCAGGTCATCTTGCTCTGCAGATCTAGAACAAAACAAATTGGCAATATATCAGTGATGGGAACCTGAAGAAGCACTCACAGCTCTGCCAGGTGGCCCCGCTGGTCCTCGGGCCCCGGGAGGCCCAATCAGAGTCTGGTTGTTGATGGGGCAGCCCTGGGTGCATTTGGCTCGGATTGAGGCGGCGTACTGGGCTAACTGGGACGTGACCACACCTCTACATAGCTGCAGGACTTGTTCATCGGTCAGACCAGGACCCTTCAGCACCAAAAACCCAATCAGCTTATATTCTGATGCAGAACGTCAACAAATTGGTAAAAATCTAGTTTTATAAAAACTGATGTACTACTGTCATATATTTAACAAAAAGAAAGTTTTTAAAATTCTTATTTTATTGAAAGTGAAGATAAAATAAGTAAAACTTAATAAATGTGTCCAGACTTTCATCTTACACTTCAAAGGAATAATCAAAAACAACAGAACCACCTATGAAACCTCTGCAGGCGGGAATAACAGATGCAGCAAAAATGACTGGCTTCACATAATAATATCCAAACTGTACAGAATAAGAATTTTGTAGAGATTTTCACTTTTTATTCCATTTTGAACATGAAAACTAAACTACTAAACTAAAACCTCACCAAAATAATATTTTGTCAAGATCTAATCATGAACCATTCAGTTATCTATTTTTTTTTTTTGCAAGCAAATTGCAATAGATGTAATTATCTGAACAACTTTAGTAAAATGTTGTTTTGATATTTTTTGCCTCTATAGCTTCTGCTTTATGCAGCCTTTACTGACAGCTGGACCGGGAGCTCCTTTTGGTCCCGTACGACCTTTTCCACCGGGGTCACCGATTGGACCGCGGTCTCCTCTGGAGCCAGGGATGCCGGGTGGTCCGACGGGACCTGGGACGCCGTTACGGCCTCCTGTGCCTACTGGTCCTCGCTTTGAGACAAAAATCGATTAGAAAAAAAAGGAGGAGTTAATTTAACATCCATATTGAGTCTGTTAATACTTCATTTATCAGTATGACCTGAACTACAGAAAATACAGAATATAGAATTACAGTTGATCATTTTATCTCCTCAGGAGTTTGATTAAACTTGTTAATCTGGCAGTTTGCTGACTACAATTAAAGAGAAAAATGTGCATCAAGGTGTCTTCTTTTAGCTAAAACTTAATGAGAATTATTTTTTTTTACTTGTACCTTAAACAAAGCTTTGTTTAAACGAAATGTGAAAGTTTATGATTTAATCACAAAAATAACTCTTTCCTATTTCAAACTCTTTCAGAGAGACGTGTGCATTTCTGCATTGGAAATTTCCAAATCACCTGTCCTCTGTCTCCATGGATACCTTTTCCTCCCTGAGAGGAGAAAAGAAAAAAGGAAGAGATACACTCTACGTTAGAAAGAGCAGTAATGGAAAGGAGAAGTGAAATAAAAAACAACATATTTGTCACATGATGTCATATGATGATGAGACATGAAAGTTACCTTTTCGCCTTTCTCCCCCTTCAGGCCTTTCCGGCCTCCTGCACCCTGTGATTTGTAAACAAACAAAGGTGTGAAAAACGTGGGAGTTGAGATTACTCATACATTTAATAAAAACAACACCTGACCTTGTTACAACCAATAACAGTTTAAAAGAACCTTGAAAAACAGGAAGAACAAGACGCAAAAATAAATGTCAACACAGACGGGAAATTCCCTTCGAGACCAAGGGACATTTTTTTAGCTACTTGTGGTTTGAAAACATGACTTAATACCACATACAGTACTTGTTGTTACTCAGGAGGTGAGCTGATCATCCCTCAGACAGAAGGTGACTGGATCAATCCCAGGTTTCTCAATTGTTAAAGTATCTTGCATCACAAAGATTAGAATATTAGCTGGATCCAGAGTTGGTCATTTAGCTCATTTATCATTTTGTACTTTTCCTGTTTTGGTCTTTTTGTACCAAATTTATTGGGTACATTTGTACTGACAACATTGTTAAATAGATGATTTAAAACAAGTTTCTACAATCTTCTAAAGTCTAATAAAGTACCTGTGGTTGTGAGACTATTAGTTGTAATGGGCCCTTCAGAGTTTGATTTGATTGGGGGTCAGAACTGTAATAAATGGAAGTATAGAATAACCCAAAGTTTTTAGACCAAAAAGCATACAATTAAACTAAATTACACATTAAATTTCAGCGATCTAGCTTTGTGTCAACAATAGCATTTCTTCATTTGTTTTTTCTAAACTTCACCTTCTCTCCATCAGGTCCAGTCTCCCCTTTGGCACCCTGAAGGAGAAAAATGAGTTAAAAGATAGACATAGTGAAATGTTTTACATTTTAATAAGTAAAAAGTGTTTGTATATAAAGTAAGTAAATAAAACATCCTATCATAAAACATTTGTAGGCCTCCAGAGTTCAAGAGGATTTATTTGGTATAAACCTAAAAAAAAAAAATTACATTTTATCTTAAAATACTGTTTTTGTTTTTAATATTTTTTAAAATTAGTTCTTGGAATTTCTTCAACTGATCTTTCCTTCCTATTACAGTAAAAACTTTGTAAGTAATGACCTAATGAGAAATAATTTGAATTTGAACTTGATTAGTTCTTGTTTGTGTTGTTACCATTCGGGTGGTGTGTACGTACTGTTGGACCCTGCAGACCTTTGGGTCCATGTTTTCCTGGTATTCCAGCATCTCCAGGTTCTCCTTGAGCTCCCTGTTGGAAAAACAGATCTAATAATGTTGATTCTTTATTCAACATTAGTTTTAAGAGCTTAAGAAATCATTCGTCCCCATCTACAGAAATCTGGATAATTTATTATAGTAACGTTGCCGAGGTTTATACAGCAAACTTTAGTGTAACAGTTTGAAAGAAATGTAAATTAACACAGAGCCGATAATAAAATATCAAAACAGATGAAAATTAGGGTACTTTTTTGGGTTGTATTGTGAAAGAAAACTGAAGAATAAATAAATTGAAGAAATCACATTGAATTTAGTTTTGAATTAACATCGCAAGTCCTAGTGTGTCAAATATAATACCGGCCTGATATTATTAATTATTAATAAACTCATTGACAATAGTAAACTAAATACAAAATCTTGTAAAATAATTCATATTCCATTAATTGTTGCACATTTTATCACATAGAAACCACAAACTCAATGTATTTTATGTAATGGCCCAGTCAAAGTCCAGACAGGCTCATTTCAGACTGTGGTTATTCTGTTAAAATTAATGGTCACAGATGCTGACAGACGCTCTCCAACAAATTTGCTCAATCTGACTTAGCTTGAGCTAATTTGCAGAGAAATATGGGCAAATGTTTCAGCCTGTAGATGCACAAAACTAAAACAAAAAGACGCTTCATACTTCTACTTCTATAACGCTTAACGCGGTGTCTCAGTTCACATTGACTGTAAAAAAATGCTGAATCATTTGCAGCACTGCTGCCAGTTCAAAAGAAAGCAGAAGCCTGTTGGGAGAGTGGTCTGACATTTAAAAATACAGAAGTCTTGGCAAAAATATTTCAATATATAAAATAGTGAGTCACTTATTCAAATCAACTGAAAGCTTTAGCTAAGTTGAAAAACATAGCCCTCTTTATGGGAAATAAACATACTGAACAAACAGTGTTTGTTGTTTTGGTCTCTAAGGGGAATTCCCTTTCTGGTTTCAGATAAGGTCACTGGTTATGATGTAATTCAGACCAAAAACAGCGGCTGACCACTACGCTTTGAAAATGTCTATTTTATTAATTTACATCTATAAGAACTTCCCTATTAAACATTTCTGTTTTTACTTGGGTTACAGGAACCTTTGTAAAAAAATTGTTCAATCCTATTGATCACTTTGAATCTGTTTGCAGTAAAAATAGTTGGGATGTTTACACCAAAAAAAGACAGATTTTAGATAAAGATAACATACAATAATACATGATACAGACTATTTTAGCTTTATTTGGTAAGTTTTGCATGTCTTCATGTATTTAGTTTATTTTTACTATATTGTACAAACTTACAATACCACTTACTGTACAATAAAGTACTTTATAGTCTGGGAAAACTAAAAATGTTTTTTCCCAGACAGAATATTTTTACCTCCTGTCTGGGAAACTAAAAATTCCCAGACCAGTGTTCAGTGGAGAAATGATATTTGCTGAAATATTTAGCAGTTTCTACAAATTATTTTTGGTTTTTCTGCTAACAGCTGGATGAAATGAATGTGTTTTCAAAGTATTTAACACATCCATCTGATTTAACGTAAAAAAAAAAAAAAAAAAAAAAAATCACCCAGTAAATTTGGTTAAAGGTTTCATAGTTTTTTTTTCTTTTCAAATGAAAGGAGTTTGTTTTCACTTCCTAAGACTAAACGCAGATGTAAAGACTTCCCTAAGAATGCTGACGCTGAAGTTCAACTATGTTATTCAGGGAAAAACAATGGGAAAAGATGAAAAGTGAACAAAACAAAAGACATTACTTCTCTGTTATTTCCTAAGAACTCAACGTTTAGTACAGAATCAAAATTATGCATTCTGGCTCAAATATTTACATACAATCCTACTAATATTTAATCTCACGTGTTTATAAGTTGCAGAAACACAATGGATTTTAAGCCATAATTTAATCATTGTTATTAAAAAAATGGTGGGAGTTCTTAGTTTTCATGATTGTATTGAACAGCAAAAAATAAATAAATAAGTAAAGGAAAAAAAAAAAATTCTTAGTATTTAATCGACTAATGATCAACAAGAAATGATCAGGAGGAAACTGGCCCATTTCAGACCCCGGCTAATTAATTTATGTTTCTATACTTACAGTGGTTATACTTCAACTCTTGGTTTTATTTATTTTTCTGATAGAAGCAGTAACAAAAAAATAACCTGAAGTAATTTAAATAAAGGAAGTACCAAAGCCGCAGAGGAAGCAGAGGGTTTAGGGTATCTAAGGTCTGGGAGATAAATGCTTGGAGTGCAGGACAGCGACTGCAGGTGGAAAAACAAATTTCCTCTGTACTTGGCTGAATATATGCTCCATTAGAGAGTCAATAAAATAGAGGACATTGCAAGTGGATCATTAGTGGGGGGGAAAAAAAAAAAAAAAAAAAGAAAAAACACACAGACTCAGCAATTATTCAGAAAAAGAAACCAAGAGGAAATCATTACAAGTGTTCATTGTTTCTCTCTGGGAATTTCTCATGAGTTGTGCATGTTAATGTCTCCCACTAAGAGTTTGATTCCTGTTCAAAGTACCAGAAACTCACCACTCTGCCCAGTCTGCCCCGGGGTCCTCGAACACCACGATCCCCTTTACTGCCCTGCACAGGAAGGGAAGCAGTGAACAGATTTAAACATAACCTAGGCAGGTTTATAACAACTAACTTAGATTTACTGTAATGTGGAATTTATTGCTTCCTTCCTTCCAGAAATTACTCAGTTTTGACTGGATGCCAAGCATTTTTGTATAGACTTGTGTGACAGGGAAAATAAAATCCACATCAGTAGCGGTGGAATATAATACTATCTGGGTTGCAACACAAAAAGATTTCTCCAGAGAACAACTGCAGACAGTGACTAAGAAAATGAGGCTTTCCGATTTACTGCCATCCTTTTCCACAGAAAGAGGATGACAGAAAGAAAACCTCATGGAGGATTTCCCTGCTGAGTAATTTTAAATCAAGAAGTGTTTTGCACCACAGCTGATAGCCTGAGGAGATAAAATGACCAATTATCATAAATAAATGATCAAAATTGCCATAATTATTTGATAGGCAACAGACATATTTTGAGTTACCTTGACACCAAATGGCCCTGGTTCTCCTATCACACCTGGGACTCCTATTGGACCCTAAGTAGGCCAAGCGAGAAGAAGAAATAATCTTTACAGTAACAACAGAAGATGATACTCGTTTTATGACTTTATGGCCTTAACCCACTTACATCCTCCCCAGGGTCACCATTGCTTCCTGAAAAGCCACCCAACCCTTCAGAGCCCTGAGTAACAAACGGGAAAGGAGGACAATAAAGGAGGACAATAAAGAAGAATAGACATGATATACAAGCTATTGTAAAAACAGAAATCCATCCATTTTCTAACCACCCTTCTCCCTAACGGGGTCGGGCGTTGCTGGTGCCTATCTCCAGCTGCGTTCCGGGCGAGAGGCGGGGTACACCCTGGACAGGTCGCCAGTCTGTCGCAGGGCAACACAGAGACAAACAGGACAAATAACCACTCACACACACACACACACACACACACCTAAGGAGAATTTGGAAAGACCAATTAACCTAACAGTCATGTTTTTGGACTGTGGGAGGAAGCCGGAGAACCCGGAGAGAACCCACGCACGCACAGGGAGAACATGCAAACTCCGTGCAGAAAGACCCCGGGCTGGGAATCGAACCCAGGACTGTCTTGCGGCAAGGCAACAGCGCTACCCACTGCACCACTGTGCAGCCCAAAAACAAAAATCCGATCATAAAATCATAAAACACAAAAACTAAACCATGTAATTACTTTGGCAAGTAAGGATCAAGGCCAACTATAAAGGAACAGCATAGAATGGGTCTTAATTAGTTAATCTCTATGTGTTAGAATAAGTTAGGACAAGGTTTTCTCAAAAACCTTAATGTGTTATGATCCACTGTCATCTGTGTCTTTGGTTTTCATTTGTTTTTTGATTGTTTATGAGTTTTTTTTTATTATCGTCAATGCCATTTAGGTTTTCCTTATCAGTTCATTCTTTAGTGCTTCTTACTTTGATCCTTTCCTGACCTCAATAAGACAGAATGTGTTAAAGCTTACGATGCTACATCTTCTTTTTAAATGTTACTAAACACATTTTGATGATAGCATGACTACTGTCAGAATTAAAATCAATATTTATTTCAGCAACTGCAATCAGCCTTGAAGATCCATTGATAAACGAAATGTCATTAAAGTTATAATTTTTTTGACATTTAGAGTGACTAATTAACTGTACCGGCCTGGTAATAAGCTGTTTGATTAAGGTGTGATAGAACAAGGAAGCATCTAAAAGTTTTATGGTAAAGTTGAAACCACAGAAGTCGATAGAACAGGATAAATATCAGAGGATGAATTGATCAGACTTTATATTGATTTTGTGCGTGTGGCTGGTTACCCATCAAGTTGAAACTAAATATTTCTTCAAATAAAATGAAAATAGTAAATTAAATAAATAAATGACAAACTTCAGAATGTGGTTTTGATCAATAGTAATTATACCTACTGCTTACAGATATTAGCTGCAGAGTATATCTGTAACTAGCATGCTAATACAAAATAAATTTAAAAGTGAAAATGTTGAAAGAACACCGGTTAAACACAAACCAAAAGTAAATTTAACCAGACCTCATTTCTCATACATTTTTGTTTCATTTTTGCTTTATTTATATATAGTTAAACACAACAATCCTGATCTTATAATCTCTGACATTTGGTTTCAGTTTCAGTTTTTTTATTCAGCGTAACATCCGGGAAAACCCGCAGTAATCCCTTCACAAAGTTCCTGAAAATCTCCACATGAGTGGAGTTAGAGACAAATACTTTTTTATATCTAGGGAAATATTACACAGCACTTGTGATAAGAGATTAAGGCCCTGCGTTTATGATGCGTTTATCATACCTATAATCTGTATGATTATAGGTATGAGTTTCTAGGGGAACTCCAGAAACGAAAGGAGTGCACTTCAGACGGCGTTACACATAACACAATATACTTGTTATGTCTGGCATGAAGTCTCTTTCACTCTGACGTCATTAAGCTTTTCTTACTACTTTCACATCACTCGTGAAGAGACTAGTGATGTATGTATGCTCTTATATGTCATTCTGATAAATATAAGGACACGGTCAAAAAGGTTTTGGGGGCATTTTTACAACTTAAACTGGAGATTTCAGGGGCAGTTCTGTTTGTCATTTCATTGAACCAAGATCATTTCTGAACTTTAAAGTAATTCACATGATAAAATGTTCAGTCTTCAACCTTCAAAGGGGAATTATACTCTGACTAACATGCACTATTTTTCAGTCATCAGATAAAACAACAGAAAACTCATTTTCTCTTTCTGTGTCAGCTGACACAGGAAAAGAGATTAGATAGAAAGTAGGACTTTCTCCTTTGTAACAGCAATTCAAATATTTCAAAGTTGTTCTCTGATCCAAATCTTCTGACTACTCAAATTAAGATATGATGTGATAAAATGTGTGTAATTGTGCTTACATTACCTTAAATTATATTTAAAAACAAAGCATAATTTCTTCTTTGATATTGCATCACTGTGAAATAACCAGGTGAAAACTCAAAATAAATGCAATATGGTGACACACTACCACCAACCTTTCCATTTCCTCTCTGAAGTTATTAATACTAAGGTCTGTTTTATGAAAGTGAAAATCTCCAAAGAGATGTCAGCAGAAGTTTTATATAATACCCACATAAACTCCCTAAATGTTAGATGTACTTTTATCCTCAATGAATAGTAAAATGAAAATACAGGAACTATATTCGCTGTGATTCTGTACCTTTGGTCCATTTGGCCCAAAAGGTCCTGTTTGTCCTGGATAACCCTGAAGAAGAAGAACCTCAATTATTAAAAGTGACTCACAGAAGGGAGAAAAAAGGAGAAATTTTTATTCTCTCTATTGATGCTCAACTTTGGGAAGTTCAACATAAACAAAAAAAGGAACAAAACATTCTTTCACTGATAGTCGTAATGGAAACAAATTAAAGGGAAATTTTAACTGAAAAGGTACAACATTACGTAAATGCTCAGTGTGTAATGATTAGAGACGTGTTTCCAGGTGTCTAACCCTATAAAGACGGTTTTATCTTACAGCGTTGCCTCTCTCTCCAACGTCACCTGGAAACCCGGGCGCTCCTGTTTGACCCTGAGAGACAAGATTAAATATTTGATTTAGGTGACTCCTGCTTATTAGCTAGCTGTATTTAGATCAATAAATGTCACAAATTTATCATTTTAGAGTAGAAACAAGCTCGGCTATTAAATACGTTCTTAAATATACATTTATTCATAGGATTTATTTGAATTCTTGAGAAAAACCAATACTGTCTCAAGTGCAGATGTTAGAGTTTTGTTATTTTACCTTGTTTCCATCTTTACCCTGAGGACCCTGCTTACCCAGGTCACCACGAGAACCCTGAACAAAAAACACACAAAACAAACTATTAATAGAAACCAAAAGCATTCATTGTTTTACAAATGTATTAACAGAAAATTAATGGATTAAACATCTTCAAGATATGTAAATCTTGAAGATGTTGTATGTAAATTCAGATCATTTCTGAACATTATCTAGCACTTCTGTGCAAGAATTCTTGATTTTACATCAGTATTACATGTAAAAAATGCATTCGTATCTTTTTAATATGTTTGCAAATATATATCTACATACAGATAAAAAACTCTGGTACCTTGACACCTTTACCTCCTCTCGACCCTGGAGGCCCTGGGTCACCACGAGATCCCTGAGATAAACCAGAGATTAAATTAAATGTTAATAAGGTAAGTGATAATTCTTTGGTTGTAAATCACAAACTCGGCTAATTTGAAAATTTTTAAGTAACAACTAAAAGAAATGAAAGGAAAAACATTATAAATGTGAATTTAAATATTAAAGAAATATATTTAAAACAGTGCAGTTGATTGTATCATAAGACCTTCAGTTCAAAACAGAGTGCTTGAATATGACTTATAACATATAAAAAGTGAAGGCAAAATAAAATGAGATCACATGAAGCTGAAAGTGAAAGTAAAATTTAATCCCAAAAGAAGGCTGTTTATTACAACAAAGCTTCAACTTGAAAGACCCTAATGTGATTTGATCCCACTAATTAACAGCTGCATCAGCTGCTGGCCAGCAGCAGCTGCTCCGTTTAGTGTCAACAGAGCAGCAATTATGGCGGTTGGTGGTGAAGCAGGTTCTAGGTGGTTTCCAAATACGTTTCGGTATCTGTCACTTCCTGGTTTACCTCATGACAAAGTAAGATCCCTTACCTGCATCAACCTAAACATGTATAACCACTGATAAGCCAGAAAGGTCTCAATTACTACAAAAACAACTTTGTTTCATCAAATAATTACACTATGGTACAAAATGCATCTGTAATCAATACAATACAATTTTGGTTTTATGTTTTGGATGTGATGATGATATTTAAGAAACTTAAAAAACATTAAAAAAATTATATCCTCAATTTTTAGCCAACAGACTAAATGTATCTGTGAAAACAAATTTTAAAGAAATAAAGGCGACTGGATTACAGTATTTCTTCTTGAGGTCAAGAAAGGACAAATTTCCATTTAAAACTTTCCCCAGTTAGGCAGCAGATTTAGTTCCTTACAGTCTCACCAGCAGCTCCTGCTGCTCCTTGCGGGCCCTCCATACCGACATCACCCTAAACAAAAACAAGACTTTACTAAAGTATTATGACAGAAATATAAATTAATTTAATTAATTTCATGTAAAATCCACATGATTCACAACAGTTTATGATGGAGTACCTCAAGGTTCTGTATTCTCACTGTTTATTAGTTAACATGATTATTGTCTTTTGCTGTCTTCAATAGACTTCATAATAGATGGTTCTTCTCTGCCACTTATTTCACATAGGACCTCATGGTTTTTAGTCATGAACATATTGGAGAAAAAATGTTCAGCTGGTAAACTATCAGCTAGTCATTCCGGACAATCTTTGAACTATTTTTAAATACTGGCAAGTATCTACCATCCTTTCTTTCAACGCTTGTCCTTAATGGGTAAGGTCATAGCTAGATAATGTGGCTTTTATTTGAAGATATTGTAAGTGGGAGGTAAATGTGTTTACCTTCAGACCGAGCTCTCCACGCTCACCTGGGTCACCCTGAAGTCCAGGTTCTCCCTGACAAAACAAAGAAAAATCAGTTTGTTTTCTCTTCTTTATCAAACATTTTCACCTTAAGTAAAGTCTTGTGAAATAACCCAATTAAGTAAGTTTAAATGTAAAGTTTAAACTTATTTAAACTTTACAATATGATATTGTCAGACTCAAACTGTGCTAAGCCATCGCCATGGTTTCCACTAAAAAACTGACCATCCCGCCAGAGAAACCAGAAGCTCCTTCTTCTCCTTCAGGTCCAGCATCACCCTGCAAAGGCGAAGGACAGTCAGAACAGAAGAATATAACATCATTTTGTTCAGTCTTTTAAATTTCTTCTGCATAGAGATACACTTATTTTATTTTGTTTTGAAACTTTTTGTTTTACTTTTTCCATATTCAAAGAAATTCTTTTAAACCTGGCAACTAATTTTCTTGCATCTGATTCAGTTTGGTTTCTCTTTTTCTCTTGACACAAACTGTCTTGATATGTTTACTTCTGGTTTCATTTTTTAAAATCTTCTTATACTTTCAGTTCATGCTTATTATGCAAATAGTGGTATTATGGGCTAAAGTCATTATTGATGAGCTACAATCCATTGCCTCTGCTGTTGTATAATTTACTTACAACAGGTCCAGTGTCTCCTCCTCTTCCCCGAACTCCTTTTGCTCCTTTATATCCCTAAAATGAACAGCATACATTGAATCCACCCTCATTTCTGCTTCTATCTTTAGGAAACAAGTTACAGCATGGATTTTAGACTCACCTCTCTACCTTGGATTCCAGGCAGGCCAGTTTGACCTTGTAGACCTCTGGACCCCTGGCAAATAAACAAAAACATGACATATAAACTAAACACTTGTACAATGAAATCCAGGTAAATTTTATAAAAGACAAAGAAGCTTCAAACAACATTTAAAAAGTAATCAGGTCCCAAAGCTGCTCCTTCAGTTACAGAAATCTCAAATTTTTGATCTATTAGGTTTGAAAAAAAATATATTGTTTGAAACTAAATCTTTTTATTTACCAGATAGTTTCCTTCAACAAGGAATGACAAAAAATAGGGATTATTATTAAATGTTTTCCTATTTAAATATTTATTGGTGACCTAAAAACATCCATAATTGAAAATCA
This sequence comes from Poeciliopsis turneri, assembly GCA_922788865.1. Taxonomy (NCBI): domain Eukaryota; kingdom Metazoa; phylum Chordata; class Actinopteri; order Cyprinodontiformes; family Poeciliidae; genus Poeciliopsis; species Poeciliopsis turneri. The sequence continues at coordinate 3,022,553 of CAKLNU010000640.1, read as the reverse complement.
GAGACACATTTACTTCTTGCAGAAGAATAACTCTTTGGTTTGTCTGTTGCTATAAGCAGGCTGCAGTTTACAATAAAGAAATTAAAGTGACTTGACGTAATAATTTCATACCTTTGGTCCTGCAAAACCAGCAAAACCGGGCTCTCCAGGTTCACAGTCACACTCAGTCGGACCCTCCTGTCCGAGAGCCGCATCGCCTCCCGATTCTTCCTCTGAGGCGTCTGTGTCCGGTCCGGCTGGGTATTTAAAAGGCACCTGGAAATAAAACCATTAAAATATCAGCAAACTGTCACAGAGACCATAGAAGACTTCCTGATTTATTTTACTTAAAAAAAACAAAATCTGCAGCAGAGTTAAAATGTTGTAATTTGTTTAGATGTATAAGTGTAATACTACCTGCCATTTATGTTTATAAATGTATTTAAGTTAACATTTATTTTTCAAAACCACGGTAGTAAGAACAATGCCCTGCTGCAGTTTTTTTTTTTTTGAATTAAAAAACAAAATTACCAAAATTATGTGACTGAAAAGATCAGAATTTGCACATAGTTTGGTACAAAAGTAGAAGGAAAAAACTTTGTTACAGTGTGCTGTATCACTTTGGCTGACTGTGGCGCCTACTAGTGACAAATTATAGACATTGCAGAGGTATCTACTCCCAGAATAGAAGAAATATAAATATCTTTTAGAGTTCAATATTGGGGAAATTTTTGTGCCACAGCAGCAGAGTGACAGGAAGTAACAGAAAACAGACTCACACAAAGACAGAATAAAATAATATACATGAAACGGAATGAAGAATAAAAAAATACTGTACAATATTCCTGTAAGTAGACAGTTGTGCTGAGGCTCCATTATTATTTTGCATTGCAAATATTTTTGCATATATCTCAATGCAATGCTACAAAACCTACAAAATGAAGCCTTGCAGTCATAAGACTGCAAGGCTTTCTCCTTTTTAATTGATTTGCAGCATGGTCACCAAGACTTACATAAGTTAATGAAAATACAACACAAATATCGAACAAATTAAACCCTGTGGTTAGGATGTTCCTGTCTTACCTGCATGGTCTCAGTGTCCTCCTTGGCGTAGTGGGACTCTGTGGTCATGGCGAAAGGAAAGACGTCTTCGGTGACCATGGTAACCCTGGGTGGGTCATAATCCTCCTCCACTAGCTGTTGTTCTTCATCATAGAACTGAGTGGGCTCAAGTTGATGCTCTAGAAAAAAAACCAGTTAATCACAAAACTTCAAAGATGATTTGCACACTACAGCTGCTGCTGGTGAATAAAGAGTAATCTTAACCGTTGGTGGAGTCGTACCGGGTCGGCGAGAGCCTTTGTTGTTATAGTGGTCGACTGCAGACGACTCATAGGTGTTCTTCTGACCTGCAATAAATGGACGTCAGATTCAAGTCACCAGGTGAAATGATGCATTAGTGCATCAGGAATTTGACAAAAATTATTAAAATAACAGCTTATTTCAGTTTGCAACCTAACCCGGCACGATATTAAAGTTACAGCTTCAGTGATAAAGTATTGGTTGTCCGAAAACTCTGACTGGTTTAAAATGTTGCAATTTATAACAAAAAAATAAAAGAAAAAGTGAAATTTGAAGATTGTTTTGTGCTTAATTTAATTTTCACTCATTCAAAAATGCTCTTGAGTTTTCTGAAGAATTGAATTAAATTTTTGTTTTGGACGTGGATCAAGTTAACTTGGTATTAACCACTGGTTGCAACCCAGACTGCAGTCAGGTATAAACAGTGAGAGCAGAAAGATTATTTTAACCTGAACATGGAGCAGGTCTGACCTGAGTGGTATCCAGAGTATTCGTCCTGGCAGAGAGACGAGGTGACACAAAGCACCAGCAGCAGACGCCCTGAGAGGAGGGAAACCTGATGAAAACACAAATTATTTAATATCTACAAACCATACCTGCTTGGGACCTTTCAGCTGAGTCATGTGATTACTGAAAATCTTCAAATTGCTGTGGAAGTGGAAGGACAGAAGGTCTTTTAACCCACTAAAGTGAAAAATATTGACTATAGTCGCATTTTTTAGCTCTTTTAATTATTTTATTTCACTGATGTGAATGTACCATGGTTTCAGTCCTTTGGGGTCCTTTGTGAAATAGCTCCACTCTGACCAGCTTGCTTTTTATGAAAAAGACACCAAGTTCAAACTGTTACAGGGCTAAAATAAAGCTCAAAGAGGCTGAACGATGTACTGGTCCAGTTTATCAGGATCTTTTACTGAAACCATGGTGGTTTTCACCTGTAGATGTGACTCAGGCCACATTAGGGTGAGAACTCAACAGGCTGAGGATTCTTTGTCAGGACGCTTGAGTTTTTCTCAGACTCGTCTGACATTCCTGAAGCTACACTGTCAGCCTGAAGATCAGTCAAGGAAAAGCTCTAAACTATAACCACATAGACAGGTGATAGACCTGAACACAAAGTCAATAAAAAGATGATTGATGAGGATGAAACCTTAACCACAACTTCCAGGTGTAAACCTCACACTCAATTTAAGGAAGCTGGGTTGAACAAAAATAACAAATACAAGTTATTTTAACCTAAACATCATTGTATTCAATTCAATTCCAAGTTGGTGTTATTGCAATACACAAGAACAAGAGATACCTTCTACCAAGATTCAATAATTGAACAACATTTAATGCAGTATTTAAAAGTCTGTTAGATAAAGAACAGAGCGATCAGAGTGAACCATCAAGCAGAGGAATCTCTGGGACACTCAAGTCTAAACATCTTCATTGGAAGATACAGTATATTGTATTCATTTCATTTTAGTTTAATTATGAAAAAGTAATAAAATCTCATGAATGTATCAAAATGCATACTTTCTTACTGAACTTATAAAAAAAACAAACCAAGCAAAGTGACTTTCAGGAAACAGAAACTTCTAGGATAGCAGACAACTTAAAGTTAGAAAAACTATTCTTAGCAACAGGTAAATATGTTTATGTTCTCTCAATATAATAAAATGGTAATTCAGCAAAATGATCCATAACTCTTTGTATGGGAATTTAAAATGTTTTAAACTACTGAAACCGATTAGAGGTTACTTCTAGGATCACATGAAACCAGTGAAGCATTTGATCTAAAGGTGTTGCAAATCTTTTTTTTTCTCCTATTTAAAATTACCTAGCAGATATTTTCAATTTCACCAATAAAATGTTAAATTTGCTCGTTCCACTCTCATCCTTTAAAGTTCTTTACACAACGCTAATTCATCCAAGAAGCAAGCTCAAAGTTTTTTCTCTAAACATCTGATTAATATACATTTATTTTTGCTCATCCTGAACAAAGTTTACTTGTAAAAAGAAAATGTGTACTATATACAGATTATTTAATCTAAATTTACTTTATAATACATTAGCAGGTAGAGCAAACAGCTTGAAGATATTTTGAACTGTTTCTTCTCACCTTATCCCTGGAGGCTCCCATGGCGTCTCCTCAAACCGCCCCAGAAGTCCAACAGGATGTTTGGACAAACTCAGTCGGCTGTTCACCGTCACAGCATCATCTCTGGTTTGACTCTAGCTGTCTGCCTCCAGGATCCGTCGGGCTCCCAGGTTCTGACGGGATCTTCTCAGTTTTCTACCTCTGAATTCCCAACAGGGTGAGAAATACCAGATCCAGAAAGCAGCTTCAGCTAGAAGAACCATGCTGCATCTCTGGATTAAATCAGATGACCTTCCTTAGTTATCTAAGAAATTATCTAATTATGTAAGATTAACTGAATTTGAATTCATTATGATAATCTGAATATTTGATTGAGCCACACTGGAATGAAGAGATCTGATTTAAAATTAAACCCAACTGGATTTAATTTTAAAATTAGTAGTGAACTGGGAGCATCCCAGGTTGACAGTAGGAAAACATGCAGAAATAAAGATAAATGTATAGTGACATGACTTGCAATTAAAAAAATAAAGTATTGATGTGTTTCTGGTTTGGGTTTGCAGCAGACACCTCAGAAAATAAGAAATCTATAAATTAAAATGTCTTATTTCCATCTCAAGGTTTTGTTGAAAAATACACTTTTGTCTGGCATCTGTTGCATTTTATGTCTTTAACTGAACTTTTTTATGCTGTAAACATGTTAAATGTGTGTTATTATATAATGACAGCCACAGAGAGCTTGAACTCAGAGTATTTAAATAATTAGCTGACCCATACTGCAATTCTTCACAATAGCGCATTGCTTCGTTAAAATGCAATATCCAAGCTGCAAGATAGAGGGCGCCACAGTGTAAACATTTTTCCAAAATCATAAATCATTCCTAGTAATTGTGACTTTATGATGTAGCTGTGTCAATTATTACACTCTACTCTCACATTTTATATTTATTGTTTCATACAAATAGAAAAAAAATATTTGTTGAATGACTCTGGAAAAGGAATTTATGGAAGACTTATGAAAATATTGATAAATCTAAAAAATTGACATTAAAACATGAGAAAACAGAATGAAAGGTTGTTTGCACAAATCTTTATTCACTTTTTTTATTCCAAAAATCAGAGTTAGCCAATAGACTGATGACAGCAGCATATTTCAGCTGTGAGAGCCAGCGTTCTCACTTGTCCTTCTCCCTGTCATCTTTCTTTTTCTTCTTCTTCTTCCTGTCATGACGGTGGCCGTCAGGGGATCGGGAATCCCTGCCAAAAATATAATTTTCTTTTATGAACACAAAGTACCCAAAACATGTTCGTTTCTAAATGTTCATAAGCACATGAGAGATTTTCATCTCAGAAATAAACATGTGAGGGTTTAATATGACATTTCCCACCTCTCCTTCCTTTTCTTCTTCTTCCTCTCTTTGTCTTGGCTTCGTTCTCGACTTCGTTCTCTGCTACGACGCCGCTTACTGGGCAAATGGTGCGACTCTGAGGATTTTGATCGTCTTCTCTCCAGCCAGCGGCTGAAAACGCACCATTTTATGTCTTTGCAACAGAGATTTATTTATTTACTGAAAGAAACATTGTTTATATTTACCCTGGAGGAGATTGAGCAGATCTAGATGAGAGCTTCTCATCCTCGTCCTCCTTCCACTGTCTGGCGAGTTCCTCTGAATGGACACTGATCACCTCTCTGATTACCTGCAGAATGATTAACATCTAACTTTAGCTTTTTCAACTCATCATTCTTTATTTTTATAGTTTTAGTTTTTTCATCCAGATTTTGTGCACTTTTCTATCAGCTTTGACAGAAGATGATTACAATTAATATTTTACAAATCAATTTATCTTTACTGTATTTAAATGAGTTTGAAGTGACTCCAATAAATACTGTTTGTCAGCAAGAATCCACTCAGTCATTTCAGTTTGATCAGGAGCTCAAATCATATTTTATGCAAATTAACAGAATACAAGAATACAAATAGAAATTCAATACGACAGATAACACAATTAAATTAAATCATGTGAAAAGTCAGCTTTTATTTTGTAATATTTTTTATTTCAGTCCTTAAAATACCAGAATTTGCATAGAACTTTTTATTTTTGACTAAATGAGTAAGCTTTAAATCAGTTTTATTATTTTAAGCAGTCTTTTATTAATCAAAAAAGTGTTTGAAACAAGCATAGGCTCATAAAAATATCTGACTGCTAAAATGTTAATACACCAAAAAAACATCAGATAGATGTGTGAGAAAAAAAGTTATATCACAAAGAAGCAAATTAAAGTTTTTATGATGAGCTGATTAAAAAAATTAAGGAATTTAAGTTGCATTTAACTGGAATATATGAGAACACTTCAATCAGTAGAAGATGGCAGGATTTACCTCAGTGTAGGATTTCTTAGTGATGTGGACATTCTTGGCTCTGTAGGACTGACGTCGCCTCTTGTAGTCCCTCATCTCTGCCATCAGCTCCAGGTGACTCTTTGGCTCATTCTGCTGTTCATCTGAACCAAACAAACACAATAAGCTATCCAAGTCTTCTGGAGAAGAAGTGAAAAATTTTCAATTTAAGCATTAGAAGACACTAGCAGTGTTGAGTGATTGTCACCTTTTTTAAGTTTAGAAACCAAATCTACGTAGAGATCCTCGTTGGAAGACGCAGTCTCACTCTGCTGGCCGAGGACGCCGACCACATGATCGTAAAGAGCCAATCGGTCCGCAACAGTGAGGTCACACACCGCCCGCTTGTGGTTCTGCGGCACATCGACGGGCTGGCCAGAGTACTGACCTAATGAAGGACCACAGAGGTTTTACACTCCAACAAAAGACTCTCACACCTACCAGGTGACTTCAAAGTCACAACTGACTGCCTGACACCAACAATACATATCAGATAACCAATTAGGAATTAATATATCAATAAAAAACATACTGAAACGTGCAGAATTTTGTTCATTTGGCACAAAATGTATTTATTTTTTTGGTTGAAATTAAGGCCAAAATGAGTGTTTGTCACAATCAGTTTGTCAACCTACAAACACTCACACTCAAAGGATTTGGAGCTCAAGTGAAATAAACTCAACTGGTTCGGTTAAAGTCATGTGATAGATTAGGCATGACATCTTCTACACCACTGGTGCTTTATTTCATGACACCACTGGATGTCGTCAAGAGTTTGAAAGCGTTTTCCACCTTGAAGTATGTGTCAACAGAGTGTGCAGGATGCTTTGAATAAGTCTGTCACAATAAGCAGTTAACTGCATGATAAATTAAAAATGCATATTCTGAGGGTTAATTTTTTGAAGCGCAATTTTGTTCACACAAGTATAACAATTCATTTTATTGGTTTTTGTTTCATTTTTATTTATAAAAATATGTATATATATATAAACTTATATTTGGTTGTTTTGTCTTATTTTGGAAAATGGTTTCCAGTTCCAGAGTGGAGTTTTTGGTACAAAATTAAAGCTTTGTAGTTTTTGAGAGGGCGAACTTGCAATATTATGCCTTTAAGCACATAGTAGTTGAAAATGGTCTCAAAACAATTATCACAATAATTTCTTGGAAAATTTGTAACAATTTAAGTTCAATTGTTTTCTGGAAGAAAACATTAATCTCAGTGTTGAGTTTATTTACCAATAATTTATGTCACTGAGTTATTTTTTACAGATGACAAATTATAGTAGCTATACCTCCACAACATCTAAAGCCTTTCACTTAATTCATTTGATAATTTTTTTTTAGACATTATTAACATTGTATTCCATTATGATCAACATTATTATCATAATTAATTGATCGTTTTCAGTGGGACAAGTTGAAAAAGGACAATTTTATGAATACAGAAACTGAAAATATTTATATTTGGAACATTTTCTGTAATTCAGACTGACTGTGTCTTCCCCTAGACGTAAAGGGAAAAGTTGGTGCTAAAGAGTCCCACAGCCCCACCTTGTAGTTTAAAAAGGATATGACAATAAAAGGATACTGCACGTTATCAGGCAAGCCTGAACCAGAGCAGCAGCATTTTCTAGAGCCCATCTCTTCTCTAATACTCACCACTGTTACTGCAAACAGAACACACAATACACAGATCAGAAGTCACATCGAGTGGTGGTATTATGTCTTGGGTGTATGACATTGGATGCCTCCTCTTTAAGATTAGAAAAAGAAGAAATGCTGACTGGTTGTTTTGAGTCAAAGTTCTTAAGATGATATGGTACCTTGCCAGAAGACTCCTTCCATCTTCATCAGTGGAGCTGCAGATCGAGCCTGCAGAATAACCTGGTGCTGGGTTGACTTGTCTACAAAAAGAAAATTAGAATTATTTTATTTTATTTTCATTTCTCAAAGCACCTTTATAAAAATAAATAAAATAATAAAATGAACCGAGTAAATTACAAAATATAGTCAAAAATTACTCACCCATTAAAAAAGTTTTGATGTTTCTGTTTTCGTAACAAATAGAGGGATCACACATCTCTTCCTGCAAAACAGTGATAGGAAATATGACAACATTTACACAAGAAGGACATGATTCAAAGATGCATCATATAAAGATATATATAATATATATATATTATATATATTCTCTGACATAGAAGAAACATCTTTCGATCATCAGACATAACTCTACGGATGTTATCTGAGACCTGACACTTTAATTAGACCATCACCTGTTCCTCAGCAGAGTAACCCATTCTCCGGAGCATGCAGGAAGCTTTGTGCTTTTCTAAGGTTCTGACTGGGACTATGTGGTTGGAGTCATAAGGACATTTCTCCATTGGTTCCTGGGAAAACAACAGCAAGGAGAAGAAAATAGAATCAGAACAACAAAAACACAATGCCTCTATTTCATGTCAATTAGTTACCTATCGAGCACCAAAGAGCTGTTCAGGCGAAATAAACCTGAATCTCACACTTTAAAATGAGAGAACGCATACAAATATGAACAACATAATTTATTCTAACAGAGAAAAAACTCAACAAAACGCTGCAAGAGAAAGTAATAGGAAATACGCCAGACCAAATTCGTGAACTAGGCATTTATTCCCAAAGAAACAAATATGTTTTGTAGGGTTGTAAATTGAAAGCAGAAGCTACCTGATTGAAGTCCTCCTCGTTTTCCTGCGACCATCCAAGCGTTTCAAATAGTTCCTTTAACTCTTTCTGACACGTCTCAGTAAATTCTGTCAGCTCCTGGAGACGGTCCAGGCGGTCCTGAAGGGCTTCCGACTCAACAGGGTCCGACATTGTTAGGTTTCAGTATAAAATCAAACCAAACATTTGACTTACAACCTCGAAAACTGTACTAGAGGAAACCATGATGTTCTGCCGCTCGATATGACGACGCATGCGCAAGGGTGGCGAAAATTCTTCTTCTTCGTCTTCTTCTTCTTGAGATTTCAACGGCAGCTTTCATATAACGTTGCACTACTGCCATCTCTTGGATTTCATTACTTATCACCTTTCCTCAAATTTTCCTTTTTCAAAAAACGAAATATTTCCTTTTCCTTCATTACGATTTAATCGAGTTCCACGTTTTCAAATTTCAGTTCCTTATTGAAACCTATTTCCATATTCAATAATATTCTTTGATTCAAATATTTCCTACAACTAACAAAAACATGTTCAATAATTGTGTTACATCAATTACATAAAAAGTATGATGTTTTTCCATCTTAAAATATTAAATAAAAAAAAAAGTGTTGATTTTAGACACACTTAAACCGCAAGAGGTGGTTTGACAACACTATACAAACTGCCTCAATAAACAAAGAAACACAGATATTGCAAAAATAATCAGCAGTGAAATATTTTTCACTGCCAGTGTGTTCATTCAGCCAATGAACACACTGGCTGAAAAAAACAGTTCAAGTAGAATATAACACTCTGATGGACAGCTGACATGATAACATTATGTAAGAATAGTTTCTGCCATTGTACTGGATATTAAATAGTTTTTTTTTTTTTTTAACAGAGATTACGTTAAGAAAATACTTTAGCTGTCAACTGTGAAATGATGAAAACTTTGTTTTATAGTCAGGATGAAAAATTCCCACCAAGAAATGAGAGCTTGTTATGTTTTTGGGGAAAATCTTGACAAAAGTACTTTCTCTTCTTTGCAGTTTCCCAATCCCTGTCTTGTTGTAGACAACACCACAATGTATCAAAATAACACATTTCATCTTTAAAATAAGTCTTGAATAACATTAATTTCTTCAATTATGTGAGGTCCTTGACTGAGGATCTCAGGCTTTACCAAGTTCAAGGATCTGTGCCAGGCCCTGAACGGCTGGAAAGCCACCATTTCATCCTTTGATCGGGACACTGCAACCATGAACTGCAGCAGGCCATCACTACCATGGGTATCGACTTATTTGAACGATTTTCGACTGATCAAAACCACTTTTTGATAAGTTTGCTAATATTAAAACTATGTAGGAACTTCTTTTAATTGACTTTGCATCATTCATCTTGCTTTTTAACTCCAAAAATGCAAATAGATTTTTTCTCAAATTTGTGCTGAAAGCCTAACAACTTCCTCTGCTTCTGTGTACTCAACTTTAGTTGATTATGATTTGACTTTCCCCCATTACATCACAAGATTGAGCAAACATTTGATCCATTTAGTAATAACTAAAGTGACTTTCTGGAATTTGGCAGAATTTACTGTAGTCTGTGAGAAATAAAGTTTTCTCACAGAATAATCTGTTATTAATAATAACAGCGTATTCCATTATTATTATTAAACAGAATAAGAACTTATTCTGTTATAACAAAACTTATTCTGTTATTAAAAACCGAATAAGCTGCAACCTCCTGGACTACTCTTAAAAAGAGTAGTTCATCTTTTAAAATCAGGTTTTTGGTAATTGGTTTCATCTTTAAAAGATCTCTACTTCTAGAAATGCCAGGACCCACCAGTTAATCTGCAATCTGAGCTTGAAGTGCTCTGTTACAAACATTGAACAATCCGATCTCTGACTTTTAAGAGCTTTATATGTGAGAAGACCATACTTTTTTAACTTTCTACACATTGTAAGTAACCTTAATTACTTGTTATGATCAGTACTTGAGAAACTTTTTTCCAAATACCATTTTTTAACTCTTATTTCTACTTGAGAAAAAATATGAGGAAGTGCTATTCATACTGGCGTACAATTTTTGGGCGCTCCTTCATTCATACTCACCTCTGTATATGAATGATATTTAGCCTCCTTCAATAAACTCTAGCACAATTATTCCTTGCTGCAAATGAACTTTTAAAAGCTGCTCATGTTCGGTAAAACTGTTTAATTGTAACAGTTCAGGTGAAGGCACATTGTGCAGCACACTACTCTTAAATTTCCTGCATGCTTTTCAGTTTCTTACTATGACAAAAATTACATACATTTTTATTGGCCATTTTGAGAGGCAAAAGACACCATTGTAAAAGCCACCACCATGTCTATTGTCTGGGTTTCATATACTGTATACTGTTGACTTAAATGGAATAAATCTTATTAAAACATACAAATAAGTTTAATTAAAACAGCTATGTTTTAATTAAACAGAATTAATATAAATTCGAAACAAGAACCCAGTGTTCAACCAAGCAGGTAGTAAAATGGAGAATAAACCCTAAATATTGTCCATAAATTCCATCTCCATTTTTGATAAATAGCTATAAGGATGATAAAAATCATCCTTGTTCTTGTGAAAGTAGGTCCTTCAAAAAACAAAATGCAGACAAAGACTCAAAGTTCTGAATAAATGCAATTTTTATCTCATGACTTCATGAAGAACAACAGAAAGATTGTTGATATTTGGTCTTTTAGCCATTCTTTGTGAGGGGGCAGCTGTCATCATCATATCGATCCTTCTTCAAAATTTCAGTTCCTTGTTTTTTTGCAAGCGTCATCACATGGAACATCTACTGCCTTCAATTGTTGTTTTATTTGATTGATTTCCTCCTTGGTTTTCTTGGGGTTGCGTACCAACCATGCTGCACCCTGGCCAATCTGTGGATACAAGAAGGTTACTTATAGTTAAAAAAACCTTCATATATAGTTGACATAAAAGAAACATGCCGCTGTTAAAATTCTAAGGTTTTATGACACGAAAAAAGAACAGTGTACTTTATTTTAGATCTTTTCTCTTTTTAATGTGATCTTTACAATTCACCTGAAAACCTTTTGTAGAGGAAAAATATAAAAACAAATTAAGCTGCAACATCCTGATTACATCTGTGTGCATAACCTTAAACTAGGACTTTATTAAGAAACCCTTTCATACAAGTTCAGCATTATTTATTTATTTATTTAATTTTTTTGCAGGAGTCTTTATTATTTTGTGAAGACATTTCCTTTTCATCCCCCAAACTGATTTATCTTTACAACTGCATATTTTTGCCTTTTTGCAACCTCTCCACCAACAATGGCTTTAGCTAAAGGAATCAAAAGGAACAAGACACAGAACAAATAACATTGTCCCATAATTTCAAGTCAATCATATTGTCTAAAGTTGATAGCAAATAAAATATGTATGTTAATGCTGAAACTGAATCAAAAAATGCTTCGTAGAAGTATTTTAACTGTGTGCATGTTTATGGAATCTGTTTATTGCAGATTTTTGTACAAACATTTTTCCTCCAGTAGAATTCTTTTTTTCAGTTTGATTATACAAAATATGTGTCACATTTGAGATAGAAAAATATTCAGTTTACATCTCAAAAAACTTGACAGTTCAATAGGAGTGTATATTCTCCTTCACTCTGCTTCAATCAGCCACATACCTGCAGTGAAATTTTCTCTCCGTAACGTATGTAATTAGCCATATGTTCGCAGTTGTTGGAGAAGGCTTCCCAAATATCTTTTTTTTTCCTGCAGCTTTCATACTTCTCTTCAATTCACTTTGTTATTTCTTCAGTAGATACTTTGTTTTTGTAGCTTTCTATATTGTCCAGGTAATTATCCTTCTCATACTGTTGGATATCAATTTTATCAAAGATGCAGCCACCGAAGATTGCATTTCTTTTGAGACCTATGGAAGTATGTATTTTTAAAGTTTTAGTCAAAGTCTGACATATTTATTTATTAATAACTTAGTAAAATAACATATAGAAAGAAACAAAATATTGAAATTTCACAGTGGTCTTAAATTAGTCAAGATACATTACCTGTAAAGTGAAATATGTTGTCACTGTCTTTTTGGTCCTTAAATCTCTTCTTATCCAGATAAATACCATAGTGTTTGAAACTAAATCCACAACGCCTGGGCACAGCAATGATGTCACCATATTGTAGCTATAAGACAAGAAAAAATATTTTGGAAAATAGAAATTAATAATAGAGTACTCAAGTATTCCATCAGAAATAATAACTGAATATAAAAAAAATGTCTTCCAGATAAACACATCGGGAAACAAACTGTAACTCCCAGTTATCACACAATGTGACTTTCCAGGCTTCAGAGTATGTCTATTGGTGAAAACAAACTGCATCAAGAAATTACAAGATGTTGAGATGCAAGCAGAATATTTAATATTAGAAAACTTCTTACTTCATCCTCAGCTGCTCCAATGACCAGATATAAGGTCACAACAATCAAGAACAAGATCTTCATTTTTCCAAAGGTTAACAACCTTTGAAAGTACAAATGACATAATCACACCAGCTATTCTGTGACAACATTTTTCATCATTAAATCACAAACAAATTAGACAGATTAATATTATGCTATAATTACCTGGAAGGTTTATGCAGAAAATGGTCTGATCTGTTGTTGAAGTATCTCTTCAATAAATGAGAGATTTTTTTGTCACAGAAAATAAGCTTCTTATATAGAACAGGGAACATAATGGAATGGGTTCCTAGTCCATCCCCACTTTGAGGGGTTGGGCTTAGTGGAAGGCATAACCCATAGATAAAAAGATAGATTAAACACAGAAACTATATGCTATTTTCTTATTGAAGTTACTCTTATTAACATATTTTCCTGTCATGACTGTCAGAATGATTGAGTGTCATACTTTGAATGAGAAATAGTCTAAAAAAACTACTGTTTCTAATTGTGGCCGCTGTCAAAGGACTGAGCGGCTCTTGCTTCTTCTTTTGGTTTAAAGCATTCTTACCTTGTTACATATTAGCAGAGTGAACAGTTGAAAGTGACAGAATGCATTCAGGTGAGGGGTTCAAAACTTACAGATGTATAAAATTAAATAATTCAGCAGAATTTTACTGAACATGCTGAAAAGAAAAAAAATAATTCCACCAGAATTCTATCCTAATGCTGCTAAGAATGAAGGATTAAGATATACTTCTTAATTCTTAGAATACAAAATCTGCTAAGAAAGAAAAAGGGAAAAAAATGTGATTTTCCTTTAGGGTAAGCCTAAAGGGAGAGGTATACATGATCAATAACGTGTCCCACAAAAATAGTTTAACTGTATGTGTGTGCTCATCTAAACGTTGTCAATGGTAAATGTTAGAATAATTATGTTTTGTTATCATTCTCACATTAGCAGTTTTTTAGTTGTTTGTTTTTCATTCATAGGTTTAGTATTCACACCCCAGAGAGGAGGAATTTGTTAAACCGTGTAAAAGACAAAACTTGCTTTTCCCTAAACCTTGGAGCTGCAGCTGGTTCTTATCTTGGGAGACTCCTTAAACGTCCTGTGTGTAGAATGTTACTTTCTGTATTCTCTTTCTTTGTTCAGAATAGCCCTCCCTCCTCATTCCATCCCTGCTATGTTTTGTAATAAAAGACCAGTTCTGATTCAGAAAGTCAGAACACATGGTAAACACCTTGAAGAAGTGGTTTCTATGTTGAAATCCGTGCACAGTCAGAGAAAACAAAACCCCGGGAAGTGAATTCTTCGCCAGGCCAGCGGCCTTGGTCCGACTTTGTCTGCCAACGATGGATTGATGAGATCCGACCGGACAAGACAAACCGACAGAAACGTGAGTTGATAAGTGCTTTTAATTTGAGTTGAAGTCCCTGAAATAATATAAAATAACATAAAATAAAAGGAAGAGAAGAGCGGGATGGAGTTCCCTCACCCCTTTTGGAATTGTGTGTGGGTGTGTGTAGGTGTGTGTGTGTCTGGATGGTGTTTTATTCTCTGAGAGTAAAACCTTCTGTCCTCAGAATAATAATCCAAAATTAACAATTGGATCAAAATTAGTTTGATCTAGAAGCCTTCTTCTTCAGAGTAGGCAAAGTCTCACTGGGGCACTTTCTTTGAAGAAAAAGCACAAAATATCTACATTAAGCTAAAATGCAGAGTACTAAAATAGTAATAGTAATAGATAGTGGATAGCTTTTAACATTTCTACACCTCCAAAGACAGAAAGCCAGAAGAGAAACGTCTCATTTAAAAAAAATAACAAAATAAAAAAATAAAAAAAGGAAAAAGGAACCGCAAAAAGTTTGATCCTGGGTCTAGCAGTTATATTTATAATCTAAAAAAAAAAGAAGTATGCAACTGAACTCATACAACTTCCGCTGGTCTACTCCCTGACATCAGGGTGGAGAAGGAAAAGATAATGCGGTTCAGAGGCAAAGACAACAAACTGAACGGTTTGACGCTCGTTTCATTTGTGGACAACATGAACATTAACTGAGGGACAGTCTGAACTACTCCAAGTCCCAACACCAGAACCAGGTTCACTGACAGGAAAATTGCAGAGAGAGGAGAAGGTAGGACAACACCCCAGCGATACCAGCAGCAGGAGGAGGAGGGAGAAGTGAAATCATCCAAGATAAGTGTACCACACACACAGCTGTTATACACTGCTACTGCAAAGACTTGCTTGCTTTCTAACCCAGTTCACATATTATCTAGCCAGAAAAAAAAGTCTTAACGGCTTTTATGTTCAATGATAGACAAATTCTCCCAGTTTGTCCCTGAATAGCAGGACCACTGCTAAGGATCCTCTTAGGGTCCGCGAGCCATAAATTGGGAAACCGTGAAGGGAAAGCTGCAATCACTAAAAGTTCAGCAAAGAACTAACAAAAATTATGCCTTTTAATTACACCAACTAAAAATTATCAAAGATTCTAAGCTAACAATGATTTGCAAAAGTTTTCTTTTTCCTTTTTTTAAAGGACCATCCTGTAATACATGCGAGTTTGGATTTAAAATTAAATATCTCTGAATGTTAAAAAAAACAGTGTTCATAGACCAAAGTATTTGTTGTAGTTAAATTCAACAGTTATGAATCTACATTTTATTGAAATGGGTGAAGTGTTTCAGCAGCAGGAATTTCTGTTGCAGCTGGTTTCTAACATACGTCTGAGATAGCTCTTAAAATGTACAGGTTAGGTGAAACAAGATCCTGACAACTAAAATATTAACACCTTAAAAATGTTAACAAATATTGAAAATTATTGAAGCTTCAGAAAATTTGATCATTTGAACACAGGAAAACTATGAAAGCAGACTGAAAATTTGTGACCGACTGAAAATATGATTAACTTTCATATTTCTGTTTATGTCGCTTTGCGTTGATGGAAATGAGTGTGATTATGAGAACAAACAGACCGTACTCAAAAACTGAGTAACTGATCAAATTATTGATTATTTAATAATAAAAAAATTACATTGTCAGCTGGTCTGAAATGCAACGTTAAATGAAACTTTGACATTTTAAATAACTAGTTACTCCAAACTGATGATTGTGAATAAAAATAATGTTTTTAGTCTAAGTTTAAAAGCTTTAATCTAGGTTGGATTGATTGATGATTATTAAATTCAAAAGAATTTAATAATTTCAAAAGAAATATTGAATTAGAGGCCTTGAGATTTTTGGTTTAATTTCAGAATGGTCATTTTTATTCAAAAAGAGGAAAAATAACGTTCTGCAGAAGAGCCAACTCTGGGTTGTGCCATCTGTCAGGAGTGAAACAGAAGTGTTTCACCTTGATGAATTTAACAACATCCACATGTAAGATTTTTAATAAAAGGCCTCTTTGCTAACAGCTCTCCTACAAGCAGTATAAGTGCCAGCTAAAACTAGCAGTTTGTAAGTGTGCAGCGCACACTACAGGAAAGGATGAGGTTCTATAATAATAATAATAAGAATAAAAAGGTTAGCTGATCAACTGTTAAAAGAAGCAGCAATAGGACAACCTGGAACTGGAAACTTCCTAGAACAAGATGAAGAAGAATAATGAAGATCAAATTGTTTTAGCTCCAAAAGCAAGAAAACAAATTCGGATAACTAAAAAGGCAACACTGAATGATGATAAAATTTTTCAGGTAAATAAACAAACTTATTTCACCAAATTCCCGTGAGCAGCAGTAATTTTGACACATCTGTCATGTGTGGATCTCCGACTACCAGAAGTAATCACCTTGGTTGGCCTTAAGCCAGGAGCCCTTTGGTGTCTGTGTGTGTAATAATGGCACCACATTTTTGGGGACAGTTCCATGAAACCTGTGTAGCAAAATCTACACTTTCTGTGACAAGAAGGCAGACTCTTTCGACTGTGAGGCCTGCCATGCGACGAACCACGCCAGTACTGCCTGTTCCAAAAGATGGAAGTCTGATCATAACTGTACCAGAATTAACCCTCTGAAGGTGAGGACGTTCGACATCGGAAGCAAGACCAGCGGACGTCAAAGTTCCACCAAATGCAGCACCATCATTCCAGGGAACAGAGGATCCAGGACAATGGCAGACTGGTACTTTCTATGTAGACACACCGCTTATGTTTCTCTTCCCAGGAACTGAAGAGGACTGTGCTTGCTGGTTCCCCTCTCCAACCCAGTGACTTTCCTGAAAAAGCTTCAGGACGTTCAGGACTCAACAGCACTGTAAAAGACCTGACTGCATTGAGAAACATGATTCTGCAAAACCGTGTTGAGTTAGATTTTCTCACAGCCTCTCGAGGAGGTCTGCAAGATCATAGGCTCCACATTCTGTCCCTGACGGACAGGACCTGGAGCTGTTCATGACGCCCTGAATGAATGGATTGGAAGAGCTTAAAAACTATGTGGACAGTGCAACTCAGAGGTCACAGCCTTTTGACTTTGTTTCTTGGCTCACCTCCGGACCTTGGTGGCAGCTTTCCACCATCTTGACTGTACTGATCCTATTCTGTCTTTTCACAACCTGAATCATTCAATGAATCACACATTTTTAAATTAATCTTGAAAACAACATAAAAGAGATATACAAGAATGAATAAGAAACAATATTTCTTATTTTATTAAGTATTGATTTTAAGCTTCAACATCTCTATGCTCCATCTGCTAGTTTCTATCTCCAAATTCAGATTCTAAAGTGTTGTGTCTGTCCAATATGCTGTTACCATTCTTGTTTTATATATATTTTTTTTTATTGAACTTTAAGTATGTCTTGTTTAAATAGCTTTCTGTGGCGTGGCTCTTTCATAAAACAAATCTTGACAAGAAGTTGGACAGATGTGTTTGTACTTTGCATAAACTGTTAATGACAAGCAGTCAGTTCCAAAGAAGCTCTTGTGCTGCAGAATTAAAATTATACTATCAATGAAATGATAGGAAAATGACTGAGGAAAAAGTAAAAGTGCATAAGAGTTTCCATTGACTTATTCAAAGAATGGATGATATGAAAAACTGCAACTGCTTTGAACACAACTGAGTAACAATATGCAAAAAAGATAGTATAACTGTCAAACGTGTCTCGATTATTTGTGGCATAGTTGTCGTAATGAACTGATGGCTTCGATGCAAGACATTTATTCCCATTAAAGAAAGTTTACACCACTTTTTTGAATAATGACAAGACTAGGCAACTAGAGGGTCCTAGCAGGAAGATGCCTTTGACTGTTCATGTATTGTCAAAATAATAAATGCTTCTCTGACATCTGGATGTTTTCCTACGTGAACATGCTGTGGCTCATCCATTCATTAAAAAGAGCAAACTTGATTGAAATGTGCAGTCTAACTTCAGACCTACTTCTAAATTGTGATTTATGTCTAAAGTTTTAGAGAAGGTTGTTTATGTCCAACTGCATGCTTATCTTGACCTAAATGAAATTGGTGAAAAATTTCAGCTTGGTTTTAAAATGTGGAGCAGCACTTGATGTACCCTTTGAAAAGCTTTATATTACCTTTTAACTGTTTATGCAAAAAAATCAACAGTTATTTGTCTGCTACCTTTGACACTGTGGCTCACAGCAACCTTTTGACCCATCTGAAGTCACTTGTTGGTATTCAAGGGACAGCACTCAATTGGCTTTGATCCTATCTCTCAAATAGGAGTTTTTCTGTAAATCTAGGGAAGTAATTCTGTCTTCTTTGAAGTATGGGGGTGCCCCATAGCTAGCACATGTTCTTTTTGCCATGCATTTGCTGCCTCTGGATTTTAACTTTAAAAAGCACAGTCTCTTTTTATTTTTTTACAGAAGACATTTAAATCTGTCAGTAGCTACAAATGACAGCCAGCCTGTGTACATATGTTAGTGAATTGTCTTAGAAAAAGAGGGGGTGCTGTGAGACTTCTCTGCGTCAGCACCTAAAAGGGCTCTTTGTCTCTTAAGGTCTCTCAGTCAGTAGATCAGTTTCAGTCTGAAAACAGTTTCAGTCTGGTACACTGGAAACTCATCTATTTTCTCTGATCATCAATACCAATACCGATGAAAAAAAGAAAAAAAAAACTTAATCTTATTCTGATGAAGCCATTCTTTTGTTGACTAGATGTGTGCTTTGGGTCATCATCATGCTGAAAGATTAAGTTCTGGATCTGGAAATATGAAACAACTCAGCGAAATCACTGAAAGATGCTTTTCATGATCAAGAAAATTAGCTGAAAATGTGAATAGAAGCCACATATTTGTTTTGTGTATATTTCATGCTTTGTTTTTCACCACAGCCTTTGCGTTGTTGTGGTTGGACCACTGAAACATGATACATGGAAAGCCACAGGAAATGGGCCATCAAATGCAAAAACAAATCCAACCCGCATGAGCTTCTGACTTTTACCTTATGCCACATTGTTGTTCCGAATTTCTCAGAACAACAATGTGGTGAAGCTCAGTACAGTCATCACTTCATTCTGTGTCAACTGTGAAAGGACTCCTGTATTGAGAGCTCTGAATAAATGGAAATATCACACAGAGCCTTTGGGACTAAATTCAACAGTCACTACAATTTGGCTTACAGTCCATGCAATAACTGAGGGATGATGAATTTCTCCAGTTTTATGTTTTTTCATTTGTTTTCTGATTTTTCCAAAATATGCCTTTCTGAAGCAGTTTTGATAAGCCATTGATGTGATGAGCATATTGTTTTTTCATATTTAGTCATGCTTTGGTTTCCCTCAGTTTTCCAGCTAAAATTGCACATGTAGAGCTATGCCTATATTTTCTACTGCAGGTCTTTCTCACACTTACTTTCATGAACAGATGAATCACTCTTTGAGCCCTTAAGTCAGTTAGATAGTTTTTTATGCAAGAGAAGTATATTTTTAAAGTAAATTAAAGAAAACGGTGACATTTCAAGAACTAATTACTGAAAACACAAAAAGAACTTTCAAAAAACTTTATTCATGTACATCTGTGAAACATATAACACACAACATTAAAGAAGAAACGGAAATATAAAAAAGATAAAATCACATCTGAAGAGATGCTACTTGAGAACATTAGTAAAATCAGAACACCGTGAAAGCCACCCAGGTCTTCATGGTGGGTAGAGCTGCAAAACTCCAGCATCCAGAAAACCATCTGCAAACAGATCTTCAGTCCTGCGAAGAGAAGAAAGGCAATTCTTAAAAAAAACAACACCAAAAAACATGCATATATGTATGTTTATACAAGGATGGAAAATAATCTGAAATCTTTAGCAGAAAACAGAAATAAAAATGTTCGTTCTCACATGAATTCAACTGTGTCCTCCACAGCAACTTCCTCCACCACCTCCACCTCTAACACCATGTTTCGTCTCACTGCAAAGCAGATATTTGCAATTACGTTCAAATTTAGTTTGCTCTATTAATCACCTCCCAAATCAACTTTATTATGGATTATTAGTAATTTGCTTGTAAAATTATTTAGCTTATATGTTGATGGTCCAAAACTATGAGAGCTGTTACATGACAGTCCAGTTTTACTTTTCATGATCATTTTCAACTGTTCCCATCAGCTTGAACGTGTAAAAGTAATCAAATGTTGACAAATATCCAGGTTCTGGAAATAAGCAAACATATGGGATTCTTATTCTACTGAAGTACAATTTTAAGAAAATTCATAATTTTGAACTTAAGTGGTGAATTGTATTTAGTTTTATCATTTAGTCAAATGCAAATGAAGTTAATATTTTATTAGACAACTTGTGACTCTTTAGACCCTCCACAATGACTCTTAATAATTTTAGCTAAAAATTATAAAAAAACAACTGAAGTTTTAAAAAATACTAACCATTTTTAAGTTTTTAAATGGAATACTTGCCTTTAATCTCCATAGCAGAATCATAGTACCAGTCATTATTATTTAGATCTACTTTTCTTATTAAACTGGAAACTTTGTACAAATAGCAAAAAGTAGGTATTATTTTTGAAAACGTTTTGTGTTTGTTTTCATATCAAAACCTAAAAATAGGGGAGATTTTCTGAGTTTAAGTCAGAAAATCTTTACAATCCATTATTACTGTTGTAATAGTTGAACTTTTTCATAAGCATTAGTGAGCTCTTCTTGCAAATGGCAAAGACTAGAAACAAAGTGAAAACATCACTTTTACTGAATAACTCTAACTCTCTTAGTTATAAACTTTATATTATTCCTGCCACAACTCAAAGGGACAGTTTTGACCAGGTTAATGTAAAACACAGAGAGTCCACTCACTGACGTAATAGTTGGGTGGAGATCCTGAACAGCAGGGGTTCAAACCTTCTTGTTCTCTCTGGCCATAAACTCCGGTACATGGGTTGGTCTCTATCACTTGTCCTTCAGCACAACAGCAGTCAGCACATTCCTGCAACATTTCCACATATTCTGCTTCTGCTGCTTGATGCTGTGATGAGTGCTGAGATCCAGGCAGGCCCGGAGGTCCACAAGTGAACCACTGAGCATGATCAGACTGATGAGTAATGTCATCACAACCTGTGAGAAAAGGTGAAAAACAGGGTTAATTATGCACAAACTGCTGAGCATTTAGAACCTTTCTGTCGTGTGTTTGGTTGAAAAAGGAGGATTACTCCTTGAGATGTATGTTTGATCCATCTGTTTCCTGAAAAGACCTGCTGGGCTTGGACAGTGATAAAACTAATGCCCTGCAGGTGCATCACAGACTGCATATGCTCACACAACAGGGAGTGTGTAGGTGGTTTTAAAAATAAAAATATTATAGAAGCACAATGCAAACAGCAGAAATAATTACATGGAGCTGAATTGTTATGGGTGTAAATTTAAATTGAAAAAGAATTGGGAAATGAAAGATTTAATAAATTATGTCTTTCTAAAGATATAATTCATCTGCTGATTTTGATGGCAGAAAATCAGTGATATGATCACCAATTGCTGTATAAGGTCCAAAGAGAGTGAGCAGCTGATCATGAATGGACACACCATAAAAAACTAAACACCAATAATGACAAGTAACATTTAGCATAATAACAATTTCATTCATGCTTACTCTTTTTTTTGTTTTACATTTTTTCATGATTGAGTCTGCTCAATTTCTACCATGTTTTTCTCCATGATGTTGAATAACCTTAAATTTACCCATAGTATGATGGCACAAAGCAGGAAATTCTTTTCCTTCTCCTCATTGTCATCTTGGTGGTTCAGGGCACCTGAAGCAAGTTCGCCTTGATGAAAAGGACTGGCACAAATCTGAGGTCCATGTGACCGAATCCAGCATTCAGGAGTCAGTTTGTACATCCTAACACAAATTTAGTCTTCAGATCCTTTCACAACCACATGAGGAAAACTGGACCTCCTCTTCTGCTGCAAATGATGAAGAATCTGACCTGGTTGGGTTACACTGGACTGAAGTAGGAGTGACCGCATGTGTTTCATCCTGGAAAAACAAGCTGATTGGTTCCATTTTCCCAGTCAGTGATGTAATGCTTGCAATTAAAAGATCATTCCTCTGTTTTCCAATTTGAGTTTGTTTTTGTGACTGAATTACATAGATCTGATAAAATACAGTGGCATAAAATTAAGACAAAATAACCTAAATGCTGAGGTGAGTTTTATGTCTATATCCTTTTAAAATTACTTAGATTACAGGTTTTCCATGCAATACTGGATATTTTTTGAATGATGTAAAATATATGAATGCATGCAATTATTTTAAAAGAAGAGTATTTTTTCATTTGCAAACCTGTGCAGAACTATATTAAATAAAATTTCCAAATTATATTAAACGGTGTTGGTGTGGAGTAAAACCTCTTGGTAAGAATTCTTCATCTGGGCGGTAGTTTCCTTGTCTGTATTGTCCTGGGCTATGTGTAAAATCTGTTCAAAGGTCAAAGCTCAGGGTGGTGACCTGGATCCCGCAGACGTCTCAAAGAAATGAGATTTTCAGTCGACTGAAACCCCCTTTATTAACTCCAGCTGTTACACAGATGTTTCTTCTTAATGACAGAAATGAACAGATATGCATCGTTTTGTTTTCCTTTCTTGTAATATTTATGCCATTTTTTCTTGATTTGCCAGTACATTTTACTTATAGTACTTTCTATGGGACATATCAGTTACACCCTCCAGTCTTCTGAGCGTTTATCTCTATCCGGGGCTCTGATTTGCTAATATCATGTCACGTGAATTCTCTCCTCCAATTAGAAGGCAGTTGGGTGGGTCAAAGGCAGGAAATGCGATATTTAACAACACATCTGAATGTTTGTACGCCTTCCTTCTTCCTCATCTTATTTCTAGTTAGCCCTCCCACAGTTCAGCTCAATTCTTCAAGATAAATTGTATTTTTCTGCTCGGGTGTCTCAGTGTTATCACTGGTCGCTTTCTGAGCTTGTGCTGGTCGGCAGACAACTCCCTTCCTGAAAAAGTCCGAAACTATCTGTTTTTTTTCTCTGCAATCAAATGGCCTATCCAGGATATGGAGCTCCGGGCGGAGGATTCCCAGGAATGGTGAGAAAAACTTAAAACCAAGTGAATTAAGGTTAAAAAATTGATTATTATTGTTCTTCTGCCGCAAATCGGACATCTGACCCAAACGGTGCGGAAGTGATAAATTAGAAACAGCAGGACGCTGCGAGAGTTTAAAGAAATCATTTTATAAATCCCACAAAGCTGCAGGTGTTTATTATTTAAATAGGTTTATTGTGCATAATCACTTGTGCATTTACAAGTGATTATTTCTTTGTTTCTTAAATTAAGCTGATGTTTCTCCAACTAAAGGTCATTCATTTCTTAACATTAAACTCAAAAAGTTTTTTTGATTCATCCTTATGTTCAATTGCAGTAATGACTCATATTTATCTCCAGATGATTAAATATTTCATAAATTAACAAAATAATAAAAACTGACTGAAAAAAAATCTAGTTGTCAAGGATACATATTCATATAACAGATTAACCTTTGAACTTTAAGTTCTTGAATGGTTGATTTGACTGACGATGTGTGTGACTTCATTATACTGACTTTATTATATCTTTGAGGGTGGGGTAAGGTGGCGTACCTTCATGATAAGATGTCCGCCATTGAACCAGTCAATCAAAATTCTTTACTTTAAATAGCCAGTCATTGTGGAAATGTTTTTCAATCAAAAAGAAAATGAACCGGCTGCAATGTTATATCCATTTCTGCATCAATGCACATCTTGCTCCTGGGAGAGATGTGCACTGACTGACTGAAAAATTTTTTAGTTTTTAAATATGTAACAAACATAGTAGAGGAAGACCTACCAGCCTATATCAACTGGTGTCAACATAACAATTGTTTCAGTTTATCATAATAAAAGATTCAACCATTTTGTTTTTTCTAATGGTTTGTAAAGAAACAATGCATTTCTGATTTTGAGTGGTGGTTCCTTTTATTATAATTTTTTTATTTTTGAGTTTTAAAAAGATTCTCAGAAGATTTTATGACCTTTTCAATAAAACTAAATATCAATCCTTTTTAAAATTAGGATTGCTTCATAACCATGACATGCAGGTCTGATTTTCTTGTAGGATTTAGTTAAATGATTTTCTACACTTTGAAGTAACTTCCCCTGCTCTACATTGACATTTCTCCCCAGAGTTAAGAAATTATTTCGCAACTATAGTGTAACAATCACTGATTTAATCATATCCTTTCCTTTTCTAGCCCCCTCAGCAACAAGATCCTCTGTATGGATACTTTTCCCAGGTTGCCGGACAGGTGAGACGATGAGTTCTTTAGATAT
This sequence comes from Poeciliopsis turneri, assembly GCA_922788865.1. Classification (NCBI taxonomy): domain Eukaryota; kingdom Metazoa; phylum Chordata; class Actinopteri; order Cyprinodontiformes; family Poeciliidae; genus Poeciliopsis; species Poeciliopsis turneri. Next base: position 2,997,810 of record CAKLNU010000640.1, on the reverse strand, counting down.
GATTCTGAATTGAGAATTGCAATGTGTTTCTGATGCTTCTGTACTTGTTTCTGCATAACTAGTTTAAGGAAGATGATGTCTGAAACCTGCACATACTTCAGCAAAATTATTTTTTTTAACAATATTGTGAATGTTTGTTTCTTGTAAACTGTGCTGCTTGATTTTCCTGTGTGTTCTTCCCTCTCTGCCAGGTTGTTATTGCAAATAAGAATTTGTTTTTAATAACTCAACTAGTTAAATAAATGCTAAATGAATAAAAACATGCATCTGACTGTGTGTGTTCTTCCACCTGTTTCATGAAACCTCATCAGGATGGGCAGATCTCAGCGGACGAGCTGCAGCGCTGCCTCACGCAGTCTGGCATGTCTGGATCATACCAACGTAAGAGGAAAACATTTTCATGGATATACCCACTTAAACGAGTCTAGATTTGATTACCTATGGTCTTTTAGGCTTTTTACACTGACATATTTCAATTTATTTCCATTTTTAATAAACATAAACTATTCCAGTTTATGATTAAGCTCAATCTGGTTAAAACCAAAGTCACCTCCAGCCATTTCACAGAGTTTTATGCCTTGTGACCATAAACGACAAGTAAAAAGGACTTGTGTTTTATTGTTTGTCTCTTTTAAAGCTTCCTGAATGATTCCTGAATAGGTGTGATTATGTGCGCTTCTCTCTCTGCAGCTTTCAGCCTGGAAACCTGCAGACTGATGATTAACATGCTGGATGTATCCTTCATTATGTAAACCACTTCACATTTGAGTAAAAATGTCCCATGAAATCTTTTTAAGGCTGACAAACATTTAATTGAGTTATTCTATGACATAATAGAGTAAATGGTTTATTTAAGACCCTCTGAATTTAATAACCAGCCTGTCAGGAAAGGAATGAATTGCACAGACCAGGGGTGCCCAAAGTAAATCCTTGAGAGCCGGCATCCTGCATGTTTTAGTTCTCTCACTGGCGGTAGCAACAATCTTTTCAGTACGTCAATGTTTTTCTTAGGCCTTCCAATGAGCCATTATTTGATCCAGATGTGTTAAACCAGGGAGAGAATTTAAACATGCAGGATGGCGGCCCTTGAGGACCAACTTTGGGCACCACTGGCATAGACGGAGTAAAATACAGGAAAAAATGGGGTTAGGTTAATAGTTTTGGCAACATACAAAATTCAAATTTGCCAATAATTGTGAAAAAAAAAGAATATTTTATATACTTTCTATCCAAAACACATTACTATCATATCTTACTCTCAAAATGAATGCAAGATCCCATTTTAAATAAAGAAATATCAATTTTAACTTAAGTTGTGCCAAATTTCATGCCATCTCTCTACTTCCTGCAGAGAGATGTGTTTTTCATCAACCCAGATATTCTTCTCACACACAGTCTCCATCTTTAACCACTTTAGTCTGTTAGTGGTTAGTGGGGGCTGGGATTTGTGTAGCTGAGTGAGTTGGACATTAGACTAAAGCAACTGGAAACAAACACCTCTTGTCAGATGCTGTTGCAGTTTGGTCCCTTTCTAAGAGTTATGCAACATTTAGAGATAAAAAAATATGTCTGACGGCCTTCTTTTAAAATTCTCTAAGTAAGAGAAAAGTGTACACCTGAAGAAAGAGTAATGCATTAAAAATAGAGTTGATATGTTTGATTTGATTGAAATCAGATAAGAATGTTTTGATTTTAGTTACACTTAAACCACAAGAGGTTTAAGAAATTCCAGGTAGGTGGGGCTGAACTAACCACAACACCACCATACAAACTGCCTCAATAAACAAATAAACACCAAGATTGCAAAAATAATCAGCAGTGAAATGAACAGAATGGCTGCAAAAACAGTTAAAGTAGAATATTACACTGTGATGTCTTACATAATCCTTTATATTCTGCTATTGCACTGGATATTAAATAGTTTTTATTTTTATTTTTTAGAGATTGGGTTAAGAAAATACTTTAGCTGTCTGTTTAACTCAAGCTTAAGATGGTCAACTGTAAAATGATGAAAACTTTGATTTATAGTTAAGATGAAGAATCACACCAGTTTTCACAATATATTGTTGAAAAGTGTCTACAGAAATGAGAGGTTTTTATGTTTTTGTTTTTGAGGAAAATCTTCACAAAAGTATTTTCTCTTCTTTGCAGTTTCCTAATCCCTTGTCTGGTTGTAGACAACACCACAATGGATCAAATTAACATGTTTCATCTTTAAAATTAGTCTTGAATGAAGTTAATTTCTTCAGTTGTGTGAGATCCTTGACTGAAAATGCTCTCTCAGAGGGACATGTCTGGAACGATGGGCTTTAATGAGTTCAAGGATCTGTGCCAGGCCCTGAGTGGCTGGAAAGCCACCTTTTCATCCTTCGATCGGGACCACAGTGGCACAGTGGAGGGCCATGAGCTGCAGCAGGCCATCACTACCCTGGGTATGGACTGATTTGAATGATTTCTCTTGTTACGTTTGCTAAAAATAAGACCTTGTTGGAATTTCTTTTAATTGACATTGCCTTCATTGCAGATTAAAAGTCACTCTGTCACGGGTTGGATGATTGATTTCTTTTACCTTGCGGGTTTCTGCAGGCTACAGTCTAAGCCCTCAGGCCATGAACTGCATCATGAAGCGCTACAGCAACCATGGCAGGATTCCTTTTGATGAGTTTGTGAGCTGCTGTGTGAGACTTCGTGCTCTGACTGGTGAGTCGAGGTGGCATGAAAATAGAAACCCTAACAATGTTGTTTCTACTTTTCCTAAAAACATGACGATACGCAGATATAAAAAATGTATAGCAGAAAAATGGGTCCATGTTAGGACAAGTTTGGTTGAGTCTTTGAAATGCTCTCAGAGCTCATATGTCTGAACCTGCATGTATTTGAATACTCTGTTTCAGGAAATAAAGTGAACTAAAATGGACATTGATATTCAGTAGTGTGGGATTTTAGTTACTATGTTTTTCTTGTGGATTATATATTTAAAGAATGATTTATTTTCATCAGTTTACTTTCAACATGAGATGAGCTGATTGCATAATGTGCTTTAGGCTGCAAGGTGGTCTAACTGCAGTGTCCTTAATATTATTTGGGGGCTTAAAAACATCAAAATAATGGGTGTGTGTGGTTTTGAGTTGCACGCTATTAGTTTTTGACAGTTTAAACCACAAATGTGAGGGAAATTTTTTGTGGTTTGGAAAATATGACTTGTTAAATCTGTGGCGTACCTCAGAACTGAAAATCAGTTTCAGTTTGCTGAGACATTTTATCAAATCATCTGATCTAACTTCTTCATTTTGAAGAAAACCAGTTTTAGTTTGATTTCATTTCACATCCTCTGCTGAAATCTTCCTCTGGATAGAGACCAAGACAATGGGTGGACATCGCTCCACCCATATGATCTGATTATAAGATATAATCAGATAATCCAACTGCTTAAAAATGTTGCTATGAATAAAAGGCTTCCTTTTGAAACAAGATCCAGAATAACTGGTCTCTGCTTTTATTTTTAGTAGGACCTTTTATTCTCTAAATATCTCTGTAAAAATCTGCTCATTCAAATTGCTGCTGCCAGAGTCCTGACAAACATCAAGAAAATGAAGTACAGCAATCCTTAAATCACTACATTGCCTAAATGTTTATTGGGGAGATTTAAACATCTAATAAGGGACACAATTATATTTTATCAGGATTTTATTTTTAATTTGTGTTGTATGGTTTATTTTTTTTTTATTTTATGCATTTCTTGTCTCAATGTAACACTTCTAATTGCTTTGGTTTAAATTTTTGCACTTTTTGTGTTTTTAGATCAATTCCGAAGGAGGGACACGGCCCACAGTGGAAATGCCTCTTTTCAGTATGACGATGTAAGTTTATGCAAAAGGAAATTTACTGTTTTAGTTTGTGGAAGATTGTTTAGGGACCAGATTAGTACTTTCAATAAAACTCAAAGTTTGTATGTTTTGAGAATCAAAACGCGTCTGGACCTTTTGCCTGGTCCAGATGTGAACATACAACAGAGCCTCTTGTCCCAATTTTGACTTCAAAAGATTTTCTTTACAAATTTCAAATCTTTACAAAGACCCCATAGATCTGTGGGTCTATTTAGATTTAAAACTCAAATTTGTGCACATCAATATATTGGCCATATGTCAGCTGGTTTATTAACAAAACAATTAAAAATCTCTTTTGCAATATGTCTGCAATTTTCCTTTTCTTTTATTTGAAAAAAAAAATATGATAAATAATTAGCTCTCTCTTGCTTAGCATGTCAGATAGTTGCAGAATATTGTCAAAACATAATTTTGTTTTTTTTAATTAGAATAAGTAGAAATTATTTGCTGTTGTATTATTAATAGTGGAGTATTAACTCTGGTCATATCTCCATCTCTGCAGTTTATCCAGGTCACCATGAGCGTCTGAAAAAGACACAGTTTTCCTGAGAGGACCTGCCGACCTAACATTTTTATATCATTTACTTTTTCTTGAATTGTATTTGTTTTTTGGGAAAAAAAAAAGACGGGGTCCAAATGTCACAGTTCATTCCAACTGGACAATTTTAAAGCGATTTTTAGCCTAATAAAGGAAGGAGAAATGTACTAACGTCCCAATAGCATGGAAGTACTGCAGTCTTAACACAGTAATTGCTCTCACTGTTTGCTTTCTACCACATCACGCTAGCTCTTGCTTACCATTATAAAATTAATAAAACATTATGAAGTGTGATTGTTTTTATTGTGGAATCAATGTGATTGTGTCTTCTACAGCTTGTTAAGTCTGAACATTTGCAGCATAATGCAGAAAAAGATGTGATGAAATGGAGTTTTTGTTCAACATGTTTATGTGAAGCTTTTCAGTTACTAACATTTATATGAATGGTGTCAGCTTTCATTTAGTTAAACATTGGGTTGTAAAGTTTATTCTAAAGGAGCTCCTGTTTGTAAATGTCACACTATTTTATTGGAATTCAAACCTTCTGGCAAAGATTTTTAAAACTACCTCCCCTTTATTTTAAATAGAATTACTGATAGAAATAATTATACACTGGGTTATGCTATAAATGAATGGATTATCTTTACTTTCTGCTACCCTAGTTTATTTTTTTCTGATGAAGAGCTTAAGTCATAAGTTTTTTCAGTTAATATTAGTGTCCAGAAAGCTTTTTTATGAATGAATTCAACAGAACCAAAGTTTGGGCATGTTAGTATGAATATTAGGAAGAAATGGACATCAGATTGCACAAAGCAACAAACATGCATTCACTGGCTTCTTTATTATGAACACCTGTTTAAATACTTGAACAGCAAGTCAACTAATCATAACGGCTTCATTCAACAATGCAGGTGTAGTACTGGCCTTGACCACAATTCAAGAACAGCCTAAATGTGTTTAACTTGGGTGATTGACGCAGACGAAAATGTCAGAGTGCAACTTTAACTTTTTTTTTAAAGATCCTGCAGAAAAATTAAAATCTCTTTAAAGTGAATATTGCTTTCAGACATTTTTTGCTGAAAGCAATATTTTTTGATTTTGATCTCTGAAACATAGCTTTGGGCACAACAATTTAAGGTGACTAAGTAAAGCTTGGGAGCAATATTCTGTTTTTATTTCTGAAATGCATACTTTGGAAATTGGCTGCTTTTTTCTTTTCTTTTTTTACATATAAGTGCAAAGCTGCAGGACCGTATTAATGTTTTGCCTGTGCAGTGAATTATGGATCCCTTGTTTTGCAGAAAGACTGCTTTGCTTCTTTCATTAGAAAATTGTTTCTTTGTTGAGAAGATAAAAATAAAGCTTGAATACTTGAAGTTTGCACAAAAGCTGTTACTTTCAATATTACCAAAATGCTGATATTAAATATGGTTGGCTCCATTTATTGCAATAGAGCGCCCTCTTAAGGCATGTTCTGAAATTTATATTTTACTGCTGATAAACGTATTTCAAACATGTTTGAAATCATGTTTCGAACATGATTTCATGTTTTAAGAATTATTGTTTAGCAGATTGTTTTAGTTCAATTTAAATACCTATACTATTTAAATTATTCTAATTTTTTTTTTGCTTTTTTTAAAATGTAGCAAATTTATCTCCTATTTGGCAACATCTCACAGATGTATTATTATTATTAAGTGCTATAAAAGACTGAGTCTTAACAAAATATCATAAAACAGTAAGACAAAAAAAAAGTCTGGTTGACACCCTTACACGAGTAAGGGTGTAGGCTGTAACTTGATATAAGGAACAGGGATTTTTTTTTCCGTTGCCTTGTTTTCTCTTTCCAGTAGAGGGCAGGATGTGTCTTAATAAGGAATATTTTTCTTAGTGGGAGCATTTAGAGTCACAAAGTCTCACAGATTCAAACTGAATCTGCTGCATTTTCAAGTTTTTCAGATGCATAAACAGGCCAGCAAAGTGATTTTACAACAGTTCCTTCATTTAGTGGAAGCTGTAAGATCTGTGATCTCAAAACAATTTGACCATTTTTTTTCCCATTAGTTTGCTCTGTTCGCAGAATCTCCAAAGCAATTCTGATTGATCTTACCCTGTAGATAATTTATTTTTATACAGTTGTTATATTTTTTCTACTCACATGATGCATTTAATAATAAACAAATAAATCTATCAAGTGAGCTTTACAATTTGTGTGCAGAATAATTATACCACAGCATCAACGTGTGAATTACTGTCTAAAAAATATTCTGAACTGTATTTTTATTTCATAACCTTTTTAATTTGGTATTCCTCCTTTGTTATTTTTTTGTCTAGATCGGACAAATTAACATAAAACATTGTTTTCAACCATTTTTATCAAAGTAGTTATACTCAGAAATGCACTGCAAAGTTAATCAAAAAGAGAATATGTTCATCTTTACTGTAACTATAAAAAAATAGGAGTTCATTCTTTAGTTTGTTTTTGTTGCATTACCTGTATAACAAGGGCAAGACGTCCTCAGAAATATCAAGCATTCATTAGAGGCTGAAGGCAGGAAAAATAAATAAATAAAAACTCTCACAGAGCTATTTTGACAGAGAGAAACAGTATCCTCTTTGTTTTTATGAACGTAAGTGCTGAAAAAGTCCCTAGGAATTTGGATCCCAGCTAAATGTAATTCGACTTGACAAATGTTTGCACCTGAAGAATGATTTGTGAACAATTCTTCACTTGATTTCTTATTCCATTGCTCCAACAAAGATTTGAAAAACAAAATCTAGACTCAAAGAAACTGAAGCAAAGCTAAAAAAACCACAGGAGCTGTGAACACTGAAATATCAATGTTTAGGAGGTAATAAGTTGAGTTGAATTTGCAGTTTTTAACTGTAGATGTTTGAATTGTTGGTGTCACTACGGCTTACTGTGGCTTATTTACAAAAGTAAAAAATAATGTGATTTTTGGGTGAGATAATCAGCAAAGTCGTAATCAAAAATGCTGATTTCATGTCTCATGCAATGTTTATTTTAATATTCTCCTTACATGAAACACACTAATCAAACCACTTATAAAAATAAAGCATATTTAAATCTACGAACATGAAGTCCCAAATGTCCAGTGAGACATTTGATCTCTTCTACCAAAGTGCTATAGACAAAGCTTTAAAGACCCCAAAGGGACATCTGAATCTGTTTCTTCGCTTCCTGTTGGGTCTTTCTCTAGAAACCAATCAGACACTTCTCAGAGGTCTTCATTTGTCAGGGGAGTTTGAATTTGTAAGACTTACACTTATGCTACATTTAGCTTGGTGTATTGAAGAGGTCTGATGCAGAGTATGATCAGGATTGTGTATAATGTTTGTGTTTTAGAAAGAATATTACTTTTCACAAAACATAGATGTTCCAGAAGTATTTTTCAAGATAAGGAGACTGTTTCCTTTTCTCACCAGATTTTATTTTTAGATCAAATCTGCATTTTATATTTCTACATGTCTGAACATCTATAGAAACGACCTGGACAATAATCCATCCATAACTCACTTTTTTTCCAAGTACATCTGAGGCAAATGTTTTTAGACAGGTAACATTATGTAATATTAAATGTTAAATGACATTAAATGTTAAATTATGTAATATTTAACATATAGTGATTATTTATGTATAAATTAAATTTAAACTCTAAGCAGGCAATGTTGTAAATTTACAAAATTATCCTCTTTGGAAAACCTTTACTTCACTTGTTTGCCATATGTATTTTTTTATTTTTTAACTATTTGATAAATCTTTATTAATTCATAACTATTGTAAGTTTAATTTTAGGCTTATAACAATCTTTTATTTGAGTTTTACTTTTCTCTGCTGTGCCCAACTTCTGTTCATTGCAGGAGATTTAAATCTCAGGTAATCCTATGACTTCAGTCCAAACCTGAAGGACTCGTTTGCTGACATTTTTTCCATAGAAGAGAACAAGGAAACAAAGCATTTTTCATTTACTTCTCGGTGTGGTTTGCATTCTCATGGACACATACACGGTAAAGTAACATTGGCTTTATTCTGTTTTATCATTTATATATCTGTGTCTCATTACATAAATGACGACTAATTATACATTTTCAGAAAATAGCTCTCAAAAGGAAACTGTCAATTTGACAGAAACCAGCAAACATACTGTCAGACATATTTAAATGTGTTATTTGTCTTTCATTTTCTATCCAGTGTCGTCAAACAGAAAATGTATTGAGTTATAACTATTTGAGAACTTATTTTGTTCTGTCCTGAGGTAGAAATATAACAATGAAAGACCAAGGTTTTTAAAATAATAAATGAAAGACAAAGAGAAAAGAAATAACCTGGCATGAGAAGGCCTATTTTTCTAAGTGATTTATTTTTAATATTTTTCCTAAGAAGTAAAAAAACAAAATCCAGACAGTTTTTATTTTACTCATCAGCAGATAAATATGTATCAGGGCCAGGGTTTATTTAATTAATGTCAGTGTCACATTTTTGTTGATAATTAAACCCACGTGTAAAACTGACTGTAGTTGTTTTTTCATGTGGAATATCAAGAGCACATGAAAACAGGTCCAGAGAAATTGACAGGATAACAGAAGAATCCAGGAACAAATGTCAAAAATTCAGGAACTCAAATACTGGGGAGTGTGATTATTGACCAGACTGGGAAACCAAAAGGAAAAAGCCCAACAAGTAATAAAACATTAACAGAACAGTAGGATAAACCAGGAGACTAAACAGAAAGGGACTAATATATTTCACAACACCTTATGAACTAAATATGGTAAGACTTGTTACATAAACGCACAAATGAAAACAAAACCCAAATCCCCAAGGTGACAATCAATGCATATAAAAATAAATTTAAAAGATGGCGGGGGGATAAAATATCAAGACAGAAGAACGAGGAGCCTTATTGGTTTCATGTATTTAGTAAAATTCTGCCATTTTCTCCAGAAATACATTCGTTCACCTTTTGAATTGTAAACCTCAGACATAGTCGCGTTAGGCCCAGGTCTGTGAGACATTGAGATAACATTAAGGAAGGACTGTAACTAATGCAGTGTTTTGTCTTTCTAAAGGAAACTTTACAATGAGTCAATGTGAGGAAAGCAAGGAGGCATCTGTGTCCATAAATGATGGTCTGTCCTGTGAAAACGACACACAGGTCGAACCTCAAAGGTAAGAGGATTGATTTAAGACTGTAATGTGCTAAACATTATGTGAAACAATATTTGAATAGTAGAGAAAGTTGCAACAAATCGCATTGGACTTAACAATCTTTTCTTTGACTTGAAATCTGAAAATTCCTGATTTGTTCCAGGAACGAGGAGAAAAGCTGCACATCTGATTCACAGAGACGTTCGCTGAAAAATCAGAAATCCACGGATCATCCTCTCCAAAATGGAGATGGAGTTTCAATGTAAATGAATCATTATTTTTTATTTGTTCTATAACATTTCCATTTTTATAAACACAATTTTACAATTTCCTTGTTTCAGTAAACTTTAAATATTTTGTCCTGCTTTTGAAATTTTGCAAAAGTTTTGTTTGTCTTTTTGGGTTTTCTTTGGATTCATGGCTCTTTTCTGTATTTGCCTCTTAATTAGTATTAACATCAAAATTATTGCAGTGTTGAGCGAGCAATGAAATAACTTCTAGTTTTCCTATTGATCAGGCAGAGTTTATTACCAACCTCAGAAGTCGTTATTCTGACTGACCTTTTGTATCCCTATTTATTTTTCTGCTTTCTGATCAACTTAACTTTCAGATTTCTTAATAGCTCTTCTTTTTATGATTTTATAATGTCTTTTTTACTCATTGCTTGAATTTTATCTTGAATTATTTTAGGGCAGAGCAAACCAAGTTCCCCATGAAAAACAACAAATCATTGGATTATCCAATTGGTTTCAAACAGTAAGAAATATATAAATATAGTTGGCTTCATTCTTTTTTGATAAAACATCTTCCATTGAAATCCATTACTTTCCTACAGTTTGATGCTGAGAACTGAAAGCTCTCCTACACCGAGCGTTGTGTCCCTGAAGAGTAATGGTTTAATGAATTACCCTCTTAATTTTAAACGTTCTTCATTTTCAGGGTGAGTGAAATCTGCTTTTAATCTTTGAATTTTATCAAACATATCAAATGGCCTAAGTTACAGAAACATACTACTGCAGTTAGTTGTGTTGTTATTCATCACGATTCTGTGTGATCCTTTGTATTCTTATTTCTTGTTATGTTTCTGTTTTTCTTTACATTTTTGTTGTAGTGATTTTAGCTTATTTTGTAACCAACCAAAGGAAATTGAACAAGTATTCTGAAATCTGATTTACAATGAATACTAATCAATTCTTGGATTATCAACTTTGTTCCAAATACTAAATTTCTGCTAAATAAGTTTGTTTGACAAATTTTGTAATCAAACATCTTTGTCCTACTCATTCATTTTGCCAATGCTGCTTTTTTTTTATTTATTTATTTTTTTAACAGTTCTGGACATACAAAAGGAAACTCTTCCACACCGAGCGTTGTCCCTGGACATACAAAAGGAAACTCTTCCACACCGAGCGTTGTGTCCCTGAAGAGTGAGAACTCAATGAACTACCCCAGTAATTTCAAAGGTTCTTCACTTTCAGGGTGAGTTAAATCTGCATGGTTATGTTCAAACAAATTTTTTGCCATTTCGTGAGCTTTGGTAGGATATTTTTATATTTTTGAAATGCAGGCATTATGGCAGGGGCAGGTGTTCTGTTTATCTGTGATTCCCGTAACTCCGTCCTACCGTGTCGTAATGCGCATGCGCACATGGATTCTACGTCACATACTTATTTCTCAGCAGATTTCGTATAAATACGTCCCACCTGTGGAAGTTTTGTTTCATATGTGTTATTTAATCGCAGATTACGGTAAGCTTTAAGAGCCGACCCCTGCATCAGGGTTTCCATTGCGTTGAGTAGCTGTAAGAGCCATATGATTGACACAGGAGCACACAGCTATGACATTTGGGTGGTGGGTGTGTCGAGGTGGGCGTGACTCTCACTAAGGTATGAATGGGAGCCATACTGGCGCGGTGGCTTTGAATGTATGAGGAAACTGGTGCGCCAGTGATGGTCATAATTTCTGTTGACCGTGTTGTAATGTCACTTTATTGTTGGCACCGCTGTATGGTTTAGCCTGGTCAGTATATGTCAATCCTGTAACGTCTGAAGTTATAACAGTTAAGTGGAATAAATCGATGATTCCAACAACTAAGAAGCGGCCTGGAGTGTATTGAAGCACACATCTGACAGTTTGAAATTCACAGTTAATCCAATGTGGCCCTCTACAACACCGTTAGTTTGCCGCACAATTAGCACCTGATTTTGGTCTTCTTGTATGTGCATGCAGGCATTTATTTGTTGTATACTTTACTTATTTGTGTTTCATGTAAAAGCAAATTACACACTTATGAATAATGACTCTCCACAGATCTGATGACAAAATACTAGAGGAGACCAGCAGTTTCCATGGAGACCATCACAAAGTCTTTGAGGTAACTGTTTCAAAATGAAACAGACTGTGAAGCATAAACTATGTCTATCTGGTTTTTAATAGTTAGTGGTGTGCTTGTCTTTTTTTTAAATCATTTTATGCACACTAAAAATTATGTAACAGTTGAACATAAACATTTATTTATTGTTTAAAACCTGTGAGTGAGAAAACAATAAATGGGGAGCTGGCAAAACATAAATCCACCGAAGTAAAAAAATAATTGAACAAAGAGAATGAAGTTACACTGTTAACTCTAAACATATCTGAAAATATATATCTATGTAAAAACTGAGCAAAACCAAAAACAAATAACTAATAACAAGCAAAAATAAGAAGTGATCAAAATGTAAACTCAAGAGAAAACTAAAACAAACCAGGATCCAGAGAAAATCATCCATCCAGGAGCAAAAAAACTCTTTAATGTATCAGTTTTTGCATTGTTTTATATAAAAATAAAGCTGAAAACTTTATTTTATGTAGTTTACTTCAGGATTAGGTTGTAACACACAGTAAGGCATTAACCTCAGAATCAAGAGATTATACAAAACCAGTTTGCCATAAATTAACAGAAATGCTCTGGGGTAAGAGCAAAATAATGATGCCACCATTATTTTGCATGTAAAAAAATTAGTTGTTGATACAACAGTTATATAATCATGTGGAAAGACGGGTTATACTTTGTCTTTTGATTTTGTTTCACATGTTTTCTCCCAAACAACGCATCACAAATATATATAAAAATAGTACATAATCATATTGTATAAGCGATTCAAAACTCTAACGTTAACATCTTTGCTTACAGAGACTTGAGAGGGAAACTGTTCTTCTTGTAAGGAGAGAGCTGAAGAAGTTGCATCAGCTGTTAACTCCCAATTGCCCGAAACGCCTTTGGACACATGATGTGGTCGGAAACGTGTTTCATTGTGAGGAAACAGAGAAGATCTTTACCGGAGAAGAAGAGGAGGTCACAAACTTCCTAAGGGAATTTTTGAGGATGATGAAACTTGGAGACTTTGCTGAAGCTCTATCATCCAGTAGGAGAACATTTTTCCTTTGTTTGTACATCAATGGTTTTTTCAAATACACATCAACTGGACATTTTTTAGTTACTTTGCCCAGTTTATATTATGAATAATTAGAATTACAACAAATTTGGCAGCCCTTAATGTATTACATGCAGCCTCGCAGCCAAGGTCTTCCATCACAAAGAGCTGCTAAGGACTTTTATTATGCAATAATAATACAGTAAAAATCACCACAGCCTGCTAAAAGGTAAAGCAAAACGTTGCACAACAGTGATTTTGAACACATCACTACTGTATTTCACAGCAGCCTGTAGAATAGCTAAAGGTGCATCACATGCAGAAAACCAAAAGGTTGCAGACAAATCTTTGAATATGGCCTGGCCAAGTTAAAATCTTTAAAGGTGAGACTTCCACAGGATGACCAGGCAGATGAACACCAATATATAATCTGCAGATAGATTGTGTTATGTAGACTGATCAAGCATTTTTGGCATGCAGTAATTTGATCCTGCATGTTGACTTTCTTGTTTGAAGGTCACTCTGTCAGAAGCCCATCAAAGGACAAAGATGAGTCACATGTGACCAAAATCTCTGAACTTGAAGACCAGCAGCTCAAATCTGAGAGGTAAAAATGCTGAATGACATTTGTTAACCAAAGATACTTTTTAATGATAATCTGCTTGTAACAATATCAACATTTTAGACACTTCATGAGGTTTAATGCATGTTTGTATCAGTTTGTACTTCTACCATAATTATTGCTTCATTTGTTTCAGGATCTGAAACAGCAAACATCACAATTTGCAACAAAGTGATTAATTTTGAATTTCACAGAAAATTTACTTGTTGAATGTAATGTAATCCGTCATTTTATTTTCCATCTTAGATTGATTTTAAATGGGTATTTGAGATGTTCAAAGCTCTTGTTTTAAATGTCTTATAACCTGGCCCTGCATTAAACTTCTCAGATTTCTATCTTTGTTCACTTCAAAATTATGCACTTCTTTGTGTTCACCAATCAAATAGAAGATCTTGCATTGCAGTGTTTGGTGTAACATGTCCATAGTTCTGCGGATGTGAATATTTCTGCAGGTTGCTTTATGATGCAGTCTCGATTATGTGCTTTTAAGAGTAAATTTAACTGTATAAATTGTTGCTTATGTGGAAATGTCTTTGATTTGTTTCGATCTCAACTCAGAATCCCCCCAAAGGAACATATGGACACAATATTTAAGGTCAGTAACTTATTTTCTTTTTATACCCGATAAATATTTTATGCCATTAAGCAATTTTTACATGGAAGATAACCTGTCTAAGTGCAAAATACAGAGGCAAATGATTTAAACTGATGATGATTTAAGGAACAACTCCTAATAAGTGTTTGTAATAACTTGCAATCAATATTTTATGTTGGTTTATATATATAATATTTGGAAATGACACTGCATTTGCTCAGATCTTTGCTCTTAACATGTGTTTGACTGACATAATCATTTAAATGGGACTAAAAAGCAAAAACAGCATGTGATTTTGTTTCTAAGAACTGTTTTACATTTCTGGTTTGTGAAGAAATTACAGTTAGCATTATTAGTATTAATATTAAACAGAGCTGATTCAGCTTGATTGAGAAATATATTAATATTTGTCAGGGATGAAATGAATTTCTAATTTTCTCCCTCAAAAGATTTAATTGCAATTCTGTTTTATTCCAGAATCTTGAGGGGAACATTGTTGTCTTTGTTGAGAATGAGCTGAGAAATTTTCATAAGCTCTTAAACAGAGAAACTGTTCATAGTCAAGAAGAGCATGAAGAGTTTTTAACTTGGAAGGAGGAAGAGCAGAAGAAAATGACCAAAGAAGCTTTTCTGAAGATGATCTTGAAGTATTTGAGAAGAATGAAGCAAGAAAAGTTGGCCTTTGCTCTACTAAACAGTAAGATACAGAATTGAAAATTTTCTGTCAATTTTAGATCCAGTTGCTTTGTTTGAGAAAAATGAAATAAATCCAAAGAATCCTACAATAATTTCTTTAAAGTTCACAGAATCTACATCAATGAACAGCTTAGTGAAAAAGTTCAATAAATTAATTGAATTTCTATGTAGTTATCAAAGACCCTCTTTAGTTTGTAATTTAGTATAAACTTTAATATAGATACACAGTCTCAGTGAAAATTTAAACTATTGGATGTTTTGTCATGAGTTTGAGGACTGCATGTGTCCTAGATTAATTTCAGACGACAGTCTTTCTTTAGGCTGTCTAAGTTGGTGCTTTGTTATCATTGGAGATAATTATCTGTCATTTCAGAATTTTATTAAATCTGTAGAAATGTCAATAAAGACCTGTTATACCTGTCCTCATTGGCGAGAAAGCTATTGCACTTTGAAAAAGATGAAATTTAAGATTCCTTAGTGTCTAATACTTTGTTTTCTCATTTTACACATTTGCAGATAGTGCTATGTCCAAATTCCAATGTAAACTCAAATCCAACCTGAAGATGAGGTTAGCATATGTGCTTGAAGGAATTGCCAAAGAAGGTCATCCAACCCTTCTCAATCAGATCTACACTGACCTTTACATAACTGAAAGAGATGATGACGCCATCCGTGACCATGAAGTGAAACAGATTGAAAAAGCTCTCAGAAAAAAAATGGACCCACTAACAATCAAATGTGAAGATATTTTTAAACCCATCAGTGGAAGAGATAAACCAGTTAGAACAGTGATGACAGAGGGAGTGGCTGGCATTGGAAAAACAGTCTTGACACAGAAGTTTGCACTGGACTGGGCTGAAGGAAAAAATAACCAGGACATCCAGTTCACATTTCCATTTTCTTTTAGAGGACTGAACATGGTGGAAAAGGAGAAAAAGTTCAGTTTGGTTGAACTTATTCATCTCTTCTTCCCTGAAATGAAAGAAACAGAAATCTGCAGTTTTGAACACTTCAGAGTTTTGTTCATCTTTGATGGTTTGGATGAGTGTCGATTTCCTCTGGACCTGAAAACCAAAGAGGTCCTTACAGATGTTACACAGTCCGCATCATTAGAGGTACTGCTGGCAAACCTTATCAAGGGGAGGTTACTTCCTTCAGCTAGAGTCTGGATCACAACTCGACCTGCAGCAGCTCATCTGATCCCTCCTGAGTTTGTTGACCTGCTGACAGAAATCCAAGGTTTCAATGACCGTCAAAAGGAGGAATACTTCAGAAAGAGATTCCCAAAGGAAGAGGAAAACAAAATGGTTCTGTCTCATATAAAATCATCAAGAAGTCTCTACATTATGTGTCACATTCCTGTCTTCTGCTGGATCCTTGCTACTGTTTTAGAGGATGCCATTAAAGCCAGAGAAGAAGCAGACCTACCCAACTCCCTGACAGAGATGTATATCCTCTACCTGGTGGTTCTGTCCAAGGTGAAGAAGGTCAAGTATGATGAAAACACTGACAAAAATACCTTCTGGACCCCAGACACCAGGGAAATGATTAAATCCTTGGGAAAACTGGCCTTTGAGCAGTTAATGAAAGGAAACCTGATTTTCTATGAATCTGACCTGACAGAGTGCGGCATTGATGTCAGAGCAGCCTCAGTGTATTCAGGGGTGTTCACAGAGATCTTTCAGGAGGAAAAGGGGTTTTTCCATCAGAACATGTTCTGTTTTGTCCACTTGAGCATTCAGGAGTTTTTGGCTGCTCTTCACGTCCATCTGACGTTCATCAACACTGGTGTTAATCTGCTGGCAGAAGAGGAATCAGTCTCACCTGGGTCAAAGATGTCTGAAGAACAAGTTGAGCACTTCTACAAGAAAGCTGTAGAGAAAGCTACAGAGAATGCTCCAGTGAACCCTACAGACATAGTTATAGATGATCAATGTGGCAAACTTGATCTGCTTCTGAGGTTCCTTCTTGGTCTTTCTCTGAAAACCAATCAGAGGCTCCTCCGAGGCTTTGTGACAAAAAGAGAAATATCAAGTAATTTCTTGAAAAACATCGTTCTGTACATCAAAGAGAAGATTGAAAGGCTTCTATGTCCCTTTGATAAAGCCAATTTATTTCATTGTCTCAATGAACTGAAGGAACTTTCTTTAGTGACAGAGATGGAACAAATCTTCAAATCAGGAAAACTGGAGATAGAAAATTTCTCTAAAGCTCAGTGGGCAACACTGATCCACACTCTGTTGTTTTCAGACGATTATGAGAAAAATTTTGATGTGAGAAAGTATTTTACTTCAAAGCAGGCACAAGAGAGTTTTGCAGGACTCTTAATAAACTCACCTAAAGTTGTGTAAGTCAAACAACCACACACTGCTTGTACTGAAATAAATAAGATGAACATTTTTTTTAATTTATTTGTTTATTCATGTTTGTATTTAGACTCAGTTGCTGTTTCCTGAATGACTCAAGCTTTGGTCTTATGGGAAATATTCTCAGTGTTCCGTGCTGTTTATTGAAAGATTTGGACCTGAGTAACAACGACATGAAAGATTCAGGACTGAAGCTGCTGTGTGAAACACTTTCCAAACCAGAATGTAAACTTGAAACTTTAAGGTGAGTTCTTATCTGCTAGTTACCAAAATGTCTTTTAAATGTTTTACCACAGTGTCATTTTCAGTCCCTGTTCTGCCCTGTTCACCCTCACAATGTTACCACATTCACTCAACAGTTCAGCGTTTCAACACACAACTTTGGATTCAGTTGCTGTTTTATCATCAATGTTTTTTTATGCACATTTTATAGTATTGCATTAGAAATGGTTAATGGAAAAGGCAAATTTTGAAATAACATTCAATTTCACAACAAATGCTTTTAATAATGCTTGAGATAGTTTTTGGCTTTTCACTAAAGAGTTAATTCACAAAAGAGTAAATGAAACACATTTCTTGATTAAATTCTGACATAAGAAGCTTTCCTCTCCACTGGTGGGTCTGATTATTACCAGAAGCAAAAACCCATGTCTGAGGTGGCCAGTGAGAGGCTCACCATCTCAGGATGGAAGTGGTGGAACCAGCGATCACATTAACGTAATATTGGCCGACTTTGATTAGTTTTTCTTAGAGGTAATCCATCATTTTGAGAGATTTGAGGAGTCGTGCACCTGACCACTTGGAGCAGATGCTCAGGCAGTTTTAACTTTACCCGCAAAATTTCCAAGTTCAAACCTTCAGGATGTAGGGGAGGACTCGCTCTATTTTTCTGACATGTGCAATGCATGCTATTGTACTGCTACATATTTTGTTTACAGCATGCATAGCATCAACATCTGATGATGTTTGCACTTTTTGTTTTCTCTATTTGAGACGTTTTCAAAATTCACTCAACATTTGCATTGCTGGTGTCTGCTAGTGTTTTGTCCAATGGGTCCCAAACACATTGAGGAAAGGGAACTAGCAACCCTCTGAGGGTCAAACTGTACTCTTCACACATTCTTTATGAATTTTATCCTTTGATTAATATTATGTTTAAACTGAAGCAAACTTGTATCCCTTTTTTATATATAAGCTGTAAAATATATAGATGAGGAAAGGAAGAAGACAGTGACGAATGAATAATAAAACCTGAATTTGCAGCAAGAAGTAATAACATTAATTTAAAATATTTGTGTTTGTTTAGGTTGTCAGGTTGTTTAGTCACAAGAGAAGGTTGTGAATTTCTGGCATCAGCTTTGGACTCTAACCCCTCTCACCTCAAAGAGTTGGACCTGAGTTACAATCACCCAGAAGAACATGGAGTGGCAATCCTCTCTGCTGGACTGGAAAACCCAAACTGGGCATTAGAGACTCTTAGGTAACGATAAGGAAGTGCATTAGACAAAGTCTATTTGTTATTAGGTCTACTTGTAAGAAAGAAATAATTTTTTCAATCAAACTAAATAGTTAAAATAGAATAAATGTCAGAATGTGAGAATATATTAATCTTTTTATATTATACTAAACCAAATAGTGTAATCACAATTCCTTTATCACTGCTAACTTGACTGATGTTGTTCCAGTGTGGAGCCGAGTGGATCACAGTTTTTAAGTCCTGGTCTGAGCAAGTGTAAGTATGGTCATTTTTAATAAATAAGCGACAGCTCATGAAAAAAATAATATTGACATCAAATCTGATTTTCCAGAAAAAGCTTGTATGTTAGATAAACCATTTCTGTCTTTGAGATTGACCACTAAATTATGATGTGTGTGGAAACCAATAAGAGCGTTGAAGTGTTTGTTTATTCCTGTGTATTTTTTTCAGTTTGAAAGGAATAATTTCATGCACAAATGAGTGGCTGTAAAACGTAGAATCTATTTGTCCTTTTCCACTGGTTGGACATTTCAGGTGGGATGTATCTTGAATCTCAGAAGCACATATTCAGTTTTGAAACATCAACTTTCTTTTAAAAATGGAAATAATTTATGGAATGAACTGCAGCAATCACAAAGAGTCGATGGTGTGTCTTTGTGATCTGATTGAGCATCATAGGATCTTTATAGTGAAATAAAACCATCTTTCTGTTGCTTTCTCGTCGTCACTACTCACATATATGTGGTGCTGAAAACACACTGGTCACTTTCCTACTATCATTTACAACAACACAAAGATGGAGGAGATTTCACACAAATCTCCTGGTTCTCTCGGGAGATTGGAGTGGGATATCCCTCAGGACAGATCTCAAGTGCTTAATTGATCTTGAATGGAGAATGGTTAAGTCTGGCTTGGTCTGCTACATTTAAACCTCAATTAATTCACTTTGTTAAATTTAATTTAAAATAAAAATAATGCAAAAATATGACTATTTTCAGCTGAATTGACAGCCCTTCATTATGCATCACCATCAGACAAACAATTGTATAAATAACAGCAAGTTTAATCAGTTAAGTCATCTCAGAGTATTAGAAAACAACAATTAAATATGTTTTGTAAAATCAGATTGATAATAAAAAGTTAAGACCAGCATAAATAATCCAGATAATTGTTGACATAATGAACTGCTGCTGTTGCTCCTTCAGATGCTGTTAAACTCGTCCTGGACTCCACCACTGCAGACAGAAACCTCTCCCTGTCTGACTGTAACAAAAAAGTGACAGTGGGACAAGGAGAGAAACATCCACGCTCTGCTAATCCTGAGAAGTTTGATGTTGTGGAACAGCTGCTGTGCAGAGATGGTCTCACTGGTCGCTGTTACTGGGAGGTGGAGTGGACAGGAAAAGTTTCCATTGGAGTGGCATACAAAGGAATCAGAGGGAGAGGAGAAAGTAACGGCTGTGGTCTTGGAATGAATGATCAGTCATGGGCTTTGTTGTGCTCAAAGGACAGTCTCTCTGTTCTGCACAACAATAAAATCACTGAAATCTACGTAGAACCTTCAAACAAAGTCGGGGTGTTTGTGGACTGGCCTGGTGGCACTTTGACCTTCATAAGAGTTTCTCCTGACAAAATGACCTTCCTCCACAGCTTCATCACCAAATTCACTGAACCTGTGTATCCTGCTTTTGGAATAGAACCTGACTCCGTTGATTCATCTCTGACTTTGTGTTAGATTTAGTGAAGATTGTTATGGTCAGAGTAGCCAAATTAAATCTGAATGTATTATTGCTATAAAGCATTTAAAAAGGACTCTGGATCCTTGGTAAATGAGTTTCTTCTGCACCTGAGACAAACTGATGCCTTTAAATGCCATTTGTAAACAGACCTCTTCTATTTCTTGGCATCTTCTACTCTTTGATATTACCTATTTTACGTAGCCTGATTTTTATTCAGTATTTGTGTCATTGGGATTTAAAACTGTTTTTAATTTTTTATTATTTTGTTTTTTGCTTGTGCAGTACTTTGGTCAACCTTATGTTCTTTTTAAAAGGGCTATATAATTAAACATGTTATGGTCTACAGTATGGATGTATGGATTGCTGTAATGAGTTTGAATCATGTATTTTATGTCTGAACATTGGAACTAATGATAAAATGCAGAGCAAACAGTTTTACTGTCATGAGCTGTACAGTCACATAAAAGTAAACGCTGCATAAAATAAATTAGGAGCTTAAATAAATCTTCATGTGGCATTAAGAACAATAAATTGAATCAGATCAGATTACTGTAAAATGAATCACTTCTGTCTGGTTTAATATTCATCCCTTAAAAATCAGTGTAATTGATTTTTAACTGTTTAACTGTTTCTTCAGTTATGTTGTTACTTCAATGTGTTTTTGGAATCAAGATATTTCTAATAAACAATTTGTTTTATTTCATCTTGAAACAAATGTTGAAAATTTCTTTCGTTGCTAATTTTTTATCAATCCATGTTTCCTCGAGTAAAGTATTGTTTATTGTAATTGTGATGTGTATACTCAATAAAGAGAATTCTTCTTAAACCAGAAGATTTATGACATTTTCACTCAAAGACTGAAATGACACGTTAAAAAACTTTTTAAAAGAAGCTGATGGAACATGAAACTACATTAATTTCAACCTCTGGATGACTTCTTTGATCAACATAGTTATATTTACAAATTCAACACTCAAAGGTATCAATTTGATGAAAAGAGAAGATAATTCATAAATGTTTTAACTGCGACTAAAAAGATAGTGATTTAAGTCTTTACTGTTATTTCAGCTTTTGTTTGGTGAGTTTAACTGATGTTAGTGTTTGACATTCTTTAAGTAGTCAGGAGTTCAATTCTATCAGAAGTACAAAGCAGAAAAAACAAAACTAAAACTTTGACCTGTGATGGAGAGAAAATTGTTTTCCTGAGACTGGAATCTCAGTCGTGCTCTGAACCTCCCACATCAAACTGAAAACCTGAAGGTCTGGTTTGTTGACTTGGTCGACTTTGCGTCAAGAGAACAAGGAAATAGCAGTGTATTTTTCATTTGTATTTCCTTGTGGATCACAGCTTTCTCATGGACATGTCTATGGTAAAGTAGCAATGTCTTTATTCTGTTTTTATCTCATTACATAAATAATTTGTTTACATGTTACTGAATTGTAACTTTTCAAAACTCCTCATGTTGCTGCAGGTTAAAAGGATGGTAAATAATTCTTTAAACCGTTAAGGTTGTAACTAACATTTTTCCCGTGTAAAACTGTTCTTTATAGGGGAAATCTGTTACATTCATTATGATTTGTCAAAGGTATCATAATGAAAATAGAAAACTAAGGTACTAGAAAAATGCTCTGAGTGTCATGTTGGGTTCCAGTTTCTTTATCACATACAGGCCACCAGGAGAACAGATAATCAGATAAATAGAGTTAATTTTAACAATGATGAAAAGAGAGATGTGTGAATCTGGTCCTTGGGGTTGGCAACCGGGGTCTCTGTATGCTGAAAGAGCAGTGAGAAACAGATGGTGAGTTTGAGGTCGTCGGAAATTGGAACTTCGAGAAGAATTAGACTGATCATACTTGATGTGAAGATAGATCTCTGCCTCCGGCACCCATGATCTAGTGGTTGAAAGGGAGAAGCAGCAGGCAAACAGAAAAAAATTCCACAAAGAAACCAAAACTACCGGTTCCCAACGGGGAGTTATAAATAGACATGTTATGCAGATGCAGGATGTTTATTCTCTTGGCTGTTGCAGACAGTGCATGTGGAGTCATCACTTCTGCTTTTGCTAAGATATGGACACAACACTCCAATGCATTTGTGACAACATCAGTAGACTTTAATCATGCCCCACTCTGCTACATTTTAGATTTGTTTTGTTTTGTCATGTCAAGGATTCATACATATCCAACACAAGATCTTTTCTGGAAAAGTCTGACTAAGTCAAATCACAATCTTGTTCTTCTCTGCTGGTAATAGAAACCCCTTGTTTAGAGACAACATGTAAAGAAAAATACTGCGAGATAGTGGTCAAGCTAAAGAAGCCTTGCAAGTTTGTGTTGAGGCTAGAAACGGGATAATTTGTGCCAACCACATGGATATAAAACCACATCAATATGCCATGACTGAGTGTATGACAGATTGTATAAGTGTAACAGGCGCTTAAATTCCGTGACAAAAAGAAAAGGGAGGAAGGAAAAAAAAAAAAAAAAACACTTGGTATTTTATTTTATTTTATTCTATGTTGCATGACTTTGTATTTTGTGTTTATGATGTAAAGCACTTTGAAATGCCTTGTAGCTGAAATGTGCTATACAAATAAAATTTGATTGATTGATTGATTGATTGATTGAATTGAATTTTAGATTACATCATAATGAGCATCAGGAAATCCAGTGTGACTTTAACCTATGATGAAAGGACTCTAACACATTTTGTCTTTGTAAAGGACATTTTACAATGAGTCAGGCTGAGAAAAGGAATGAGGCATTTAAGCCCTCAAATGATAGTCTGTCCTCCAAAAGTAACAGTCAGACTGGACCTCAAAGGTAAGATGATTAATCAATACTCCTCCAAAATCTGTTTTCCTATGAAAAATAACAAATTCTTGGATTATACACCTGGTTTCAGACAGAAATATTTTTACAGTTAAGTTACTTTTATTCTTTTTTTAATCAGATATCTATGTTCAAGTCTTTCATTTTACAAATGTTACTTTTTAACAGTCTTGGACAGAAAATGAAGAACTCTTCTACTCCGAGTGTTTTGTCACTTCAGAGCGAGAGATCAATGGATTTCCCTCTCAATTATAAAAATTCTCCATCTGCAGGGTGAGTAAATGCTGTTTTTCATTTTTAATTTTTGTCATGCATATCCTAACATCAAAGCAGAGTTGCAATTTCTATAATAGATTTTTACATGGCAAACATTTTAGAAATTATTTTCCACACTTTTTTCCACAGGCTTCAAATCTTTTCTCATTGTTTTTACAATTTGTCATGTTTTGATTATTTCTTATTAGGTTTTCTCAGCCTATTGAGTCTTTGATCTTCATTTCTTGTTACAATATCTTTGCTTCTTACTTTACTGACAGAAAACTTTACAGAAAGTAGGATTATCAGCTCAGTGATTAATAATAAACAGGGAGTGATGTTGACATGTTCTTTCATTGAAACCAACAATAACTGGGAATCTACATATTATGTTGCTCTCTTTGGTAGTCTGCAGATTATATCACTTTTAAAAATGTGCATCATAAGAAGAACATTAAGGTGTTTTCTCTTGGTGACAATCCATCATTTCTTGCTGACTCATGTCTGGCATCATGAAAATGACATATCGGTTAATCACATCAATCCTCCATTTTTGATTACAGACCTCAGAATAGTTATGAATCTGAATGAGTTTTTTTTCCATCTCTCTTCCTGCTGTATGTTATGATATAATTTTGTTTTTTGAGTTTTATCCATCTTGAATTATTTTAGAACTTAGCAGAAGAACTTGAACAAGTACTCAGAAATCTATTTTTACCAAAAAATAATGAATCCTTGAATGATCCACTTGTTTGCAAATTTGTACAACTTCCATTTGTCTCATTGTTTTAGTAATTAAACTTCTTTTTCAAGTCCTTTATTTTTACTTTTTTAACAGGAACTCTTCTACACCGAGTGTTTTGTCACTTCAGAGCGAGAGATCAATGGATTTCCCTCTCAATTATAAAAATTCTCCATCTGCAGGGTGAGTAAATGCTGTTTTTAATTTTTAATTTTTATCACACGTCATATAACCTAACGTCAAAGCAGATAGTAATAATGTATTTGGTTCATGTTTTGAGTTTTTTTTTTGGGTATTTGGTTTATTGGTTTAGTTGCAATTTCTATAAAAGATTTTCACATGGCAAACATTTTAGAAACTATTTTATACATTTTTTTCCACAGGCTTCAAATCTTTTCTCATTGTTTTTACAATCTGTCATGATTTTGATTATTTCTTATCAGGTTTTCTCAGCCTATTGAGTCTTTGATCTTCATTTCTTGTTACAATATTTTTGCTTCTTACTTTACTGACAGAAAACTTTATAGAAAGTAGGATTATCAGCTCAGTGATTAATAATAAACAGGGAGTGATGTTGACATGTTCTTTCATTAAAACCAACAATAACTGGGAATCTACATATTATGTTGCTCTCTTTGGTAGTCTGCAGATTATATCACTTTTAAAAATGTGCATCATAAAAAGAACATTAAGGTGTTTTCTCTTGGTGACAATCCATATTTCTTGCTGACTCATGTCTGGCATCATGAAAATGACACATCAGTTAATCACATCAATCCTCCATTTTTGATTACAGACCTCAGAATAGTTATGAATCTGAATGAGTTTTTTTTCATCTCTCTTCCTGCTGTATGTTATGATATAATTTTGTTTTTTGAGTTTTATCCATCTTGAATTATTTTAGAACTTAGCAGAAGAACTTGAACAAGTACTCAGAAATCTATTTTTACCAAAAAATAATGAATCCTTGAATGATCCACTTGTTTGCAAATTTGTACAACTTCCATTTGTCTCATTGTTTTAGTAATTAAACTTCTTTTTCAAGTCCTTTATTTTTTAATGTTACTTTTTTAACAGGAACTCTTCTACACCGAGTGTTTTGTCACTTCAGAGCGAGAGATCAATGGATTTCCCTCTCAATTATAAAAATTCTCCATCTGCAGGGTGAGTAAATGCTGTTTTTAATTTTTATCACACGTCATATAACCTAACGTCAAAGCAGATAGTAATAATGTATTTGGTTCATGTTTTGAGTTTTTTTTTTTGGGTATTTGGTTTATTGGTTTAGTTGCAATTTCTATAATAGATTTTCACATGGCAAACATTTTAGAAACTATTTCATAAATTTTTTTCCACAGGCTTCAAATCTTTTCTCATCATTTTTACAATCTGTCATGATTTTGATTATTTCTTATCAGGTTTTCTCAGCCTTTTGAGTCTTTGATCTTCATTTCTTGTTACAATATTTTTGCTTCTTAATTTACTGACAGAAAACTTTACAGAAAGTAGGATTATCAGCTCAGTGATTAATAATAAACAGGGAGTGATGTTGACATGTTCTTTCATTGAAACCAACAATAACTGGGAATCTACATATTATGTTGCTCTCTTTGGTAGTCTGCAGATTATATCACTTTTAAAAATGTGCATCATAAAAGAACATTAAGGTGTTTTCTCTTGGTGACAATCCATAATTTCTTGCTGACTCATGTCTGGCATCATGAAAATGACACATCAGTTAATCACATCAATCCTCCATTTTTGATTACAGACTTTGAACAAGTACTCAGAAATCTATATTTTCACCAAAAAATAATGAATCCTTGGATGATCCACTTGTTTGTAAATTTGTACAACTTCCGTTTGTGTCATTGTTTTAGTAATTAAACTTCTTTTTTCCAAGTCCTTTATTTTTTTTATGTTACTTTTTTAACAGTCTTGGAAAGAAAATGAGGAAATCTTCTACACCGAGTGTTTTGTCACTTCAGAGCGAGAGATCAATGGATTTCCCTCTCAATTATAAAAGTTCTTCATTGGCAGGGTGAGTAAACTCTGCTTTTGATCTCTGAATTTGATCAAATATATTGTACAGCCTAAGATAAAATTTAGGATTAGCATTGCATTGAATGTGATTTTGAGTTCAAAATTCTGTCAATATTCTGAACCTAGTAATTCTTTGAAAATGTGCATGACAATCCCAAGTTTAAGATGCCATCTTTTCTTGTTGGTTTTATTGCATGCTTCAGTTTGTTTTATTCACTTATGATCAAACATGATTCTTTGTTCAACTCTTTTATTTTGCCAATAATACTTTTTTAACAGTTTTGGGAAGAAAAATAGAAACTCTTCTGCACCAAGGATTTTGTCCCTAAAGAGCAAGAAATCGATGGATTTCCCCCTTAATTATAAAGGTTCTTCGCATTCAAGGTAAGCTAACTCTACTTTTAGAGCTGCAGTAAGTAACTGTTATGAAAATATATATTTAATATAGTTGTTAAAACGCTCACTATGTTCTAGCAATAGAATATGGGACAGCTGGTTTGAAAAACAGAAAACCTCCACAAATTCAGTCAGTTTTATGATTTTTCTATCAAACATTGTAGCTGCACAATAGAATGATGATCACAAATCATTTAGGAACTTTTATGTGTGTATATGTTAATTACAGACACATAGCAGCACATTTAGAATAAATGCTTCACTTTACCACTTCTTTAATAGTTGGCAGAAAATGAGAAAATCTTCTACACCGAGTGTTGTGACCCTGAAAAGTGAGAGATCAACTGGCTGGGACAGTTGGTGTATTGAGCTGGTTGTGGCTCCCAAAGGTGCCAGTGGGTTTGTTTGCTGGATTACAAACTGAGGCGAACTTTGCTAGTAAACTGCTGCAACTTGGAGAGCAGACATAATTTGAGTCGGACTTCTGAGATAACTGGACTGCAAAAAAGAAGGATTCCAACATATCTTAATTTTGCATGTGGAAGAGCTGCATTGCTCCTTTTGCTACAGCTTATTTTAATACTTTTCAGTTGCACTTAATTTAGTTGCAGTTTTCTGCAACTAAATTAAGGTACATGTCGAAGTACCTCTGGGCAAGGCACTTAACCCCAAACTGCCTACCAGTCTGTGTATCGGTGTATAAATGTGTGTGCGTTTGTGAAGGCAAATGGGTGAACGTGACTGGTGTAAAGTGCTTTGAGTTTTCAAAATGACTGGAAAAGCTGTATAAGTTCAACCCATTTACCATTGAAAAAGTGTATTTAATTGTGTTTATCTTAAAGCAAATTAAATACTTGTGAATAATGATTTTCCACAGATTTGACCAGGAAATACCAAAGGAGACCCGCAGTTTTCATACAGACGTTCACTCAGTTTTTGAGGTTTGTAACTTTTTATGTAAAAAGTCTAAAATAAGGGCTAGTACCAAAATCTAAAATAAAGAGACATTTTATACATTGCATTGAGAAAAATAAATAAATAATTTTTTTCTCCTATATAATAAATAGTAAAATATGTTGTAAAATATTCCCTAAATAGATTGTATAAGTGAGTCAAAAATCTAAACATGACTTGTTTGTTACAGATACTTGAGGGGGAAACTATAACTTTCATCAGATGGAAGCTGAAGAAATTCCATCGGCTGTTAACTACTAATTACCCAAAACACCTTGAGAAACATAATGTGACTAAAAACGTGTTGCAATGTGAGAAAGGAAGGAAGATCTTTGGTGGAGAAGATGAGTTCAGGAACTTTCTTCAGGAATTTTTGAGGATGATGAAGCTTGGAGACCTCGCTGATACGCTGTCTTCCAGTAGGACATTATTATTCCTTTGAACCAAACAGTTTTCATACATTGATAGGATATTTTGGAATGACTTTGTCCAGTTTATATTATTAGTAGCTTTAATATTAATTACACCCAAATTAGAATTATCACAAATTTAACAGTAATGGAGGTTTTATATGTAGCTTACAGCTGATGTTTTCCATCACAGATGCAAAAATTGTGCATGAGTGTCTTTGCGAATATGCAAAATATTTGCTGATCATCAGAAATTAAAAAATACTGGGAGGAATTCATGCAAATATAATTATTTACCATTGGATGCACTTTTGAAAAGGTGGAGGCCTACATGATAATATTTGTGTCATTGTGGTGAACATGAAGCAAAGATATACTGAGAGAAGACATTGCTTGCCAAATATTTGCAACTTTTGAAAAAAAAAAAACATATAAAATTAACATTATGAAAAATAGATGAGTAATGTCCTCCAGCAATTGCAATTCAGTCTGCAGGATTAACTAATAAATACAGTTCATCACCACTTTCTGGCAGCTGCTCTGCAGGGACATGTTTTTGTTTTGCCAAGAAAAGGTGGCAAAATACTCTAAGATGTGTGCACACATTTTGTGTAATTCAATATCTTTAGAGGGAATTCCTACATAGGTTCAATAGAAAGATAGACAAAAACATATATCATCTGAAATTTTACAGACTTCTTCAGACTGTTTCAACATTATTGCAGTTATGGTTTGATCTTACATGTTGGCTTTCTTTTGTAAAGATAACTCAACCATGAGCCAATCTAAGGATAAAGATGAGTCACAAATATTCAAACTCTCTGAAGATGATGACCAACAGCTCAAAGATGAGAGGTAAAACTGCTTACCTTTTGTTATTGCTTCAATTGTTATTGAAGCAATAATTTAACAATTATTTCTTAATTGTTCCAATATAAAACTAATACTGATACTAACGTGTATCTGGTATCACACATTAATCTCTGGTGCTTTTAAAAATAATCTTTTTGACATAATAATTACATTTTTGATACTGCATAAGATAATTTCTAATTGTGGAACATTTGGAAATGTTCCACCATTCTACATGTAGAATATTTGGAATTGTTTTTAATAACCAGTTATTAATAACCAGTTATTAAATGTGGCCCTCAATATCTTTTTCTAGAAAAGGTTTTAAAAATGTAACAAAACTTTTATCTTTCTTTCTTTTCTCAGGAGTGTATGGAAAGATAACACACCAAGTAATGCATCCAAAAAAAGCAGCAAAACTCAACACCACTCATTTCTCAAGTAAGTACGAAGGACGTGTTTAGTAAAATTTTCAGAATCATGTTGAAAGACAAAAATGACACAAGGCTTGATTAGGTACCCCAGTTCTTCATTGCCCTTGAATCTTGTACAATTTTTGCTCAATATACTAAATCTTTGTGACTTTGCATGTTTGGACAATTATTCTTTCTGCTTTTGGATGCAGTGCTGCCAGGAGAATTTTCACTCTGACGTTTTTACGTTGCTATGATAAGCATCTCAAAAGCTCCAATGACATCTAATCTACAAATGCAACCCTGAGGAGTTTAGGCTTAAAAGATGCAGCAGAGGCCTAAGATTGGATGATATAAGAGACGACACGATTTACTGTCTCTCATTGCCTCCTTTTAGTCCAGAAGGATGGCTTTGCATGGCTATGTCTTAATTAATAAATGTGCTGTTGTCCAATACCCGCCAATAAAGTTCTGTTAACTGTTTAAAGCTTAAAATATTGATTATATCTTCTCTTGGTCTCATTTTTGCTTTTGATAGTTCTTCCCATTTGAATGTTAATTGAAGTAATTCAATGACCAAAATCTGCTCTATTTTGTGTTTTAATGTGTAATTTTAAATAGACAAACTGATGCTTATCTGAAAATGACAATGGTTTGTTTTAATCTCTTTTCAGAAATAAAGTAAAACCTCTTCATAGAACGTCCCAGAAGGCAAACATGGAAGCAACATTTAAGGTCAGGGATGTTATAAGTGAAAAAATTATTTACAAATTTTACATGGAACAAAGATAGCCTGAGTAAATGCAAACAGCAAATATAAATGATACTTTTATTTGGTGACAGACAAAACCTACTAAGTGTTTTTGTTACTGGTAATCAATCTTCTATGTCACTTTAGAGGGAAAGTTTTTTATTATTATTTTAACCAAGCTGGAACGTTTTCAAGCACGACGAGTATGTGTGAGAGTTAACAGATCCTCTCAATCAGATTTATGTCCAGACTTTGACTAGACCACTCCAAAACCTTCATTTTTGTTTTATTTGAGTTGAAAAAACTGCTGTGCTTTTCATTGTGGACCACTGGGCTAACGACTTTATCCCGTCACAAGTAGCTGAAATTTTGAAGCTTCTTGAAATGCATTAATATTCAAGACCCGCCTAAAAAATGCTGTCTATTTTAATAGTTTGAGCATCCAGATATATCCCTGTTTCTCGATTCCCCTGGTCTGTGGCTAATCTGGTTAAATGTGTTTGATGTTATGAAACATTTTGAGAAGGGAAAACTTTCTTTTTCCCAGTGATGTTTTGCATTACATATTTATTTGCTGGTTTATGACCAGAAATTACAGTTAGTTTGTTAATCTAGAATGCTTTAATGTGAAAATATTATTTTTATATTTGTCAGGGCCAAAGTTAGTTTTTCCTTTTCTTCTTCTAAAAATTCAAATTGCAAACTTTTTCTTACAGAATCTTGAGGAAAACATTGTTACTTTTGTTGACAATGAGCTAAAGAGTTTTCAGAAGCTCTTAAACTCAGATCACCTGAATAGCGAAGATGAGGATGAAGCAGTTGTGAACTGCGAGGAAGAGCAGAAGAGGATTACCAAAGAAGCTTTTCTGAACATGATCTTGGAGTTTTTAAGGAGAATGAAGCAAGAAGAGATGGCCTTTGCTCTACATAACAGTAAGATTACTTAAATACAGCACAATATTGAAGATTACAACATGGAAGAAAATTGTTCATGCCATTTTGTCTCCCTTGATGTTTAGATCTTGTTGTCAGTGTTGTCATTGTTATGTTAGTGGCAGTGTTGTCAGTAACATTTTGTCCCATTATAAAATCTCTTCAGGCCTAAAAGATGTTGTAAATAATGAGGTAAAATTCTGACAAAAATCTTAAAACTTTAGAAATTCAAAGTAGTTTTCTAAAATGTCTTTACTAGGAGTTACACTTAGTCTTGTTGTTTGGAAAACAGGACCAGTAGAAACGACAATCATATCTGTGGGCTCATCAGGGAGAGAGGAAGACCTTCTCCTGCACTTTAATGAGGCAAAATATAAATTCCCATGAACTGTAATATACTGATTTCTCATCTTTTGCTTTTTTAGAGAGCCTGGTGTCTAAATACCAATCTAAACTCAAATCCAACCTGAAAACGAGGCTGGAATATGTATTTGAAGGAATTGGCAAAGAAGGTCATCCAACCCTTCTCAATCAGATCTACACTGACCTCAACATAACGGAAGGACATGGAGAGATCTCTTACCATGAAGCGAAACAGATTCAAAAAGCTATCAGAAAAAAAATGGACCCACTAACAATCAAATGTGAAGATATTTTTAAACCCATCAGTGGAAGAGATAAACCAGTCAGAACAGTGATGACAGAGGGAGTGGCTGGCATTGGAAAAACAGTCTTGACACAGAAGTTTGCACTGGACTGGGCTGAAGGAAAAAATAACCAGGACATCCAGTTCACATTTCCATTTTCTTTTAGAGGACTGAACATGGTGGAAAAGGAGAAAAAGTTCAGTTTGGTTGAACTTATTCATCTCTTCTTCCCTGAAATGAAAGAAACAGAAATCTGCAGTTTTGAACACTTCAGAGTTTTGTTCATCTTTGATGGTTTGGATGAGTGTCGATTTCCTCTGGACCTGAAAACCAAAGAGGTCCTTACAGATGTTACACAGTCCGCATCATTAGAGGTACTGATGGCAAACCTTATCAAGGGGAGGTTACTTCCTTCAGCTAGAGTCTGGATCACAACTCGACCTGCAGCAGCTCATCTGATCCCTCCTGAGTTTGTTGACCTGCTGACAGAAGTGAGAGGATTCAATGACCGTCAAAAGGAGGAATACTTCAGAAAGAGATTCCCAAAGGAAGAGGAAAGCAAGATGGTTCTGTCTCATATAAAATCATCAAGAAGTCTCTACATTATGTGTCACATTCCTGTCTTCTGCTGGATCATTGCTACTGTTTTAGAGGATGCCATTAAAGCCAGAGAAGAAGCAGACCTACCCAACTCCCTGACAGAGATGTATATCCTCTACCTGGTGGTTCTGTCCAAGGTGAAGAAGGTCAAGTATGATGAAAACACTGACAAAAATACCTTCTGGACCCCAGACACCAGGGAAATGATTAAATCCTTGGGAAAACTGGCCTTTGAGCAGTTAATGAAAGGAAACCTGATTTTCTATGAATCTGACCTGACAGAGTGCGGCATTGATGTCAGAGCAGCCTCAGTGTATTCAGGGGTGTTCACAGAGATCTTTCAGGAGGAAAAGGGGTTTTTCCATCAGAACATGTTCTGTTTTGTCCACTTGAGCATTCAGGAGTTTTTGGCTGCTCTTCACGTCCATCTGACGTTCATCAACACTGGTGTTAATCTGCTGGCAGAAGAGGAATCAGTCTCACCTGGGTCAAAGATGTCTGAAGAACAAGTTGAGCACTTCTACAAGAAAGCTGTAGAGAAAGCTATCGATAGTCCAGGTGGCAAACTGGATCTGCTTCTGAGGTTCCTTCTTGGTCTTTCTCTGAAAACCAATCAGAGGGTCCTCAAAGGCTTTGTGACAGAAAGAGAAATATCAAGCAGTTCCTTGAAAAACATTGTTCTGTACATCAAGAAGAAGATTGATGAGATTAATTGTCCCTTTGATAAAGCCAATTTATTTCACTGTCTAAATGAACTGAAGGAACTTTCTTTAGTAAAGGAGATTGAACAAACCTTGAAATCAGGAAAACTGGAGACAGAAAATTTCTCTGAAGCTCAGTGGGCAACACTGATCCACATTCTGATGTCTGCAGATGATTATGAGAAAAACTTTGATGTGAGAAAGTATTATACTTCAGAGCAGGCTCAACAGGGTTTTGCACCACTCTTCATCGTCTCAACTAAAGCTGTGTAAGTTAAAAAAACAACTACACATTGCTTGTACTGAAATAAATTAGATGAACATTTTTTGTATTTATTAACTTCATGTTTGTATTTAGACTCAGTTGCTGTTTCCTGAAAGATTCAAGCTATACACTAATGGGAACAGTTCTGACTCATCCATGGTGTTCATTGAAAGATTTGGACCTGAGTAACAACGACATGAAAGATTCAGGACTGAAGCTGCTGTGTGAAACACTTTCCAAACCAGCCTGTAAACTTGAAACTTTAAGGTGAGTTCTTATCTGCTAGTTACCAAAATGTCTTTTAAATGTTTTACCACAGTGTCATTTTCAGTCCCTGTTCTGCCCTGTTCACCCCCACAATGTTACCACATTCACTCAACAGTTCAGCGTTTCAACACACAACTTTGGATTCAGTTGCTGTTTTATCATCAATGTTTTTTTATGCACATTTTATAGTATTGCATTAGAAATGGTTAATGGAAAAGGCAAATTTTGAAATAACATTCAGTTTCACAACAAATACTTTTAATAATGGTTGAGACAGTTTTTGGCTTTTCACTAAAGAGTTAATTCACAAAAGAGTAAATGAAACACATTTCTTGAATAAATTCTGACGTAACAAGCTTTCCTCTCCACTGGTGGGTCTGAATGTTACCAGAAGCAAAAACCCATGTCTGAGGTGGCCAGTGAGAGGCTCACCATCTCAGGATGGAAGTGGTGGAACCAAAGATCACATTAATGCAATATTGGCCGACTTTGATTAGTTTTTTGTTTACTTTTTTTGAGATGTTTTAAGAGTTCACTCAACATTTAGATTGCTAGTGTCTGATAGTGTTTTGTCCAATGGCTCTCCAACACATTGATGAAAGGGAACCAGCAACCCTCTGAGGGTCCTCTACACACATTGTTTCTGAATTTAATATTTCCTTAGTTTGATGTTTCATGTAAATCCACATAATATCCCTTTTTACATGTAATCTGCAAAATATATCAACAAGGAATTGAAGAATTATTATAGAACACAACTATGACTGAACCACAAAACCTGAATCACATTAATTGTATATATTTGTGTTTGTACAGGTTGTCAGGCTGTTCAATCACAAGAGAAGGTTGTGAATTTCTGGCATCAGCTTTGGACTCTAACCCCTCTCACCTCAAAGAGTTGGACCTGAGTTACAATCACCCAGAAGAACATGGAGTGGCAATCCTCTCTGCTGGACTGGAAAACCCAAACTGGGCATTAGAGACTCTTAGGTAACGATAAGGATGTGCATTAGACAAAGTCTACTTGTTATTAGGTCTACTTGTAAGAAAGAAATAATCTTTTTAAACCAACTAAATACACCATGTTCCAAATTAGATTTAAGTATCTTAAAGATTACATTTTTTATTGTGCTATCAAATTTATAGATGGCATTGTGTGTCAGGGCTCTTTATAATTAACTTCAGAGAGCTGGTTTGGCTGAGTAGTTCAATTAAAGGAAATCTACATAAGAAGGATGTTCCACATTATTAAGCAGGCCACAGGTTTCAAGCAATATGAGAAAGATAAAGGACGTCTGTTGACAAAAATCATCAGATAGTGTCGTGTCATTTGACAAGGTATGAAAACATTAGATTTTTAACAAAAACTGAAGCGTTATCATCGTACAGTGAAGACATTTTTGGCTGATTCAAAACAAAGATGGATTTGTACAGATAAAAGCATAAAGAGGAAGGTTTCTGTTTGGCAAATTCATTGGATTGAGAGAGCAGCTGTTAAAATGCCTTTATTTGAAGCTGCTGGTGCCTCTGGGTGGAGGATCCTTCAGAGGCTTGTGGTGCATGAACCGACTATTGGGCTCCCCTAACTAGAGCTCACTAGCAGAAACGGTCACACTGATCATTGATCATTTTTAGAAAATCTGAGAAAATATTATTTGCATAATTTGGAACATGGTGTCATTGAAATAGAATAAATGTGAGACTATATTAATCTTTCATATCAGTGCTATACTCAACCAAATCATGTAATCACAATTTCTCGATCACTGCTAACGTGACTGATGTTGTTCCAGGGTGGAGCCGAGTGGATTACAGTTTTTAAAACCCGGTCTGAGCAAGTGTAAGTATGGTCATCTTTAAGAAATATATGACAGCTCATAAAAAAATAATATTAATGTCAAATATGATATTCCAATAAAAGCCAGCTTGTATGTTGGCCTATGTAGTGTCATGGAAAAAAAAATTTAATTGTCTTGATGAGATGAAGTAGCATATTTATTAAACTGTTACAACGAGAACAAAAATAGAGTCAAATGAGTTTTTCAAATCTGCTCTAGCTGAGAAATGATTCTTTCTGTTTTTTGTATGTCATTCCAGTCAGTAGATCTTGTGACAGCAGGTTGTCTCTGGTTTTGATTGTTTCCCAACAAAGGGAGAGACGTTTGATTGAACTATAGTGGGACTGAATTTGTCCCTCAGTTTGTGGGTGGCCGGTTTGATTCCCTCTGCCTCTGTCATTGCGTCTTTGGGCAAGACACTTAACCTGCCTTGCGTGTTTGTTGTGGTCAGCAGACCCAGTTGCACCAGTGCATAGAAATCTCACCACTCAGTGTGTGCACCGTGGAAACTGTGGCTACAATCCAGGAGCTTATCACCATGATTGTGTTCAATGTAGATGAATGGGTGTAGATAAGCACTTTGGGGTCATCTGGACTTACTAAAGTATAATACAAGTACAAGCCGTTTACCACAGGGTTGAAGTTTTGCATTCTTATACATCAGCAATTTTATGGAGATCAGCATGCGTACTATTGCTATTTTCTTTTTTGTAAGCTTTAATCCTGATAAGGTCTTGATTTTGAAAGTAACACAAAAATAGGCTCGAGCATTAAAGAACAGAAATTCTTTTATAGTATTTATTGTATCTCATAAGATGTAGTGTAACTTTCATAAGCCACATTGAATGCAAATGGGCGTGTTGCCAGATTGAGGGAGGTAACTGGAAAAGAACCAGTCCAAAGTTTTTAGTAAACATAGTGTGTTTGAGGAAAATCTCTCTAATTCTCTCTAACAAACCATTTTATGCTGATATATATAAAAGTTCATTGTGATTCACCAACGACTCACTGGTTATTGAATGGAGTTCTTGAATGGAGTTATGATACCGTAAATAAGCCTACATGTAGCTCTCATTCTGAGTGAAAAGCAACAATTACTTTTAATTTTTATTTATTTTTGTTCCAGAAGTTACCGTCAATGCACACAATCTAGATAATTGTTCTCTTAATGAAATGCTGCTGTCTCTCCATCAGATGCTGTTGAACTCATCCTGGACTCCACTACCACACACAGAAACCTCACACTATCTGAATTTAACAGAATAATGACAGTGGGACAAGGAGAGAAGCTCTCAAGGTTTGATAATGAGGAGGAGCTGCTGGGGAGACATGGTCTCACTGGTCGCTGTTACTGGGAGGCAGAGTGGAGAGGAAAAGCTTCCATTGGAGTGACGTACAAAGACATCAGGAGAGGAGAAAGTAATCGCTGTGGTCTTGGAATGAATGATCAGTCATGGACTTTGTTGTGCTCAAAGGAAGGATTCTCTGTTCTGCACAACAACAAAATAACTAAAATTTATGTAGACCCCTCAAACAAAGTCGGGGTGTTTGTGGACCGGCCTGGTGGCACTGTGTCTTTCTTTGGGGTTTTCCCTGACGAAATGACCTACCTTCACACCTACAACACCAAATTCACTCAACCTGTGTATCCTGTTTTGAGAATAGAATCTGAACCCGTTAACAGTAGATGGTAGATGAGCTATTATTTATTTAAACATAATTATCGTATTCAGGGCCTCCTCCTTCTCACGTCAGTGTCCTGCTGTGATTGAAGGAAAAAACTGAATTGCTGACTGTTTGCATTTGAAGGAATGAGGAGTGGAACAGCTTTTCTACCACAGAATGACATTTATATTTGAAATTTGTTGGAAGTCAACCAGGCAATATATTTGTTGTTTTTATATTTTTTTTGTGTAAATGTGCACATTTGTGGAATCTAATGTTTAGAATTTACTGATATTAAACTATTACAAAACATTTAATTCTTGTAAACATGGTTTTGTTCCATACAAATTTACAGCAACCAATCAAACAATGCATCAGTAGCCTTTCAAGTTATAACTGTGTGTATTATGCAGCACTGAACATCCAATTAAATGGGGTTTTGGTTTGTAACCTGCTGTTATGCAAACAGCAGTGATTTTGGAGAAGATTATGTCTTCCACAAGTTTAAGTTTAAGTAGATCCTCTCTTGGGCGTCATGGTGGGAGTTTCCTCTGACATGCTGTGTAATTTATGGGAATCTAATGTAACTACCCCCAAATTTTACACTGATGATGTATATATTTTTTTATTTTTGAAGTTTACTTTGCTAAGCGACTTTAATTGCACATATTTTGGTTATTTGGAGTGAATATATATCTAACTTTCATTCAAATATTGATATGAGCTGTTTAGATACACATTATAATGTTCAATAAAATGTTTGCTTGTCTTTCTGATCTTGTTGTAGAGCTTTTATGTTTTGGTTGTTTTGCATAGGGAAGGCTTATTTTTTCCATATTTGAAAACAGAATATGACCATGTAGCCACATTTTGGATATTCTTTGACAACATACACTGAAATCAATTTCAAGACCTTTACCTAAGGAAGAAAAGCTCAAAAACTGCTGTGAATAAAGTAAACTTTCAGGCATGAGTTAAATTAATAATGAAAAATTAAAAATCAGAACACCCATAAGTTCAAGTGTTG
The DNA here is from genome assembly GCA_922788865.1 of Poeciliopsis turneri. Lineage (NCBI taxonomy): Eukaryota > Metazoa > Chordata > Actinopteri > Cyprinodontiformes > Poeciliidae > Poeciliopsis > Poeciliopsis turneri. Next base: position 2,959,710 of record CAKLNU010000640.1, on the reverse strand, counting down.
TGCAGAAAAAACTAATAAAACATGGAAGTTAACATGCTAAACTCCATGAGAGCAGCTACAAGATGGCTGTCAGCAGCCATCTTGTAGCTGCTTTCAGTTTTTACAGTGTACAGTAAATAAAATTAGGATGCATAAAGGCTTTTAAATATGCTCTTTCCCCCCCATCTGCCTGTTAATATGGTCCTATAATTCTTGAAAAATATTGATCCTATGGTTTTCTTCATTTGTCAGGGGAGTTTGAATTTGTAAGACTTACACTTATGCTACATTTAGCTTGGTGTGTTGAAGAGGTCTGATGCAGAGTATGATCAGGGTTGTGTATAATGTTTTGTGTTTTAGAAAGAATATTACTTTTCACAAAACATAGATGTTCCAGAAGTATTTTTCAAGATAAGGAGACTGTTTCCTTTTCTCACCAGATTTTATTTTTAGATATTTTGTAAGCTACATTTCATGTCTACATGTATGAACATCTATAGAAACGACCTGGACAATAAATAATCCATCCATCACTTTCTTTCCAAGTACATCTGAGGCAAATGTTTTTAGAAGAAACATATTTGAGTGATTATTTATGTATAAATGAAATTTAGACTCTAAGCAGGCAATGTTGTAAATTTACAAAATTATCCTCTTTGGAAAACCTTTACTTCATTTTTTTGTCATATGTATTTTTTTATTTTTTAACTATTTGATCAATCTTTATTAATTCATAACTATTGTAAGTTTAATTTTAGGCTTATAACAATCTTTTATTTGAGTTTTACTTTTCTCTGCTGTGCCCAACTTCTGTTCATTGCAGGAGATTTAAATCTCAGGTAATCCTATGACTTCAGTCCAAACCTGAAGGACTCGTTTGCTGACATATTTTCCATAGAAGAGAACAAGGAAACAAAGTATTTTTCATTTACCTCTCGGTGTGGTTTGCACCGTCTATGTGTCTCATGGACACATACACGGTAAAGTAACATTGGCTTTATTCTGGTTTTTATCATTTATATATCTGTGTCTCATTACATAAATGACAAGTGATTATATGTTTTCAGAAAACAGCTCTCAAAAGGAAACTGTCAGTTTAACAGAAACCAGCAAACTGTCAGACATATTTAAATGTGTTATTTGTCTTTCATTTTCTATCCAGTGTGGTCAAACAGAAAATATATTGAGTTATAACTATTTGAGAAGTTTTTGTTCTGTCCTGAGGTAGAAATATAACAATGAAAGACCAAGAGAGAGATATGGAGGATGTGTTGAGGAAGCTCACATACAATTTTTCACCTGAAATAATAAATGAAAAGACAAAGAGAAAAGAAATAACCTGGCATGAGAAGACCTATTTTTCTAAGTGATTTATTTTTAATTTTTTTCCTAAGAAGTAAAAAAACAAAAATACAGACAGTTTTTATTTTACTCATCAGCAGATAAATATGTATCAGGGCCAGGGTTTATTTAATTAATGTCAGTGTCACATTTTTGTTGATAATTAAACCCACGTGCAAAACTGACTGTAGTTGTTTTTTCATGTGGAATATCAAGAGCACATGAAAACAGGTCCAGAGAAATTGACAGGATAACAAAAGAATCCAGGAACAAATGTAAAAAATTCAGGAGCTCAAATACTGGGGAGTGTGATTATTGACCAGACTGGGAAACCAAAAGGAAAAAGCCCAACAAGTAATAAAACATTAACAGAACAGTAGGATAAACCAGGAGACTAAACAGAAAGGGACTAATATATTTCACAACACCTTATGAACTAAATATGGTAAGACTTGTTACATAAACGCACAAATGAAAACAAAACCCAAATCCCCAAGGTGACAATCAATGCATATAAAAATAAATTTAAAAGATGGCGGGGGGATAAAATATCAAGACAGAAGAACGAGGAGCCTTATTGGTTTCATGTATTTAGTAAAATTCTGCCATTTTCTCCAGATTTACATTCGTTCACCTTTTGAGTTGTAAACCTCAGACATAGTCGCGTTAGGCCCAGGTCTGTGAGACATTGAGATAACATTAAGGAAGGACTGTAACTAATGCAGTGTTTTGTCTTTCTAAAGGAAACTTTACAATGAGTCAATCTGAGGAAAGCAAGGAGGCATCTGTGTCCATAAATGATGGTCTGTCCTGTGAAAACGACACACAGGTCGAACCTCAAAGGTAAGAGGATTGATTTAAGACTGTAATGTGCTAAACATTATGTGAAACAATATTTGCATAGTAGAGGAAGTTGCAACAAATCGCATTGGACTTAACAATCTTTTCTTTGACTTGAAATCTGAAAATTCCTGATTTGTTCCAGGAACGAGGAGAAAAGCTGCACATCTGATTCACAGAGACGTTCGCTGAAAAATCAGAAATCCACGGATCATCCTCTCCAAAATGGAGATGGAGTTTCAATGTAAATGAATCATTATTTTTAATTTGTTATATAACATTTCCATTTTTATAAACACAGTTTTACAATTTTCTTGTTTCAGTAAACTTTAAATATTTTGTCCTGCTTTTGATATTTTACGAAAGTTTTGTTTGTCTTTTTGGGTTTACTTTGGATTCATGGCTTTTTTCTGTATCTGCCTCTTAATTAGTATTTGCATAAATATTATTGCAGTGTTGAGTGAGCAATAAAATAACTTCTAGTTTTCCTATTGATCAGGCAGAGTTTATTACCAACCTCAGAAGTCGTTATTCTGAGTGACCTTTTGTATCCCTATTTATTTTTCTGCTTTCTGATCAACTTAACTTTCAGATTTCTTAAAAGCTCTTCTTTTTATGATTTTATAATGTCTTTTTTACTTATTGTTTGAATTTTATCTTGAATTATTTTAGGGCAGAGCAGACCAAGTTCTCCATGAAAAAGAACAAATTGTTGGTTTATCCAAATGGTTTCAAACAGTAAGAAGTCTATAAATACAGTCATTTTTTTTATCTTTAAATAAAACATCTGCAGTTGGATTTCTGTTTTTTGCTAATTATACTTTTTATAGTTCAATGCGGAGAACAGTAACCTCACCAAGTGTTGTGTCCCTGAAGAGCAACGACTCAATGGATTACCCTGTTAATTTTAAACGTTCTTCATTTTCAGGGTGAGTGAAATCTGCTTTAAAGTTTTGAATTTGATCAGATATATCAAACGGCCTAACGTCATTGCAGAAACTCACAACAACTTATTTACTTATGTTTCTCTTCATCACGACTCTGAATGATATTTTGCATTCTAGTTTCTTTTTATGCTTCTGCTTTTATTTCCTTTTTGTTGCTTGAATTATAGCTGTCTTGAATTATTTTGGAACAGATTAAAGAAAATTAAATAAGTCCTCTTCTTATGAAAAATAGTAAATTCTTCAATTATTCACTTGGTTTCAAACAATACATTTTTGCAAATTCAGTTTATTTTACAAATATTGTAGTCATCTTTGTCATCGTCCTTCATTTTGCTAAAGCTACTTTTTATTAACAGTTTCAAGCATAAAACAGGAAACTCGTCAACACCGAGCGTTGTGTCTCTAAAGAGCAACAACTCGATGGATTACCCCGTTAATTTTAAAGGTTCTTCGCTTTCAGGGTGAGTATACACTACTTTTAATATATGAATTTTATCAATCGTGTCAAACAACCTTCAGTCGTTTGACAACTTTAGGTTGTCAAACAACTTTAGGTTGTTATGTTAGGCAGAAACTTATTAAAATATATTCAGTTTCTACATATTCTTCCAGTGTTCTTATTAATACACAGTAACATTTATGCACGTTCAGTTTGCTTTGTTTTGATTTGATCAAACATCTTTGTTCAAGTCCCTCATTTTGCTACAGCTACGTTTTTTTTTCCAGCTTTAGGCAGAAAACAGGAAAGTCTCCCACACCGAGTGTTGTGTCCCTAAAGAGCAACGACTCGATGGATTACCCTGTTAATTTTAAAGGTTCTTCACCTTCACGGTGAGTATACACTACTTTTAATATTTGAATTTTATCAAACATGTAAAATACCCTAAAATCAGGGCAGAAACTAATAAAAATATTTTCAGTTTTTTACAATTTTTATCAGAGTTCATATTAATACACAAATGACAGATCTATATGTCTTCATGAAGATAGATCTATATGTCTTTTACAGACTTTCTCAACACCACATTTTCACAGGTGTATGGTTGTCTCAGTGTTGAATATTTATATTTCGGGCTACTGAAGAAAAACTGTGCAAAGGGCAGCATTGTCAGCACTGTGATTCAATAAATTATAGATTTGTGATGTTAATGAATGTTCCAATATTGAATCACAGAAATGAAAGACTATCTGCAGATTATGTTGCTTTTAAGAATGTGTATTGTAAGCAGAAGGCTAAGATGGTCCTAAGAAGGTTTCTCACCTGAAGAGTTTTTCTGTGTGAAGTTCATCACTTCTTGGTGACTTTTGTCTTGGTAGCAGGAAAAGGACAAATCCAATGATTACATCTATTATGACCACAGACCTGGGAATAGTAATGATCACAACATTCTTTGTGTTCTTTTTGTTTTTACTTTTGATCTAGAATTCATATGTTTGGATATTCACTCCTGCAGGAAGTTATGATATGAATTTTGTTCACACTGTTGATCCTTGAATTTTACCTATCTTTAATTATGTCAGAACTGAACCCATGAAGTTGAATAAGTTTTCCAAAATCTGTTTTCCTATATGAATAATAAATCCTTGGATTATTTATTTGGTTACAAACAAGAAAATTTCTTCACATTCAGTTTGTTTTGTTGTGTTTTGATCAAACATCTTTGTTCAAGACTTTCATTTCGCTAAAGCTACTTTTTTTTACTACTTTTTTTTACAGTTTTGGGCAGAAAATGGGAAACTCTTCTACACCAAGCATTGTGTCCCTAAAGAGCAACGACTCGATGGATTACCCCGTTAATTTTAAAGGTTCTTTGCCTTCAGGGTGAGTGTACACTACTTTCAACATATGAATTTTATCAACCGTGTCAAGCAACCTAAAACAAAGGCAGAAACTCATTGAAATATAGTCAGTTGAAGTTTTCCTAAATCTGTTGTCCAATGATGAATAATAAATCCTTGGATTATTTATTTGGTTACAAACAAGAAATTTCTTCACATTCAATGTGTTTTGTTCTGTTTTGATCAAAAATCTTTGTGCATGTCTTTCATTTCACTAAAGATACTTTTTTTATACAGTTTTGGGCAGAAATTGGGAAACTCTTCCACACCGAGCGTTTTGTCTCTAAAGAGCAATGACTCGATGGATTACCCCGTTAATTTTAAAGGTTCTTCATCTTCACGGTGAGTCAATGCAGCTTTTAATCTTTGAGTTTTACTGGACGCATCATAGAGGCTAAGGTCAATGCACAATCACATTACAATATCTGGTTTCTATTCTTTTGAGTTACATTTTCTACAAATGCCCTTAGTAATGAATTTCAACATTAAAACTCATTTTCATCAACAAAAATTAACATATTTCTTTTCAATAAACTTCCAATTGCTCTTTTTACTTTTCTTTTCTATCATTGGAAAACCTTTTAAAGAGTATAAATATTGTTTTCCAATGATAAATAATAACTTCTTGGATTATCTGCTTACCTAGTTTCAATTGGCAACAAATTCAGTTTGTTTGATTTTCTTTTTTTAATCAAATATATTTATTTTTGTGATTAATTTTTCCAATGATACGTGTTTTAGCAGTTTTGGGTAGAAAATGGGAAACTCTTCCACACTGAGAGTTGTGTTCATAAAGAGCGAGAACTTAATGAATTACCCTACTAATTTTTAACATTTTTCATTTTAAGGGCAAGTCAACTCTGCATTGTTATGTTCAAGAATCTTTATGGCCATTTCAGGAACTTTGTCATAACAATATTTTATGAATTCAGGCATCAGGGCTTTTATTGCGTTGAGTACCTGTTTTAAGTTTTCTTGTTCGTACATGCAGCCATAAATACAATATATTTATTGACTTATTTGTGTTTTATTTAAAAGCAAATTACACACTTATGAATGATGACTCTCTACAGATCTGATGACAAAATACTAGAGGAAACCAGCAGTTTCCATAGAGACCTTCAGAAAGTCTTTGAGGTAACTGTTTCAAAATTTAAATTAAACAGACTGTGAAGCATAAACTACATTTATTTAGTTTTTAATAGATAGTGGTGTGTTTGTCTTTTTAAATCATTATATGTACACTAAATGTTGAACATAAAGATTTGTTTATTTCTTAGAACCTGTGAGTGAGCCTCAGTGAAAGCTTTTTGTCCTGTTTTTTGAGGATTATTTTTTCCATAAAAGAGGACAGGATGCAGCTGAGACAGGAGACCAGACAGGCATGCTGAGGGAGAGAAAGTAATGGAGCTGGAGGAGAGAAGGAACAGAAAACAATAACTGGGAAGATGGCAAAACATAAATACACAGAAATAAAAAATAATTGAACAAAGAGAATGAAGTTACACTGTTAGCTCTAAACATATATGGAAATAAACATCTATGTAAAGACAGAGCGAAACCAAAAACAAATAACTGATAAAAATGAGAAAAAAATAAGAAGTGATCAAAATGTAAACCCAGGAGAAAACTAAAACAACCCAGGATCCAGAGAAAATCATCCTACCTAGAGCAAAAAAACTCAGTTTTTGCATTGTTTTATATGAAAATAAAGCTGAAGACTTTATTTTATGTCTGGATTAACCTCAGAATCAAGAGATTATACAAACCAATTTGCCATAAATGAACAGAGAAATGCTCTGGGTTAAGAATCCCAGAGCATTTGAAAGCTATGAAAGCTACATGTAAAGAAGTTTGTTGCTGATACAACCCTAACCCTAACCCTAACCCTTCCCCACTGGCGTCTGGCAGAAGGTTCCGAAGCAACTTGTGCAGAACAACCAGACTACTGAACAGTTTCTTCCCCCGGGCCATCAGACTGCTTAACGCCACATAACACCCCTTCACACACACACACACACACACACACACACACACTCACAAACCAAACCACCCCCCATGGACATGGTCAACACACGCACTTTTAGCTTTTTTTTTAGCTTTGTTTACAATACTGAACTTGTGGATTCTATAGCACCTTATTCTTATTCTCAGCTCTTATATATTTTCAGCCATATTGTATTTATTGTGTAGTGTAAGGTTTTAGCTCTGTTGCACTTGTAGCCAAGTAACGACATTTCGTTGTCAAGATTCACCTTGTGTTCTCTTTGTACAATGACAATAAAGGAAGTCTAAGTCTAAGTCTAAGTCTAAGTTATATGATCACATGGTAAGACTGGTTATACTTTGCGTATTGATTTTGTTAAACAACATGTTTCTTCCAAACCATGCACACTAAACAGATGAGAAAATAGTATCTAAACATACTGTAACGTTAACATCTTTGGCTTTCAGAGACTTGAGAGGGAAACTGTTCTTCTTGTAAGGAGAGAGCTGAAGAAGTTGCATCAGCTGTTAACTCCCAATTGCCCGAAACGCCTTTGGACACATGATGTGGTCGGAAACGTGTTTCATTGTGAGGAAACAGAGAAGATCTTTACCGGAGAAGAAGAGGAGGTCACAAACTTCCTAAGGGAATTTTCTGAGGATGATGAAACTTGGAGACTTTGCTGAAGCTCTATCATCCAGTAGGAGAACATTTTTCCTTTGTTTGTACAACAATGGTTTTTTCACACACACATCAACTGGACATTTTTTAGTTACTTTGTCCAGTTCATATTATGAGTAATTAGAATTATAACAAATTTGGCAGCCCTTAATGTATTACATGCAGCCTCTCAGCCAAGGTCTTCCATCACAAAGAGCTGCTAAGGACTTTTATTATGCAATAATAATACAGTAAAAATCACCACAGCCTGCTAAAAGGTAAAGCAAAACGTTGCACAACAGTGATTTTGAACACATCACTGCTGTATTTCACAGCAGCCTGTAGAATAGCTAAAGGTGCATCACATGCAGAAAACCAAAAGGCTCAATATGCAGACAAATCTTTGAATATGGCCTGGCAAAGTTACAATCTTTAAAGGTGAGACTTCCACAGGATGACCAGGCAGATGAACACCAATATATAATCTGCAGATAGATTGTGTTATGTAGACTGATCAAGCATTTTTGGCATGCAGTAATTTGATCCTGCATGTTGACTTTCTTGTTTGAAGGTCACAATGTCAGAAGCCCATCAAAGGACAAAGATGAGTCACATGTGACCAAAATCTCTGAACTTGAAGACCAGCAGCTCAAATCTGAGAGGTAAAAATGCTGAATGACATTTGTTAACCAAAAATACTTTTTAATGATAATCTGCTTGTAACAATATCAACATTTTAGACACTTCATGAGGTTTAATGCATGTTTGTATCAGTTTGTACTTCTACCATAATTATTGCTTCATTTGCTTCAGGATCTGAAACAGAAAACATCACAATTTGCAACAAAGTGATTAATTTTGAATTTCACAGAAAATTTACTTGTTGAATGTAATGTAATCCGTCATTTTATTTTCCATCTTAGATTGATTTTAAATGGGTATTTGAGATGTTCAAAGCTCTTGTTTTAAATGTCTTATAACCTGGCCCTGCATTAAACTTCTCAGATTTCTATCTTTGTTCACTTCAAAATTATGCACTTCTTTGTGTTCACCAATCAAATAGAAGATCTTGCATTGCAGTGTTTGGTGTAACATGTCCATAGTTCTGCGGATGTGAATATTTCTGCAGGTTGCTTTATGATGCAGTCTCGATTATGTGCTTTTAAGAGTAAATTTAACTGTATAAATTGTTGCTTATGTGGAAATGTCTTTGATTTGTTTCGATCTCAACTCAGAATCCCCCCAAAGGAACATATGGACACAATATTTAAGGTCAGTAACTTATTTTCTTTTTGTGCCAGAAAAAGATTTCATGCCATTAAGCAATTTTTACATGGAAGATAACCTGTCTAAGTGCAAAATACAGAGGCAAATTATTTAAACTGATGATGATTTAAGCAACAACTCCTATTAAGTGTTTGTAATAACTTGCAATCAATGTTTTATGTTGGTTTATATATATAATATTTGGAAATGACACTGCATTTGCTCAGATCTTTGCTCTTAACATGTGTTTGACTGACATAAACATTTAAATGGGACTAAAAAGCAAAAACAGCATGGGATTTTGTTTCTCAGCACTGTTTTACATTTCCAGTTTGTGAAGAAATTACAGTTAGCATTATTAGTATTAATATTAAACAGAGCTGATTCAGCTTGATTGAGAAATATATTAATATTTGTCAGGGATGAAATGAATTTCTAATTTTCTCCCTCAAAAAATTTAATTGCAATTCTGTTTTATTCCAGAATCTTGAGGGGAACATTGTTGTCTTTGTTGAGAATGAGCTGAGAAATTTTCATAAGCTCTTAAACAGAGAAACTGTTCATAGTCAAGAAGAGCATGAAGAGTTTTTAACTTGGAAGGAGGAAGAGCAGAAGAAAATGACCAAAGAAGCTTTTCTGAAGATGATCTTGAAGTATTTGAGAAGAATGAAGCAAGAAAAGTTGGCCTTTGCTCTACTGAACAGTAAGATATAGAATTAAACATTTTCTGTCAATTTTAGATGCAGTTGCTTTGTTTGAGAAAAATGAAATAAATCCAAAGAATCCTACAATAATTTCTTTAAAGTACACAGAATGTACATCAATGAACAGCTTCATGAAAAAGTTCAATAAATTTCTATGTAGTAATCAAAGACCCTCTGTAGTTTGTAATTTAGTATAAACTTCAATATAGATCTCAGGGGTGGGTAATTCCAGGCCTCGAGGGCCAGTCTCCTGCAACTTTTAGATATGTCTCTACTTCAACACATCTGAGTCAAATAATGAGGTCATTAGCAGGACTTTGGAGAACTTGACTGCACTTAGAAAGTGATTAATTTATTTGATTCATCTGTGTTGGACCCTGGAGATATCTAAGAGTTGCAGGACACCGGCCCTCGAGGACCAGGATTGCCCACCACTGATATAGATACACGCCACAATAAAAAGTTTTTGAGCGTCAGTGAGTATTTAAACTATTGTATGTTTTCTCATGAGTTTGTCATGTGCCCTAAATTAATTTCAGATTACAGTCTTTCTTTAGGCTGTCTAACCTGGTACTTTGTTATCATTGGAGATAATTATCTGTCATTTCAGAATTTTATTAAATCTGTAGAAATGTCAATAAAGACCTGTTATACCTTTCCTCATTAGTGAGAAAGCTCTTGCACTTTAAAAGAGATTAAATGTAAGATTCCTTAGTGTCTAATACTTTGTTTTCTCATTTTACACATTTGCAGATAGTGTTATGTCCAAATGCCAATGTAAACTCAAATCCAACCTGAAGATGAGGTTAGCATATGTGCTTGAAGGAATTGGCAAAGAAGGTCATCCAACCCTTCTCAATCAGATCTACACTGATCTCTACATAACGGAAGCACATGAAGAGATCATCTCTGATCATGAAGTGAAACAGATTCAAAAAGCTCTCAGAAAAAAAATGGACCCACTAACAATCAAATGTGAAGATATTTTTAAACCCATCAGTGGAAGAGATAAACCAGTTAGAACAGTGATGACAGAGGGAGTGGCTGGCATTGGAAAAACAGTCTTGACACAGAAGTTTGCACTGGACTGGGCTGAAGGAAAAAATAACCAGGACATCCAGTTCACATTTCCATTTTCTTTTAGAGGACTGAACATGGTGGAAAAGGAGAAAAAGTTCAGTTTGGTTGAACTTATTCATCTCTTCTTCCCTGAAATGAAAGAAACAGAAATCTGCAGTTTTGAACACTCCAGAGTTTTGTTCATCTTTGATGGTTTGGATGAGTGTCGATTTCCTCTGGACCTGAAAACCAAAGAGGTCCTTACAGATGTTACACAGTCCGCATCATTAGAGGTACTGCTGGCAAACCTTATCAAGGGGAGGTTACTTCCTTCAGCTAGAGTCTGGATCACAACTCGACCTGCAGCAGCTCATCTGATCCCTCCTGAGTTTGTTGACCTGCTGACAGAAATCCAAGGTTTCAATGACCGTCAAAAGGAGGAATACTTCAGAAAGAGATTCCCAAAGGAAGAGGAAAACAAAATGGTTCTGTCTCATATAAAATCATCAAGAAGTCTCTACATTATGTGTCACATTCCTGTCTTCTGCTGGATCATTGCTACTGTTGTAGAGGATGCCATTAAAGCCAGAGAAGAAGCAGACCTACCCAACTCCCTGACAGAGATGTATATCCTCTACCTGGTGGTTCTGTCCAAGGTGAAGAAGGTCAAGTATGATGAAAACACTGACAAAAATACCTTCTGGACCCCAGACACCAGGGAAATGATTAAATCCTTGGGAAAACTGGCCTTTGAGCAGTTAATGAAAGGAAACCTGTTTTTCTATGAATCTGATCTGACAGAGTGCGGCATTGATGTCAGAGCAGCCTCAGTGTATTCAGGGGTGTTCACAGAGATCTTTCAGGAGGAAAAGGGGTTTTTCCATCAGAACATGTTCTGTTTTGTCCACTTGAGCATTCAGGAGTTTTTGGCTGCTCTTCACGTCCATCTGGCGTTCATCAACACTGGTGTTAATCTGCTGGCAGAAGAGGAATCAGTCTCACCTGGGTCAAAGATGTCTGAAGAACAAGTTGAGCACTTCTACAAGAAAGCTGTAGAGAAAGCTATCGATAGTCCAGGTGGCAAGCTGGATCTGCTTCTGAGGTTCCTTCTTGGTCTTTCTCTGAAAACCAATCAGAGGGTCCTCAAAGGCTTTGTGACAAAAAGAGAAATATCAAGCAGTTCCTTGAAAAACATTGTTCTGTACATCAAGAAGAAGATTGAAACGATTCTGTGTCCCTTTGATAAAGCCAATTTATTTCACTGTCTTAATGAACTGAAGGAACTTTCTTTAGTAAAGGAGATTGAACAAATCTTGAAATCAGGAAAACTGGAGACAGAAAATTTCTCTAAAGCTCAGTGGTCAGCACTGATCCACACTCTGTTGTTTTCAGACGATTATGAGGAAAACTTTGATGTGAGAAAGTATTATACTTCAAAGCAGGCTCAACAGGGTTTCGCCCCATTCTTATTAAACTCACCTAAAGCTGTGTAAGTAAAAAAAACAACCACACTTTGCTTCCATTGAAAGAAATTAGATGAACGTTTTTTTTATTTATTAACTTCATGTTTGTATTTAGGCTCAGTTGCTGTTTCCTGAATGATTCAAGCAATGCACTTATGGGATATATTCTCAGTTATTCGTGGTGTTTATTGAAAGATTTGGATCTGAGTAACAACGAAATGAAAGATTCAGGACTGAAGCTGCTGTGTGAAACACTTTCCAAACCAGGCTGTAAACTTGAAACTTTAAGGTGAGTTCTCATCTGCTAGTTACCAAAATGTCTTTTAAATGTTTTATCACAGTGTCATTTTCAGTCCCTGTTCTGCCCTGTTCACCCCCACAATGTTACCACATTCACTCAACAGTTCAGCGTTTCAACAGATAACTTTGGATTCAGTTGCTGTTTTATCATCAATGTTTTTTTTTAAGCACATTTTATAGTATTGCATTAGAAATGGTTCATGGAAAAGGCAAAATTTGAAATAATATTCAATTTCACAACAAATGCTTTTAATAATGCTTGAGTAGGCCTGTCGCGATAAACGATACATCAATTAATCGCACGATAAATTAAAACTATCGACCTCATTTCAATTATCGGCTATATCGTTTCTTCCTGCCTTTTTCTCTTGCTGTTGATGACACTGAATGAAAAAAGGCTCAACTCCGGTGCTCTCCATTGACCCTCCATTCATTATTTCCTTAGTGTAATGCGCTGCACGATCTTATGTCGCGGATTGTCGGCCCATTATCAAAACCTGAGAGACACATTAGCCAACAGAAATCCTCGGTGTAACGGTTCGATCTAAACTGTGTTGTGTCCAACAATGGACACAAAACAATAAGTCCAGTTCACTAACTTTGAAACCAGGCATTAATCAATTCCTTACTACAATCTACCTGCAATGCATGTAGCGAGTGTCAGTCTGACTGAATGAAAATCATTATAACTATTTATGTCACGTTAACGAAGAACAGCTGAAAAGTTACCGGGTTTTCTGGTAGAAATTTCGCTCCAACTCCTCCCCTAGTCATTTATATTTTCTTTGCACGAACTGTTGAATAAACATTCATGTTGTTTCCGATGTCTGCTGGACTTCGGGTTGCACCGTGTCAGCTGTTCGGGATTCCCTCCGTGTTTCCCCTCAGAAAGCAGGAGGAGAATCCGCGTTTTCTGATTGGCTACCGGTCACATTCAACAGGCTGCGTCACTGTCCCAGTCTGAGCAAATCCTTGATGTAGATCGGAGCGGCACGACGATCTACCGTAACACACAACACTAGTGACGATCTCAGAACGAAGAACGTTCTAAGATTGTCGTTCGGGGTAAAAAATCCTGTAGTTTGAACTATTGCATCAGGCAGTAGGATGTCTTCTCTATTTAAATCTAATTATTACTGAATACTACACAGACTTCATAATCTGCACTCTTTTGGTTTAATGCAGTATTTACTTCCACTTTGGTTTTATGTTGTTTAGTTTTTATTCAAGTACATTTATTGTTAATGGAGACTAAGAATCTATTTTATTTTTGGTTTTGGTTGTTTTATTTATTTTGTGTATCAGTCCCAGTGTTGTGTTCTTTTTAAAGTAAAGTGTATCTATCTTTGGCAGAAAATCATATGTATTATTATCTAATTTCCATTAAATCAGTGTAAAAAGGTCTTTAAACAATATTATCGTTCATCGCAATAATTTTTTGAGACAATTTATCGCCCAACAAAATCTGTTATCGTGACAGGCCTATGCTTGAGATAGTTTTTGGCTTTTCACTAAAGAGTTAATTCACAAAAGAGAAACACATTTCTTGAATAAATTCTAACGTAACAAGCTTTCCTCTCCACTGGTGGGTCTGTATGTTACTAGAAGCACAAAACCCATGTCTGAGGTGGCCAGTGAGAGGCTCAACATCTCAGGATGGAAGTGGTGGAACCAGCGATCACATTAACGTAATATTGGCCGACTTTGATTAGTTTTTCTTAGAGGTAATCCATCATTTTGAGAGATTAGGAGTCATGCACCTGACCACTTGGAGCAGACGCTCAGGCAGTTTTAACTTTACCCATAAAATTTCCTAGTTCAAACCTCCAGGATGGAGGGGAGGACTCTCTCTATTTTTCTGACATGTGCAATGCATGCTATTGTACTGCTACATATTTTTTACAGCATGCTCAGCATCAACATCTAATGATGTTTGCACTTTTTGTTGTCTTTTTTTTTAGAAGTTTTAAAAGTTTATTCAAAATTTGCATTGCTGGTGTCTGCTAGTCTTGTCCAATGGCTCTCAAACACATTGAGGAAAGGAACCAGCAACCTCAGAGGGTTGCTGGTTCCTGAGGTTGCTGTGTAGAGGACAAGCCAAATTTAATATTTGCTTCATCTGATGTTTAATGTAAATCCACACAATATCCCTTTTTACATGTAATCTGCAAAATATATAAACGAAGACTGGAAGAATGCATATAGAATACAGTGATGACTGAACCACAAAACCTGAATTTGCAGCAAGAAGTAATAACATTAATTGTATATATTTGTGTTTGTTTAGGTTGTCAGGCTGTTCAATCACAAGAGAAGGTTGTGAAGTTCTGGCATCAACTCTGGCCTCTAACCCCTCTCACCTCAAAGAGTTGGACCTGAGTTACAATCACCCAGAAGAACATGGAGTGGCAATCCTCTCTGCTGGACTGGAAAACCCAAACTGGGCATTAGAGACTCTTAGGTAACGATAAGGATGTGCATTAGACAAAGTCTACTTGTTATTAAGTCTATGATCTATGATCTTTTCAACCAAACTAAATACACCATGTTCCAAATTATTATGCAAATTAGATTTAAGTGTCATAAAGATTAAATTTTTTATTGTGCTATCAAATTTATAGATGGTATTGTGTGTCAGGGCTCTTTATAATTAATTTCAGAGAGCTGGTTTGGCTGAGTAGTTCAATTAAAGGAAATCTACATAAGAAGGATGTTCCACATTATTAAGCAGGCCACAGGTTTCAAGCAATATGAGAAAGATAAAGGACCTCTGCTGACAAAAATCATCAGATAGTGTTGTGCCGTATGACAAGGTATAAAAACATTAGATCTTTAACAAAAACTGAAGCGTTATCATCGTACAGTGAAGACATTTTTGGCTGATTCAGAACAAAGATGGGTTTGTACAGATAAAGGCATAAAGAGGAAGGTTTCTGTTAGGCAAATTCATTGTATTGAGAGAGCAGCTGTTAAAATGTCTTTAAAAAGCAGCAAACAGTTATTTGAAGCTGCTGGTGCCTCTGGGTGGAGGATCCTTCAGAGGCTTGTGGTGCATGAACCGACTATTGGGCTCCCCTAACCAGAGCTCGCAAGCAGAAACGGTCACACTGGGCCCAGCCCTACATGAAGATTCATTTTCAGACAGACTTGTTCACTGATGACTGCTGTGCAATCCTCGATGGTCCAGATGGACGCAGTAGTGGATTGGTGGTGGATGGCCACCACATCCCAAAACGTCTGTGACGTCAGCAAGGAGGTGGTGGAGTCATGCTTTGGGCTGAAATCATGAGGAGAGAATCATTGGTCATTTTCACACCTTCAGAGGCCCTGAAGGTGTGAAAATGGACCTTCAGTAGCAAAATCATCTTCATGCATGACAATGCACTATCTCATGCTGCAAGGAATACCACTGTGTCATTGGCTGCTATGGGCATAAAAGGGGAGAAACTCATGATGTGTCAGAAACCCACCTAGGTTTCTGACACTTCCTCCTCTGACCTCTGACCCTATTGAGAACCTTTGGAGTTTCCTCAAGCAGAAGATCTGAGTCTGGGATGCAGTTCATATCGAAACAGCAGCTCTAGGAAGATATTCTGACATCCTGCAAAGAAATTCAAGCAGAAACTTTCCACAAACTCACAAGTTCAATGGATGTAAGGATTGTGCAGGTGATATCAAAGAAGGTCCTATGTTAACATGTAACTCTGTCTGTTAAGATGTTTTTAATTGAAATAGATTTTCATTTTAGTACATGTGACCTCTTAACATTCAAAGAATGACCGTTTGCAGTTCTTTATAATCCATAAAATGTTTAGAAAATCTGCTGTGCATAATAATTTGGAACAGTGCATTTTGAGTTTTTTATTTTTGAAAAAGATACTGTTCTCATGCAGAGGTTTGTTCAGTAAAATTTGATTTATACTGTAACAGTTCATGACTTGAAAGTTATACTGACCATCATTTGTGTTGATCATTTTAGAAAATCTGAGAAAATATTACTTGCAAAATAATTTGGAACATGGTGTCATTAAAATAGAATAAATGTGAGACTATATTAATCTTTCATATCAGTGCTATACTCAACCAAATCATGTAATCACAATTTCTCGATCACTGCTAACGTGACTGATGTTGTTCCAGGGTGGAGCCGAGTGGATTACAGTTTTTAAAACCCGGTCTGAGCAAGTGTAAGTATGGTCATCTTTAAGAAATACATGACAGCTCATAAAAAAATAATATTAATGTCAAATATGATATTCCAATAAAAGCTACATAGTGTCAGGGACAAATTATGTAATTGTCTTGATGAGATGAAGTAGCATATTTATTAAACTGTTACAACGAGAACAAAAATAGAGTCAAATGAGTTTTTCAAATCTGCTCTAGCTGAGAAATGATTCTTTCTGTTTTTTGTATGTCATTCCAGTCAGTAGATCTTGTGACAGCAGGTTGTCTCTGGTTTTGATTGTTTCCCAACAAAGGGAGAGAGACGTTTGATTGAACTATAGTGGGACTGAATTTGTCCCTCAGTTTGTGGGTGGCCGGTTTGATTCCCTCTACCTCTGTCATTGCGTCTTTGGGCAAGACACTTAACCTGCCTTGCGTGTTGGTTGTGGTCAGCAGACCCAGTTGCACCAGTGCATAGAAATCTCACCACTCAGTGTGTGCACCGTGGAAACTGTGGCTACAATCCAGGAGCTTATCACCATGATTGTGTTCAATGTAGATGAATGGGTGTAGATAAGCACTTTGGGGTCATCTGGACTTACTAAAGTGCAATACAAGTACAAACCATTTACCACAGTGTTGAAGTTTTGCATTCTTATACATCAGCAATTTTATGGAGATCAGCATGCGTACTATTGCTATTTTCTTTTTTGTAAGCTTTAATCCTGATAAGGTCTTGATTTTGAAAGTAACACAAAAATAGGCTCGAGCATTAAAGAACAGAAATTCTTTTATAGTATTTATTGTATCTCATAAGATGTAGTGTAACTTTCATAAGCCACATTGAATGCAAATGGGCGTGTTGCCAGATTGAGGGAGGTAACTGGAAAAGAACCAGTCCAAAGTTTTTAGGGTAAAGTAAAGATAAAGTGCTTTTGAGGAAAATCTCTCTTTAATGCTGCTATACATCAAAGTTTATTGTTTTTCACCAATGACTCACTGGTTATTGAATGGAGTTCTTGAATGGAGTTATGATACCATATGTTGCTCTTATTTTCAGTGAAAAGCAACAATTACTTTTAATTTTTTATCTATTTTTATCACTTTTTCACTTTTTGAAATAAAATGCTAAGCCTAATGTAATTACTTGTCAGAGGGAGGGGGTCAGACACAAGGAGCACATATTTGAAATTGGCATTATTAGTGACTGTCAAGGTACATTTCAGCTTCAGTGGGAAAGTCTTGTTTGCTTCTGGCAGGTTCTACACAGAACATGTGACAGTGCAGTTATCCACTGAACCCATTTTTAATAAATCTTATAGAAATAAAAAAAAAAACATTAGATTTTGTACACTCTGTTTTCGATCAGAAGTTAACGTCAGTGCACACAATCTAGATAATTGTTCTCTTAATGAAATGCTGCTGTCTCTCCATCAGATGCCGTTGAACTCATCCTGGACTCCACTACCACACACAGAAACCTCACACTATCTGAATTTAACAGAATAATGACAGTGGGACAAGGAGAGAAGCTCTCAAGGTTTGATATTGAGGAGGAGCTGCTGGGGAGACATGGTCTCACTGGTCGCTGTTACTGGGAGGCAGAGTGGAGAGGAAAAGCTTCCATTGGAGTGACGTACAAAGACATCAGGAGAGGAGAAAGTAATCGCTGTGGTCTTGGAATGAATGATCAGTCTTGGGCTTTGTTGTGCTCAAAAGAAGGATTCTCTGTTCTGCACAACAACAAAATAACTAAAATCTATGTAGACCCCTCAAACAAAGTCGGGGTGTTTGTGGACCGGCCTGGTGGCACTGTGTCTTTCTTTGGGGTTTTCCCTGACGAAATGACCTACCTTCACACCTACAACACCAAATTCACTCAACCTGTGTATCCTGTTTTGAGAATAGAATCTGAACCCGTTAACATTAGGATGGCCACTATCCTGTAACCACTACAACAGTCAGAAATGGTCCTACTGACTACAATATTTATCCCTTAAAAAAAATCACAACAAAAATAATATGTAATATATTTAAACTATAATTTTTAAAACCAAAATAACACCAAAATAGACTTTTTAAATTTACTATACAAAGGTGTATCATGCATCAAACTTTAAAGTTATGACATATTTACAAGAGAAAATTTTGTCAATTATTTACAACTTGAAGCCAGTGCTGAGCATCTCTCTTTGCCCAACACAACTCCCACACATAGCTTTGTGACGTCTGGTAGGTGTAGGTGTAGATTTTGTACTTAATGCAGCATCTCATGGGTGAGCCGCCAAACATCCTGGGTATCTCAGTTGTTCAAGACCAATCAGAAAACGGCATCTTTATTTTGTTATCTGAAACATCCTGAAACAACACTTTCTGACCAAAGTGTCAAGGTGAAAAAGGATGATGTTGTGAGTAATCCTGTAAATCCAAATACTTACCAATCCATAGTAGAAAGTCTACAGAATACTGTCCAATGCACATCCAAATGCTCCACATCTGACTGCTGTGATACTTAAAGGCATAGTGAACCTTGATGTCAAGTATTATAATTTAGTGATCAAAACTTTGGGTGGCTTTGCTGATGCCTACTGGCTTGTCAAATGGACATCAAGATGTCTGCCGTTCAACTACAGACAATCTATTTCTTCAGTGTGGAAGAAAACTGAACTGACTTTGCAAGAAACAACCAACAGTTGCACTTTCAGCATCAGAAGCTGACTGTGTTTCTCTCCATTAAGCAGCCAGAGGGCAGCTGCCTGAGAAGATTATTGAGAGAACTACATTTGGGAACTAAGCATATATACGTATGATTACATTCCTGATTTCATGGAGAATCGTGAAGTTAAGTTGCACTCCTGTCCAACAGATGACATGAAGGGAGAAAATCTCAACAAAGCTTCTTGCAAGACAGAAGTTTGAGTATCTTAGGAGAAATATTTTTTTATTTTTCTAATGTAAATATGTGATATAATGTTCTGCCATGTGTTGTGTTATAACATGGACAATATGTTTCTCCTGAATAGCAGTGCAATAATAAGCAAGAAAGGACAATAACTGATAATTTAGTCTTGTAAGTTTTTGAGTTAAGTTTATTATTTCAACATTATTTTGTATCTTTATGCCACTATCAAAATTAAGAGGAAGTGTATAATGAACGTTAACGGAGAGGCTACAATGCTGTCCTACTTCTTTTAAGTATTCCATTCATTAAATGAAGATGCTGAAACCTTTATTCTCATCCGTTTAATATGGGCATTAATCACTTGCTACTTTCTTACTTCCCATGTGATTTGTAAGAGGATATTGTGTGTGTGGGTATGGATGTATATACAGTATGTAGACATATGTAAACCCAGATAAAATGGAAACTTATTTAACCTATGTTTATTTTTAATTACTTTTATTTAATAATGAGAGTCCATCTGAAAATCTTCTTCCTACTCCTTTTTGAGCATGTTAAGATTATTATAGGACTAAAATATGAGTCTTTTGCATTTCTTGTTCGTGTGTGATTTTATATTTCTATCATGTTCAAAAATAAATAAATAAATAAATAAATATTTTCCTAGTAAGTTTTGCCCACACAAACGTAATTTATGAAGAGGTAACATAAATATTACTTTGGTGTGCTATTGCAGGCATTGAAGTTTCACCAAAAGCACCATAAAATCAATACTACAGGAGAGCCAAAGTCTTTAGACAGAAAATAACATTACAATACCAAAGCTTATTAACAACAAACTTTAGGACTGTACCTTCCTCACAAAACAAAGTAAATTTAATGGGGTCTTCGGGGCCCTCGGGGCAGTCACCCCCAAACTGGATCAATGGCTACAACAGATCCCAGGAACAACATCAGACATCTCAGTCCAGAAATGTGCAGTCCTTGGCACAGCCAAGATACTGCGCAGGACCCTCAAGCTCCCAGGCCTCTGGTAGAGGACCCGAGCTCAGAGGATAAGAACCACCCGCGGTGGGTGAGAAGGGAATTTTATATATACATATATATATATATATATATATATATATATATATAGATATAGATATATATATAGAGAGATATAGATATATATATATAGATATATATATATACATATATATATCTATATATATATATAGATATAGATATAGATAATATTAAGCAAACTAATTCAATCAACATTAAAAGAACAGAAAATACTAAATTTACCAGTTATATTTTATTTCAACGTTCTTGCACAAGGAATTTTTTCTCCTAACCAAAATGGTTAATTTACTTTTAAGTAACATAACAAAGAAAAATAGTTGTGAAAAAAAAAATAAAAATTTAAAAGCATACTGTTTGAAAGTTAAACTCAAGTACGTGTTGTGCGCATGCTTTTGTTCTAAAAAGAAAACTGATGAGGGGATTTTATGGGGAACAGGTTAGACTAGCTCACTAAGGATGCTAACTTACAGTAACAACTGTTTGAACTGTGAGAAATTTCTCATCTGAGGAATGTGGAAATGTTTTGAAAACAAAAAAGTCACCATTGTTTTTCTTCACATTCATCTAACCAAGACACTCTATATTTCACTCAGAAAATATCTATGTGGGCCTATTCCTTTGATTATATGGACAGATAATGTTTGTGTTTTGAGAAACTGAGAAGTTGTTTTCTAGATAGAAATTTGAAGAACTACCAACTCAGCTTTCACCACAGAGCTGCTCTACCTGTTTGAAGGAATCTGTTTAAACCAGTAAGCAAGGTGTTCACTGCGACAGGCTTTCAGTTACACTCTTGGTTGGTCTGAGGTGATTCTCATGAAAACAGGCAAAGTAAGTAGTTAGTTTATTTATTATATTATATGGTTTTTAAATTGCCTATAAAAAATAAGATTAAGGGTTTACAAACTCCCAACATACAACAAAAACTATAATTGCTGCGTCATGACTGATTGTGATTGAATACAGCTTTCAGTTTTACTGTGGAAGATACTGACTTCTAAATTATGATGAAAAAGATCACACTGTTAGGCTACGCCAAATTTGATAGAGATTAACAAATACAAAGGTATAACAAGAGTGAATATGAAAAATTCAGATATGTCTATGACAGAACACGGCTAACTGTATGATTAACAAACATTAACAACATGAGGACAATGGTTTACCAACTTTCAGTTCGTGAGTCGATTAACCTGTGATTTAAAATGGCCTCAGTAGGTGGCAGCAAAGACATCTAAATGTTTGAGCTGGTCTTCCCTCTGCTGCAGTTCAGCCTGTTGTTTTATTGTGAGGTCATTAATGTCTGTCTTTATCTCTGTACTGAAACCACCATGCTACCCTAGATAATACCTTGAATAAATGTATTTGATTTGACTCACTATTAAATATAACCATCTATGAGGTTCAACAGCTTTGTGTAGTTGTGTATTATGGTTCCGTAATATATTGTGCTTTCATCAATCTTCCGGACATAAAATAGTCTGGCTTAAATATAGATTAATTTATACTGGTCATACAATATTTCCATTGTGGTGAATTTTGGATTTGATTTGATTTAATGTCATTTTAAACAAGTTAAAACACAGGTGGAAATAACCAATGCTTCCTGAAGACAGTCTCTCTTTTTATGGCTATAAATAGACAAGAGAAACAAGAAAGTCAACATATCATGTGCCTGACAGAGAGAAAAACAAAGCTTTCCTTGTGATAATCCAAGTCATTCTACTTTTAGGATGAACGTTGGTGAAGATGATCCAACCATGAGTTTGTCTCAAGAAAAAAGAAAGACATCTTTATCTGTGAACAATGGCTTGACTGAGGACTATATGAAGAAGAACAAACATGAGAGGTAAGATGAATAATTAAAACTTTTATTTATTCTTAATGGTAAAGGGTACATGGCTGCCAAGAAATAAGGATTTTAGGATTTTATTTCTTGTTACTTTTCCAAAAGAAATATAAATGATCCTTCACTTGTTTAACTCGCTCCACACTGAACTGAGTTACTCACCTTAAACAATGTCAAACTGAATGTAAACATCACTAGTGCTGAAGAAAAATCAGTTAAAGGCCAAATCCAGCTTAGTAGCATTCAGCCAGTTCAAAAATACTGCAGAACATATGAGAGGACACAATAGAAGTGTAATAACCAGTCCCTCTGATTAGAGGAGATTTCCAAAAAGCTGCACTTTTATGATGCATTCAAGTACATCTGGTACATCGAATAATCTAAATATCAAAGAGATTCAAACTTATTTATTCAAAACAGCAGCTCTGACCACTTTGAATTGTTTTCACTGTTGTATAAATCACCCATAGAGTTACTGGTTACACCCGATTATCATTTATTGATAAGAATTGTCTGAGTGAATGTCCACCTTGAAAGTGGTCAAACCATGATGTTTGTGCACCTTTAAATTCATTACATTACAGATACCCTAAACAAACCTAAATTCAAAATTCAAGTTTGTTTTATGTTATCCTTGCTATGGTTTAGTATCAAACTCTGACAACCTTTTCCCTAACTTGTTTTTCCAGGCCTGACCAGAGAAGATGTCCCTCTCCAGGCTGTGAGTCAGTAAGCAGTAAAAAATCCCGGGATTATCCTCTTGAGTTCAAAAAGTGAGTTTAGCTATTGAATATTAGCCTATTAAGATTATTTATAATGTAGCAATCTAGACGCAAAAATTTTAGGCAACTTCTAAGAAAAACATGATAAATTTATGTGGATAAAATTCAGACATGTTTACTTTCTACAATTAAATTACATTTATTTCAGCTAAATTCTATAAAATCAATTTAATGAAAGTATATAAATATATCTCAATTAAAATAGATAATTTTGTTTTGTTTTTTTACCCCCTTATTTGAAAGGTCAATCTTTTTTTTCTTTTTGCCAGACTGTGAAATGTATATTTACTAGCGCTGTTCTAAGCTTCATCTGTTTTTGTCTGAGCTCGTTTTTTAAATTTTCTTCTCAGCTCTAATCAGGGAAGAAGTTCGTCCCCAAGCTGTGCATCCATGAAAAGTGACAAATCCAGGGATTATCCTCTTGAGTTTAAACAGTAAGTTCATCAACTGAATATTAAGGCAAATTATAAAGCATACATAAATCTTCTCTATGTACTTCACAAAAAGTATGATAAATTATACAGTTCTCAATACAAATAAACAATTTCACCTTTAATTCTATAATAACATCTCACTATAATATAGATTGTATTAAGTCTGTATACATCTAAATACAGTCTAATACAATGATCAAATAAAAACAAGTTTATTATTATTATTATTTATTTATTTTACTTTTACTAAGAGGCACTGAGTTCCACAAAATCTTTCTATTTGTATTTTTTCTAGGTCTGATCAGGGAAGATGTCCCTCTCCAGGTTGTGTATCTATGAAAAGTGACAAATCTAGAGATTATCCTCTCGAGTTCAAACAGTGAGTTAATTTATTAAATATATACCAATTTATGATGCATCAATTCACAACAGAAGATATTTTGAGGCACTTCTCAAGACAACATGTTGAGTTCTTATACAGTGTCATAAAAAAGTTTAACTTAGATTTCTATAACCTAATATACTTTAGTTTATTGTTTTTTTGAGTTTGATGATGGGAATTGACAAAATGAAATGTTTACTGCTTGTTTGATAAATGATGACTGCATGACGTTTTTATGATGTAAAACACATTTCACCAACACCTTGTTGAGGAATTGTGCTCTGCACATAAACTTGGTTTAAGAATAGCATTTTCCTGATTGGCTTGTTGCTAATACAAACTGGCTCTAATGTTTTCTTTTAGGGATTTTGCTCCACTTTAATCTAAATGTTGTATTTGGAACTTTTTTTTCAAGGAGTCCAAGAAGTCCCTCTCAAAGCTGTGAATCCATAATAAGTGACAAATCTAGGGATTATCCTCTTGAGTTCAAACAGTAAGTTCATTTATTAATATTTACCAGATTTGTGAAGCCCACATAAGTCATCTCTAGACAGTTTACAAAACAATGTCTGAACCCTTTTAAATAAATTAAATTAATTCAATGTATTATTATTATTATTATTATTATTATTATTATTATTATTATTATTATTATTATTATATTATTAATTAATTTAATTTATTTATTTTTCAGCCAAAATAACTTAGTCTGTATTTTCTTTGTTCTCTTGCAGCTCTGACCAAAGAAGATGTCCCTCTCCAAGCTGTGAATCATTAAAAAGTGACAAATCTCGGGATTATCCTCTTGAGTTTAAACAGTAAGTTTATCAATTTCATACTAAACTAACTTAAGAAAGATATTCTGTAGACCCTTTAAAGAAAAGAATGGCACCAACTCACCATGTAAGATCTCAGCACACCTCTAGAAAACATGTTGATTTTTTTTTTATCTCTCTTGTGTTTTATTCATCCATGGGTATTAATTGTGTCTTCTCCACAGAAGCTACCAGGAAACAGTAGAGCATTTTACCATTCCTCAACAAAATCTGGTTCCAACATTTAAGGTTTGTATTAATGTTGAGGTGCACCTCTCACTGGCATATGTGGTCATCTTGGGAGAAATGGGATTTGTCTGTCATTTCTAACATAAACTTAATAGTCTTTCATTTCACAAAGATTCTAAGATTTAAGGACTAAATTTAAACAGTTCTGAACAAAGTCAGTTTTAGTTGGATCTTATATAAAGAACTTGTAGTTAAAACATGAGTCAAAATAAGTTTATATAAACTATTCATTTTGTTCATGTAGTTTTACAAGTCTATATTAGTTAGTTGGAAACATCCTGCAGGTATTTAGTATGGCTACTAAATTAGCTCTGATTAAACAAGGATGAAAAGTTATTTCCATTCATTTAAAAGTTTGTGTCTTTCCTTCACTGTTATTCACTGAGAGAAATAACTACAATCATAAAACTGTTTGATTCAAGCTTCAGTGTTACTCCAGGCAAGGCGTTTAACACAGACAGTACATGTCTTCATATTGGGGTATAACAGTGTGCTCAGTATGAGCATGGTTGAGTTAATGTGGCTCTGCTGTGAAAGTGCTATGAGCTTTCTGTAATTACAAGAAAATTATTATGTAATGTTAGTTCATTCACTTTGATAAAATGTTTAACCAAAAGGGTTCATTAATCAGCTTCTGAAAAGGAAAACAGATGATTAAAGAGAGAAAGTTATATTCTTTAGATTATGATGTTTATAGTCTGATCTTTTATAAATTAAGAAATGTAGCTGAGTTTCTTATTTTTATGATTTGAAGGTTTCATTGTAAACTGTTCTATCACAGATCCTCGAGGAGAACATTGTTGCTTTTATAAAGAATGAGCTGAAGAACTTCCAAAAGCAACAAGATCACAAAGAACAATGTGTGAGCCAAGAGGAGGATGTAGATGAGAAGAGGAGCAGCAAAGATGCTTTTCTTGCCATTGCTCAGCAGTTCCTAAAAAGGATAAAACAAGGAGAGGTGGATTCCTCTCTGTTGAACAGTAAGAAACGTTTAATTGCCATCTGGTCACTTCTTCTGAAAGACAGATTGGACCAGAAATGTGCTCATTAAACGCAAAGTATTTCTGCATCATCCTTAGAACTATATTATTTTATGAATAACTCTCATTTCATCAGCTTTTCTTATATAATATATTACAGCATGTTAAATGTTTCTATTACATGTTGAGACCGTATCTGTCAGTCAGGAACAAGCCAAGCCTCTTTCACACATCAGTCTCTTTGCTCTTAACTGACGGACTCGTCACAAACCTCCAGACACCCTGACTTCTACGGCCTGTACAGCCAATCTGCAACCAAGCATTACGGGACCAAATAAATCAGGAGCAGTGTTTTGTTCTGTTACTGCATTAGAACCACTTTTAACTGATATCTTACCTAAGAGGTAGGATGTTAGTTAAGAGAACTGGACCTGTCAAACCTGTTTGCTTTAAACAAACACGGAAGCTTTGACTTGTTTTTACATCTTGAACACACACTTACAAAAACAACACAAGATCAGTGTAATTGTTTGCTTTCCTTATCATTATTAATAGCTATTAAATCTATTTGAACTTTCAATTACATCTAAAGAAACTTTTGGAGACTAAACGAAAGAAACAGCTTTTTCCAAGATAGCATGACAAATTACTGCTGATATTCCCCAATGATCCTTTTTTCACTTTGGTACATGTTTCCTCAGTTCATGGAGTCTAAGAGTCAGTTTTTGAAACATGGGAATCTTGATGCTAATTCTGCAGAAGGAGGGTTATGAAACATCATGCAATGCTGCTTTCATGTAATGGCTTAAACCAGCTCTTCTGCTATGCTGTATGTGTTTTTTTTTCTGTTGCTAAGGTGCTGTTGTGAGTCAGTGTGCAGTGAAGAAAAAATCTCACCTGCCTGGAAATGATGAACTTTCTAAAGAACATGACATCCAGGCAAAACCAGAGAGGTAAACTGAGAACTTAAAAGCAAATTCTTTTCTTTTAGCAAATTTTGTAACTTAACTAAACGTTGGAGTCAGTGCGTGAATGATCCCAAAGCTGCAGGATCAAAAGTCTCCTCAGTTCATGCTTTGTTGGTTTAAAGTGTTTATAAAGTCTTAAGTAATGAACTCTCAGAGCAACAAACTCTGGATGATTTCTGGTCACAAAGATCCTGCTGAAGTGGTTTAGAAGGACATTAGTTGAGATCTGAACAAACAGTGAAAACAGTTTGTTCAGAAAACTCTCATCATGATGTTTTTTCTCCCTTATTTACAACAGCAAAAGGAACCATAAATACAGACATGAACACTTTAAAGCCCAAATAGACACCAAATAATATTTTTAACTGCTCTTACATGATTTATAAGCGACACATTAGATCATTCCAGGTTACAAATTTGCGTTGCACACTTAATTAAACAAAATGCATGTTTTTAGACTGTGAGAAGAACAGAGAGAACCCCGAGTTAATCCATACAAGCATAACACATTCATCTCTTTCAAATCCCTTTCTGTCTTTATCTGATCCAATATATGTCTTATTTATTTTAGGTCTAAACAGGAAATTACAAATTATCATTTTCCAAGCTACATGTCCAATACAAGTGACAAATTTATGTCATCAAACATGAAGTTTCTTGTAAATTTTTATGTTTTGAAATAAAAGACAAATAGTTTTAGGCCTTTGCTTATCAGTGTTTGCTAATTTGGGTTGATTACATCCAATTAATTCTAATAAATAATTTCTCCATAGAGTTCACCAGAAACTGTTGGAGGACTTCATCACTCATCAAACAAACTTCAAGGTTAGTAGATCTGTAGCTGCACTCACAAGCAGTTTACTTTTCTAATCACATATTGGTTTGATTCTTATTTGTTTCAGTACGCTGGTGTTATGACAATATCTATAGAATAAAAGTATTCTATAGGTGTTTATCCAGTAAGTGTTGCAATTACAGTTATTGAATGCTAATTTATAATTTCAATTTTATGATATGTTTTCACAGATTCTTGAAGATGATATTTTACTCTTTGCAAAGAATGAGCTGCAAACTTTCTGTAAGATTTTAAGTCAAGATTTCTCTGAATCCTCTGAGAGTCAAGAGCTGGAAATGGATGAAAAGGGAATCATCAAGAAGGCTTTTTTGAAAATCACTCTGGATTTTATGAGGACCATGAAGCAGGAGGAGCTTGCTCACACTTTGCTAAACAGTAAGATGGTTGTAATACATTTACTTATACATGTGTTTGTCTGTGTGTTCTTATTGCAAAACTATGAAATCCCCATGAAATACATTGAGATTAACAGTAGCAACAGTAGCAAACACAAAGCCAGAACACGTTTAAAGCACAAAATCACAAATATTTTTTCTTTTCTTGTCATATTATTTATGCAAAAGAAAGTGTTTCAGGTCATATCCATAAATGTACATGTTCCTAAATTACAAAATCTGCTGTCGTTTTGTTTTTCAGAGAGTGTTGTAACCTTATCTCATCATACACTCAAATCTAATCTGAAGAATAGGTTTGGTTACGTGTTTGAAGGACTGGACAAGGCAGGACATCCAACGCTTCTGAACCAGATCTACACCGAGCTTTATATCACCGAAGGAACCCCAGCGCAGGTCAACTGCAAACATGAAGTGAAGCTGATCGAATGGGCACTCTTGCGACCAACTAAACCAGAATTAACAATTAGACGTGAAGACATCTTTAAACGCTCAACAGGAAGAGATAAACCAATCAGAACAGTTATGACTGAGGGAGTGGCTGGCATAGGGAAAACAGTCTTGACAAAAAAGTTTGCACTGGACTGGGCTGAAGGAAAAATTTACCAGCACATCCAGTTCGTTTTTCCATTGTCCTTCAGAGAACTAAATATGTTGGAGGAAAAGTTCAGTTTGGTTGAACTTATTCATCTCTTCTTTCCTGAAATCAAAGAAGCGGGAATTCACACTTTTGAAGAGTTCAAAGTTTTGTTCATCTTTGATGGTCTGGATGAGTGTCGACTTCCTCTGAACCTGAAAACCAAAGAGGTCCTTACAGATGTGACAGAGCCAACATCATTAGATGTGATGCTTACAAATCTTATCAAGGGGAAATTACTTCCCTCAGCTTACATTTGGATAACAACTCGACCTGCAGCAGCCCATCAGATCCCTCCTGAGTTTGTTGACCTGGTGACAGAAGTGAGAGGATTCAATGATCCTCAGAAGGAGGAGTACTTCAGAAAGAGATTCCCAGAGGAAGAGGAAAGCAGAAGAATCATTTCTCACATCAACTCATCAAGAAGCATTTTCATAATGTGTCATATCCCTGTCTTCTGCTGGATCACTGCCACTGTTCTGGAGGACGCCATTAAAACCAATCAGGAAAGAGACTTGCCCAAGTCCCTGACAGAGATGTACGTCTATTTCCTGGTGGTTCTGTCCAAAGTAAAAAATATCAAATATAAGGGAAGATCAAACATTGATTCCTTCTGGACTACAGAGACCAAGGACACAATTCAGTCATTGGGGAAGCTGGCGTTTGAGCAGTTAATGAAAGGCAACCTGTTTTTCTATGAATCTGACCTGACTGAGTGTGGCATTGATGTCAGAGCAGCCTCAGTGTATTCAGGGTTGTTCACAGAGATCTTCCAAGAGGAGAGAGGATTTTTCCATGAGAATGTTTTCTGCTTTGTCCACTTGAGCATTCAGGAGTTTCTGGCTGCTCTTCATGTTCATCTGACATTCACCAACACCGGAATCAATCTGCTGGCAGGAGAGGAATCAGCTCCGACCACCTTTGAGGATTTTCATCAGTGTGCTGTAGACAAAGCTGTGCAGAGTCCAAACGGACATCTGGACCTGTTCCTTCGCTTCCTCCTGGGTCTCTCACTTGAAAACAATCAAACTTTCCTCCAAGACCTCATTACAGAAAAGGGATCAGAAAGCAGCTCCAGTCAGAATACCATACAGTACATCAAGAAGAAGATTGGGGAGAACGTCTGTATTATGAAGAACAACAACCTATTTCACTGCCTGAATGAGCTGAAAGACTGTTCGCTAGTAGAAGAGATCCGAGCACTTCTAAGACCAGGGAGGCTGCCGGCGGACAAACTGCCACCTGCCAAGTGGGCAGCCCTGGTCAACATCATCTTGTCTTCAACGGAAAGGCTGGACGAGTTTTACCTGAATAAATACTTTGAATCAGACAATGCTTTGACTGGCCTGCTAACAGTGATTGTAAACTCCACTAAGGCTGTGTAAGTTGATGGACAGCATCACATTCACAATCAATATAAATACTCCAATGAATTATGTTGACCACCTGGTGAATATTGTTATTTTAGGTTGAGTTGCTGTAATCTGACAGACATGAGCTGTAGTAGCTTAGCTTCTGCTCTCCAGTCCAAATGCTTATTGCTGAAGGAATTGGATGTCAGTAACAACGACCTGAA
This sequence comes from Poeciliopsis turneri, assembly GCA_922788865.1. Taxonomy (NCBI): domain Eukaryota; kingdom Metazoa; phylum Chordata; class Actinopteri; order Cyprinodontiformes; family Poeciliidae; genus Poeciliopsis; species Poeciliopsis turneri. The sequence goes on along the minus strand of CAKLNU010000640.1, from coordinate 2,929,271 downwards.
AGACTCAGGAGTGAAGCTGCTGTGTGAAGGTCTGCGAAGTCCTCACTGCACACTGGAAACTCTCAGGTCAGTATTACTCTCAGGTCGTTTCAAATCAAAATATAGTGTTAATCAATATGTATATATAAGACAGATAGTAAAACTGTCACAACTCAATGACACCAATAACAAATCAAACCATGTTAAATAGCACAGTCATTCTTCTAAAAAGCATTTCAAAATGAATGCATGCCTTTTTTATGTAAAGCCTTTCAGGCTGTCTGATCACAAACGAAGGGTATGCAGATCTGGTTTCATCCTTGAAGTTAAACCCCAGCCACTTGAAAAAGTTGGATCTGAGCTACAACCATCTGGAAGAATCTGGAGTGAAGCAGTTTTCTGCAGGACAGAAGGACTTACATCTGGCATTGCAGACTCTCACGTATGAATCATTTATAGCTTATATGCATTATAATTTGCTTTGAGGTATTCATGTCCTTTTATATTAATATAAAATGTTCTGATTGTTACTGCTGGGGTTTGTTTTAGGATTGAGCCAAGTGGATCACAGTTCTTAAAACCCGGTCTGAGGAAGTGTAAGTATGAAAGGAAAGCCTTTACAGAAAACATCCATGCCTGTGCAAAAACAAATAAAAATCAACAGAAAGAGCTTACTTAACATTTCATACAAATACTTACTAAGCATCAAGAACTGTTAAAAGATTGAGCAGATAATGAAATGTTTTCTTTCCATCAGATGCCTGTGAACTCATGCTGGACCCCAACAGCACTCATAAAAACCTAATACTGTCAGATAACAACAGAAAAGTGACAGTGGGAGAAGAGCAGCAGCCTTATCCTGACCACCCAGAGAGGTTTGATGTCCTTGAACAGCTGCTGTGTACTGACGGTCTTACTGGGCGCTGTTACTGGGAGGTTGAGTGGAGAGGAAGAGTTCACATTGCAGTGACATACAGAAGAATCAAGAGAAAAGGAGAAAATTATGACTGCGGTCTTGGGAAGAATGATGAGTCCTGGAGCTTGCTGTGCTCTGATGGTGGTCACTCTGGCCTGCACAAAAATGAAATGGCTTCCATCAATGGAGCCCCGTCAAACAGAATAGGAGTTTACCTGGACTGGCCTGGTGGCATTTTGTCCTTCTTTGCAGTGTCGTCTGGAAAAATAACCCACCTTCATACCTTCCATGCCAAGTTCACAGAGCCGGTGTATCCAGCTTTCAGAATCACCACTGAGCCAAAGGGTTCGTCTTTGTTTTTCAGCCACATTTTGTAAATGTGTTATAGATTCTTATAGATTCCATGTGAAAACTTGAGAGAATTGCCTGTTACATCCAGTCCTTTGGCCAGAGCGAATAGCTCTGAAATCCTCTACACTTTAAAACAAACATACCTTGATTAATTCTCATCAACTTGTTGTTTGTACTAAATGGGGTCAGATGCATAGCCTTGTAGGTCTGATTAATCCTGGTGCACAGAGTTAAATTTGATAGCAGGTAGTAGTCGTGGTCAAATCAAGTCTTATAGATAGTGGTTGACTTAATAAAAATATAGCACTGCATTCTCTTTCTCCACCAGCTATGCAAAGTTATTGTAAACAAAACAAACGTTTTTGGGGGTGGGAGGAGTTGTGTCTTCTTTACACTTCAGGTTTTCTGTACCTTCCAACAAGATTGTATTTAGATTTTTGTCTTGATATTTGTTTTTGTTTCAAGTTGCTAGTAAGAAAGTCACACAATAAACAAAACTGATCATGTTCAGAACAAAAGATTTATCTTTGTGACGTATCTTTTACAGATGGAATTTTTTTGATTAAATACAACAGTCTCATGTTAAGTTAATCTGTTGATTTGAGACTAATAATGATGACTTGATTTTCAGTAAGCAGAGAAGAAATCAAGTGATTGAAGACTTAATGTATGTATGAAGAAATGTAAAGATTTTCAATTGAAGAAATAAATGCTTCCAAATATCCATGTAATATTTTGTCTTCTGATTCAAAATTCTTCCAGTGTGCAACCATAAAATATTTAGATCATTGTATTTTATTATTTAGCTACGTCAGTTTACATTTTCTGCAGACTTACTAACAGAATGTTTGCTGCAATCAGATGTTTCTTCTTTGTACGTTTAATCTTTTCATATTGATAATCATAAAGTCTATGTAGTAGTGAAGACTTCTTCCTCAAATTATTGAGTCAGTCGGATGTTTTTTGTCAGGTACTGAAATATTTTTTCAGGTTTGAGGAAATAAATTATTTTTAATAATAGATCAGTAAACCCATACATGTGAGTTATGACCATAGAAGCATTAATAAACTATTAGCCGACTTCAGGGAGAACGACACAATATTTTACATGCTTTATTTCAAATCTACTGAGGTGTTATGGAGTTTGATGAGTTCTGCTGATCCTCAGATTATGGCAGCTTTCATGAACTGGAAGAGAAACAAAATAAATACACAAATAATGTCAACTGAATAATTATATGGAGAGTTTCTGTAAAATAACACTATGGAGACAAAATACAACTTTATTAAATTCCTTCTTTTTTGGCCCTTAGTTGTTATGACATTAATGTAAATACCCAGTAAATAATAGCTGATGTCACAATTTTAAATCCTTTGTAAATAGGTTTAACAGTCAATTTTTTTAAATGAACTAAAAAGCTAATTTAAGCCAATTAAATTAGGATATTGATTGCTTCATCGATATTCTTCATCAAAAAGAACTTTGATGAAGGAATGACTGATCTCCAATCATCATATTTGAAATCTGTAAGATTGTAAATATTAGGTGGTAAAATCTACCAGAGATACAACTGATTTTCCAAAAAACAAAAGACTCTACTCACCTGGTTGAATGAGAAGCTTGCAACCCTGCAGTCACATGAGAGATTCAGCAGATGAGCCTGGAAACGATCTGAGAAAAGAAGCAACAATCGAAAATTCACTCCAAATCTTCACTGTGTAAATGACATGTACCCTACTGTTTCTTAGAAAATGATGGAAAACAAACATCATTTGCACCTTCATGCACACAAAAGCCAAAACATAATCAATACCAAGTGTTGCAACACAGAAGATTTTAAAAGTTTTTATGAAAGTACCTTTAAGGATTTTAAGTTTTGTCAGGGCTGCAACATAATTGTCATAGTTAACTCCACCTTGGGAGCTGTATTCAAGCCAAAGTGCTCTGAAGGTTGCCTCATCTAAATTGAAATCTGCAAGGTAGAGAGCAGAAATTAGTAAAATAAAAACAACTGCAAATTTGAAAAATATGCAACAAATGTGGATGTTTGTTGTGGAAAAAATCCTATTTTGTGTAGGTACTTACTTCAAGAAAAATGTCCAATAAATGCCTATTGGCATTTATACAAATGCCAGTAGCTTACATTTAATTGTTACATTTGACACTGGAGGTGTAACAGCACAGCTAGAAATATATTTCCATTCCTGATATCTGTGTTGCACCAATATTAGGGAATTTTATTTATTTATTTATTTGCTGCACATTTTGCACATGATAATAATGAACACATGACATACCATGGGAAGCAACCACCTTTTTCATTTGGGTTTGTGTGACAGTAGATGGACCCCTGCTGTCATAGTTTCCCAAATATTCTCTCCTGATTCCAGCCACATAGTGCTCCAGTTTGAAAAACTCTACCACATCCAGGTCTCCAGTTTTATCTTCCTGAAAGTGTCAGTTAAAGAACAGAAAAACTTGTCATGTTCAAGACTGTGGCGAGAATCATTTGGTGAGGGTCTTACATGTATTTTCTCCCAGTTATGTCAGCATAGCTTGTCTAGTCAGTAGAAAAACACAAAATGATTTAACACAACCATCAGCAGAAACAGCTTCTGTTCTGAAGCGGCCATCTGCCATGACAGACTGGAGATTCGAGAAGACAGAGAAGAGACATAAAAAAGACAGAAGAACTGATGTAGGAATATTTTCTATAGTAATAACAAGTAAAAGGTGAATAGCAGGAGAAGGCCGCATTTAATTGTTGGCAGCATTACCTCAGTTACTGCCCTCTTCAAGAAACTATCACAGCTAAACTAGTGGATTTGAATATAGTAGCAGCAGTTCTAGGCTCCCCCACACAATGGCGCTCCTTCCTCTTTTCATTATCCGGAAAACAGCCACCATATGGAAGAATAAAAGAACAAAGCAATGACAACCCTCAATCCTTCTAACCATTGTCAACCCGTTTAATGTATGGCTCCAATAATACCAAAATAAAATCAACATTTATGCAAAAGAAAAAAAAATCCAGAATATTAATTTCAAAAGGATACATCCATCAGCACCAACAGCAGGTGTGCAGTCTTGAGAGTAAGAGCTTTTTTAAACAATGGGGAGGAACATTAGTAACATATTCCTATTCTATATATGCAACATTGCTAAACTTTGAATATAAACTTACATTCGCCGCGGACTGTGTAGCCACCAGCATTCAGTTTAGCAAGAACCTCTTTATCACTTAGCATCTGAAGGAAAACAAACAATGAACACAGTAATACACATATGTGTCTGATGAGGCTTATTTGTTAGATTAAAAGTACCTATTAAAAATAATATCCTAAAAGCTTGTGTTAAATAGACTTCACTAAGCCAACATTTCTGCATAAAAATTAAAATAAAAATTATAATGGTCAGATATAATATTTTCATTTTAAATGTCATGTTTTTATTGATTGTATTTGGATAATCATCATAGCTAACAGAAACAAAGGCTGTCACATATTCTTCTGTGCTATTTAGCTTAAATATCCACAATTCACTTCTCTCAGGAAGTTAATGTCCATACAGCAAACAGCTGTGTTCTCAATCCACATTTAGAATAGGATTTTCTTTACAGTTTACATCCAAGAATGTAACAAAAAGGATTTTTAAAAATTACTAAGGCAGTCTTACCTCCTTTGTGTTTTCTTCCTGAGGAAGAAAGAGAAAAAAATTAACATGCAAAATATGAAAATCCATTCTTTAGGTCAACATTTTTAATATTTAGTATTTATTTCTTACAGATATGCATGATTCCTCTGGGAATGCATGACATTGCAGCTCATTTGGCCAGGAGACACCAAAACTGTTCATGAAACCCTCACAGTTCCTTCTGGCTTTTTCACAAAATGACCTGCAGGGACGCAGAACTTGCCCCTCCACACACTCCGGGGCATACACCCTGCACAGAAACAGCTGTATGTCTGCTGAGCAGACGGTCTGCACAATAGAGCTGAAGAAAGACATCTTCATGACGGCCTCCCGCTGACTCGTGTGGCCTAGAAGATTAGGGACGATGGTCTGGTTGTAGGACAGGCGCTGGCACATGGGTATGGTGATGGGCTCACACATCTTGTCACTGCTTCTCATTCCATACTGCACATACAAATACAAATTGATGGTTTTTTTGTGTGCACTCCTGCTTCAATAAGCAAAACATTTCTCATTTATATTAGATAAATAAATCCCTGTTGTTCACTTCTGGCTCTGCCCTGTAGTAATACCAGTATGTATTTAGTTACATGTTTAAGAGGGTTCAAATAGGCCGTCTTATTTGGAATAGGACTATTTGAAATTTAGTAGAAAACCAGCAGACATACCTGTTCACATGACTCTGTGGTAAACGCTTCACATTTAAGGTTTTCAGGCCAGTTTAAGCCAAACCTGTTCATCAGCGGCTCACAGCCGGATCGAGCCTTCTCACAGAGCGTCCTGCAGGGAGTTAGTTCCTTCCCAGACTCACATTTGGGAAGGTAGACAGAGCACAGGAAAGGCTTCAAATGAGCAGAGCATTCAAGCTGCACAAGAGGTGTAAAGTGATCTAGCGCCAGATTTGCCTCGTCCTGCGTTTTGTGGGCAAAACTGTTGGGCAGAAATACTTCTGTGTAAGACATGTCTTTGCAGAAAGGAGCAGTCATGGTCTGACATGTTCCAAGAACGACAGAAGACTGGAAACATAAAGAAATATGTCAACATCAAGATTATTTTCATTATTTCATTGTAAGCAATGCTTTTTTTTGTAGATTCAGTGGAAGCAAAGGAATAAATTTCCCATTTATGAAATAATTTCCATAAAAACAAATCCTAATGACAGTGAAATGGGAGCCTTACCTCTTCACATGACTCTGTGGTAAAGGACTCACACTTTAAGGATTCAGGCCATGGGAAACCAAAACTGCTCATCAGTCTCCCACAGCCTGAGCGGGCCTTTTCACACAGGGTCCTGCAGGGAGCCTGAGGTCTTCCTAACACACATTTAGGTGTGTAGACTGAGCACAAGAAGGGCTTAAGGTGAGGAGAGCATTCAACCTTTATAAGTGGGAGAAACTGATTAATTGCCAGGCCTGCCTCTTGTTGGGATTTGTGGCCTAGAATATTGGGCAGAATAGTGTTTGTGTAAGACACATCTTCACAAACAGGGACTGTGATTGGCTGACATGTTCCTGGTGGGGCTTGTGTAACAGGGACAGGTGGACCCTGGAAGCAAAAAAAAAGAGGAAATTATAAATCATCTATCCATCCTCATCTTCAGCTTTGGTGATTGTCATTAGTGTCACATTTTCTAATTTTCTTAGCAGAAAACAGGTTTAGATTGCTTCTTATTTAAAAGTAGGGTCCTAATTTTGAACTGATCATTCATGATTATAACTTTTTCACTCGGGCATATGTCAATCAATTTTATTGGGAGTTTTTGTGATAGGCCAATACAAAGTAGCACATACTTGTGATCTGGAAGGATAATTATACCTTGTTGTTTTTGTACAAATAAACATCTTAAAAGCATGCATGTCAGATGAGTCTGGTTTGAAGCCAGCTATTGTACATTGGCTCAGAGAGCGTGTACAGATCATTAGTGTAAGTCAGACTATAAAATAAATTTCTACATTTGAGCATCTCACAGAGCTCTGTTCAGTCCATCATTTAACAGTTTAAATAGTTTTGCAACAATGACCTGCCATCCTCCAAAACTTGAACAGGAGTAAAATGGGTGTATAATGTGTATTATGTATTTTCCAGGCACAAAGGATCATTTCATAGCACAATAAAGCAACTATGTTACCTTCTGTTGTTATAAAGATTTTGTATATATGAAACATAACTTAAAACTTTGACTTTGCAAATTCGCGCCTTGAAATTGGCCTCTATCTGTGTTGAAGAAACTCTTACTCTTCTGACACTTCAGCACATCATCACAACAATGCTCCTCCATCATGCCATTTATGACTGATCTGAGGGGTACTGTAGTAGCTCAGCAGATATGTAGTTCCACCAGGTGTTTGTTAATTGCCAGTCTGCTGCAGCTAGTCTGTAGAAGCAGAGAAGGTGCTCTGTGATGTGGAAGCTCAGAAGCTTAATAAAGAAATTTCCATTTGAGGTATGCAAACATAGGAGAGGAAGTGCTCTGATGAAATCTGGCCAAATGTGAACTTTATGATCTGCATACTAATTACCACTGCAGATCACCCTAAAAATAACATCATGCTGTGTGGATGTTTTTCATCATATGGGACAGAGAATCTGGTCAGAGTTGATGGGATTGTGAATGGAATTAAATAAAGGCAAATCTGGGTAGAAAATGTTTTACAGGTAGCAAAAGACTTGGTACTGTATATAAATGTAAACCACGCCTTCCTATTTTTTTGTGGTTAAAGAATGAAATGTATTCTTTCAATTTCACAATAATGTGCTTCTTTGTGTTAGTCTATCTCATAAAAAAAACTCTAAAATACATTGATGCTTGTTTAAGTGTAAGGTGCATGAATACCTTTGACAATAGGATTATAGTTACTCATTTATAATTTGCAAAACTTCAGGCATCTTTATGGTTTACTACAGCCAGTACATTAGAGCACAATTGTGATTAAGTTTAATGTGCTTTAAAATTTCATCTGCAAACTAAAACAAAATTACTTAATTTATTAAACTAACTCACTAAAGAAATTAAAGAGCTACATAATTGTTTAGTTTTGTAATTGAATAAAATCCTCTATAGAGTTAGAACTATTTAGAAATGTTTGATATTTACCTGAACACAGTCAGTCAGTGGAAGACTTTCACACCGAAGCGTTGTTGGCCAAGAGAGTCGTTTAGTTCTTAAGACAGGCTCACAATCCTTTTTGACCTTTTCACAAAGAGCCCGGCATGGTTTCACTCGACTTTCATCCCCTGAGCCACATTCAGGCACGACGACACGACACATCAGGATGTTGACATGTGGGGAACAGCCCGTCTGCACAATCTGGCCAATCTGATGCACGCTGAAGCCCTGGACTCCATTTGGATAACGAGTAGTTTTGTATCCCACACTTTGACAAAAGTTGGTTGTTAGCGGCTTGCAGCTTGAACTGTCATCTCTCCCAGAGTGCACCTGCTGAAAAACGTGCATGCACAAAACCACTAAGAATAAAAGCTTCATGATTCTTGACAACAGCCAGTATTCCAAAACTTCAACTCAGTGTGCTGCTTTTATTGGGAGGTGGAGAAAGAGTCTACCAATGGACGTTTTACAAACAAGGTGCTCGTTTAAGACCACAGGTCACGAAACAAAACGATACTCAACATGCAATAAAAACAAAGCTGTCTCACAGCAGGTGGTCGGTTCTGGGAAACGTCAAGCCGACTGACCAAAATCCGTGAAGAATGCTCAACATCTGGTTGTGATTGAGATGCTTCTGAGTCACCACTCTGCAGAAAAAAATGGGTGGTTAGAGCCTGGCTGCTAAAAGTTGGCACAAGAAAGATGAAGAAGTTACTGACTTTTTACAGAGAATAAATTACATCAACTATTTACAATAAGACGCTTAAGCTACACAATTGCCTTCCCAAAATCCCTTTTTCAGGTTCAAATTTCAAATGTAAACCTAAATCTCCTAATTTGACTTAATTACCTTCATTTTCTACAAATCATGAATCAACATGATGCTCACTTTGGCCTCCAATTCAGAATTTTGGTAAAGAATTTTGCTTTCTTTTATTCTGTCCTGGTAAAAGCATCTCTAATTTAAAATCAACAACAATTAGGTTTGTAAAATCTGAACAAAACAATCCTCCACAACCTACAGATGGTTTAAAGAACAGATTGTAAATTTTGATACATTTTATTGTGATTGTAAACGTTTGAGAACAAAGAAATTTTAATTCTTTGGCCAGTTTTTAAAGCAACATCCAGATCCAGTCATAAATGCCAGTCTAAGAATCATCAAATAATTTCATGGATCCCCACTAAATCCAGCTGATCAATAGTCAAGACAAATCAATTTAAACATAATGGATATGAATATACATGTTTTGTACATAAATACTTCAGAATAATGAATAACTTCTGTAAAACCAAATATTTTTTATTTCTCTTTTTTCCAGAATGTAAAAATATAAAATTACAAACTTTTGCAAACTTTTCAAGACTGTGTAGAAACCTTGCTTAAAACAATGATCCAAGGTTAACATGGTTTCTGTCGGTTGGGAGGCTCACAATTGAAAACATCTTTATCAATAAAAACTATTTTGGAAGCCTTGTTTAACATGAAGCACAAAACACAATTTGATAAATGAAAGTCCAACCAAAAAAAATTAAAAAGTGGAATAATAGAAAGTTCAAACAATCAAAATTTCAACTAAATTTTGAACTATAGTTATGATTGATCCAACAAGCTCACCTTTTTACAAGACTCTGTTGTAAAAGATTCACACTTTAAGGACTTGGGCCACTGAAAGTTATATGAGCTCATCAATGGAGTACATTCAGACCGTGCCTGTTCACAAAGTGTTCTGCAGGGTAGCTGGAGTTTTGCTGAGACACATTGTGGTGTGTAGACTGAACAGAGGAATGGCTTCAGGTGAGGAGAGCATTGCACTTTCACAAAGGGTGTAAACTGGTGTATTTCCAGGCCTACTTCAGCTTGGGTTTTGTGACCTAGTCTATTTGGCAGAATGGTCTCATTGTAAGGCAAGTCAGAGCAGAAAGGGACAGTGATTGGCTCACATGTTGCTGGAGGAGCTTCAGTCACAGAATTGTTTTCACCCTGTTAGAACAAAAAATATGATCATCTTAAAATGTATTACAGTGTTAGTTGTGATAAAAAAAAAAAAAAAAAAAAAATATATATATATATATATATATATATATATATATAAGTTTTTGGATTAGAACTAAAATAAACTCTAGACAAAAGGGGAGTTAGGAACAAGTTAAGGATCTTGGAATGAGTATTGGTATAATTGGGATGATGGGATGATGGACTTTGCTGGGTGGGGTGTATAATTGGAAGGAGTACTTCTTAACTGCTTTTCCTGGCCCCATCTTGTGCAAACATTTTTAGTTATAAAAATGATGGCCTTCAGATTAGGGCCAAGAAGCAAGTGGTGAAATCTTCAACACCCTTGTTGATCAAGAGTTTGAATATAGTCATGCAAAACCACATTCATAGCAACATTTCACATTAAAACAAATGCCCATGAATGCCCCCGGAACAAGGATGGGCGTGGCTGGGAGCTGGGCATGAGGCACAGTTCTTCCCCCCCCCATGCCTCTGCACCAGTACCAGTTTGCAAAGGACTGGCGATGTAGGGATGGTCTTGGGATATATGGCAGTGTTGCAAAGGTTGGGTAGGAATGTTGGTGAGATGTTGCTTGTTCAGGGAGCTGACCACATCATTGTGGTGAGTTCTTGACTGTTGACCTCTATGCTTCTCATGGATATATTGGGCCAGTTGTGGACAGCAGGGACAAAGCCATCAGCTGGGAGAATAGTATGCTCTCCCTCCTTTGGTCTCTCAGAGTTCCAGACATGGTGGGGGCTGATGCCTGACCACCAGGTTGATAACAGGTTGGATAGTCTTGCTCTGGTGCATTAGGTGAATGTCTTGCCAGCAGGATGACTGAGTTCTAGTTTGGTCTGCACTGGAGGTGTGGGTGTGTTGCTGAACTGGAAGATTTAATGCCCTGCATCTCTCAGTTCACCTTTTTGGCCTATAGCTATCCTATGGAGGTATGTGGTTAGACATGCATCTGTTGCAGCCTTCAAGAGGAAAGGTCATCTGTTCTTTTTTGCACTGAGTGTTACAAGGTTTATACTATTAATGAGCTCACTATTCTAATAACTTTACATCTCCAGGTGATAAATTCTGATTGATTTAATCAAATTAGTCATGCAATGACAATACCACCCACAACACTTGTCTCTACCTAAAGAATAATTTGCCATGGTGTTTTTTATAAAGACTTATCAACGCTATGTTGAATGATGCCTTTGTTCCCTTTTCAACACATCTGAGTCAAATGTCTTAATTATATCATTATGTTCTGCAGAGCCCTGACGATAATCAATCTAATTCAGATGTGGAACAGTGATGCATCTAAAAGTTACGAGGACAGCAACTCCTGAGGAATGGAGCTGAAGACCCCTGGCATAAAGTGATGTCTCACATTTCATGAACCACAAAGTTAAAAATGGTAAAGAAGTTATTAATTTTGAAAACTCTGTTTGTGCCTCCTACGAACTTAAAGTGAAAACTTGAGCAACTAACCTGCACACAGTTAGAAACTGGTAATGAGTCACACCGGAGCCTCGACGGCCAGAACAACCATTTTGCTCTTAGAGTGGACTCACAATCCCTCTTGACCTTGTCGCACAGTGCTCGGCATGGCTTCTTCTGGCTTTCATTTTCTGAACCGCATTCAGGTACAACAACGCGACACATGACCGTGGCGATATGTGGTGAGCAGGCGGTCTCCACCATCTTACCAACTTGGTACAGGCTGAACCCCTGGGCCCCGCTTGGGTAAGGAGTCGAAGTATATCCCAAACCTTGACAGAAACTGGATGTTACTGGCTTGCAGGTTGTCCTGCCATCTGTCTTGGATTGTGCCTGCTGCAGAAACAGCAGGAAACAGGTACACACCAAAAAGAAATGCCTCATGGTTCTCAAACAAAGTCCTGGACTGTTTTAAAGCTTTTGGGTGGGTTGTACTGGCATGCCCTTGCTTTTTAGGAGGAGGAGTACAAATTCAGTAATGTTTTTTTTTTCTTTTACATTATGAGCAATGATTTAGGAACACTAGTAAAATATACATCAAAATGATCCTAAAAATAAAATAATAGTCACGCTGGCCTCTCTGAAGTATTCAGTCTAAATGCTCGAGAGAGTTGTGGCATGTAGCACATCTGCTTGTAATAATATGCTTTGTGGATGAAGAAAGGTGTTAAACATTTGTTCCATAAATCAGTATTTCAGTAGAAAAATAAGGAACCTTTGGTGTTATGAAAAATAAGTTTTTGCTCAGGAACAGCAAGAGCATTGTGGGGGGCAGTTTTAACAAATGGAAACCAAATGTGGTCTTCTTTGTCTCAAAGACCCTTTAATCATTATTAATAAAATCAAATCAGAAGGCTTGAATAATATAAAATGTTAATGATGAACACGTAACATTTGGAGAATGTGTTTTAAAGGTCAGCACATCTTTGTCATGTGGTTATCGTTAAGTAAGCATGAGAGATGCAGAAGTGAAAGGCTTGTTGTTGTTTCCACATAAAGTCCACTTAGAGTACCAAGACTTCTCAATTCAGAAAGTGCATAAAATATTTACACAGTCATGTTAAAAAGCCAGGTTTGTGTAATGGATAAAAAAAAAAAAAAAAAGAAAAATTACTTTCTTCTATCTTTAACATATGTCTACCTTCTACATATGTCATATTATTCAACTAATAAAAAATAGTCTATTTTCCATTTTGGAGTACGAAGTTGGGAAAAATGACAGAAGCCTTTTATTCAAAAGAAGATGGCCTGGATAAAATGTCTCAAAATCTCATGGAAGAATCAGTTATGGTCTAATGAAACCAACCTTGAACTTTAGGCCAAATGGTCAAGCACACCAGTATCACCAGAAGACACCATAGACCTACACTAACATCCAGTGGTGGCGCCATCAAACTATGGAGCTGCATTTTTCAGAAGGTGGAAGACTTTTTGGAAAATAGAATGAAATCATTGACATGATTCAAGCCTAAACCTTCAGGTTCGAGCCCCAAAGTTGAAGATGAAGACGTATTCTATTTGCACATTACTGAGTCCAATCATACATCAAAGTCACTAAAACAATGGCTGCACTATATTATGAAAGTTCGGGCCTAACCAGGATTCAAAAAAAGCCTGAGATTAATTAAGAAGGTTATTCAACAAATTATTCATTTCTGATTGTTCACACTTTCGCAGGTTCTTAAACTTTTTATTTTTTCCCCTGATTCTCTTGAAGAGAATTGTTTGTTATTATTAACAAACAATTGCAAATCAATTCAGAAAGTTTTGAAATACTTTCTCTGTTTTAGGTCATGACAGCATTTTTAACAAGGCTGAGTAGACTTTTTATATCAATTTCACATTACATAAGTATTATTTTATGGAATACATATAATTTTTTTCATTTGTTTTATTGGAATGAGCAGTATAAAAGCTTTCAGTTTTCAAGACACAGATTGCAGTTGCGGTTTGGCGAGTTCCAGGTGATGGAGCCCACCTCTAACGCAACAGGAAGAATTGTTGTCTTTACCATTTCCAAAAACTCTCTAAACTGAAACCCAGGAAAAGCTTTAGGTGTTTCTAACTAAACTAATATGCGTGAGTTATCTCTTTTTGTAAGTATGTGGTTTTATGTGTTATATAAGAAGAAAAGGAAAAGCATTATGAACTGATAACTGTACATTTTAATTACAGATTCCAAAATTATTCAAATACAACATCTGTTAAACAACACAATTTTGAAAACTAGATTTTAAATTGTTTCACAAACTTTTCTGTGTATGTTATTTTATATCAGAGGCTCCTTTTTTGTGTGTGCTTAGGTTTCAGTTCAGAGCGTCCAGATGTCAGTGGGCAACAGTTGGTTGTGATTAAACCTTTTGTTGTGTGTAAGAGCTGAGGGGTAAAAATGGGTTGCAGAAAGTTGGCACAATAAATCAAACTTCAAGATGGAACATTAACAAAGCAACAGAGATTACCAATTGTTTGCACTCCAAGTAAGTAAACAAAGTACATAATTTTTTATTTTTTAAACCATCCAACATGTGAAACCCTGCTAAATTCAGTTTTCTTAAACAAGATGGCCTTTGAGAAGATGATGGTGGAGTTACTTGATGAAAGAAGGCAGATTTAAAGATTGCAAAAGACCCCAAAACATTTACTAGTGAAAGAATGAATCACACAATTACATAAAAGTGGAAATTATGTTTGACGACAAAGCTCTGAGGAAATGCGCACATGAACATACCACTAACTGCTTTAGTGTCGCCAAGGAGCAAGTACTTAAAACAAGGGGGTCCACAATGTGGTTGAAGGGCCATTTGCGGCCTTCTGAAAGATTTTGTTTGGCCTCCATCCACAATTCAAGAACAGAGCAGCTCTGTCCTTCAAGCACAAGCAGTTGATGCAGACAAACGCTTTGAAATTCCTGCAGACAAATTAAACCATGAAATTGCAATAGTACAACAGAAAGTATTGGTAGTTTTATTAACCTTCTTTTTATATTTAATGCACCGAAAGTGTATTAAATGTTCTTTTTGCTAAATGTAATAAGAACAGGCCTCACAATAAGTGGAAATTATCTGCCTTTCTTTTAATAAGGACATTGCGTCCAATAGTTTTTATTTGTTGGGTCAATATGTTTTACAAATCCCTTTCTAATAAAAAGTAGTACTTAGATGCATGAAAATCACGCATGTTCAGTAGGTTGTTTGGTAGATAAAAATAAAAGCTGTCCATTGAAATGTACAGCTTTCAAAATTTATTTTGAAAGCTGTACACAAAAATGTGTTTTTGTGGCCGGTGAGCACCTTCAACTTGATTTTTGCCTTCATTGCAAAGAGTTTATACACTGCTGAACCAAGCATACTCTAAAAAAGAAGTCTAGCTGTTAAAGTGTCTATCATTCTGTGCTTTTTAATACATTTTCTGCTGCTCTGCATTCATCATGTTTCTAGAGTGCCTAAGTCTGGGACACGTGTGTTTAATTTCCTCTATTATCTTGATAAACCATACCTGGCAAGGTGTGAATCGAAAAAGAAAACAACACATATTTGGTTCAAGATTTGAACCTTTTTTTTTAACTTCAGTCCAAACAAAACCTGGTATTTTCCACAGCTTTTTTCAATTCTGCAAATTACAAATAATCAATTTATTATGCAATTGGGAAGCAAATATCTTTCTCTTTGGGTTGCAGGAAATTAAATGGAAACTTTGTGTCTATGCTTCATTGGAAGAAGATTATTTTAATCTGCTACAGGCAGTGAGCAATTTCTACACATGTGCTTGCACTCAGTGAAGAGGCAGCAAGGATGAACTAAAAGCTCTTTCTTTTCTTTCCATGGCAAATGTTGTGAAACATTTCAGGTAAATAACATAGTGTGGTTTCCAGTAGTCCACAAAGAGTTGCAACCCATTGTTAAGAATGCAACGGGTGTAGATATTATGCTTCTATTTTACAAGAAAAAAATCCCCGGAATGTGTGGCTTCTTAAACGTTCTCTGAAATGAATTACATATCCTCTGTGTCAGCTGTAGTTCCCTTTGTGTTTTATTGTTTTACAACTTTTGTGTGTCTTTTAGGGGGACTTTTGTCACACTTCTAGCATCTTACATGTGCATTTTATTATCAATCTGCCGTGATAGAAAATATGGGATAGACAATTTACCATACTTAAAAATACTGTGTTTTATGTGTTAATTGATATGCACTGTGCCTAATTAAAATAAGAAACAGAAAATAGAGTAAAAAAGAAAAAAAAAATCTAATTTGCACCATAAAGCATGGAATTGATCACATTCAGATTTTTAAGAGCGGTTGGATGCTGTTTTCTAGGATTTTACTGGAATAACTTTTGTGAAAGCCTGAGGACATACATTGCACACACCAAATTTAAGCTGCAGCTGCTCTTAATCAACATTAGTGCCTTCAACTGAGAAATGAGTCTCATTCTTTGTTACTGTGACATGCTGACTCATCTTTAAAAGAGTGAAATCAAAAACCCACAAGAAGAAAGAAATGAATTACTTTTAGAATGTTGTTTAAGTCCATAAGAATCCACAAATTTCTTCTCAGCAACTTGGAATTTTTATTTATTAATTGCTATGCTTAAAGTGCTTGAAATGTAACTGCACATTTGCCTGGCATTTAAGAAAACTGCTCCACACAAACCTTTCAGCATTAAGTTGTGAAATCTACATTCTGTAAACAAGATTAATGAGACACATAAAACAAGATTTTTCTGGTTTCACTTAAAGCAAAGTTTTATTTTTGCTCTCAGGTTAAGAGACAAAGCAGAAACAAAGAAAGCGTTCATGAAAAAACCCTGAAAACAAAAGTGATTTCACAACAATTATTTCTGTAAACTGAAACCAAACCCTGAGAAAAACTTTGGAAGACCACATGTCAAGCACATCTTCACTAAATGGTAGAAAGACTTCATTTAAATAACATACTGCTCTTCCTTACTAGTTTTTCCTAGAGAGCTCTACACAATAATCTATATCAACTTAAACTTCATATGGCATACATGAACATGTGCCATATGAAGTTTACTGCAATTCCTAATGAACACAAGACACTCAATCCATCTCCTGAAACAATCCCTTATCATCCTGACTTTATATTGCTAAAAACAACAGGTTGACAATTAGATGGATTCTGTTTGTTATCTGGATGGCTTCACAGCAACAAGGACAAAGTTTCTTGGAGAAAAGTTTGGATTAAAGAGAGGAATAAGCTGACTGTCCACACCTGCAGAGATAATAAATGTTATATTCAGTCGGGGGGTTCAGTTACACAAAACTGTAAGAGAAATAATCCTTCCAGACTATCGAGCAGCTCACCGTTTTCCTCCAGATAGATCATCCTGTCAAGCAGCACTAAAGTCTCCACCACAGGAGCTAGCAACAGGCTCAAAGTGAAGTACACCACCACCTTGTTCTGTTGCTTCAACATGGCCTCCACCCGCTCCTGGTCCAGGGGTAGATCAGCAGGAAGGCCGACCCGAGGCAGGCCCAGTCGGGCATATCTACCAGAAACAATGGAAGTCAATAAACAGGTCATAAACTGGGAAACGTTTTAAAAATTCAACAACACAATTTGTCTATAAACATGTCAGGACAAAAACTTCTAATTCCTCAAAAATAACTAAAACATAAAGAAGATATGAGAACAGAAATCTACATATTTATATGGTCTTCCTGGCAGTTAATTTTCCTTGGAGCTGATTGGATGTACCTCCAAGAGTGGAAATAAGTCTACATCACTCAGATACAGGATCCACAGTGGAGGGTGTGAAAGTCATTGCGACATGTCATTGGTTACTTTTGGTGTATTTACTGATTGAAAAAAAATAATACATTTTTGGAGTTTTGAATTACAGGCCAACAGTCTGGCTGATCAGTTGAAATATTGGTCGATTACAATCACCAGATGATTTGTTGCTGCAACTCTAGTCCCAATGATTTTCTTACATTTCTATTTGTAATGTGCGGTCAGTTTAACATAATTATGACTTGATGCTCTTTGTATTTATAAATTGTACTGTATAATAAATAACTTGCATAAATTTTAACTAATTTCCTTCATTTAAATTAAAGACTGATAATGCTCGTCAGGCTGTGAAATGACAATTAGTATCGTTTTTTATTGATGAATAAGACATTTAAGGAAATGTATTCGACTGTGTCATGAAAATTTGACAATAAATCTGCAACAAATGAAACCTTTATCTGATTGGAGGCTGCGGCGTTCACTCACTCAGTAAAAGGTAACAAGTGGGCTTTCTTTATGGTCTGGATTCCTGCCCTGCGGAGATCCGGTCTCGTGTCCCTGATGAACGTCTCCAGTATCGCTCGGTAACAATGTGTCCTGAGCTGTTCGCTCTCCTCCCCAAGCCGCCGCACATAGTCCTCCACAGCATGACACGCCCCCTCTCGTGCTTTATAGGAGAGCTGGTGCCCAGGCAACCCTCTCACCCAGCAGCTCATTGGGTAGCCATACTCAAAGTGAAATGACTCGGTGCTAGGTCCGGGTGGAGTGGGAGGTGAGATCAGTCCTGGAGGGTTGGGATTTTCTTTGGTAGTGATCTTCATGTAGCAACACGCCACAGAGGTGATGCCCCGAACTTGAGGGCAACAGACAAAGTGGCGGAGGAGAGTGGCGCTGAGGTCTCCACATGCGTGCAGACCAGTCAAGATAAAGTCTGGATAGTCCTGCTGCAGGCTTTCATCTGGGTTTATACCGGCTTCAGAGATAGCCTGGATGTCTGAGCCGCAGCTTCCCTTAAAAAACATCTGTTCACCCCCACTGTTTGAATTGTATGATGGACCTTCAGGATGTGATGTCTGACTTACATCTGAACGTCTCTTTTTCATGGGTGCAGATGAAGCTTGGGGTACTTCAATGACAAAATGTGCATCTTTCAGCTGCTTGATAAAACCTTCCCATGATGCCCTGGGGTTGACCCAACCAGCCATGTGCCGGGGAATGGAGTGCGCTTCAGGAAGTTGAAAGGAGCAGCTCTGAGACAAAAATTTTTATTAGTCCGTTTAATGTATAATTTTACTGAAAAATTACCAACAAATCATCCAATATTCAATAACAAAATTTTTTTTTAGAATCATTTGAAATCATAGAAAATTACCTCATCTAGATATAGTTGAAATATAGAGAGAAATACTTCCAAACAGGACTAACTTTTACAATAACCACATGAAAAACAAAACAACCACATAGATAAAATAAATCCTATTTCATTAATTTAATTAATTACATTAGCAAATGCCTTATCAGGGGTGTCCAAAGTGAAGCTCAAGAATGACACCAATTTGAGGTGTTTGATGAGATGAAGACTTTTTATTTTAAATTAGAGCAAATAGACAAAATACACAGTGTTCAAAATTATTATGCAAATTGGATTTAAGTGTCATAAAGATAATTTCTTTTTGTTTTGCTATTAAATTTATCTATGGTATTTTGTGTCAGGGCTCTTTGAATCACCTGAGGAACATGTCGATGTTTTAAAATAAAGCTTGCCTCCCCTAAGTGGCCAAAACAAGCAACTGCAAGTTGAGTGGAAAAGAAGAATACAGAAGAAATATCCCTTGTTGTCCCGCAGCGGGGAAATTCAGGTGTCACAGCAGCAAGTTAAGGTAAGTTGGACAATGAAAATACACATGGGTAAAAATGATAAAAATAACAATCAGAGACTGACATTTTAAGCAGCACCATAAATGCTTGTACTTAATCTTGTTCACTACCTAATAAATGTCCTAGAATCAATATTACATAGTAAACTTGTGAGCAGAATGAAAATGAGACACTAAGAGGTCATTTTTGCAAAAGGTACTTTTAATCTGACAAACCAGCCTTATCAAAACAAATATATATATTTTTTTATTTGACTGTGTATGTGTGGCAAAATACCAACCTTTTTCCGTTTTTCTTTCTCCAGGGCCCACAGTAACTCCCCATCGTACCTAGAAGCCATAGCAGCCAAGGTGTGATCAGCCTCAATAGCAGTCACAGACAGTCCAAGCCCAAAGGACAGGAAACGGGAGAGGTGACCCTTTATAAAATGTTGGAAAAGACACAGCATTCAGTTTCCGATCATTTGTACCCCAACTAAACCTTGTGTGTTTCATAAAAGAGAGAAATGCACTAGCTACATTTTAAAGCCAGTTCCTATATTGGTGCAGAATTTTATAGAAAGTATTAAAATGCAGCCAAAAGATAGTTAATGCACGCTAATCATACCTGGCCAGATCCCACATCCACCACTCTCCTGCAGCCTGTCTGGTCACACAGTTGTTTAACGAGCTGTGTAGAAAGAAGGAAAACCCAACAACATCTAAGATAAAAACAGCAACATTTTGTTTACCTACAGTCCACAGAGATCCCTGTACCATGCCAAGCTTTCGGATCTCATGCTGTTTCTTGGGTTTGACATGCTTCCTGAATATGTGGCCCAGTAAAGAACTCTGACTCTGGTTTTCCAGGAACTCATCAGGCTTCACCGATGGAGCCATCTTGGCTCGGTCAGGCCTGCACTCTCTGGGAAATGCCAGGGCATGAGCAGTGGCACGGAAAGCCAGGAGGGACAGGGGCCACACTGAAGGATATCTGGAATCACAAAGTCTTTACTTGTTATTTACCTCACACTTTATGTCTGAATGTTGCGTTTTAGTTGCCACAAAAAACAAGTGTTTTAAACATAAAAATATAAAAATATAGTTCAATCAAAGTCAAACTTGCCTCATGAAAAGCAAGTTTGACAGGCTACAAGATTTATCAAACCAACCAAATTTATCAGAGTATCAAACTATCGAAAAGGCAATAGTTTAGACTAATAAACTTACCAGTGGTTGGTGATAAAAGGATATAGTCTAAGAATTTGGATCATTATATTTCTATGCATTCCCTCATAAAATGAATGAGATGCAATAAAAACATTATTCAGTTTAACCCATAAGTTAATATAATTTGGGAAGTGTTGGCTATATTTTTTGTTTTTCTCAGATTAAGAGGTCGGAACATGTATTTCACATAATGTGTGGGTTTTCTAAAGGCTGACTATTGGCTGTAATCTAAAAAAAAGTATATTTTTCATTTCAAGAGACAACTTTGCAATGTTTGGGCTGGACTTTACAGATACATATTTGTAAATGATTATATTTAAACATATTATTGTATATTTTATGATATGTAGAGCTCAAATTAAAACAGCCTAAAAAAGTTCAATATTTTGTCACTCATTCCAGAAAGTGACATTTTTGTATACATTCACTACACATGGAGTTAAATATTTCAAGACTTTATGTTATGGAGATCAATAACCTTTATCAGAAAGCAACAGCAGAGTCTACAATAGTCTGAGCTGACAGGCTCTTCTCAGCTCAGATTGACAAAGGTCTGTAGTTTCTGCAATTTAATTTTTTTTTTTAGTTCATGTCAGAACTGAGAAGACTATTACTAAGATTACAATTTTTTTATATTGAACAGCAAAGGTTGAGCCTTTCTAAAAATGCAACATTATGATCAGTACCTCCTGTCTTCATGAGAAGCATCCAGCAGTAGTTCTGCAATTTGGGGATATGAAATATCCTGCAGGACAGCCTGCCAGGTGCTGGGTAATGTCTGCCACAGATTTTCACTGAAGAACTCCTGCGAATCAGACAGTTAACAACTGATAAAAAAAAAGTGATGAACATGCAATATTGTGTTCCACTGCTATGTTTAAATACATATATACACACAATAATAAAAGAGTCGGTCAAATGACTGTACTGAGACAGAAAAGTGGTGAGTCTCCTCGCCAGGTCTCTTTGCTGTTGTGCAGTGAAACTGGCTCTGAACTCCGCATCCTGTGCTGCAGACACTGACAGCCGTTCTGACATGAGTCTCCGCAAGCTAATGCTAACATGTGTTAGCGCCTCAAAGCAGTTTAAGTTAAAAGTACTTTAAATACCAGGAAGGCTAGCAATTCGTCTTCAGATCAAGCTATAGAAACGGCACAAGATATCGTTTAATACAAGAAATACTGACTGTGTTTTAAAACTAGCTAGATGCTGTTGCTGAACTTTCCAGCGTACATTGGCGATGCGTTCACGAGCTCCTCGCAATTTCTGGCTTCACTGATTTACAAGCTTGTTAGCCCCCTGCTTTATTGTAATGCAACTTACAAATCTAATTATTATTATTATTATTATTATTATTATTATTATTATTATTATTATTATTATTATTATTATTATTGATTAATAATAACAGTACATTTAATACTTTCCATGAAAACGTGTTATACAGCAAAACCAGAACAATAAATAAAAAAACAAAACTGTTTTTAAAAATACTTTTGTTATTTTACAGCAAGAAACATGCGTCTGTATGTGCTTTGAGGAAGTGTACTAAACATTCTGTAATGTAATACGATTTAATGTTCTAGTTATTAAGGTTGTTTTGCCCTGCATACATGTAATCAGTCAGTTCCTCATTGAGATCTGTAGTTTAAAAGAATATTAAGAAAAACACACCTTAATTATTTTTTTCTTATATTATTTCCTTAATGTCTTAAATACTTAAACTTTCCAGCAACGGGAACGTTGAGTGGTATGCGGACGTTGTTTTACTAACGTGAAGGCAGCACGCCCCGGATGTTGATCATTCGTTGTCACGGAGTAGGAATCCTC
Source organism: Poeciliopsis turneri (assembly GCA_922788865.1). NCBI lineage: Eukaryota > Metazoa > Chordata > Actinopteri > Cyprinodontiformes > Poeciliidae > Poeciliopsis > Poeciliopsis turneri. Next base: position 2,907,058 of record CAKLNU010000640.1, on the reverse strand, counting down.
GTGTGCTCCGGGCGGGCTGCTGATGTTTTAACATGTTTTTATCGCTATGTTTCTGAGTCTACTTTTAGGGTATGTATTGTTAAAATCCTAAAAAAATAGAAACAAACTGAAACATTATTTTTTCAGGTTCGGTTACCTTTATTTTAATTAGTTATAATTACTATTAGCCTTTGAGAGCTAACGTTAGCCGCGATAAAACGTTATTAACGAAGCTTTAACAACGTAGAGGAGAGTTGTATTATTTTGTAGGCTTGTTTAACATTTTCTGTGTCAAAATTCACTTGTATCCAGAATGTCATTTTGTTTTGTTTACTCGTAAAACAGTTTAAAAAGCAACATGAATTGAAATTCTGTGTCCCTCTTCTATAGAATATATATAAACGTGAATTCAACAACTTCATATTATGCTCAGTGAGAACAGCTAGTGAGTTCAGAGACATGGTTTGTTTATGCTGTTGCGATTTGTAATTAATGTAATACGATTTCACTGTACATACACATAAAACATTTAAAAGGTTGCGTTGTTTAGTTTTTGTGTAAAAACCGAAAAACAATACTATATGTTTATTATAGATCCTTGCAATTACTTATGCATTTCCAATAATATATCTATCTTTACTCTCAAGAAAAAAAACGTCTGATTCTAAATTGCAGAGAATAAGTAATTAGTAACATTGCTTAGTGGGCAGAATGGTATACCCTCTGACATCTCTGATCTTTAAATTAGAATAGTATAAAAAGTTTTATCTAGTTAATTAACTGGCTGCTGATTTCAAATCTGTAGTTTTGAAAATTATTATCTGACTGAGTGGCATAGATTATACTTCTTTAATTTCTATGGCATCATCCTCTGAGTTTTACATCAAAAAAACATTTAAAACAAATTTGCCTTTTTTGTAACCCAACAAGACAAAGGGAAATGTTTAGAAATCTTTTTTTCAACCAGCTTTATGACTGCATCTACAGATGTTAACAATTTTCTTTAAAGGGCTTTAAAAAAAGTGTAGTCATTTAGTAAATAAATTGTGGTCAATTCTTTTTGTTGGCATTTAAAGATGGAAAAGTCGGCAGAGTATTTGTAATGTTCTTTTTCCGGTTAGTGTTCAGCTTCTTGGAATCCCCTTTAAATCTGTTATTCGGCATTTTCAGAGGACTATGCTAAGACATTGTCTTGATAATGTATTTTTGTCTTACAGGGTGGTGCATTTAAACTGTTTTCATCTGATGCAATTTGGACTTCAAAGAAAAGAGACTTTTTGAGGCTGTGAGCATTGGCAAAATCTTGGATCTATTCGTTGCACAACGAGTAGAGAATTTAGATTTCAACATGTCTGATATTATGATCCATGTTTCCCCCTCTGTTGATACCCCACAGGGAATTATTCCCACAAAGAAGCAGAAGAGCAACAGGAAGAAGAAACAGTTTTTAAAAAAAATGAAATACCTGAAGGGGAAGGAGTGTTTTAAAGATAACTCTCATCAAAGGAGAAACCATGAACACAATCGAGCTTCAAAACAGAATGGACCTTTCACCAGCCCTGCACCATCTCCCATAACAACAAAACGCCAAAGTTCACCTCAATCTAACCCCTCTTTCAGTGACGTTGACCATAGCGTTGACCATAACTTTGGACCTTCAACCTCCTCTTTTAACCCTCTACCAACTACTTTCACTGTGACAAATGAAAATAGCCATACAAAGCCAAACCAACCAGTCAACACCAAAACAACAGCAATGTTGTCCTGCGCCTCCAAATCCAGCACTCATAAGTTCTCTACCCCCGCAGGGAACCCTACAAAGTACCTCGCCATTGACTGTGAGATGGTGGGCGCAGGACCCAAAGGCAGCATCAGTCAGCTGGCTCGCTGTAGCATCGTCTCATACGACGGGGATGTGATCTACGACAGTTTCATCAAGCCCTCCATGTATATAACAGACTTCCGCACAAGATGGAGCGGTATTCGTCCCAGAGATCTCTTCAAAGCCACACCATTTGCACAGGCCAGGAAAGAGGTGATGCAAAAATTATTTGTAGCACAATAATGGCAAGTTGTTTGTATTTTCTTGTTCTGACTATGATTTTGGCACTCAGTGTTTATACTTACAAATTGTTATCATGTCATAGGGAAGTTCCTTTATGTTTACCTGAGTAATAATTCAGAAGTAGACCAGATCCTGTCTGTTTCTTTACATAGTGATTGTACACAAAGTCTCAAAAGTACTAATGTCTGGTTAAGAAACCCATCAGCAAAGTGACTTATATGTAATAGAGAATGATTCCCAATTTCAAAACTTTGAAAACTGAAACATTAGAATACACATTCTGAATTTAGATAAAAAATTTTCCTACTGAATTGCATGGATATATTTTGCAACATGATTTTCCCAAAGCAGAATGACAGAAATGTGCTGTGACTCCGTAGATCCTAAGACTGCTCATGGGGAAGATCGTTATCGGCCACGCCATACATAACGACTTCAAGGCCCTGGGTTACGCGCATCCTGCTGCCTTGACGAGGGACACGTCGAAAATCCCGCTTCTCAATATGAAGGCTGGTTTTGGGGAGAAAGAGTGTGCCTCACTGAAGAGACTCACCAAAGCCATCTTCAACCGTGATATCCAGGTATATGAAGTCATGTTGATTTGTAGTAATCGGTTCTTTGACTTAAGAAACCACCACTCCACATCAGTTGTCTTTGTCCCTTCACCTCCCCACCCATTTTAGCTCTAAAAAAGGGTTGCAGTTGGCAGTTTAGTATTTATCTTTTCAGATAAAATAAATGATTGTGATGCAAATTATGATTTATCTTACAAGAAATGCTAAATATATTTTTGGGATTGTTATTTGTGTTTTTTGAATGTCTTTTTTTCCTCTGTAATATATAATATATCCTTTGCATGTGTTGCAGTTATTTAATCAAAACCCCTATTTGTTCATGTTTAGCTTTTTCTTTTGCCTAAAACACATGTCAGGTGATGTCAAGTGTTCATATATCATGAGAATAATCTGGCTAATCCTCTCCCAGATTACATTCATTATTATCTTTGGAAACTTGAGTTTACAGCTGCCAGAAGGTTAAAATATGTTTTTATCAAAGCTGTCTCTTTTGTCCTCAGACTGGAAGAAAGGGCCACTCTTCTGTGGAAGATGCTAAAGCTACGATGGAGCTTTACAAGGTGGTAGAAGAGGAGTGGGAGAGGACTCTCGCCTCCACATCTTGATTCGCGTAGTTCTATATTTGAAAGCGCAAAATAAACTCAGCTCAACCGCCTTTAAATTTAAAGATGTCTTAGAATGAAATTCAAGTCATTCATAAAAAATAAGGTACCTTTCTTGTTAGCTTGCTTTATTGGTTAAACATGTATAACTGAAAGTTAAAACATGTTTAGTAGCGGGATTTTTACAAGTGTTAAAACATTTGGAGCTATTTTGTGCACACAGGCCCAGTGTTACAGTGGGTACAGTGAAGGTCTACAGTAACGTCGAAATGAACACAATTAGATATTTTTGTAATATATTTTTTCACACATGTATTAATCATGTGCATGTGTAAATGTTCATGAACTACCTGGAAGAGTAGTTTAAAATATAGTTTTACAGCAAAGGAGTACCCATAGGTTTTACATTTTTATCACAGAACTTTTGATGGATGTGATTTGACACTGACTGACTGAGTGGCTGTAAGATTCTTTCTCAGGGTTAAACTGAGTTTAAATGGTTTTCCTTCCACTTATAGGTCAGAATATCCTTTTCATCACATTTCATGATGAAAAGTATCACATTAACTCCATATATATGGCACTAAAAACAAAGAAGATTTAAGCCATGTTCTATAATTAAGAAGTTTGAAAGCATATTGGTACTACTCTCATACTGGTGGTATGAAACTTTGGAATTTTTTCTAACAAGTTTAAACATTTTGGTTTTCTGGGACTATACCACATAGTCCAGGCATGTTAAGCGTACAGAAATTGTCCTGCATACTTCCAAGCAATGTCTGCAGCTCCTTTACTTTTGCGGCAGGCCTCTTGTTAGCCTCCTTTTTTCTTCACGGCTGCTCATCAGTTCTCGGTGCGATAAACAATTCTCTGACATCACTCTGATGTAACTGCCTTCACTGTTTCATTTAATGTCTGTTGTCTTGGAATTAGCATTTTTATCTTTTTTATCGTTCATCTTTTTTTTTTTTAAAAATTATTTTCTGGTTAATATCGGTTTAGTCTGAAAAATCATCTCATACGATGGAGATGCATATTGACATCTGTAAAATAGAGTTAAACCAGAATCAAAAGAACAATGATCAATGTTCTTTTGATTCTGGAATGTTGAATCAATGGTGATTCAACATTAAACTAACAGGGTTTAAAGAGCTGGACTTCAACATGGTGATCCAATATTGTTTTTCATCTTTATATTTTATAATAGCTTATGTTGCACAGGTTGTTGCTTTTAAGGCAGGTGTAGCTCAATTGTTACATTGACTTTTACCATTTCCCAAAAATAATTCACCTACTTTTGCTTGTAAATGATGTTATGGAAAATAAATATCATAGTGTTTTCTTTGTCATATTGTTTATCTCTGTTTTGTTCTCATTTTAAGGGCAAATTGAATCACTAGTTTGTTTTTATTACCTCAGGGAGTGATTTTAAAACAAATAAAGGTTTTTCATTGTGGTGGGATAATCTTTCTTAAATAATATTTATGCAGAACTGTTCTTGTCTTTCCATTTGAGGTTTGACAAAATGACTTTTGTTAATAAAATTCCTTTGCTCTGTTTTTAAAGACTGTTTTGTGTTTCAGAGGGGAAAAAGATTAAGTGATTACCTGTAATATTAAGAGCTGGAAACACATGAAAGCATTGCTTCTCTCACTGTGTAATGCTATAGTATTGATTTTAAGGAATTTGTTGCCCACTGGGTCATATTGCTATAGTTACCCCTTTCCTTTTCAATGTATATACCTTTCCATACACCTTTCATACAATGCACATAATAGTCATGGCCCAGCGGTAGCTCTATGCTCATAATTCAACACACCACCCTGCTATGAGGAATGTGTTGGGTTTGCAGATTTTTAATTGAACTCCACATGCAGTTAGGATTTGTTTTAAGACGAATAAGGTATTTTTGAAAATGCAATAAAATTAAGTAATATGCTGAAAAACTACATGGCTGATAGCTGAAGGAGAAATGTAGAAGTTGCTTACAAGAGGTATCTATGCCTTTGAGAATAATTGGTGATTTTTTGAGTGGTACTAAATGATATATCTGTTATATTAAAGTAACACATTGGATTGTACTGCTCCCTAGTGGCCAAAATCAATTACATCAGAAGAAAATTGGGTAGTTCAGTCTGTTTTTTTTTTGTTTGTTTTGTTTTTGTTTTTTTTTACGTTAGAATCCGCTTTACTTTGAACTATTTAGAAAACTTTAAAAATAAGAAATAGGTTCGTTATTTAAGCTCACCTCCCGTCATGATTGAAGGTTTTACAGGCAGAAAGAGGGGCATGGAGGGGATGGTGCAGGGGGTCCTCGATCTTTGAACAGTTTCCATCCACATTTCTTCCCTCCTCCTTTCTCGTCTTGAGGACCGCCTCTGCTTCTTCAGCGCAGCTGGAGATCCTAACGCAGACAATAAGGGCTGCTGCACCTGCCTGGAGGCTCCTGACTGAGGACTGCACAGCCGCATAAAGTTCAGCCGCTGGAAGATGAAGTAAGTCATTTTAATTGTATGCATTTAAGAATAAATAACATCCGTGGTCGTTTTTTCCACTTTGTTTAGTTTCTTTTTTTAAATAATAAGCTTCGATTTAACAAATGCTGAATTGTCTGCATTGTCCAGAGACCAATAGATAATTTATGGAGATAATTTAACTTGAATTGCAAGATGCATTGATAGATATGACCCATCGGTGTGTGATTGCATGTGTATATTTATACGTAAAATAGACTGAAGGGCTGGTACATCTTCACAAATTTATCGTCGAAAGTTTGTTTTTTCAATTGGGTGTTTCAATCCAAATAATGAGAGTAATATATAAATTATTAAAATATACTGAAAAATATTCTTCTGTTACTTTTTATAATGTTTGCTTAAAACTATATTTTAAAACCATAAATTTAGTTAATCAGAAAACTGAAATGCTCTAGAAGCCACCTGAGCGGTTAAAGCCTTGACAGGAATGTGAAGCAAATCAAATCAAGACCTTTATTGCAGCAGGAGTTGGTTTCCAGGAGCCATTGCATGCAGACATATCCAAGGCTTGAGCTGCAACTGACCCATTTCTTCTGCTAGGCCACTCCTAACCCAGAGATCACAGTGGAAACATCTTACCTGAGCTAAGGGCACCAACATACTGGACTACGTCTTTGTGATTCCATGAAAGAAAAAGTTTTATTTCATTTGGAAATCAATGTCCCAAGATGAAGAGTGGACTTTTCCATTTAGAGATCCACATAGTCTGTTAGTGAGGGTCCAAGTCCAAAGTCCAGTGCAGCTTCATTTTTCATTTTTCCTTCTGCTGACAAGCTTTTGAAGATGCTAATTTCAATTTCCAGCTGGACTCTGCAACTTGTCACATTGTCAAAAGAACCAGTACTTGCTTTAATGATCGATGCATCAATGTACTGGGTTGACTAGCAAACTAGCTTGACCTAAGGGTCACAGAAAATCCAAGAAGTATTGTCAAGAAGAAGATGAGCGACATCAGACCTAAAAATACATACGAGCTGTCAAATCAGTCTGAGCTTCCTCAGCCGTACCGCAGCTTGATCGCCTCCATGCGATGCTGCATTTAAGCAGTAATCCATACAAAGGGAGGTCCAAACAAGTACTGAATACAAATGCTGCATGGTACATCGACATATGTTTCAATTGGTCCACCTTTCTGTTAAAAATAATTGTTTTAATAATTGTTTTATTGGATTGAATTTTTGATGGCTGTAAACCCTAATCTAAAACTACAAATTTCAAAGACATGAATAAATGTAAGGTTTTTTTTTTTTTTTTTAATTGCTGAAATGAACAAGTTTTGATTATATTACAGTTTTTGTGGGTGCAGCTACATATTTACTTGTCCAAAGAAATAATCCCCAAAACTGAACTTTGATCATTCAGAATTCTCTGAAATGTTCATATTCTGCAAAAAAAATTCCATATTACAAATTGTTCAGTGGAGTTAGTTATTCTATTTGAAAATATAAATCTGTGCAGAACTGACATTTAAATTTTAGAAAGTTCCAATGTCTCTTTCGTACAATTAGTGGGATAAACATAAGATAAAAAATATTGCAATAATAACTGTCATTACACAAATGTTGTGCAGTAAGATTATTAGGTAATTTGCTTTCATGAAACCAAATAATATTTAAAAATATAACAGTCACAGTTTTTTCCTGTAGCTCTATCAGCAACTAGTTCTATCTAACTTTAGTTTGTAGCTGTTTTCTCTCTTTCCAAAGTCTTTGCTTTTAGGGAAAGAGATGTTCCCTCCATCTAATCTGCTGACCTTCAATCCACTGGAATAACGTTTGCAGGAATGAATCATCCTCAAAGCAGCAGCTGGTTGCCAAATCCAGTTTGCTTCACTCTGGGCTTAGAGTGAATATAACACATAGATACATTTTTATTGCATGTTTACTGTTCTTTGTTTATTATGTTAAGTTTTTAAGGCTAAATGCTCTATTTTTTCCCACAATTTTTTATGTCATCCCATTAGAATTGTGTTCTATATCTGGCTACTAAATGTTTGTGTAACCTGTGGAAGTGACACTTCTTTACTGTCACCTCCATAATGCTGGAGCAACAGAGTTCCTACAATATGAGTTCTGTGATAGCTGTTGTTCCTCACTGTATTTGAGTCATCAACTTCCAAAAAGTCAAAACTTGGTCAACTTGTTGCACTCAAACTGGGATGCTTCTGAAACCAGCAAGATGAGTCTTTCCTCATTGAGTTTTTGTAAGGGTTTTAAAGTATTTGTCTTGCTGCACAGCGAGTCAGCATCTAATAAGAGCTGGTTGCTGCTTGAGGCTGACTGGTGAGCTGTTCCAAATCATTCCTGTGAACTTAACATCTCTCTCAGCACTCACTCATGCTGTTCGAAGCTTCTTTTCTTTCTCGCTGTTACCTCTTTTCACTTTGAGATCTCCCTTGCTTCCAGCCCTCCCCAGCTGCTTCTTGCTTCCTGTCAGATTGTACTCGTCAGAAGAGGGGGGTGTTCAGGTTGCCCCTGGAGATGGGCTTCCTTTGAGGTGGTGTGATGTCGGGCTGGTGGGCCAGAGTGGAGAGGAGCTGCAGAGGGGCAGAACAGTGAAGCGGTGGTGGTCCTTGCCATGAGAAAGCGCAGGAGTGAGGGGGAGGTCAAGTTGGACCAACAGGGCCACAGCAAGTGGTTTTGAACCCATTTTCCAATCTGAATGACAGTGAAGTTGAAAGCAGCATTTGTCGCTTTGGTTGTGTGTCTGAAAGACATCCAGGGTCAGTGAGTTCATTCGCTTTCACTAATTTAGAGTTCTGAACTACTGTAAATACTCAGAAGTCATAAATGATGTCTATTTATAAACACTTTATTGTTGCTTATTTTGCAAAAATAGGACAGTAATGAAGAAAAGGCCAACCAATACTTTCATATCTGCATATTCATTTGACAAAGACAAGTTATTTTTGAAACAATGTTCACAATATTAGGAACAGCTGGAGTAACTTAACTGGAAAGGATAATAAAAAGCTGGTGCATATGAATATTTATTTATCCATAAATCTTATTTTTATTCACAAAAAGATTATTAAACACAAAAGATTGTTATATAGATTGAAATAGTTGTGGTCTTTTATTCCATTGTTAATTATTTGTCATAAAAAATGTATTGAGAATTTTGATTAATCATTGTTATGATAAATTTTAGTTGTTGATGGTAAATAAAAAACAGGACAGACAATATCATTGAAAATGTTTTCATTCAGTTTCATCCATTGTTCCATAAGCATCAATAAATATCATTTGAAAATGCGAAAATTCAATATGCAGTGAGGTTTAGCGCTATAAATCACTCTTTTTAAGTAAGAAGAAACCTATTATAATTGGGAATATTTTTCAAGAACAACTTTTTTGTTTGTGGTGCAAGAATAGTGTGCTACACAGTCACAACCATTAAATTCCCCCAAAAATAGGTAATAAATATTTTTTATCATAATCTTTATCATAATCAGAATAGAACAACAAAATATTAGGATCAATATCGCCCACCCCTAGAGACTAAATGTAACTTTTGAAAACTGCTTGTTATATGAATATGTATTTGTTAAACTCAGTCAGAGAAATAGATGCAAAAGAGTCATGTTGCAACCTTTTTGTCAATGTGAAGGCTGACGTTGTCATGGACGAAGAACGCAAATGCAGAGAGGAGGCAGGTGGTTGAAATACTTAACGCATAGTCCAGACGTAACAGTATTGACAGCTTTGCACTAAACTATTTGCTAAAACACCAGCCTTATCATCTAACTTGTTAAAATGGTAAACTGGCCAACCTTCTCACAGCTGGTGCAGTTCTTTAAAAATGTAGCACACCCTTCCTTTCCCTTCACCTCTTTGCAGCCTGAAACGACCTTGTTTGACAGACTGAGTAGTCAAACATCGTCTCCTGGCCTTAACCTCGTTTATCTCAAGGAGAAGTCATTGACTATTCAGGCACTTTGTGATGCCTGGCTTTGTCTTTGAGATGTTGCCTGGGATTCATCCTTTGCCAGGGGAAAAGCAGTTCTATTTGTTTTTCTCCCCCCATTGTCTCTGGCTACATAGCCTCCAAGCTTTATGGAAATGTAGTGATGATAAGTGGGATCAGTCTGTGATGATTATTGTACCCAAAGCTTAAAGATACTGATACTCTTTTACTTTTTTGTGGTCTTTCAATGTATTTGTCTTTTTTATGCCAATCCAGTTGCTTGTACAGAAAAGCAAATATCTAAAAACATCAGTATGATATAATCATTCACTTTGCAATTCTGTCAAACTTTTTAACTCTGGTTCCCGTTTTCCTCAGATAACTGCTACATTGACATATTAAAATTACACTCTTAGCACATTTACCTTGAAATTTGTCACACACTGTGGATGGATTGATGTTTAACATTTTGTGAAAAGTGAAAAAAAAACATGCTGTTTCTTTTCCTATTAATATCTTCTATATATGAATATTTAGCCATCAAAAGCTCTTTCCAGGATTTATTTTCAGCTTTGAGCTCCCATGTGGCCTCTCAGTCTTCAAAGCTTTCTTCTTGCAATGTCAAAGTTAAGTCTAGTTATTAGAAAAAAACTTTGAGTGATTATGTATTAATCCTGTTTTGATTAGAAGTCTGCCCTACAAAGAAGCCCACAAAACAGTTTTAATTCCCTTTCATACTCCTCTCAGCCTGAAGGAAATGTTGCCTTGCAGGACTCAGGTCTCCAATCACTGATAGGCTTTCTTCTCTAATTCTTCTCTAATTTGTTCTTGCATAAGAGTGCCTGCTTGAACCTTTTATGTTTATATATCCTCATACTACAGGATTTGATTTTGTTTTTGTCTCTGACTTGGACATCAACAGATTTTTTTTTTTATAGTGCTCTATTTGCTTAGATTTGCACTTGAAAATCTAATTATATATGTAGCAGGTATTTTTACTTTTTTTTTTAAGAAATTGAAATGATCACTTTTATAACAGTGATTATCACTAAAGCTAGATTCTTCTAGGCTTTAATAGGAGAACAAGAAAAAGAAAAAAGAACATGAAAACTTTCTTAATTATTTGTGGGGAGATAATGATATAAACAAAGTACAAATGGAAGCTGAGTTTCTATCTGACCTTCCTGGAAGTTTTTAGGAGATCAGAATTCAACTCACACTCTGCAGCTCCTGAAATCTGACTCACAGCCGCTAGAAAGCTCCAGGGACACACAGGCAGTCCTTTGGCTTGTCTCAGTCCAAATGGCTGTTTCAGTAAACACACACACATTTTCCCATGGGGCTACTTTAGATATGAGCCATACCCTCACCCCAGAAACCTAACCATTCCAACAGGCGACTTCCCTGGCCTAAACTTATGAACAACCAAACTAACTTTTTCTTAAACCTGCAGTAATACTGCATAATCTGATCTTAAAAGGCAAGAAAGAGTTGATCCATTAGCTTTATTTATGTAAAAGCATTGGGATCACATTTTCCAGCTACTAAAACTAGAAACTATTATAAAAGTATTTATGTTTAAGACTGAATGTTATCACAAGATCTGATGTTAAGGTACTCAAATCATGGGTTTATCCCTCCTTTTCACCTATCAGTGAGTTTCAGTTTGAGGCAGAGGAGTCCAAGCATTTTGGTGTCCTGCTCTCAAATGACAGAACGGAGACCGACATGCATGTCCACAGTAAGAGTAATAGTTTAAGTGCTAAACTCTCAATTTACCCATGGAAAGAGGTTGCACTCGCAACTCTCATTAGAGGCATGAGTGAATCAAAAAAAAAAAAAGTCAAAGAAAATATTGTCAATAAAATTAGTTGCTTTTCAACCTCTTAAGTGAAATTTAAATTATACTGCTTGTTCACATAGATATTTGTTAGGTGTCTGGTTACGTCTTTGTAATTGAGAATTATGTGTAGTTTTCTTCTAAAACCCTCCTATTTCTCCTTTTATTTTGCAGACTGGACATGTCTCCACACCTTCTGCTGTTTACCCTCTACCTCCTTGTTCTACCATCGTCCCCGACTCCCGACCAAGAGTCAGGTAGCACTTATTCACTGCTCTGTATCAGCTTAACTTCCTCTATCTATCACCAATATATGTGATATTACTAAGCTTAACATTTTGGAATGGCTGGGTGTTTTTGACTATGTGTACTGTGAAAATAGTCTTTAAGGTTTGCTGAATGGAAAAAAATAAATTTTAACAGACACCAATGCATAAAGATCTAGTTGTTAGTAGCTGTAAAGTTTTGGAGTAAAAGTAGCACCAGAGATTGTTTTGATGAAGTAAAATCTATTCTAATCACAAATCTGTGGTGGATTGGGTTAGTAAAATCTAAGACTAGTTTTTATACTTTCTCTGTTTCTTCCCTAAATATATTATAACATTGGTGAACATGTACTGATCTGGCTTTCTATATATACAGAGGACCAACGATCTTCAGTTTAGGGATCACAACTGGCTGTTTTAATAGTTCAAACCAAACACCAAATGCACCTTAATGTGCATCAATATGCTCAGTGACAACCATCTTGGCACTGCCACAGAAGGAAACATTCAGGGTCTTTCTTATTTCCGCTATTTGGGGTACAGCCAGTCAGCTTCAAAACAGATAAGTGGCGCTCCTGGAGTGGCTGCTTTTCAAATGCAATATCCATAGCATGTCAAGAAGCAATGCAGCTAGGCATTTTAGCTTCATTTTCTTTGTAATATTCCAGATGTCTTCTATGAAATAATCTGCAAATAGGCAAATTTTCTGCGAATAATTTGGAGATACATTTCACAGAAAAAAATCAGCAAATACTGAACTTCAAATAGGTGCCGTTCTACTGTATATATTTGAAAGAACATAAAATGAAAACATTTTAAAATATCACTCAAAATGACTTTAATCAATCCCTTTTCACTCAGATGATTTCAAGCTTCTCCAGGTAACCATCCCTATCACTGTGCCTGTGCTTGCCATGCTGGGGGGTTCACTGACTTTGCCCTGCCTGGTGTCGCTCACCCACCCACCGCCGTCCCCTCCCACTAACGGGCGCCATGCTGTGTTAACTGTGCCCCGAGTCAAATGGAGCGTCCTTAGGCATGGTCAAGAGATGGAGATCTTGGTGGCCCGTGGCGACAGGGTGAGAGTCAACGAGGTCTATAAGGACAGAGCCTCGCTGCTGAACTACGCCTTCTCCCCCGCAGACCTCACCCTGCGGCTGGAGAGCCTGAGGCAGAACGACACTGGCTACTATCGCTGTGAGGTGCAGCAGGGGCTCGAGGACGCTGATGATGTGGTGCTGGTCAAGGTCAAGGGTGAGACACATCAAGATTAAGTATGTATTGTTAGTTTTCAAATGATGAGATACAAATGGATTAGAGAAAAAGTGAATAGCAATATCACAGTTTAGCAGTTTGTTAATACTTTAAAGAAAAACCAATGCAATGGTCCTGAAAGCAGACTATTTGAGAAACTAATTGTTTCTTAGTTTCTTAACTAATAAACAGTTGAACATTGTGAACAATGTTTATGTTCACAATCCTTTTGATTGTGAACATAAGGGTTCACAATCAGAAACAATTTTGCTCATGTCTGCATGATTTGCGCCATAACAAAACAAACGAGAATGTCTGACCTAATAAACCTGTCCCTCTGTGTTTGGCAGGTGTGGTGTTTCATTATCGCGATGCATCCAGTCGGTACGCCTTTACCTTTGAGCGCGCCACAGTGGCCTGTGAGGAGATTGGGGCTGAAATCGCCTCCCCAGAGCAGCTCCTCGCAGCCTATCACAGTGGATACGAGCAGTGTGATGCAGGATGGCTGTCAGACCAATCTGTCAGGTCAGGATCTGAGATGAAGTGGTCCTTCTGGACTTGCAAATTTTGTGTTTTGTGTGATGAAGCCCTGCGGCTTTTTAATGAGTTTGGAAATCATCCAATCTTTCCTGCTGCACTGTATGCATAGCAAATCTGATCTGACATCTCGATAAGAGCAGCATGGGATGCATCAAGTAGAATCTAGTAGATGAGGGTTAAAGTTCTCCACTTACCCATCCTCCATTTGATGTGCTGTCTGCATTGACACATCAGGAAACAATGATCATCCCAGAGCTGAGAGGCTCTTGTTACATCTCTAACCAAACACTTCTGGACACTTCATTGTGTTGACAAGCACCCTAACAAGCATTGTCATTACAGATGAAGAGGCAGCTGAGGCTTTAATGATGTGTGACTTTCTGTCAACAGATATCCCATTCAGATTCCAAGGGAGGGATGCTTTGGAGACATGGACGGCATGCCGGGAGTACGGAACTATGGACTGTTGGACCATGATGAGCTCTATGATGTCTACTGCTATGTGGAAAATATTCAAGGTAAAACATTTAAGATGAGGTTCGAGTAGGATGATGTCAGAAATAAATTTCCTCACCTAATGTAGAATTAGACTATTTAATATCAAAACATTTCAATACAAAGCCAATGAAGAGATAAAGCAACCAAGTAATAGTTCCAGGATGCATCTTTTATCCAATGATTTTACAGCTTGTGATGCACGACTTCTTTGAAAGAGAAAGGTTAAGTTATGATGTGTTCCCTATGTCAAAGGTGAGGTGTTCCATGGCACCGCCCCCCAGCGCTTCACCTTCTGGGAGGCTAAGGCGTACTGTTTGAGTCACGGTGCGGAGCTGGCCACCACGGCTCAGCTTTATGCGGCCTGGAACGATGGACTGAACCACTGTAGCCCGGGATGGCTGGCAGATGGAAGTGTGCGGTACCCCATTGTTACCCCTAGAGAGCGCTGTGGAGGAGGGGAACCTGGAGTGAAAACCATCTATCAATACATCAATCAGACAGGCTTCCCTGATATTCTCTCTCAGCACGATGTCTATTGTTTTAAAAGTAAGAGCGATCTATTTTGTTCTTGTGGAGTGGAGCCACCCCAAATTTAATTTGTTTTACTTTTTTATTGTTGTGTTTATTTCTCCAGATGATAATGGCCCTTATACTGAATCCCCTCAAGATGCTTTTCCCACTGAGCCAGAGGACATTGGCCAAGACATTGTTTTTCAGGCCACTCAGGAGGATGCCAGCCTGGGTGAAGCTGCACCAGAAGGCAGGGAGGAGATGCAACATCCCCAAAAGGCAAATCCAGAAAACCAACATCCTGAAATTCCTTCACAGACTTCGACTCCCCTGTCTGATTATGAAGAGACATTCTCCACTATTGAGAGCTGGGAGCTGATAAAGAAGGAAAGTTATCCTGATTCTTATCAGCCAGCACCTAAAGAAACCCCAAACAAAAATCACCAAGAGTCTCTTGTATTTCCGACATCTTCTCCAAAGTTTGATGCCGTAACCAATGAGAACGGTACATCTGCAACTTATATCACCGCATCAGAAACTCTGATGCCCACAGAAGGTCACATGTCAGAGACTGTGAGCTTGGATTGGTTGGATGTTAATGCCACGTCTGAAGTTGATGTGGAGGAAATTCATCATGAAGAGAATGATCTTCCAGTTTCACAAGAGGACTCCACAACAGATGTCTCTTCGGGTCCTTTCTCTGTAACTGAATCTGCTGTTTCAGTAGCTCCAGAGGAAAACTCCACTCATACTGCTGTACAAATTTCAGCTGAAACAACTTCACCCCAAAATGAAGAAGTTGATGTTCCTTCCACCTCCATGTTCCCAGCGTTTACTGAGAGTTCAGCAGAAGAGATTTCCGGAGAGGGGACGAGTGATGCTCAGGAAAAGGAAACAAAAGACTCTGTGACTCCCAATTTTATGGGAATTGACATTTTGTCCACTTCTGACTCAGGTAAGATAATTTGTGATTTCACTGAAAAAGAACGTTTTGTAGCAGTTACAGTATTTTGCGAATGTTAAAATCACAAACTTCAAACCTTTAAACTTCACCATACAAATATAGTGCACAATTGTAAAGTGGAGGGAAAATGATACACCATTCTAAAGATATATATTTCAAATAAATATTTACAAATTATGGAATATCTTTGTTTATAGCTATCTTGCTCTGATACTCTTTAATAAAATTCACTGGAAACAAAGCCTCCAGAAGCCACCTTATTAGAGACAAGAGTCCAGCTGTGTGTACAAAACAATATCACTAGGTTTGAACATCTCATGGAGATAAATCCATTATCTGGAAATGGAAAAATTAAACCTACCAAGATATGGTTATCTTCTCTCAAAAAAACAACTGGTAGTTGTGGAGCCTGAATAAATCCTTCTGACTTTGTGCTTTTGACAGGTTACACCCTCACCCAGGAGCACTCTGATGTACCAACAGAATCAGCTCTCCATTTGAACAATCACGATGAGGATATAAACAGCTCTTCAAACACCACAGAAGCTGATGATTTAACAGAGCAGAGTGGACACATCCCTCCAGCAGAGTTACCTAATGTAGAAGTTCCCCTAGTCACAGACGAGACATTCCTGGTATCTCCGGACTCTGTAACACAAGATCCTCTTTCCGTAAAGGTGGAAGTCAGATCCGATGATAGAATATTCTATCCAGAAAGTCCCACTCCTACTGAGGTTGAACCTTTGGAGGAGAATCAAGACCCATTAGAAGAAAACCAAGAGGTCTTCCTCAATACTGTCCCAAATCCCACAGAGGATGATTTAAATGAGGGCTGGGATGAATCCTCAGGAGAAAATCCTGAACTCAATGCGACAAACCCGACTCTCTCAGCTGACCACACTGTTGATGGCAGTGATGCTTCTCCTCCGACCGAGATAAAAATTACACTGATCCCTGATCTGAGCCTCACACCCAGGTGGGAGCCGGTGCCTTCGACCCCAACAGCACAGGAGTCTCGCTCTGATCGGGAATTCAGTGCAGAGCCTCCTGTCAATGAAAAATCTATTGAGATTTCTGAAGAGCAAGGATTTCCTAGAACACGGAGCAGAACTCATGGTAAATAATAATGTTATCTCTGGATTTTGCTAATTTCATTTCATAATAACTATAGTTCTTTTCTGGCAAATGCATGGACTGATAATAAGTTGGGTATGTAATTCAAAGAGCCCCTTTACTCCATTTCACTCTGTAATTAGCTTAATCCATCTTCCCACCAAGACTGACCAGCTTTTGTCAACTTCTAATGTGAAACATCCCCACAGAACAATTCTTCCTCCACTGTGTATTCAAGTCTGTGCTTTGTGTAGGCCAAATAGGTTATGTTTAGCCTCACATGACCAGAGCACATTTTCCACATCTGCCTGTCCTCTCTTTGGAAAACCCTTACTGTAACTGACTTTTTACGGACTTCTTTGAACAACTATTTTCCTCGTGCTGTCCTTCCATTACACCAAATTCATGGAGTGCACATGTCCATATCAAATGTATTTATATGTGTTTATATATATACTGTGAAAAATCACACTGATGAACTTTGGTTAGCAGCACCAGGATCAGAGGGAAGTGCAGGAGAGCCCACCACAGATGAGCCCCCAGTCCACATCTGCACATGGCATCCTGAAGAAGAGGATAGTACCCCTGCAGTGCCCACGGCTGATGTGGATGTGACTATTGCTGCTCCTCATTCAGATCGAGAGGTTTTTAAAGTGACTGAAAGGGAGCACACAGCCATGGGGGCTGCTCTTCCTGCAGGCAAAGTTCCTGCTGCAACACAAGGAGGTTCGTCACACTTTTGTGTTCCCTCGATACATTAAAAGAAAAAAGGTGTTGCATCTGTAAGATATTTGCTACCAGGCTTTACAGAACAGATTGATTAACAATCATATTGAAATAGTTACTTACCCAACATGACACAACTTGAATAGGGTTGTGTCACCATGTACTGAAAGAACTGACAAACTAGCCGCCTGGATCATGAAAAGATCTAAAAAAAGAAATGGATAGGATCAATATTGTTATCAGTGACATCTCTAAATATACAAAACTAAAATTAAGTTTTCTAATTTGTTTAAAAGCTTTTCAATTAAACAATTTTCAAGATCAAAATCAATCTTTTGTTTATTATTAGAAATGTACTTTATGTATTAAAACCTTCAGGTACATTAATATTAGAAACAGTATGTAAAAAGTTTTTCAAGACTGCAGCATAAATTTGAAATTTTCAGTACTGTGGCCAGGTAGCAGGGACTAAACTTGATTTAACAGCGCCACCTGGTGGTGGCTCCTCAGACTCCAAAGGACCATGACATCTACATTTTTTCAGATTATGAAACATGGGATTTCAAAATAGTGTTAGAGACATATGTCCTTCTATGAACTCCAAAGACAAAAAAACAAACAAACAATAAGGTTAAAAATATGAATAAACAGAACTTTACAGTAAGGCAACAACTGCTACAACATTATGAACATGTTACAGTTACAATATGGTTCTACTTTTACTTCTTGCCGCAGGGCAGACACCAAAGCTATCTTGTACCTTTGATTCTCACTACCTGTCTCCTAAAACTGTGTATTGGACAGATATGCTTATTCTCTGCAGGATCTTATGTCTTAATTTGAACATATTCCCTCTCAGTTTGTGTTTTCCCACTCAAACTGCAACACTACAGATAGTGGATAAAAGTCTTCCGATCCAAAAGGCGAGCGTTAGCATCCAATTCGATCAAATGCCTTGTATCATACAACTATTCATGCTGACTTTGGGACCAGCTGGGAAACCAAGTAGTAAAAATAACAACTCCTAAGTGAATTAAATGTTTTATACTCAAACTTTCAAACAATTTTAAGCATCATCATTTATTACAATAACTACTTTATTCATCAAAAAGTATTACAAAATTTCAAGTCAATAATATACTTTCGAATTGTTTTTAAGTTGTAGGAAATATTAAAATAAATTTCATTTAAAAGACTCACAAATATTCCTCATTTCCAGATCACTGAAAGTAAAAAAGGTATAAATTTGTATTTATTTATTCTTGATTAGAGCAAAAACCTACTTTAAAACCAGGATACATTCTGAATTATGATTGTTCTTTTTTTTACTTTATACCCCTAATCACAAGTCATATGTAAAAATAAGTAATTAGTATTCTGAAACTGAAAGTCCAGTGAAGACATTATGATGCAAATGCTGACTATCTGCAACTCTAATGTTGAAAGGAAGAGATCAAAGAATGCACAATTTTTTAATATCATCTTTATCTGTACTGTGGTTGCAGACTCCTGCCTGGAGAATCCTTGTCTGAATGGGGGAACTTGCATTGATGGTGATCCACTAAGGTGCATTTGCTTGCCTGGTTATGGAGGACCCTTGTGTCAAAGAGGTGTAGTAAGAAAAAAAACAAAAAAACAACAAAAAACACATTTCCTGTAAAGCAAGAAATAGTCTGCAGACTCTTCCCACTAATGTGTTTTGCTGTTTATCCGGATTCAGATGTGGAGGAGTGTGAGCCAGGTTGGGAGAAGTTTCAGGGCTTTTGTTATCGTCACTTCAGCAAACGGCAAAGCTGGGAAGCA
Organism: Poeciliopsis turneri; assembly: GCA_922788865.1. Classification (NCBI taxonomy): domain Eukaryota; kingdom Metazoa; phylum Chordata; class Actinopteri; order Cyprinodontiformes; family Poeciliidae; genus Poeciliopsis; species Poeciliopsis turneri. Next base: position 2,887,880 of record CAKLNU010000640.1, on the reverse strand, counting down.
GCAGAACAGCACTGTCGGTTGTGTGGTGGACATCTGCTTTCTGTCATGACTCCTGAGGAGCAACATCACATCAACGGTAAAACCTCGCTGAAGAGATGCAGGGACTCAGTAAAACACTTGGTAATATCTGCAAAGTAGTCAGCTGTAAATAGTAGATATGTTTCCACTCTCAGTCAGAGCAGATGTTTGTAAAAGTGAGTAAATTTGTAAAGTGTTTCAGTTCGGTGATTGAAAATCAAGTGTTGAACTTAAAATGTTCGATTCCTTCCTTTAAAATACACTTAGTTGTAAATTAGGGTTGCACCTTTGAACAGTTAGTGACTCTACTGCTGGTGAAGAGTTTTTCTGCATGGAGGTGGTCCGATAGGCGTCAGCAGTCCAAAAACATGGCAGACTCTAAATTGCCCTTAATAGTGGGTGGGTTTGTGCATGGTTGTTGCCCTGTGATAGACTTCCTAGAGTACTCCAACACTGCTAATATTCATAGAAAATGCTGGAAAAATTACTTATTTTATTTTCTCAATAGTTTATTTGATATATTTAGTGACTGCATGCTGAGAGCACTTGAAATCAAAGTAATTTTTTTTTGTTTGGAAACACAATTCTATCCTATATATAGCTGATTCTGCACACACACACAGCTTTAAACCTAATGATAAAAAAACATCCAAAAAATATTACACATTCTTTTAGACTCACTCTTCTGTTTAATTTTATTGCAATTATTACATCAGAAATCTGAAAAAAATCTTCAAACTTGCATTTGTTATTGTATAAGTAATAGTTGATTCACTAATACTTTTGCCAAAGTTATTAAGAGTCACTGTGGAAGAAGGTCCAAAGAGCAATTCACCATTTATGTAAGAAGTGCAGTTGTTGAGGACAACATGGTAAAATAATTTTAATTTCCTTCAACTGTAAAAAACTATTTCAAACAATCAGGGAAACACTGTGGAACACCACTCCATCAACCACCCTAAACAGATATCAACCCAGGGATCTTCCTGCCCAACATTCCTCATTTTCAGACACTTGAAAGATCTCAAGTGCTAAAAATGTGTCCTGACATGACAGAAAAGGGGTTTTATGTCTTTCAACTTATGGAATCTGTGTTTTTCTCAGAAAGCTTCCCGGTTGTAAAGTTCTTGTCGATATTTTGTCTGGCGGGGGGCGATGAGATAGTCATCTGACATTCCACTGGCTCCTCTTTCGTCCACGGCTCATTTTACCTGCACATCTAAACCCTCTAAAGGAATCAGTTTAACAAAAGTCAACATTATATCATAAAATGTGTAAGGAATTAAAAAGCAGATTTATACTCTTTACGTTCTATGATGTTTTGCTGAATATTTTATGAAATGTTGTCCGTAAAATAAATCAAACTTTCCCTCCAATAGTCAAAGAGAATCCAGTTTCACAGTTCATTATATACTAATTACATATCTTGACAAGATAAATAAGATTTTTTTTTATTTAGATAAATACAGAGAATATCAGTGGATTGGACTAAATGACAGAACCATTGAGGGAGACTTCCGCTGGTCTGATGGAAACCCTCTGGTGAGTTTTTCCAGGACTTCTCAAACTGTTTTATCTTTTACCACAATTTTGACTTTTTACATTTTTTTTAAAATTTATTCATCTCAATTTAGTTTTGGTTTGCACCATCTTTTCTTCTGAATTATGTTAAAAAACACCAAAAAGCTGGATTTGATTTAGCATCTTCCTGCTTTCAGCTCTATGAGAACTGGTACAAAAACCAACCAGACAGCTACTTCCTGTCTGGAGAGGACTGCGCGGTGATGGTTTGGCACGATGGTGGTCGCTGGAGCGATGTGCCATGTAACTACCACCTGTCCTACACCTGCAAAAAGGGTGTCTGTGAGTTTTCTGTGTTTAAGAAAGACCTTTTCTTTTTGGATTCTCGTTTTAAGATTCTAACTAAAGCTGGTTCCAACAGCGTCCTGCGGAGAGCCGCCTCGGGTCCACCATGCTCTGGTGTTTGGGAAAAAGCGGTCGCGTTACGAGACCAACAGCAGGATTCGGTACTACTGTGAAGAGGGTTTTATACAGAGGCTCAACCCTGTTATTAGATGTCTGCCTGGAGGTCACTGGGAAGCACCTCAGATTACCTGTGTGCCAAGTGAGTTCATTAAATGTCCTGCCTTTTATTAGCTATCAAAACCAATAAATCACAAGCCATAAATTATATATTATCTTTGCCAGACTTCTTTTCTGCTTAACAATGTAGAAAATTATTGTGTGAAATATTGAACATTAAACTCATCCATTAATATTTGAGCTTTGACCAAATAACAGCATTGCTTAGAAAAAACTATTTATTTGTAGTCATCTCATTTTTGATTTGATTGATTTGATTTGAGTTTATACTCTTTACTTTGTTCTCATTTCATGTTGAAATGTAATGCATCCTTCTTATTTCTTAAATCTTAGTAACTTCAGCATTTTTACCATATTTACTCATTTTTCTAGCTTACTTAGTGCATTTGTAGAAAGTTCTGAAACTAATCTGTTCATTCTCCTCTGGCATCAGCAAAAAGATTTTATCCTGTCCTTTCACTGGACGTTTTGTCCAGTTTGGCATGGAAATCACAGTAGATTAGCAGATTCTGAAGGATTCAGTCCACCAATAAAGCCGCTGCATTACAAGTATATTGAATCTCCTCTCTATCCCATTCTGTTGCTCATTTGAAATGTCAGTTTTTCAGTGTCACCACAATTAGATTTTAAAGTATTAAAGTTTCATACATTTTAACAATGACTGAAAAAATGCTTGTGTTTTTTCCATGTTTAGCTCGTACAGTGGAGGGGGATTCCTCACCTTCCCAGCCTGACCAGCATGGGGACGTCATGGTTGCAGCTGCAGAGAAAGCAGCACCACTTTACTGGGATATAAAGTGGAATTTTTAATAACATTTTGTCCTATAAAGAAAATAAAAACACAGTTTTCCCCTGATTTATGTCTTAAAGACTCTCCTACTGAATTACCACATTATGGTTGTCTGTGTAAAAGAAAACAACCTCAGCTGAAAGTGTTTTGATCCAAATATCTGTCTTACTGTGCTGCAAAGAGTGAAGTTTGTTTTAAAAAAAAGTTATTGCAAAATGACCTAAACATGCTACATAAACTAGAAGTACAGTAAATTTTCTGTCAAAGAATTAGAAATGAAGAAAATTGATGGACATTGCAAACCACGAGAAAATGACAAATTTAATGATAATACATAATAATGAATTTTCATTATCCAATAAAAATTCCAGTAGAATGTTTGTTTTTTGTGTAGAAAACAACAGCTCAGATATCCATGGGAAAATAATTTCCAATTTGCTTCAGTACATTATTAATAATCAGAAATGCAGTAAATAAAATTGAAGTTGTTGAGTAAACCATTAAGACTCAAAGACAACAAATGTATTTAGAATTTATAAATAACACAAATTAAGTTAATCTTTTAATTCCAGTAGAAATTTAATAATCAATATTATTGGTTTACATCATCAGGAATACTGTTGCTGAATATTGTGTTTTGGATAAATCTGAAAATGCTAAATTAAGACTAAAGGATTTAATTTACTCATTTGCCATCATGATCATGTGCATTTCATTTTTATGCATTTCTTAGAAAAAAATATTTTCTCAGATTTTGATTTGTTTGCTATCATGTTTTTTATTTTGCACATTGTGAACTTACTCCCAGAATCAACAACTGTGACATCCATTAAAGCCCCAATAGAGTTATTGGGTTTGTTCTTTGGAGTTTGAAACTTTTTGTTCAATAAATGCATCAAGCAAATCTCTGAACAACAGCAAACAAGTGAACTCTCTTTCCTTCTTTAGTGACTGCAGATGATTAGTTCCCTTCAATTGGATTTAGAAGTATCAACTTATTCAAGGCTGAAAACTAACACCACACTTTTCACACTTTTAATTTGTGAAAATTAATTTAAAACCAACTATTTTTCTTCACATTTAAGCATTTCCTTTTGTTTCTTTTTGGTCTAAGAATCCCAATGAGATACTTCATGTTGCTTTGCTGCCTGATATAAATGTAAATGTTACCATTTATTGTAATAACTTTGACTTTCATGTAGTAGGGTTATTTTAAAATATAATTCATGGTCTTTCTTATCTGCTACATGTTTTTGTTGAAGTATTGTGTTCATGTTAAAGCTGAATGAATCAGTGTACTTTGACAGAACAGGGCCTTTGAACAGTTGACTGTGATCAAAATTCAGTTTAGCAGTACAATATCACAGAAATGTCACTTGTACTGTGTAACTAAACAGTCTGAACTACCAGAATTTGTGTAATGCATGGAGTTTATTAGCAGGCCAAATAATAAATGACTCACCTCTCTTCTAGCATTCTCTCTATAGGTTTCTGTCGGCCCCCCTTATGTTTTTTTTTTCTCATAGGAATGGAACGCATGTGTTTATTTTCACGCTGGAGCTTTGGATAGCGCAACCATGTTTTATTCTGGTGGGAGGTTCTGAAGAACTGATGCATATCAGGCCAGTAGGCGTTATCTCCATGTTTGGAAAACAGACTGTATTCTGACTAATGTTTGCTTTGTGTTTGAACTTGCTAACATGGTTACCTGATCCAGAACATCTGGTCCGGAATAAATTCACAATGTCAAACTCATGCTGGTTATCACACCTGAAGGAAACTATGGCTGCTAGAACAAACTTCAGATCTGGCAACACAACTTTTCTTCTGCTGCAGGGAATAACGGGCATAATGTCAAAGTTAGATGATTCAATAAATCATAGATTTTTAAAATGTAATGCAATCTTTGTTTAGATAAAAGTACCAACAGTACACAGTGCAGACAGTAGTGACCCACATGATTGTTCTTGCAAACTTTGACGCTTCTTGTGCTTTTGCAAATTTTGTTTTCCTTCAGACTTTATGGTGTCTTTTAACCTTTTATTTCACTAATATGGAGGATTTTTTTAGCCATCAGCCTTTGTGCTCTTTATTCACTTGCAGTGATATAATTTCTGTTAAATTTCTCTAGGGTTGCAGTGTTCTGACTAAAATCTAAAAACTGTTCCTCATTTCGAAAAAGCACATATTCTGTATCAGTCTTGCTCACATAATTATTTTCTTCATTTTAGAGAAATGAAGTAATACAACAATAATAAAGATCATGTTAAATGTTTGTTTAATTAATGAGGGGACAATGACTTCTACTTAAAAGCAATGAAAAGGTAAGAATTTTGTAACGCAACTGGAATTTATACTGTTAAGAGCTGTTGATTGTTTTTAACTCTATGAAAATGAAAATGATTAAAATTGATGTGAAGAAATAAACATGTGTTCCCCATTTATCACCAAGCAACAAAGACTTTATTGTCTGTTAATATAGAATGGAATAAAATAGTTTTTCTTGAATGAAATAATGAAGAACTCATTAAACGTCACAAATCAGACATTACTTCAGGGCAACACCTGTCACATTGGAATGCAGAAAGAACAGTGGAGGTTACATTGAAACTGTGTTTCATCTCATTTGTAAACAACTAGTTTTGCAACTAGACAAACTTTTATTGTCTCTCTAAAGTAATGTGAATTTCTGCTTAACACATTACTATAAATGTTCATAAAATTAATCTGCAGCATTTAGAAGAGTTCCCAATACATGTTAGTCAAGTCAGAGTTTAGCTCCTGCACTTTGCACCTGGATGAAGGTGAATTTGACAGTTACATAGTTTGATCCAATTACAGTGAAGAATGTTACCACCAGATGATGCCAGTCAGCCATTTGTGTCATACTGTGGATTTTATCTTGTCTTGATTGAGAACTTTGCTGCATGAAATGATACCCGGATCAAGTTAAGCCGTTTTTCATATTAAAAAAATCACACACAAATGCATGAACTTTCCATAACTGATGCAAGGGTTCACACCAAGTCAGAGAAATATTCTGAATGTCATCCTGAATATAATCCAATTTTTTTTTTTTTACCAAGAGTTGTACAAAATCCTGTTAAATATTGGAATAATTCAAAAATATTTTTTGTGGCCAACACAAAAAAGCTTGTGACCTTAATTAGAAGTAATTCTAAGGCTAACTGATTAACAGTTGTTGTTTGCTGTAAGTTTATTCAGCCTTTAATAAGCTCACAGGAAGCAAGACAGAAACATTACATGGAATCACCAGCTGGTTTCCCCATCAGTCAAGAAGTTGTTAAAAGCTGAGTTGATTGTTCATCTGTACTGTTAAATGTTTCATTACCTACTTTTCTTATTACACCACTTAACAGCTTCTGTCACCTTTAAAGTTAACTCCATTGTTGCCACAATTTTCAAACTTGGATGCCAAGTTCTTCTAACACTGATTTTGTCTTTTATAACAATGGTTATCTGTAACAATATGCTCCATAAAGGTGACTTGTTTTGCTGGGGAATCCAAATGTGCGGACCCCTGCTTCTGGGACGCCTCCACAGCGTTTCCTGGGGCTGACGATGGGAAAGCGAACGCTGCCATCTTTCAGCCAGCCACCATTACACTGGTCATATTTCTGGAAACGCCAGGCGGCATAAAGCTGGCCAACCAAAGCCAACTCTGATCCCTGACGTCTGCAGGCGTAAACTGCCTGATCATAGGAGAAAGATCCGGATATGTAGAAGACAGACCCTGTCGCCAAAAAACAGACACAAAAACACAGATTAAATTCTGCTCAAAAAAAAAAAAAAGTGAATATTAAAACTTTTATTTTGACGGTCATTATTTCATGCTCATTGTTTTCAACTAGTGAAAATTCCCCCTCATTTAGTAGCTGCTTGTTAAACATTCAGCTAAATATAGGATTGGATGCATTTTCAGTTAAAAACATTCTAAAGGACTTTGGAAACGTTTGTTTCTTAAAAGTCCTATAAAAATAAACTTATTGTGACTGACAACACACTAAACAAGCCATCAATTAATTGATTTCCAATAACTTGCAGAATTTGACTTTTTATTTTTAAGCTCAGATTTGAAGTAACAACCAATCTTTCAAAACCCGCCATGTTCGACACAAAGCTACAAGGAAGAATGGGTTATGTTGGTAATTATGCAAATGTTCATTTGGACATTAACACTGAATTTGTTTTATTTCACAATTATTATTAGATCAACTGCTAGATTATCTTTCCTTGAAGATATTAGGCTGGTCAGGGCAAAAGTTTGCTCACCAGTTATCTGGGATGTGAAGCAGAAAGCATCAAACCGATCGTGGTTCTTATTTTTTGGCCCATAACTGCGAATGCCTGCTGGCAAGTTTCCTCCGCAGACTGGTCGAGGATGAACGATTGGATAATGAACTGTTCCATCATGAATCCAACCTGCATTGCACCAGTCCAACCCCTCAGTCCAAGCTGCCAGAAGAAGTGGGTTATTGTGACACAACCAGACAGCACAAATACCTCTTTCATGAGGGTAAGAAATGTTTTGGGATAATGGCAGTACCTCTGTAAAGCTGGTTGTAGGATGCGAGCATGCCATCTTGCTCAGTACAAGCCAGCTTGGCTTCATGGAAGTTGAATTTGTAGCGTCCATGCGTACTTTGATATGGGAAAACCACACCTAGAAACAAAACCCCTTTATGCTTCCTGAGCCCTGACAAAAACACTCCCTCCAAGCAGGTATTTGTACAATCCAGGTAGAAAGTGAATTTCCAGTTAGGAAATTTGAATCACATTGCACCAAAGGTAAAATGATATTGTCATATGCCTGAAAGAAAAACTGATAACAAAATCAACAAATACTGGTATTAGTGTTAAGTTACCTTCAATCCTCAAAGTGATCACAATGTTCTCATCCTCAATGCCATTTATCAGCTCACACTGATACCTCCCATCATCTCCCAGCTCAAGATGGCTGAGCAGCAGGGAGGCGTCCATAGTGTGAGCCCTCAGCAGAGAAGCCCGCCGTCCAAGAGGCCCATATGGCTTAAAAGCATTTGCATTTGATATCATTATTATATTCTGTTGCCCTAAATGCTCAGGTTCCAGCTTTGTCCATTTAATCTTGTAGTGGTTTGGTTTGATTCGGAGGATGCATGGCAGCGTAACATTATCTCCCCTTCGGCCGGCCACCTCTACCTGCACAGGAGGCTCCAGGAGATACTGAAGCTTCTTTGGTGTTGATGGTTCTGTGGGGAAAATAACAGTCCTAAATATAGGCAATTAATTAGGTTCAAAAACTATTTATTTTGTGTATTTAGCCAATAAAAAACATTTAGGACATGATCATTGGTAGACACCAAATTTTGTTAGCTGTATAGTCAAAGATGCAACTTGTCTTCAGACTTTATTTTATTTCTTTTTATCATTTAACTGTTAACTCAGTTTTCTACAACTTTTATTGTAATTTTACACAATTAAAATTTTTTTCTATGTACTCCATGTTATGTAAGGCAAAATTTATTTTTGTCTTCTGTGCAATTTTGTGACAAATATTTTAAGAAAACAATCACTAAATGAATGAAACTCTGACTTTAAGTCTTAAAAATGTGTTTTCCCTCAGTTATATTTGTTAAAATGTTTGTCATCTGATTTACCCAAAGTAACAGTTGATATAAACCTCTTGCAGGTTCAATTCACATTTCAAATGAAAAAAAAAAAGCCGTCATATTACACAAGAGAAGACATTTGATAATATGTAAAAGCTCAGTTAAACTCAAACATCTGCTATTAGTGGAATCACTAATAATCTATGACGTTCTGTTACATCACAGCATTGAATCTGGCATAAGAATCTGAAGTAAGAATGGTGATGAAATAAATGAACATCTGTACCTGCTCTGTGGGGGTTATATGACGCTGAAGACTGGATAAAGTAGTTTAATGTTATTACAAGAATCCCAGCAAAATTCCCTTTTATGGATTTCATTTCATTCATCTCCTGCAGTGCACAAGAAAACCTGTTAAATAAATTGAAATTTAATTACACATAATGTCTATTAAGTGATTGAAAAAACATTGAATTGAGACTGATTAAATTTAGGCACTTCTCATTTTTAACAATTAATAATTCTATCAACTAATTTTCTTTAAGTTATAAAGAAAGTTATACAAACCTGTATTCTTGATTTGGTGTCCAATTGCCCAGTCAGCCCCCAGTGCTGTCCGACATGACCGTGATGACTGCAATGTGTCCAAATCAAAAAATATTTTGGAATTTCCTTAACCTATTCCATTCAGTCCATTCCCTATTTCCGCTGTCTGTTTAGTCCAAATGCTGAATGTTCATCTGTCTTTAACTCTCACTTCCGTCCCCCTCTTTCCTCTCTCTAGTCATAAGCTCCTCTCTCTGATGAACAATGTGTAAACAGGACTGTTGTCCTCTCTTCTCCAGATGTTAATGACCAAATGACAGTCTGACATTCACAAGCTTTTTTCTGTGTCTTGTTGTCAAGTGACAAGAGAAAACAGGCTAACTAATGGAAAAGACAAAACAGGCCCTAAATCTAAGACAAACTGTGGGAAAATTGTAGTAAATGAAAACTACTAAAGCTAAAACTGAATTTTTAATTGACTTGTCCATGAGGGGAAAATGGTTGGATTGCCGTTTTTTTTTTTTTTTTTTTGAAACAGCAAACATGCTGCATAACTAACTTTGTGAGATATAAGTATTTTAGTATTCAAATGCATAAAAGCAAAACATTGTTAATGTTCTGTAAGTTGCCAGTTTGATAGAAAAGCAAAACATTGTAAAAGGCAAAGCACGGCCTTTCTTTTCAGTGAGTTAGCTAAGTTGACCAGAAATGCTCTATAATTCCTGTTTTCAATACCTTTCAGAGATTAAATCATTGGTGATGTATTAACTCATTTCTTGCGTTAACTCATTGAATCTTGCATAAACTGTCCAATATAAACATAACAGTAGTTTAGGCTTTCAGAAAAACATAGCTATTGCATATCTGCTACAATTTCAAATTGGAGTTGATTTGTTGTTTCTCCCCATGGGATGATGATTAGCTTTAGTCTCTGTATCCAACTGCTGTAATAATATTCTAATAAACCTTCTTTTCCTTTAAAATTTATATCAAATAGAGTCCCAACACTAAAAGCTGTAATACTCCACTTGTGAAAGTAAAGCCATATCACTTAATAGGACATAGGAAGGAAAAAAAGGAAAAAAGTCAAATGAGTCACTCCTTTAATTCCTTGAGTTTCTAGAGAGAAGTTTCATAGCCGGCAGTGTTTTTTCAGCATGCGAAAGGCAAAATGCTGGACTGTGAAACAGAACACATATACTGAAAGAAAGCTCTTATGACAGATTCATAGAAATGTATGTGTTGCAACACAAATCCCACTGACTAAGATCACACAGAAGAACATTTTACATCCTCAGTGCTGTAACACTATGACATTCATATGTGCAGTAGCTAATTCTTTAGCAGTAGAGAAGAAACTAGGCAGAAAGTGAAGAATAAATGACCAAGAAAAACATCACTGCAATGTGCATTTAGCCATGTTTGTTTTTGTCATTGGTGTGAGGCATGGCTGGAGAAGATGCTGTGTCGGATCTGGTTTCCGCTGCCTCTATTCCCTCCAGACACAAAGGCGCCATTGTGGCAATCACCCTTTCAATGCAGGAGCAGCAGGCAGTGAACATGCAAAAAGAAAAAAAAAAAGGATGCAATAATAGGATTCTTCTGTTTTTGCTGCTGTTGCTTCTCCATTGTGCCTCATCATCAATGGGACTCTTTCTTGTCCTCCAATTAGTATTCAGACAAACACCTCTTGGTGACAGTGGCCAACTGCTCCAAGAAGTACTCTGAGATAAATCCAACCTTTTACATTTCAATCACAATTTTCTTCAGAGGACTAACCCTAATTATCCTGAATGGCATGACTGGTGTGGAGTTGTAGGATTTAATTAATAATTGTGTTTTATGACCTGAGCAGCTGTAATTAGATAACATAAAAGACAGTAAACTGTTCATAACACAACCAGAAGATTTAAAAAACAAACAAACAAAAAAACAGGGTTAATAAATATGAATTCAAATCCCCATCTTTCTACACTCCGATGCACTATACAGTTTTAGTTTTTGATTGAAAAAAATTAAACAGCAAACAGATTTTGTTTCTTGATCATTTTCACGCTGTCAAAAATTGTGTTTGACATAAAGGGAAATTATTGTGTAGTACAATACTTGTGTTGTTTAAAACTGTTAGACTGCAAAATGATAATAGAGCTCCAGGTTTGATGTTTATTAATAAGTTCTCAAGATTGTATTGCTACCTTATTTGTTTAAAACATGTTTTTTCATGGACAGGCAGCAGAAACATTGCCCTCTGCTGTTCACCTTCTAGTGAACAGAAAGCCAGTGTAACTTTTCTTACATTTTATGCCAATTTTTAAAGTCTCTAATTAACTTATGTCATTTCCAGTTAAAAATGTACATGTAAGATAGATTAGAAGTACATATATTTTCATATAAAAAGAAAAGAATGACTGATTTCTGCATGAATTTTTGTTGAACCCATTACTTGTGCAGTTGGTTTCATTTCAGTCAGCTCTACAGCTGCTTATGGTTCTCAGTGATGTATTTCAGCCTGCAGGCAAATGCTCCCTCTGACTTTGTGACATTTCATTTCAGTGTGATTGATGACTATGTTGTTTTCTGAAAGTCACTGTGTATGTAGGTGCTTCATCAAAATGCCTGTGAGACTGGAATCATGCTTCTCTTACTCTCCAATTATGGTTACAAATTCAAAGTTTGTTGGATGTGTCCCCACTTTGTCTGGAATAGATAAAAGGTGCTGTGATACATCAATCCATCGTAACTGCAACCGCTGACTGACTGAACGTCCCATTTTCAAGTAGATGCCTGATGCTGATATGAGAGCAGGTTGGCCCGCCTTCAGCCCTGATGTAGTATCAGCCTCTTCAGAGGTGTTGTACCGGTGCGTGACTGTGTTGACAAAACCTTGTGACAAGTGGTGGGGTCATAAACTCAGTACATGAATTGAAGAAAGAACGTCTTGACAACTCTGAATGACCCGCTTTCCTCTTGTGGAAACATGAAACCCCTAAAATATTTTTTAACATTCCAAAAAATGCACCTGAGGATTTCCCCAAAGGGGTTTTAGGCAGAGACAGATTTACCTTTCATTCAAGCATTTTCTGACAGCTTGTGTAGGGTGACCTTATTCAGCAAGCAAAGAACTTTATAACTCTTTTAAACATAAGTTTCTTTTACTTTTTATGTAATTTATCGATGATCAGATTAAACACCAGAGTAGATATTACAGTAAAATGACCAAGAAGACAACAGGAAGTAAAATGAGGTATTCATGGCTGCACATTTGCAGCAGAGCTGTCACAGCATCGGACAGTTCATAAAAAGTTGTGTGTCATTTGATGTTATGAATGCATAACTCTTCTATAAAATCGCTGACCTTAATTTTTCCAGAACGGTCCAATAGAATGCTTGTTCAGGTCTGAATAAGTCCTCTGCATCTCTTCTGATGGATTGTAGATGATTTATCTCATGTAGCTGTTTACATCCATCAATTTCATGATTTTTTTTTTTTAGGACTTATTATGTGAACAATCTGTGAACGTAAAGCATGAGAACATTCTCACTCTTTATTTTAAGCAAATAAAGAGTGCGATGCTAGAAGCTATGGACTCAAAATACTAATTGGTAAAATTAATCATTTTTCTCAAATAAAGATTTTTCTGCTTCTGTCACTCAGTGTAGTCATTTTGTGTATTTTTTTATAGGTCAGATTAGTTTCAAAGACTCCCTTTGTGTGTGTTTTTTTTTTTACATTTATGTGTTAGAGTTTACTGATGATTGCATAGACATGAAATGTGACTCATCCCAGGTTTGTCTTCTTTCTTTTCCAGATGTTGTCAAACACCCCATCAAGGAATCCCTTCCAGAAAAGTGTTAAGGAGCTCACCACTGTTCTTTTTTAGCTAATCTGTACGGTTATAACATTTATGGATATAAAGAAATCGTTTAATCAAAGCACAAATTAGAGCCTGAAAAAAAAACAACAACTGACGTTTGACCTATTGTCCTCTACAGAGAGTGATTTACTAATGTGTCTGTTGTTCCTCAGCCAATCACTTTGCTGCTGGCTCAGTTGTGTAACATGTAGATGAAAGTCACACGAGTTGATAGTGATCTAAGTGCAGATAGGGGAGAACGATATCTTTATGTTCCCATTCCTGTTTTGCCATTAGGCCTGCAGTGCTTCTACAATGCTTCTTCTCCAATGAAGGCCTGAACACATGAGAGTAGCAGAACTGTGACAATTTAAGTGCCTGTAACTGAACATTAAGAATAAACTTTCAGGGTGCCATGACAACCTTTACCTAAGTCAAACTGAGTCAAGGTAAAAGATAACTATTTAATTTATTTTGGGTTTTATGTGTTAGTTTTTAAAGAATTTCCTGTACCAAAGCAGTTTCTCAAATTAACACTGTCTTTGTATAGCCCACCAAGTCATTATTTAAGTACCATAAACAGAGCAGAGATAAGCAAAATGAAATCCATTTTTTGTCTTTTTCTGGTATAAAGACATCAAACAGCAGCCAGAAGCAAATAGAGCAGGGTGGGGCAGAGTGTGGGGTAGAGGTAAAGTGTTTACCCCATATGAGGCAGTTTGGGATGTGATTTACTGCATGTCTTCTCCCCATCTCTCTTTACCCATTTCATGTCTAATCTGCATAAAAAATAAATACATAAATTCATTCATACCCATTTCATATCTTCTCACATTCCAAGCATGAACGTTAATAGCTTTTATGTGATACATTGGCTAAAAATTTGATTGTAAGGACACAATTCTTTTGTATCTTTTTACAACTCAGAGTTTTTATTTCTTTCTTGCAAGATGCCCTGCCTTTGCCATGACACGATAATCTGTGTCATGGCAAAATAAAGGTAGAAATAAAGGTAGAAAAATATAAAGCTAAAATAATTATCCATAATAAAGAGTACAGAGTAAAGCTCCAATTTTGATGTGTTTGTGACATTATTCCCATTCCCGTAGAATGTTTTTTCTGCTTAACTTTTAGAAAGATATCAGGAAATGCACTAGGACAGCAGTTAAATGTTTCCTTTATGCATGTGTTGGTGTCATTTTTGGCTCCCTTTTTAAGAACTTGTGCAGCCTCTTTATGTTTTTCTATCACACTGTTGCATAACATACAGGTTTTGTCTCGCCTATGTATCTTCTTATCTGGTGCCGCATTTCTTGTGGCCCCGGTGTTGTTACTATAGATGTCGTCCTGCCTCTGATTAGCAGGTTGTGATTGTGTTATCACAGGGGCCCTGGAGCCAGCCAGCTGCACTGATGGAGTGACAAGAAACACCAACTGGTGTTAAACTATCCATGGAATCCACACTTGGAGCTTTTTGAAAAGTGTGGCTCACACCCAACATGTCTTCATGCGCCAAAGACAGACGAGTTTCTTGTCTTTCTTGCCCTTTATGCAATAATAATTTATAGTAGCAGCTTCTTTTGATTTAATTTAAATCGTCAACTATCACGAAAGATGACATATTTGGTTACTAGAATCAGACAATATATCAGACATACATTTCTACATTAAGTTCTAAACATGTTAGATAAATGTGCTATAGCAACATTTACTTTAAAAAAATTATCTCATAACTTTATGTGCTGCAGCAGAATTGCACTTTTGCAAAGTTTAGAGATCTTGAGTAGCAGAAATGAGACTAAAGACAATTTATTTGGCTTTGAGTAAACTACCTTAAGGAGCTGAAAGAAAAGTTAGGCAGCATGCCTGTAATTCTTCAGTTATTCTAGATTTCATATAAATAAAATCCATCAATCATTGCATTTTAAATTACTCTGCTAACTCCTCCTCCCGGAATCATGTATCCCATAATCAATTGGACATTGTTTCAGACAGGTGATCATTTGAATCTGATAGTGAGTTAATCCAGTAACAAGTAAACTGTGAAGGTGTTTAAGCTGTGGATTATCCTCTTGTTTTGAGTTAGAAACAAGATATGAGGATTTATTTCTGCTTCAGTGGAAGTTCAAAGTGTTTTTAATGTATTGTCTGAACATTTGAGGTATTACATGGTCAATGTTTGCTTTTCTGGCTGGATTTATAGAAAAATCAAAAACATTCAATGACTGTCAGAGGCTACATAAGAGAACACAAACCTTTAAACTGTTTTCTGATGACAGCAATTTTACCTGAACATTAAAAGAATCATTACCATAGTCTGAAAGACATGAACATTAACGTATCATTCAAAGACCAGAGTATTAAGACATCATCAGAAAATCCAAAACATTACAGGAATTAGCAATTATCATCTATCTTGAATGGAACAATGAAAAGACATCCTGCATTTCTACCAGCACGAGACTCACAAGAGACATCAGGTGTCAACTCACATGAGTTCCTTCATGTGAGTTGGTTCTGGAATGACAGGAACTTTTGGCATCTGTTGGACTTTTGAAAGAAAAAAAAAACTCCAACACCTGATTCAAATGATTGCTTAGATTGTCTTTTATATAATAAGAGAAATTACAGCAAAGAAACACTTTACATGCAGAATCACCCTGCGTGTGCTACAGATTACGACCCAAAAAAGTCAGACCTTCTCAATTTCAACATTGTTTTGAGACTTGAACGCTCCAACATAGATGATAAAAATAAGCAATGATATAAATTTAAAATCCAGGTATTTCAAGGGCGTCCTTGAAATACCTGGATTTTAAATTTATATCATTGCTCCAAATGAGGAAGCTCTTTTCTTACCAAAATATATAATGCAAATGTATAGAATTTTTTAAAAATGTATCTTTTAATATTTTTTCTTTGGTAGAAAAACATTTCAGAACCTGACTTTACATCTATAGTAAAACATGAATTTGGGTTGTTTTGTCTAAATTAAATGGTATACTGATTTGATGTAACTGAAGAGAATATGACCATTTTTAAATTAATTTGCAGAATTGATCATTTATAGATTGTAATTGGTCACTGGTAGAGTTTATGCATGTCTGTTCAATATTCACAGGTTTCATTATGAGCCATTAAGGAAGAGGGAGGCTGATTTCATGCTTGAATATTGTTCAAGCATGAAATGCAGGTGTACCCATTAAAGTAATTGAGCAGAAAAGTCAAGATGAGGCATGTTAAGGTTTCTTCCAAAGTTAAACAGGTAGATAGTTTCATGTAGTGACATGATCAGTCCTGAATGGACTGGAGTTTAGTGAATAAATACAGAATTAACTATGCCCTTTCATTTCATACATAGACTGGGGCAACTGGAAACCAACTCAACTCTCTCCATTAAAAGGGAGCATTAGTATTAAATGAAAAGGATTTGCATGTACAGGTTAGGATATCAATGTTGGTTTAGTACACAGTGAAGCAGGGTGTAAAGCCCCAGGCTGTCGGTTAGCTGAGAAACTGACTTCTTGACAGAAAGTCAAGCAATCAGGAGACCTGAAAAAGGGACATTTTGTTCCAGATAAATTCATCACATTTCTTTGAATCATGTGATCGTCATAGAGTGAAAATCATAACAAAAGTCGGTCTCATTCTCTGTGATTTAAAAAAAGCAGATAGAGGTGTGAGGGACATAACTTAGGTTACTTCAAACAGAAGAAGGAAGGGAAAGAGGAGACATAATGAAAGTATATCTCAGACCAACCCAACCAATGACTTTGCCAGTAGATGCTGAGCTGCTAAAATAAATGTGTCACCGGTTTGTCTTTGTGTGTGCTGATCAAAGTGTCCGCCCACACCGTGCTACAAAGTGACCTGCATGTTAAATGGTCTGTGCTGTTGTGACTTCAATCTGTTTCTCCCAGTAAAGTGACAGAATTACAGAGAACACAACAGTAGGATGATGATTTTCACCCTAAGGATGATTTTCCAAAGCATGCATTGATACTCACTGAAGAGAAAAGGGTATTTCCTTCAGGGGGATAAAGGACACATGTGTACTAATTCATTGAGCAATGTGCAACAATAGAGCTTATTTCAACTAAAGATAATGAACTTTGTATCTAAACATAGAACATCCCAAATTGCATACTACAACCCAGTTAGAGTATGTAATGGAAGCTCTTCAGTTTTTAGATCATGTTTTTCAAGTTTGAACAAAAAGCATGAGAAGAAAATCTGAGATTTGGGTGTGTTAATTGCAGTGACAGTGACAGTTTAAATTGAAGCAATACTAAAATGGCCGACCTGCCCAGGGTGTACCCCACCCCATCTCCATTCTGTATAACATTCTTTCTACTTCAGTTTCTTTCCTTCTACAAACTTCCCTTTTTGCTGAAGTAGGGACAGAAATGCCCGAATCTCAGATATATTATTTTCTTAAGACTTCATACTATAGCCTGTTCCCATTGTCTATGGTTGTTATTTCCTCATGATGAAGTCAAATTTCATGAAATATGAGACGTTATGACTTCTGATAAGACTAAAATAAATCTGTTAACTTCCTGCTAATATGATATTTAAGTAATATTCAATAAACTATCTAAATCATCTCTCCTTAAAGGAAGTTTGTGAATCTTGAACTGCTAGATAAAATGTGATCACTACTCCTAAACTTCTTCCATTAAAAGAATAAATAACAAACTAAAGGTGAGTTTAGATACCTTGTCAGAGGGGGCGGGACTAACTTGGCCTGGTAGGTGTGACCCAGCCGAACAAAATCACATGTGAAGCTCTTGTGTTTGTCTGTGAGCTTCTTCTTCCACCCTCACACACACAAGCTCCCCAAGCTTTTGGTGTCTGCGCTCTAGACGCCCCACCCCAACTTTCTGTCCTGGATCTTTGGAAAAGAACAAGCCTCTCCAAGCCTCTGCTCCGCATCTGACTTGCAAGGAAACATGACAGGCTCATCTACCAACATGCGGCTGAAGCTGCCAATTACCTGCTTCATCCTGGAAATCATTCTCATCATCCTCTTTGGTGTTCTGGTGGTGTATGATGATGACACAGACGCAAAGCTGTTTAATAAGAATATGAAAATTAATAACTCCACAGCTGGTGGGCACAACGGACATGGTTCTGGAACATCTGATGATACTGACTATAGGAATGATTTCTACTACCGCTATCCAAGTAAGTTTTCTTTAGATCAGGTGTCAAAAGGTGTGTCAGAGGATGTTCCAGCAATCCAGTATCAGAATTAGTGGGGACAAAAATTCATGCATATTTTGAAAAAATGGTTGAATATTTTGAATTTTCTCAGGGTTGTTATTTTTTGTGTGTTTTTATGGTGGGGTTGTTTACTTTTTCCAATAAACCTCAAATACAAAATATTATATATATATATATATATATATATATATATATATATATATATATATATATATATATATATATATATATAGATGAAACTAAAAGCAAAATCTAAAAATCCATTAAATTAAGGGGAGAAGTTTAGCTGCTGAAAGACCTAGACAGAGAAAACCATTCAGATGATTTTGCTGGAAAATTTTGGATGTGAAAAAATGACATTTTATTATTTTTTGTTTGTTTGTTTTTGTCAGGTTTTATGGAAACAACATTGGGTAAATTGGATGGCAGAATTTCCCATAGGCTATTGAGAGTAATCATTAGAATAACATGGAAGCAATATTTGCATCTCAATGAAGATTACTGAATGTTTCATTGATTGCCTCTGATCTGAACAAATTCATCACATCAGCCAGATATGCAAGTTCTTATACATACTTTGAAGCCCTGTGGATTTAGTTTTCCTCTGATACATTGTTAGAAATTTCCAAAACAAATTTAGGACACTGGGTGTGGGGCAAAGTGTTATATTTCACTGCTGGAACTACTTTGTGATGCCCAGCCAACATGTTGTGCTCTGATTATCATTCTAAAAGGAAAGCTGAAGGTCTTAAATGGGCTGTCTGGTCTTAGGCCAGACCTTGAAATGATCAGCATTTCATCAATTCAACAAAATGCTGATATTATCCTTCAACATTCCAACCTAAACAATAACAACTTATATCTAAAAATTCTTACTAATTATTACAAACAATAACATTTGATATACCAGTGAACTTTTCTTTTTATTATTATTTGTGGTGAAAGTATCAACAATGAAAACTGAAAAGTAAATATAAACATAGGGGTACTCTTATGTGACAGCAATAGTAACTCATGTCTGTTTAGGGGTCCTGAAAGTGGGTCCTCGAGGGCCGGCATCCTGCATGTTTCAGTTCTCTCCCTGATTTAATGCACCTGGATCAAATGACGGCTCATTAGAGGCCTGAGAAGAACATTGACATTCTGGTTGTCAGCACCACCAAGGAGAGAGCTAAAACATGCAGGATGCCGGCCCTCAAGGACCGACTTTGGGGAACCCCTGGTTTACACCATACTTAGCCAGGTGTGTGACTTTCAGTCAATAATGGAAATTTCAACCAAAAACGTTTGTAAGACATTTTCAGTCTATCTTTTTTTGGACTGGAAGAGTGAATCTCAGGTGTTCTTGCTCAGCTAACATTTTTCAAGTTGTTGGAATTCTTGACCATGTGGGAGGAATTTACATGCACATTTCCTTTCTAATAGCATTCCAAGACTGAACAATAGGGATTAAGCTCTATGTCTGGGTGAAATATTGTTTTCTAGTTCTTGAAATATATAGTAAGACAGTCTAGAAAAGGAGTTTTTTCTGTAAATTTATCCATGATTAATTTAATCTATTTGCACAACAAACAGAAAGTAGTAAAACAGACAATAATCTATTGTGATAAATTTGTTTGGCTTTCCAATCATGCTGTAATGCATTCCCCAAATGCAAAAGTTTGATTATCTTTTTTATGTACTAATACTAAAGAACATATCCAATATTTTCTTCCCAAAGCTTGATAATTAAAACACAAAAATTATGTATTACTGTTGAGCACATAGTGACATGTCAGAGTCTGGGAGGCATTTACCTTTCAGGCATCTCTCATTCATGAGGGCGGGGCTTCAAGCTAGAGCAAAGAATGAAGGGAATATTTAAAGACTAAACCCTTTTCTTACATGTTAACCTTTAACATATTTTCCCAGAAGCAGGTTGCTATAGAATCTCCTCTAACTTCTTCTTTTCAGTCACTGTAATGTGGAAGTTTGAAGATGTTGTGAAGCAATATGTCAGTTGTGACTGTCCAGGAATGTCACACCTTTGTTTGATGAATCCAAACTTACCAAACAGGATGTACCTCTATTTTTGTTTAATAAAGTTTGCTTTGTAGCAGCAGCATCAACAGCTGCTGTGAAATTTCTATTGCATTGTGTAGCACATAGTGAAAGATATATTGTATTTAATGGCAAACATTGCTGCTTTGTTAACCCCGATTTAGCAGAATCATTGTCTAAAGTTTGTCTCTGATCAACAGAAGAAGGCAAGTCAGAGAGTTGAGCTCAAAACAAAGTGAATGAAAGGAAGTGAAAAAAGAAAATTTCTCCCATTTTTGGCTATATTCAGGAGTGATTCTACCTTTAATCACTTTGACTCCTATGACTCCTATTTAGCACTAAAAAGACAAATACAGATTACATTCCTTAAAAAGAGATTTCCTTTGCATCCCCTATCTGTCATCACATTGATGCACATGCTGTTTAAATTCTCTTTTGTGCTAAAATTTTGTTTGAACAAGTCTGACATAAAACGCTTAGTTTTTTTCTCACATTTAACGTAACTGTCAAGTATTTCATCCTAAATAACAAAATAAATCATAAAGATGCTGTTAGCTTTATGCAGAATTTGTCCATCAAACAAATTCTGTATTAATTTCTCTTTACTTTTTAGAGCACTGACACAGTATTAGGAAACACACAACACCGTTTAAAGAAACATAAACATTTTTATGAATTGCTGTGTCGCCACAGAAGGTTAAAAAATAAGGCAGTCACATCCAGCCCACTTCACGGTGTTTAACCTGACACCTTTTAGTCATGGAAGTTGGAAATGAAGAACACCGTCACGGCTCAGGGATGTTTGTACAGAGACTTTATCCGGTATCCGTGTCATATGGTGGGAAAAAGGAAAAACGACAATATACAGTAAACAGAAACAGGTTCAGACTTTTCATGCTCTGCAGTGTGGAACCCCTATACTGTCTGGAAAGTAAATATTTCATGAGAACCAGTTTAACGTCCAGCTTACATCGACCAAAGCAAAGAAAAAAAAAACTTACAACTAACAACAAAAACGCGTCCAGAATTTACTAGATAATGTTGTCTTTAATAAATTTTCACCTCCTGAGTGAATGGAAACCATAATCCCATAGTACTTATACTTTGAGTTACAATGGTTGTTTTCATACTTCTGTAGAGGGCTGGACTTGCAAATAAAATTGTTGATAAATTAGCCATTTGATCAGTCTAAGATATGAGTCTGAGATTAACTGAGTCTCTACTTCTCACAGTCCAGACAGGAAAGTGGAGCAAATGAGAACATATGTGGGACCCCATAAGATCTAAAGAGGTGATTAAAAGAAGAACTGAATGAAAAACACATTTTCTCACAGTGCATTAATGAAGAGCCCAAACCTAGAGACAAATAAACTTGTGATCAACTTTGTAAGTTAAGTTTTCCAAGCTTTCAAAGTTCTTCTAATTATTCACATGGTATGTGTAAAATATGAATCAACTGGCATTAGTGGAATCGACAGCTGGGCTGCATTAGGATTGAATGTGGTTTGAGGTGTGTTTGTTTAATAGTATAGAAAATGTTGAATGAGGAAAATTAATTTGTTTTAGCAGACATTATATTGTGTGTTAGTACAATGTTGTCTGTATCGGTTAAGACCAACCAAACATGCACATTATATGTGTTTTTGCATAAGGTATGTATAACTGTATGTTCTGTAAGTTTCTTTTAGGATCTAAGATCTGGTGTAGTGAAAAACATCGCATACATTTCTCTCTCTGCTGGAACAGTTCACCTGATAGCAAGAGTACAGTTATGAAAGATAATGTTGATGTCAGTGGTTTCACCCAAACAGGAAGACGAGCTGTTTCAAGCTGCTTACCACTTATAGATACAACAGTTAGTCAAGAGATGCTTTTTAATTTTAACCATCCACATAGTTACTTGAAAACTTGCCAATAACAGTTAGCATTCAGCTACATAAGTACTTCTGATTCTTCATCTGTATTTTCTGTGTCAGGTATTTAAGTTGAGATTTCCTCTTATTGAACAGACATGATCAAAGCAAAACGGTGAGAAGGAAAGTAAATCTCAATGTTTAAAATTTATATCAATTGGCAGCGTAGAGCAGCTCTGTGTTCTGACCTTCATATCAACGCTCCTTATTGCGTTAATATGAAGGTTTCCATCTGGGCCACAGGGAACTGTGTGAATCTGGGCCAAAATACCAACAGGGAAGCCAGAAAGAGCTCTGCTTGGTCAAGCCAATTAACAGTTACCATAACGACCGCACTTACAGCACAGAGCAATGTTAATAATGGCAGTTAATGAGCAATGTTCACAAACTGTGTGAATCAGGACAGGAAACAATGTCATGTAACAAGTTGATGGGGTTCATTTTGAAAATGGGTCATCAACCATTTCTCAGAAAAATGCATTTATTTTCTTCATGGTTTTGCATAATAAGTTTTAAGAAATCATATATTTAATGCATATATAGGCATTATAAAACATAAATGAATTAAAACCTGCTGTGAGTCATGTACCTGGTTGCAAGGTACAACTAAACCTGATTTTCCAGGGAGGTTTCTGAAATTGTGCGCTCTACGAACATCTGTATTCATCAATATGGTTTTAAAGCTCCTGGAACAATCGTTTGGTTTGTGGAAAGAGACTATTAGTGCTTATTGAATGGGTTCATCTAGGAGACATCACATTGCTTGACAGCATTGATAAATGAAGAATGCATGGAGTCATAGTTACACCTTAAGCAGAGCATACAAGACCATGTTTTCAAAAGAAACAAATTAACATCTATCATAACAAATAGATGTTAATTCCAACATCTATCCAACAAAGATGTTGACAATTTGCTGTTTTGTCTTCTGCAGGTTTCCAGGATGTGCATGTAATGATTTTCATCGGCTTTGGTTTCCTCATGACCTTCCTTCAGCGCTACGGCTTCAGCAGTGTGGGCTTCAACTTCCTCATCGCAGCCCTGGCCCTGCAGTGGGCCACTCTCATGCAGGGCTTCTTCCATGGATTACATGAGGATGGGAAAATTCACATTGGAGTGGAAAGGTACAAAATGAATTAAAATGAATACCTTCATTATTTAAAATTATTCCTCTTATATTCTGTCTTACAATATTCTTTCTTCATTCTTACATTAGAGAACATCACCTTCTATCCAAAGAACACTAAGTGTACAGGTTCCTCTAAAGTACAAAATAATGAAAAAATATATTTTCTTAACCCTAACATTGTCTCATTGTGAATAGTGACAACAGTGCTTTAACGTTACATTTTTATGTTTTTAAGTACATCTCTTCTTTACCAGATTCTGGTCATTTTGAGAGTCTAGCACTGAACAGTTGGTGTCACACCCCATAAAAAGTGCAACAATTAAAAATTTGTTTAAAAAAAAAATCAAGGCTGTTCCTGACTTTGTCTGTTTTCATACCAACCTGTCAACCTCTGTTTTTTCTCTTTGCAGTATGATCAATGCTGACTTCTGCACTGGCTCTGTGCTGATCTCGTTCGGGGCAGTTTTGGGAAAAACCAGCCCCCTGCAGCTGTTGATTATGGCAGTTTTCGAGGTCACACTGTTTGCCGTCAATGAATACATCTTGCTCAGCATTTTAGGAGTGAGTCACCATAAATCAAACTACTGAAGACTTGTATTAATGACTTATGAACAGCTTTTATTTTCTCTGCTGACATACTCAAAGCTTTGAACTACCCTGTGAACCATTTTTTAGACGAGAGATGCTGGAGGCTCCATGACCATCCACACCTTTGGAGCATACTTTGGCTTGATGGTGACGCGAATCTTGTACCGCCCCAAACTGGAGCAGAGCAAACATAAGAACTCGTCAGTCTACCATTCTGACTTGTTTGCGATGATAGGTAATTCCTGTGCAAGAACAGACATCTACAGGAACTGTTTTCGTGGTAAATTACACCCAGACCCATAAGGTTGCAACATGGGTCTGGGTCTGAATACGAGCTGAGTGAGACACCAATGATTGAATCAGAGTTCATACATCTTATGGGTTCCCCACCTTTTTTTCATGAACCTTTAAAACAAGAAATAAAATCCACCTTATTTCAGGGTGGTAACAATAAACACCCAGAAAATGTAATGGAATAGTTTACATAGTGGCTTATTGATTTTTCTGGATTGCCCAGAAGAAGCAAAGACCTTTTTAATTCAGTGACCGTTATACACTAAGCTGTATCTGCAGTACCAATGCTTATTTTCAGATTGTTAAAAATGTTTAAAATCTTTCATTTCACAACTATGCACTGGCTAGAATATATAATGTAGAGAAGTTCGAGGGGTGTATTTTGGAAAGCCACAGACACATTTTAAAGTCTAGTTTTCAATTTCCTTTCACTCCTGCTATATTTAAAGTCTATCTTTATCTTCAATGTGAATACAGGTACCATCTATCTGTGGATGTTCTGGCCCAGCTTCAACTCTGCTGTCACAGCACATGGAGACCCCCAGCACCGCACAGCCATGAACACTTACTACTCTCTGGCAGCCTGCACTCTGTCAACATATGCCATGTCTGCCCTCACAGCTCACGATGGAAAGCTGGACATGGTAATAATGCATGATTACCATTTCTGTTTTCAACTCTTTAACTAAAAAAATCAGAAAATCAGATGAACGTCTTGATGAGAATGTTGTCTGTCATTCATCTATACTGCATTTGCAGAAGAGTTTTTTGAACTAAAAAAGAAATGAAGCAAATAAAATAGTGCCAGAAAAGCACAGAGACAACAGGAAACAGAAGAAAGATGTTCTATCTAAACTTGTTCTTCTTGTGCTTATCAGAGTTTAGAACACATGACTGTTACTCAATACCTGAGAGCCAATGAATGAATGGGGCGCCTCAAAAATGTTGATTGGCAGGCTGATCAGATATCCAGCTGTCAGCCATTTGGCAGCTGGATATCTGATCAAGTAACTAGATCATATAGAGATGAGGTTGTGAATCATCGCAAGATCAATTTTCTACAATGTTGATTATCAAGAATGAGAGGAAATTAATTAAATAGGCAGCTTGTTTCTAACATTTCTCAGTCACTTGGTTGTTGAAAACAAATCAAGTCAATTTCTGTAAAGCACATTTCAGCAGTTCAAAGTGCATTGCATAGATAAACACCATCATCAAGCAAATATACATCAAATATATCCGCCATGTTCCAGTTATTATGACTCTAAGGCAACTCTAATCAGGTGGATTTTGAACCTTGATTTAAAAATAAGAAAATTAAATGTATTCTTAATTCATCATATCCAAGAATCTGTATTCAGAGGAAAACGATACTGTGGGCAGAAAGGGTCTCCAGTAACAGTCAGTTTTGCAATGAATCTGGAGGAGCCTCTGACTGAAGGCTTTTAGCGACAGTTCAGCATCTAGAGACCGAGATGACATTAACATTTCCTGAATGACCTCGTCAGTTGTTGGAAAGCTCTTCTTATGCACCTTGTTTGCTTTTGGCCTCAAATTTTAATCTTTTTTCTGGTTGTGTATGTCAGTTAAAAAAGTTATTTTTATAATCAAGAAAACAATTGTATGTTTGCTACAATAGGCACCATGCACCATAGTTTTCAGACAATGCATCATCATCCAAATCTGGTAGTTCATTTTTCTTTTTGTGAAGCTTGTTTGTGTCAAAACCTGTTAAAATTACAAATCTACTTTCGAAAATCGAAAGACACGCATTCTATTAGTTTCCCAGTACTTCTAGGCTTTCTGGATTGAAAACAAAATTCTTTGTTAAAAATATGGAGAATACATACATATATTTATCTTTGCTGCTGCCAACTCAGTACTTTGCTACTCAGCTCTGGTGTATCTTTTTTTTTTTTTCTTTGACCTCAGCATGTGTTTTGTTTCCATGTTTAGGTGCACATTCAAAATGCCGCCCTGGCTGGAGGAGTCGCAGCAGGAACAGCTGGTGAAATGATGCTCACACCGTTTGGCTCCATGATCGTTGGGTTTTTGGCAGGAATCATCTCTGTCCTTGGCTTTAAGTATCTTTCGGTAAGAATAAATTATGATGTTATGTTTACAAACCAATTCTTATCTTCAAGACACATGTGAAGGACCTTCTATCAAAGTTTTGAATAAACTTCATTTTAATTTCGAGTTGTTTCAATTCTTATAAGGTTAATTCTACAAATGTTTACTTCCCATCAGCCCATCCTGGAGGAGAAGCTAAAGATCCAGGACACCTGTGGGGTCCACAATCTGCACGGCATGCCCGGCATCCTGGGGGCCATTGTTGGTGCTGTCACTGCTGCCGTGGTCCCGAAGGAAGTTTATGGAAATGGGTAAACAATTATTTTTTGCTTTCCCTGACGCAACACTAAATTTAATATTTCTTCTTTTTTTTATTCAATCAGTGCCAGATTAAATTTGTCTTTGGCTCTATTTCTTTATTTGAACAATCTGCTAACATGTTTTTTGTTTCTGTGTGGATGTAAGTTTGGGAAAGGTTTTTCCTGAGGTGGCGAGTGGAGAAAGAGAGACATTTTATCAGGCCGGCATGCAAGCCATTTCTCTTGTAATCACTCTTGCGATTGCCATTTTTGGAGGACTCATTGTTGGTAAGTAAATGCAAAATCAGTGGCTACAAAGCCAGTTCAAGAATATCCAGTTATAAAAAAACTTAAAAGAACCCAAATTATTTGATAATTTTAAGAAGGTGCTTCAAGATGGGAACAAGTTCTTTCTGAATCTGATTTTGTTGATTTGACTTTTTAAGTCTTCAGAAATTCAACATATTAAATGTTAAATTAATGTGCAGAAAGAAACTATTTGTCAACTAATATATACTTTATGGGAAACAAATGAAAATGCAAGTCTGCATTTGTGACTTTAAAAAAAGAATCTCAGGATTTCATCACCTGGAGTATATACTTTGTTTGGTACTTGATAGCTAATTAAAAAAAAAAAAAATATCATACATCAAAACATATTCTGATGAATATTAACACCTGCCCAGAACTAAAGTAACATGTCTTTCCCTTCCTCTCAGGTTTCATTTTGAAGGTGCCGGTGCTTGGAGCTCCTCGTGACAATGCCTGCTATGAGGACAGCGTCTACTGGGAGGTCAGTGTGATAAAGCAAGACAAACTGTGTGGAATACACAATATATAGAGGAATTTCCATTTGCAAACTTGTGAAGAAGTGTTACATGACTTTTATTTATTTTGATAAATACCCTTTAATTCTTGGCTAATTTAAATTAAATGTTTATTCTCAGAAAAACTTAGGAATTCTTTAGTCATGATGTTATGCAGTAGGAATTATTGCATAATATTATGCAGTAATTCCTACTGCATGATGATCCATATTAAATATTAATATGGATTTAAGATTTTATTGTGAAATTGCTGACATTCATTGCGATAATGATAAAGTGGTGTGTGTTTTTTTTTTATTTTTTATTTTAAGTTTATCTTTATATTTGATCTTTTGTCAACATATCTGTTTCTCCATATGGCCAAAGCCTAACAAACACAAATATTGCTTTAATAGTAAAACTTTTCAAATAGCTACTGGTCACCTGTTATATATAGTGGTGGATTGCACTGCTAACCGTAAAATTGAACTGCATTGTCATATTTTCAAAGTATTTTATAAAACTTGCATATGAAAGTAACAACCTCAGTCATGGTTTCAGTTTTGGAGTTTTGACAACATCTTCAATAAACTTCATCTTTGTCCTGATAAATGTGATTTTCTTTCAACACAGTAACGATAAATGATACAATAACTGCCCATCTCTGTTATTCAGTCATTATTCAACAAATTATGGACACGTTCAGTCAGTTGCAGAAAGACATTTTCAATCACATTGTTTCTTATCAAGCTAAAATATCAAATAATTCAATAAAATCTAACACTTATTTATAAGATGAAGGTATTTGATGTGAGAAAAATCTAAAAAAAGTGTTTGTTTAACTCTGTTTCTTTTTAATAGAAGTCTAAGGAACATGTTTTAGGTGTTTTGGGTCTGATTATGTATGAAATTTGGCCACCAGGGGGAGTAAATTCACCACAGCAGAAGTTCAGAATTCTTGCAGAATTTGGAGACATTTGTTGCTTTGTTTTACTATAATTTCATGTCTTTTTATTTCCTGGATGCAGCTGATTAAATCAGTATTTTCTAGAAGTAGCTATTTAAATCTGTTCTATGATTTTATTGCCAAAAAGAAAACAACATTTTATTATTTGTTGTTAGTTTTATATGTGTTTGTTCATATTGTGTAGTAAAACATTGTCAATGTAAAAAAAGTGAAAATAAAATCAAAAGTGCAACAAGATGAGAAAAATCTATTTTCAGCACTTAAGTCTGGAATACTTGCAAACATACATAAAATAGATGATGCACATTATTATGAAGTTATAAAACAAGGTGAGAGAGCTACTAATGTACAATTTTCAGTAATTCTAAAGTTGTATTATTTTTTATTCTTAGGTACCAGGTGAAGAGCATCATGAGCAAGAGCTAACTGATGTGAGGATGGAAGAAACTGAGAAGATGAACAGTTAGACGCACAGAACCAATCTGAGGTTTTAACAGCACTTGAAAGCCTACAGGCTACAAAATGCTCTTTATATTCATGCCAGCTGCCAAACAGTTTATACATTTGAAAAGTTATCTGTTTTTCAAGTCAATAGAAAATAAATTAATGAGTAAAACCACTAGAGGTCAATCTAGAGCTGTGTCTGTGAACACGCTGCACTGATAAAGGATGTTTCCATTTATTAAAATCTGCTTTGTTGTTGTCCATCAAACACAAATTTGAAATAATTGCTTATTTTTACAGTAAGATTAAACCAAAGAGACACTTAAAACCAGATAAATTCATTTAGCTGAATTATTTTAGTCAAGATTAGATCTTTTTATAGGATTTATTTTAAAGTAACTGTTTTTTTTTATTACAGAAAAGGTTTCATGCTGTGACATAATGATGTTTTACTGTTCATTAAATGTGATTACATTAACTTTAGAATTGTATACAATTTTGCCTCATATTAAACCATGCCAGTCTTATTGTTACTGATGTACACTTTCATATTTGTATGGTAATCTTCTAATTGATTCCCAAATTGACTTAAACCTACAGGAAAATTGATGTTTGTGACATTGACTGTATTTATAAGAGCAGACAGACTTTTAAATAAAGTTTTGGGTAAAAAATAAAGTTTTCAAGGAGTGTTTTATGTCATGTGGTATTTATATTCTAGCAAGAATATATCAGAAAACATTGGAAGCTCATGAATTTTACCCAACAAAAATCATTGCCACTGTTGGGACTTAACAACAATGTATCCAACAACAAAACTCACAGAAAGAACTTTTGCATTTTGTCCTTGTTTTGAATTGAAGATCAGCTTTCAGTGGACACCTGGTATAAAACCATCAATGATTTACAAACTACCATTTTAAAAAAAAATAAAATATGGACTGTTTCCACTGTTTACGTTCAGCCATGACACAAAAAATATTTTCCTGCAGATACTGAACTGTTACAAGATTTTATTTTTTTTCCCCCCACTTATCATAATGCGGCAACTCTCTTTAAAATCCTTCTCAGAGTTTTCCAGACAATAGTGGACCAACAAAAACACACCGTACTTCTGTCACCGTTAAACAATCTCCTCTTCAGTTCAACCTTATAAGTGATGATACATTGTTGATGTTACCATTATAAAATAACCTGCAATTAAGTTTTGGCAACGATCAATGTAATTTTCACAGGTGGCGGAGCGTTGTTAGCAGTTGCTGAAAGTAACTAAAAAAGTTACTTTAAATGTAACTTAGTTACTTTCCAAATCAAGTAGTCGGTAATCTAACCAAGATACTTTTTCAAGGAGTAATCAGTAATTACTTTACTGAAGTAAAAGAATTGGTTACTTTTCCAAAGTAACTAAGCCATCATTGGTTACAAAGCAGAACAATGATCCAATACAGTCATGGATGATAAGTAGAGGAAATCCTTTGCCGTCCCCAGGGGGATATAAAGAAAAGGCAGAAGTTTTAATTTATTGTTTTTGGTTATTTATAATGTCCTATCCTGTTTGTCACCAGACAATTGTCTAGATTTTGCAATAAGAACTCAATTTTTGTGGAGAATATTCAGCTTCAGAAGGGTTAATTAAAAATATGATTTTTTTTTTTAAAGTCCAGATCTCAACCAGACCTCCTGCAGGATGACATGAAAAAGAAGCAAGCAGATGGGGGATTCAGTAAATCTTAAGGGAGAAGCCATGACATGAATAGTGAGGCTTGATGCTTTGTTGCCATATCCATCGATCCTGACTTACTGTATGCCACCACAAAACAGACAGCTCACTTTCTGTTTGGCTGCTGGTGTAAATGTGTTCCAGAGACCACTAGGTGGTGCTGGTAGAAAAACTAAGACAGCCATGCCTCATTGTGAAGCGTTTTGAGAAGCAATTTACATGAACATTTAATGGCAATTAGCACTGGGAATGAGATTACAGCAAATAGGGATTGACAGAGGGAATATTCTTCTCCTAAAAAAAAAAAAAAGGAAAAGTCTTGTTTAAAATGTTACATTCTGGTGACTTGGATGCATTTGCTGTTGTTTGTCATTAACAATGTATCTCCTTGTAGTTCTCGTCCCTGTAATCAAGCCATTTGCATATCCTGATGAGCTGCTTGCACCCTGCAGAATTATTCCTCCCTTTTTAGTTTAATAGAGGGCCCCTAGCAGGCTGTAGGAGCCTCGTCTGACCCCCCACCCAGCGTGGTGATGGCGCCACGGCGTGAACAGGCACGGCAGCCTTTTCCCAGGAACTAAAAGACAGGTGGACAGCTGTTTACTGAATAGGCGCTCATAGTGAAGAGCTTAATTGAGCTTCATAGGGCTAATTAAAATGCAAAGAAAAATAATCATGATTAAGTGTCCAATATGTCTTGGAGACTTGCTTGGCATCATACCTGCAGAAAAAATAATTAATTTCTGTTAACAGCAAAGGTATTAAATGGTGTTGTTTCCATAAGCTGAGACAATGCTATGGCATTAAATTAAAGCTTTTCTTCAAGTAAAACATAAAAACTTCCCCCATATATATTATGTTAAACAAAACAGAAAAAACTATGAAACGCTTGGAATATTCTCTGAGTAGAGTTTTATGCAAAATCTCACACTTTTTTTCAGAAAAAAAAAGGGTGAGCCTCCAGCCTCCAACCTAACCAACCATGCTGTCATAAGATCACTTTTCAGTTCTCCTTATTACGTTTAAATAAGACAGTATTAGCCTTGACCCCATCACTGTATTTCCCTGTGTGTGAGCGGGGCATGTGGGAACGGTGCTGATCAGCCCCTGCAGCTACACGGGGTCCGTCCTAAGCAGCTGTAGCCTCCTGTGGCTCAGCCTCCGGCTTGTGTGCGATTGTTGTTCTTAACGCTGTTCTGGAGGTGAACATAATAGATTAATAGGCTCCCTCAGGACAACCGGGGCTCCTGTGGGAACCCCTCTGCCCGCTTGCAACCCTGCAGAAGCCATAATAGGCCAACACTAAAACACTGAAATCACTGAGATCTTGTTCCCAGAACATGTCAGACTGTTTTTAGATGTTTGTTGTGTCTTTGCATTCAGACCTCATAGCATGGCTTCATGAAGGTACATGTAAATCTATCATCAATTCTGTGATTGCATAATAACTCCTTTGCAGCAAGATTCTCACCATTAATTACACTCAAAGTAGAAACATCAGCACTTTGTGTGAGCATCTGGGAATTCTCACTCAGAGTTAATTTAACTCTTGTTATTATGAACAGCCCCATCAACTCTCCAATCAACGGTTGTGAGCTCTAAATATTAATCTCTGGAAAAAAAATCAAAAATAACATTAAAACATTATGGATGGTACCGTGTGCAGAGGGAAAAGTAGAGGTAAAACAAAAAGTACATTTTGGTTTGTGGTTTTCATTTAGTTCCAGATTATATCCTCACACAAAGTTGTTGTCACATCTCTGAAGGGAGCAGAGACGTGCTGAGAGGTTGTGACTGATGCCAGCTAAGAAGGGGGGATGATGGAGCAGGGGTGTCAGTGGGAGTGCTCACTAAATGCAGGAAGTTGTTCAGCTGAAGAGGGTTTCTGCCACTTGACTGAGGGAAAATTGCCTGCAGTGCTCCAGGAGTACATGGGAGTGCTTCACTTGAATTTCCTCCCCCTGTAAAATGGCTAGCCCTGTGAATGCCAAATCAACAAAGGCGGAGGCTGTGTGCATTTCAGGCCCCACAACTCTTCAATTCTTTCACAGCTCACCTGTGGTCAACAAATCCTGCGTGTGAAAGCAGAGCCCGCCATGACTGGAATCCAGCGTAATCTTTTGCATTCTTCGTGAACAGAGGCAATTGCAAATGTGGAGACTCACTGGAAAGAAAATTTTCCATAAATCACAATTTTCTGAAGCCCTGGCATCCTGAAGTCAAAGTTGGAAATTATAATTTTAGACATGACAACGTTTTATTTTACTCAACAGCAAATTTCAATGATGCTGTGCATTTTTACAAGTTATATTGACATTTTTATGGAGGTGTTCCTGGAGTCCACATTAGAGAATTAGAGCCACTGAAAAAGAGAAATCTGACTTTTTCTCTGAATCAGAATCAGAATTATTTAAAATATTTATACACCACCAGAAAAATATGGTCTCAAAACTGAAATCTACCAAATAAATATGGGACAGGAAAGAGTGCAAGTTTACAGATCATATTAGGACAAAAAGGTAGGTGAATTTTTTTTTATATACTAACAATATAATTTACAGAATGTTTCGTTGTTTTCTTTTGACATAGATTGACACAGAATTAGAATTCTGCTCATAAAGTCAGACTATTTTATTTTCTGGTGGCCCTAATCCTCTTCTTTTCTCATGCATAAAAAATTATAACAAAAATACATAAGAAAAGTCTCCAAACAAGACCGAAGTATCGAAATGTAACCTCAGATTCAAGATACATTTCAGCTTTATCACAAAAAATCTTTTGCCACTTTCTTCTTTGAGGTCATTATATCACCAGTATAACACACTTTCCCTCATTCTTTCTGAAACAACAGAAACATCAGGCCTTTAATTTAACTTTAGATGACTAAGCAAGCCTAAATTTAACACCCTTAGACAGAACAAAGCAGCATTCACAATTTGGAGATCAAAAGCATCAAATTCATCCACTGGTTGAAGGACCATTGTGACATGGAAGGATCACATTTAAGGCAGAATAGGGCGGCCTCTAATCCCAGAGTTCCTGCGAGGTCTCCTGGCGGAGCACCCCGCACACTAACAAGGCCTCCCACTGGACTCATTACAAGAGGAAAAACCAACAAAGGCAGTTATTACACACTCCTTATGAAAGACATCAGGGGCAACGGGGCCAAGCTGGACACTGGGGGAACAAAGAGCGCTGACGACCCTACCGCCACCACCTTCACGCATCCCCCATCACTCCACTGCCCCTGCTTCCAACACACGCATGTCTCCGAGCTGCAGGCCTTGCAGAGGGGGCTGCAGAGGTTGGGAGAGGTCCGGGGCTTTGTGCCCTGTTAATTGAGGCACCCGATTGAGGAAACATGGGGCCTCACCAGGGGGGCCTTAGAGGGGATTGAGTCAATGCTGTGAAAGAAGGGGAGCAGTCATGAAGTCACAGTATGTACTTGCATACATGTTCTACTGAATCCATCAAGTCCAGTCAAGTTTATTTATACAGCACATTTCAGCAACAAGCCATTTCAAAGAGCTTTACATCAAGAAAAACATTGTACAGTGAACAACTACAACAAAATATGTTGATCAGTGTTCCATTTATTATGGTCCAAAAACTATTCTAAACTGGTGGGAGTTGGGAATCACAAGCTTAATTGAAGAGAAGAAAAATTGCGTGTTGTAGGTTCAGGAAACCAAGTAAACAGCAGAGTTTTAACACTCGTGTCACTTTTTAATGCCCTCAAGATCTTTCTCACTGAGTGAGAAAAACATCCTAATGCTCATAGTTGGAGATTTGCAGCAAAACGTTTTGAGTTACTAACATCCCAGATAGCATGTTGTGGTTAAAACTACAAGGAGATATATAGCTTTGTTTAAGCAGAGAAAAAACAAAAAGCCAATGGTGGGACATTCCAGGTGATGTCCCACCATCACTTGGAATTTATTAATTATTGTAGTAACTTTTAAACCATTTGCTTCGGTCAGATGATGCTAAAATTTCAGGAGAAAAATAAACTACATGATAAAGACATTTTAGCAGCTCCTATCCCTGGTCAGCGTGGTGAAGAAAGTGTGATGCTGTGGACCAGTTTCTATTCCAAAGGACCCGGGGAGCATTGTAAAGTACATAGAACGATTAACTTGTTGACATTTCAAATAAAACCGACGCAAGTCCAGAAATTATTACTGAAAACCTCCTAACATTTTACAGTAACAAAAACATTAAAATGTTTAATCTTATGCTCTTTATTTTGTTAAATACATCATTTAAGTTCACTTAGCGGACTTAACGTCACTTACTATCCGTAGTATCATATCGTGTTTGCATCGTAGATCTTTGATTTTTAGAAGTGATACCTTGTCTTCTCAAGACAAAGTCTCAGCTCAGGAGCCTTAACATCCAGCCTTTCAGCAGTACTTCTTGTTACATAAGTGCAAAATCCATATCTTGATTTTGCACATAGCATATAATCACAATTTATTTTGTTAAGACCATTAAATTTAAAGATAAGCCTATGCTATCTTTAGCATAGGGGGAACCCACCACTTCCTCTTATTTCACTCCCTTGTTCTGCACATCACCTCCTTCTCATCAGCAAAAATCCCAGAAAAAAAATGCTACCGATAAAAGCTGAAGTTGGAGAAAACCAGGAATCTGATACAATCAAAAGAGGAAAAGAGTTTAAGAAACAAAGAAAGGAAGGGCATTCGTTAATTAACAAGCCACTGATCTCAACCACATTAATAACCGGGTCATGGATGTGAGGAAGAGAAGGACAGAAAAAAGGGAGAGGAAAAGGAACAAACAGAGAAAGGATGCAACATGATGGGCCCGGATGTAGCGATGGGAATTTTGTCCCTGTCTTTTCCCCATAACCCCTCTTAACCTCTCCCATTCTACTCAGCACTGCAACCACAAACCCTCTTTGTGGCTCTCCTAAAAAAACCTTCATCGGATGCCAATTTGCATAAAAGCAACAACTTTTTTCCCTCCTCCTGTGGGATCGGACAGCTACAGCAACTCCCCTGCCGATGGGATCCCGATCCTTCTTCATTCAGGACACACACACGCAGGTGCAAAGGAGGACATGATGATGAAAATTTATGTTTTATGACTCCCCCGCTGCACATACTGTATGTCTTTTGAGCTTCCACATGCATTTATAAAGAGAGCATAAACATAAACACACACTTCACGCGGCTCCTTTTTGAACACAATTAAAACAGAAGCTGCTCGTACAATACACTTTTGTCTTAGGCATGGAGGAGGAGGCGGGCCGGTGGGGGTCGGGGGACATCTGCATATTAATTAGGAGGTTATGGTGTGAAATCCAATCAGGCGTGTTAAATAGATGACATAGTGGGACAAATATGGCACTATTTTTTCTCTGCTCTCCCACGGTGGCGCATGGATACAAGCGATGCATGCTGCCACTTCCGGTGGTGGCACGCTGCCAGCGGATGGAAATTAGCAGCAGGAGCTATTGCGATGAATTAGGAGAGTGAACAATGCAGGAGGCTGTGTGCTGCATAGCAGGGAGACAAGAGAAGGTTGACACTGGGAATGCTACACCATTAGGTGGCGATCTTGAGTCAAACAAGCTTAGAGTTGTATCAAAACGTTTGTCTCGAAAGCGATAAAATGTCCATTTTAAAGGATGATATCAGAACGGTTTCATTGTGATTTGTTGGTTATGATTTCTTTAAAGGTAAAGAAGTAAAGAAGTGACCTAATCTGGATGATACAGAACCACTGGATTTCATAGCATTTCCCTGCCAATAAAAATTAGTTAACCCAGACTTGGAATCAGATGTAATTTATGAACTGGATGCATCTGTTTGGGTATCAATAACCATTGTTTGACACTGTGGAGGCACCCCTTTTTTTCCTCAATTCACAATTTTGTTAGCAAGAACAGTTCAGGCCGCATAAATCACCAGAACAGGAACGAGCCAATAAGAGGCTGACAGAAAGTACAGTGCCAGAAAAGAACTTCCAGAACCATGACACCGTTTTTTATCCCTGCTGGCCACCCAGCTTCATTGACGAGGCCAAACCCAACCTCCGGTTCTTTGTTTTTTGCTCTCAGTTTCCCTTTTCTCCAGGTTTCCTTTCTCTGGCCTTTTGAGTCCTGTTGCAAAGTTTTTACCCCATTTCCATCACGTCCCCTTTTTTTCCCTTTCATTTCTTCTTTGCACCAATTGAATTAGTCTTATTTGGTTAATCTCTAATGCTCTTTCTCAGCCTTTGTTTTTGCTGGGGCCTATTCCCACCTATCGCTTCCTTTTCGCTTTCCACTCCTTTGCCAACTCGTCACCATCCCTTTCTCATTCCCACCCGCCCTCCTCTTCTCTCTCCTTCATCTCTACCCATCCCTCTTTGCCATTTCCCCAGTAAGGGGGCACTTTGCTGCTCCTGTCTTTCGATCTCCGCTGTTGGCATTCAGTTCTGAGCGCCCGACCCAGTGTGTGTGGAGGGGAAGCTGTGTTTGAGCAAACGGGTGCCCACGCCTGCCCCCGGCACCACAAAGGAGGCTTTCTTTGCCCATCAATGGCTTCCATTAACGCCGGGCCCTCTGCCTCTGGAGGGGATGTCAGGCTTCCCGAGATGGCACACAGAGACAGCCATTAGAGGCAGGAAGCTGGGGGTAGGGGCATCTTGTGAGAGCTGCCAGGGAAGAGGAGGAGGGGCACAGAGGGCATGAGGTGGCGTTTTGTGTTCTAAACTCAGAGCTGTGTATATACAAACTCAAACACACAAAGGGGATGCATGTATTCGCTTGCAGCAGCTGAAACATACAGTACATGAATGCATGTCTGCAAACCTTTCAAGAACAGAACTAATATTATAAATGTTTTATGTTTGTGCAACACAAAATCTCTGCAAATTTTTGTCTAATTTATTGTGCAAGAGTCTTAGTACACTTAAAATAATGATAAAAAAAAAAAAAAACTTGCAGGATGCCTTTCAAGATAAAGGAGCTTGCTTTAAGTCAATAATTCTTTAATATTGATAAGAGGAAAAGTACTTCTTCCACTGGCAGATCTCTCTATATGGGAAAATGTCTTGAAACAGGTAAAAAAATCTGCCAATGGAACAAATTACTTTAATCAATATTAAGGAGTCTTTGACTTAAAACAAGCTCACAAATATTGCAAAAAGGTGACTTATAATTTAGTTTAGTCTTATTTCAAGTGCATTAAAATATTTGCACTGGAAAGTATGCAAAATTCTTAGTAAGATTTTGTGTTTGTGCACTGGATAAATTGCCTATCAATTACTTTTTAACTTTTTTTTTTTTTTTTGCAAATCCCATCTAAAAAAGTTCATCCCAGTAAAAAAGAGAGCTGCTGTTTAAATAATCTGAGTTCAGGATATTTAGCATTTCATAGCTTTTTATTTATAGTGAATTAATCAACATTAGTGACTTGTGAATGCCACTGGTGCTCCTTCACCCATTTTTCAAAAACTAACATGTTAGAACAATAAACTCACTTTCACAAAAACAAAAGGTTGGACATATATCAATATTACCTTATCCTGCGTGGCAGCAGTGTGTCCCGACTGGAGCTTGGCTGTCATTGAATCTGTCCATATAGGAAAGGAGGAGCCATTCACTTTTGAATCAGTGTACTCTCACACACTCACAAACTACCAACACAAAAGCTTTAAGATAAGTTTGTTCATAAATTGGGACTCTTTGAGGCTGGGTTTTTGCTGGCTGCTGTGTTCTCTGAGATAAGCATGAGACAATGATAAGTGCAAAAAAAAAAAAAAAAACATGCCCATGTTATCCTGCTGCGTTCATTGTTTTAAAGGAAAAGATCATTTAAATATAATTTGGAAATTTGGCTTTGTATTTTACCTGTTTTCAAGTTAATCATTTTAGAGGGACAGCTGTCCTGTTGTCCATCTGTCTGCAGGGAGTGCTAATGAAAAGCACAACAATCAAAGAGGTTCATAGTAAAAAGAATAGTTTATGATCATTTTCACATGTCATTTTGCGATGAATCAATTTGAATGTGAGGTAACCTCACATCCCCAAGCAATCTATGATTATTTATGCATTTTTATGCCAGTGTGCACTTGTGGTGCAGCAGAGAAAATTAAGCTGTATCAAAAATTAATTTGTACAAAATAATTTTCATCTGTGCAAAATTTTAAGAGGCAAAACCGCTGCAAGCTACATGTAAGAAATGATTACTCTTTGTTAATTCATTTCACAGATTGAAAAGACTGGTTCCATAAAACTGTAACCAGTTCTGTTTTTGCAGTAGCCTAAATATTGTTTGTTGAGATTAAAGCAAAAAATAAGGTAGCTGTCATGTTAAAAGAAATGAATCTGCTTGGATCAGCAGAAGGAACTCTGCTGTACTGGCCAGGAAAAAAGTGTGAAGTGTGATTTTGGCCTCCAGTTCTGCACAACATTGAACTGGAGAGTCTGCTTTAACGTGGTACTCTGTGTTGTGATAAACTGACAGAGATAGCACTTTTTATATGCAAATGATAAATATTTATTGTTAACAAGTGGCATTAAAAAAAGACAAGATCATAAATGACAGTTGCAAAAGTCCTGCATGAGGAAATGTTTTATGTGTCAGTAATTGCTGTGACGTTGCCACCACAAAACCTGTTGAACATTTTTATCATTTCTTTTAATAAATAGAGTTTTGTGTTGTAAATATAAAGTGTTAACTAGATTACACCACCAGTCTGTGTTTTATGTTGAGATTTATCTGTATGCACACGGTTTGAACTACACATGGGTTATGATAATATTAATGCCCAAATCAACCCAAGTTTTTGAGAAATTAAGGCTTAATATGCAAAACTAAAAAAAGACTATTTTGAATTTGAGTCAACAGACAGATCCAATTACAAGTTAATTTCTTATGTAGCAGCAGAGAAACAATGCTGCAAGCTAAGAACAAAAGGACTATATATTAGAGCTCTTCTCTGTGTTTAGTAAAATTATCTTGTTTGAGCGACATTCCAGCTGCATCTAAAAGGAAGATATGAAAAGGGGCTGGTCAGCCTTTTCAAGACCTTCTTAGAAGACGCCATGGAACAACGAAGAGGAGGACCTTCTCTGCAGGGGCCTGGGCGTGCTGTGAGAGCAGGTGGGGTGGTGAAAAAGAGACGGGCAGTGTGTGCAGATCAGAGGGATGTATGCGAGCCGGGCACGGTCAACATTCAACTGATCTGATGATGGCCAGACTTCAGAGCAACACTGGCTCCCTTTGCACAGCGCCAATTAACTCCAAGGGTGGGGACAGTTGATGGACATGTCTATTATTAGCATGTGAGAAGTGCCGCAGCGCCTAAAAGAAATCAAAGAAAGAAAAGTCTTGAAGGAAGTGGCAAATGCAAAGTGAATGCGAGTGATATGCTTCATTGGTCCAATTGTGGCGACATAGCTTTTCTTCTCCTGTTGCGTTCCCAACATCTACTTATATGAAGAAAATACAGTGCTCTGAAAATGATGCAAATTGTGGCTTCGCAGAGGTTCCCCCAATCTGCTGACACACTCAATTATACCACTCACTCCACAAAAAAAGGGAAAAATACAACCTTTAGTTCAAAGAAACAAATCAAAGGTACCTCAAGCCATTGAATCCCCCCAACTGAGAGGGGCGCTGCTGGTCACCCGTCCCTGTTCACCCGTTGTTTCATTGTCTTAAAGCATAGAGTGGGGGAAGGCCTCTCGTCAGAGGTCCAGGTTTACAATTTATTTAAAACAATCAAGTTACCACTAAACATCTCATTCTGAAAAATATGGTATGCAGAATAGAACCATATTGTGAAATATTTAAAGGATGTTTCTTTTTTTATAGCATCATGAAGGGCAGGGAACACAGGAGACAGGTCAGGAAAAAATTTGGGTTAGGTTAGAAAACAACATCTAAAGTTTTGAATGGAAAGAAGATGAACAAATCACAATACTAAGACATGGACGTCCACTTAAACTGAATTAACTATGAAAAAAGAGCAGAGGGTTTTATTGACGGCTTACCTGAGAAAATCTGCCAAGAAAACAACAATTTCTTGGCACCACATGTTCGCTGAACACAGGTCAGAAGACATCAAATATGAACTTACTGGTCGATACAAACTGCAGCATGTTTGTCAGAGAACTACTCTACATTTTCCCTGAAACATGATGATGGAAGGCTCATGCTGTGGGGAGACTTTCTTCAGAATGGGAACAGAAGCTGGTTGGAGTTGATGGGAAGATGGATGGAATTAATACTGAAAGAAACTTTTAGAGGCCACATCATGCTGTAGATTTTTCATTTCGATTTTAAAATATCTACTTATCCTTTCACTTCACAACCAAATGCATCATGCAGTAGAAATGTTCTGTTTCCTTCTAAGCTGCTTCTGCTCCCACATTTAGTAATCCCATAAACCCCTGCCTCTGTTTAAAGCTATTAACTTGAACTCAAACTGTTTCTGAGCTTCTGTGTAACACTTGATTTCTACGTTTCTTTGCTGGATGCCAACCAGCTTGGTACTGTCACAAAAGCCAAGATCCTGGGATGCAGCCGATCAGTGTAAAGGAAAATGATTGGCTGGATTGGCTGGAACTCAAGGTCATTTGCATTTTGGGCCACATCAAGGTCACGAATGCCCTGAAAGGGCCGGTTTGAGCAGAATGTATCAATAAAATCCATTAACCAATTATTAAAATATGTATAAGCAGCTGTCTCTGTCCTTGAAATTAAATCCTATTTAACATTCTTTCACACTGATATAATCTTACAGCATACCAATAAAAACTACTTTGTCATTCTATTTATCTGCCCCCTTTAGAGTCTAGAGGGCCACATAAAAACCTGCGGTGGGCCGGATTTATCCCCGGGGCCTTGATCTGTCAAAAGTTTAGCTACCGCACTTCTTCCCTGTGTTATCCAATATGCATATGCTACCTACCTATGTTTAATCTCATAATGTGTTAATAATCGCTCTGCAATATTTTGCTCTGTAAACTGAGAGCATAGATCTTATTTGAATGTTTGCTCTGGTTCTGGTGGTCTGGCCTAACAGTCAGAGCAGATCTCAGACAGAAGAGATGATCTGCTGTTTTCAGGATTATGTTTTACTTTCCCTAAAAGAGCCAATCAGGAGACGCTTAACTTCAGAAGGCTTAATTAATTCTAATTTTTAATCAAGGCTTAATCTTAATGTCTGCTCAGCACTATATAGACTTCTGATAAAACATGCAGGGATTAAAATGCTGAAAATTAAATGCTAATAAGAGACTCAAAAGGAAGAGAAGCTCATATGGAGGTTCAAACTGTTTCCATGTTAATTTAGTGCCAATATGTTGCAGTTACTCATCTCCAAGTATTTTAAAATACTGTTTATTTCATTTTATCTAAAATCTAGACAGTCTGCTTCAGTTAGAGTCTAAAAATTTACATTGAATGAATGAATCCAACCATGAGAAAAATGTAGCTTTCTCTTGAATTAATGGAAAATTAATGGAATGGGAAAATGATTTAAAAAAAAAAAAACTTGAGTTGCTTTTCTTTGTTGGATTGTGGAAGCAGAATGTGCCACAGTGAGCCACAGAATGAAGTGTGTTTATCTTTTGACTAAAGGGTGTAATTTAAATCTTAAACCTCCAAAAAGGGATTTAAAGGTCAAAACACTTCAGAAGCATTCTGCCTTTACCTCAATCCAAAGAAGGACCATGCAGAAAGATAAAATCCATTCATTTGTAAATGAACCTGTGCATCTTTTCACTTTAAAGGTAAAAGAGCTGAAAAAAAATGTATCCAGTGGCATTCTTTATAGTTTTTAATCAACAAATCAAGGTCAAATTAAACAAAAACTGATCTTATCCCATAATGAGAACAATGTTCATCTGTAGGACAGAGGTTGGTTGTTTTTTTTGGTGCTAAACTAATAAAATGTTTTCTCAAGCTATTCTTAGGTGATCTATTTTATCACCTTCTTTCAAATTTAATGAGGAGAGTTACAGCTTGGAGCCACAAATTAGCTCAGAGAGGCACCAAAATACCATGAATTTATATAAGCTAATTAGATCTGCTCACAGCAACAGGAATCTACAACAAATTCTAGTAGTTTGAAACTTATTTTATAACAATTACTATGTTAAATATTGACAGGGTTATAGGGAGTACCTGTTTTTTGTTGTGATTCAGTGTTCTGTGTAAAATGATATAAATCTGCTTTACTTTTACAGCATGTTTCCAGTTTTTCCTACTTTGAAGAGTGGCTTAGAGAACTTGGTCTCTCTATCACATCATATTTATACCTCAGAGATATGGAACTTCACTGTTTGATTTTTAAATTATAAAATGCTTATTTGATATGTATTTGTTGTCTGCTAAGAGTATGGGCACTGGAGAGTTGATAAAAACAGTAACAATACTTTCCCACCATTAAATAAGTGATAGTAATAATATTGAATATTTGTTTATACGATTGTAGGAAAAATACCTTTTGGAGCTTGTCTCAGACTGCAACATCAGTGAAACATCACTGTTTTAAGCCCAAATATCAGTCAAAATCCTTTTAAACAACAGCACAATATAATTTTTAAAAATATGACATCTTTCAATAATACAACACCAGTTAATCTTTTTGTTTTGGAGTAAAAGATGAGATAGAATAGTTTATCCATATTCTGTCTGATTTGTAGGCTGTTGAGGTAAATAAAATTATTATTAGTTTAAATTGTAATAATAATGCATAGTGTAAGTCTTATTGTTTGATTTGCTGTCAGTTTTCACCTGAGCATTGCAGTTGGTGAAAGGGAAAATGAGGAGAAAAAGGGGAAATGTTGAGGACATTGAATTTGACCTGAATGAATTGTTTTTGTAGATTATGCTGTTAAAAACAAAACTTACATTGAATGTTATTTATTCACAACACTTCTCTGCCATGAACAATATTTGCTTGATTTTGCTATTTTCCAGGCTGATTTGTAATTTATGTAAGTTGGTTAAATGACTTCAATTGTTTCAATATTTTGGAAACTTAGTTTTGGCGACAGAAAAAAAATATGGTTTTGTTAATGCTGTAATGTTGAATCTGTGAAACAAAAGCCTCAATTTGCCATTTCATTATATTCTGTACAGAACAACGTATAGAGCAGAATTCCCAAAGGAAACTAGGGATAATTGGAGATTTCCCCCCCCCCAAAAGAAACATATCCATGCATGTATAAGGATAATCACTCGCGGAGCTTATCTTGAAAATGTTCTCGTTTTATTGTAGAGAGGAGGTTTTCCTGGTGTTCAGAAGGTATATATATCTGCGCCGTGTTTTTTCCTTCCATCCCTGGAGGAGGTGCAGGGCGGATTAAAGGAAGCCTAATCTTCAATCCAGGCCTCCTCCTCTTCTTCGTCTTTCTTTCTTTCG
Source organism: Poeciliopsis turneri (assembly GCA_922788865.1). Lineage (NCBI taxonomy): Eukaryota > Metazoa > Chordata > Actinopteri > Cyprinodontiformes > Poeciliidae > Poeciliopsis > Poeciliopsis turneri. Next base: position 2,844,069 of record CAKLNU010000640.1, on the reverse strand, counting down.
TTCCTTCAGCCTCCCTGCAGCTGCCACGTTGCTGTTCCACTTCTTCTCCGCCGCGCCTTTTATTCCAGGGGAAGAGGGACGAGGGGGAAACAAGCGCAATGAAAATGGCAGCTGTTTGTTTACGCGTTCCCACGACTCCATGCCAATTAAGCGTCGTGATTCAGTCAGCCGCTTGTCTTCCCTGATTAGACACCCCTCAGCAGACAAGGCGACGGCCACAGAGCCGCTCAGGGAGCGAGGGCCCTGCGAGGAGAAAGAGAGAAAGGCCCCTGAAGGAGCGCTCCTGTGCGGGCACCTCCACACAAGAGGCCCGCTTCTGCGGAATCGGATGCGATCATTTTATTGCAAACTTACTAGATTGTTGCAACCTCTTACATCATACAAAAATGATTAGAGCAACTGATCCATTATAGGAGAAGATTTAGGTCGCCTGTGGTGTGGGGGCGGCCTTTGATGCACCTCAATGTAACTGATCTGTCATAACTGTAGATATTTCTCCTTGGAAATTCAATGTTAAATATGTATATATTTTTTCTTTCAATAAAATCTTTGATTTTCATTGGAAACCATTGCGCATATGAAATAATAAATTAATAATTAATGCAAGCTTTCGACTTCACAAGTCAAAAGCTTATGAAAAATGACAATCCACAAATAGAAAACATTTTCACAGTGAAATAAAATATGCATGTCAAGAGGAGAGTGAGTGCATTAAAATATTTTGAGAAATCTAGAGATTTATCCACTAATAAAGTATTACAAATAAATTACTCCATAAAACAACTTTGTGTTTTATTAATTCACGTGAATAATAAAAAAGTGAATAAAGTTGTTTAATTATTTTTTTTACTTAATGTACATGAATACATTGCAAAGAATTCCCCTCTGGAAAAGTTACAACGCATATAATATCAAACTTTTTAAACCGATCATTTGACCAAAGTTCAATAAGTCAGCGTTCATGCATTTGGATTTAAAAGCACATTTGGCATTCAGGAAATTCATTTAAATAATATTTTCATTTTAGGAACAGTCAACAGGTCTGAATTATTTTTATTTAACGTTTCCGCAAAGTGCGGTTTGTTCCTTTCAAGCTGCAGAGATTTTATGAAAGCTTCCTCTGAGAGAAACTAAAGGAACAATAACTGTCACTGACTTTGTTTGATGAGTTTCTTTGTTTTGTGCGCAGCCAAACCCGTCAGAGCTCCGAGGGGAAGGCGGAGCGCCGAGTCCGAACAAAAGGCTCGACTTTCTGCGCCTTTAACGAGCCGCATGGAGGAGTCCTGCAGCAGAACCGGTCTGCGGTTCTGCTTCTTATTGGATTACTTCACGGTATTAAGAGTAATTATAGGCAAGTGACTCATATGGCACATGATTCCTACATCCAACATCAAATAACTTATAATCGACATTTATGTAAGCATTGTGTGAGAATATTTGGTGCTAAGTTGTAAAATCAGGATTCATATTATTTCTCCGATTGTCATTTATTTATTAAACCATCATTTTGAACTCTTAGAAATACTGTAATCTTGAGAAAAGTAGCAAAATACTTGTAAGATAATGAATAAATCCTAATAAAATCAATTCTGAAAAAAAGGAATGAAAAGCAATTTTTCTTTCCTTTGTTATTGATGGTTTCCACTGTCACAAAAAGATGTGTTTCTAAATCCAGCCAAACTTCTGTCAGGGACCCTTTACTTTCCCTCTTGGGTCCTGGCGTCTGTGAACTGTTGGCCTATTCATTAACCCAGCTATAACATTACATTGTCATATAAATAGATGTCAGAGCTCTAATCATGATTAATATGTTTCTGAATGCAATATCGGCCTCACTAAAGAAAGTGAATCTATACTTTCTTTTTTTTTTTCATGCCAGATCTTTTCAAAATTTGGGATTGAGATGACTTCAGATATTTAGTTTGGCAACATTAATGTTTTGCAGGTTAATTTTGTTTATTTATTAGTTTGATTTTAGGTTTTATCAAGTGAGCAGGGTAAAGTAAAATTGGAAACACTGGTTCTGTGTTACTTACTCTTGATATTTTTTAACAATAAAAAAGAACTACCACTCATCATTATTTAATTAGCACTCATAAGATCTACACTATTATACATTTCATAATACGCAGATGCATATTTTAACATATAGAGTCTAATAATTTTTTTCAAATCATTTTTCTTAAATCTATGAAAACAATAATTTTGGCTTTTGTGCTCCTTTATACTCCAAGCCACCAGGGGGCAGTCATAAAAACATTTACATGTGTAAATAATTAAATATGGGGGATTCACCTGAGCAGGCTGGACCAGTCGAAAGCTGACTGATATTTAATCAACTGCTTCAGGTATGTGTACAAATGTATGCCACATAAAGAGCTCTGTAAAGTTTAATGTGAGTTTTTTGAGCCACAAAAAAACTCATTTTTTGATTGATATGTCTTATCAAAATATTCACTGTCTTTAGAAATTGCTTTGAAGTTGACACTTCAAAGACATATTTCATTCTCTTTGGAATGGTAAAGTAAACAAATGAATGCATCAGATCTTCACACTTTCCAGGCTTGGAGAACCAGCTGTAGCATTGAAATCTGACCGACGTTTGCCTTGTAGCTAGAGCGAGAGAGAAAAAAAAAACAAGGGTTCAAACCGGTTTTTATTTTAAAATGTAATTCTCAGTAAAGACTTAGTAAAGTCATACAGCAAACAGGTTTTCTGCTTGATGAACAACAATTTTCAGTCGCTGCAAGCACTTACACTACTTCAATAAAACGTCATGTCAGACTGTCTGCCTCCCCAGGCAGAAAAAGAAACAAAACAACACACATATTGTTTTGTTTCATTTCTGCACATTGGGGGCCTCTCTGGCTCTGTGGCCCCTCAGGAGAGGATGTCTGGTTTCCCAGCTCCTCCTGAAGACAGCTAATCTTCTATAAAAGACTCTTTCAAATATGACAGTGCAAGAGTCAGGAGAAAAATGTTCATATTCGTGTTTCTGTCACTCAACTCGACTTGAAAATAAAAGCCTGATAGGGGGTGACAGTGCATCAATTTGTACATAATTTACTTAGAAGAGAAGACGAAAACTGAAAAGAAAGAGAGTGTGTCTAAATTCAATGTCTGCATCCATCCAGGCCTTGACCTACCTGGTCGAATTGGCTCCGGTCCTTCACTGACCACAAAGACCAGACGTGAGCGTCCGTACTTCAGCATAATGTCTTGTCTTCTAGCAACCGTGACAGGACGAAACACAACTGGTTAAAAACTGAGCTACTTTTTTTAACCTTCTATTTAATTTAATTAACTAAATGATCAAATAAAATTTATTTTTACAAAATTATATTAAAAGACAGGTCTAAGCCAGAAATATTACCAAAAATTGAAACCTGACTCCTCTGTATCTCCCTCTTCATTCACCATTGTTACAAGAACCAAACTCCCATTTCGTCCATAATGAGTCTTGGGACAAAGTGGACTGGGAAGGATACATCAGACCCGTCTTTCATATCAGGAGAAAAGAGCAATTTATTTGAAGGGCGCATTTGGAGGAGCCCTCAAATTTGGACAATCTTTGCTGTACTGCTATGATGTAATTGACCTTTAGATGTGCTTTTTGAAGGACACAGTAAATTATCACTGCTTTGTCATCTCTGCAATAAATTATTCAAAAAAGGATAAGAATTTTATGGATATCTTAAAAAAATGCAACATTTATGTTTTTCTTCTGCTTATGTTCTTACTTTGATTTTTGTTTTTTTTAGCTTTCCTGTGTTTGATGCCATCATTTTACTCTGAGTATTACTGCCTTTGCTGACACTCACCATCAGTGTGGTCACAAAGACAGATTCCAATAGGCTGTACAGAGGCAATGGTAGATACAATGAGGCTGATTTTTCCTTGTTTAAACATATAATTTATACAAAGTTTACTTGTAAATATATTTGTTGTAGTCATAGCTCATGTGAGGCACCATCACTGGAAGCTGGTGAAAATGCAGAGTTAGGTTTGGTAACGGCAAGGATGGAAAAGTTTTCAGAACACTTTTGATTCCAGTAGTCGGATGTTTTGAGTCTTAAAGAGGATTTGCAAAGGTTGCAGACTGGATGTCCTTCGGTCTATGATGATGTGGAATTTCTCAGATTCCTCAAAGATGTCATTCATCAACAGGCTATCATCCTGTTCTGTTGCTTTCTCCTCTAATGGCCTTGGAATGATGCAGAGTCATTTGGGAAGGCATTACCATGAGAATGAATCTCCATATAACTGCACTTATTTGACCCCTGACCTCCCCTTTGTGCCTCTCAGACAGCAAATTGCTGCATTAGTAAAGGCGAGTCCGTCAGAGTTCGACGGCCACTTCTGCCCGCGCGCCGGAGGAATAAGAGTCTCTCAATCAAGTTGTTTAATGCAGAAGTCAATTCCCATGCACCCCCTCCTCCGCCAAAACACAAACCGTCATACACACTCCCACACTTCCCTCCAGACAGGCAGGAGGACTCCGTCTCAGGAGCCTTTCATTGCCTCCCTGCTCCTGTCTGCTCCCTCTTTTTGTCTGTTTTTTTAATGAAGAGAGGGGGACACATGCAAAGAACGTGATTAGGGGGGTTCCTGGGATTGCAAGGCTGTACACTTTGCATGTGTATATACATGTGTGTCGCTTTAGAGGCTTAATCCTGCAGAGTTTCAATAGGATGAGAAACATATGCAGCGTATTATGGGTGCATCACATATATAGAAGCATCAATGGCTTCTTCTGTTTTACCATCAAAGCCTGGGAAAGTCTTTGGGCATCCTGCTGTCACCATATGGTAATCACTACTTTTTCTTTCAACACTAAAGCAGTTTTAATTGCAACAACGTTGCTTTCAGATTTTATTTTTTAACACAAGACCTAATTATCATCCAGACAAGCAGGAGTGGGTCGTTCATATTTACATTTGATCAGCGGTGGGTTTATGATGGGACGTCCCTGATGCATTTTGCTAAAAGCCTGTTATTTCGTAAAGAAAATATGAATCCAGTTTGAAGAAAGTAGACATCCATGAATAATAAACAGACTTTTAATATCAAAGCTACATCTTCCTTCCAAGTTTTGTTGTGGATTGTAAGTGTTTATAATTTTTTTTTCAACCCTGAAAGAACTTCAGTGGCGTGCTTTTCAAAGCAATGGTTTTACATTCAGTCTGTATGAAGCTTCAGATATCAGAGCATATCAGTGAATTAGAATATCAACAAAAAGAAAACTTAGTTCTGTAAATCCCTTAAATGTTTTAGTGAAATTCATTTATAATTCATGAAACACATGGAGGAATATTTCATTTATTCTCCTTAATGTTGATAGTTTCTTTAGCTTTTATTATTAAAGCTACATCTTCATTCCATTGTAATTGTTTATCTTTGCATTTCAAGCAGAGATGGGAACACATTTGCCAAAGAAGTTCTGACAAAGTGAATGCTCCGTGGGTCTGTGCCTGTTTTGAGATGTGTGATTCATGCTAGTTTGCAATCTCATCCTGTTTATTACAGCCAAGTGTAGTTTCAACATCTGATGAAATTTTACTTTGTGAAGCCTGGTTGATTTGCTACCATTGGAGGAAAGCACCTAATTCACTAATTTCTTTTTTTGTGACATATTACAAGTTCACTCAAAATTTATATGCCAGTTGGATGGAAACATAGTAGCGACTCAGCTGCCCAACTGTTTAGTAAGCCATATTTTTGCCATGCCTCCTCAGGGAGAAATGCAAAAAGTCTCTATTAAGAGTAATTCTTCATTAATGTTTCTGTAATATTTAAATGTTGTGAAAAACTGTGGGTGGTGAAGTAGTTGGTACCATTTTTGTATTGAAGCAAGAATGTCCTGGGTTAGAATCCTGGCTTCGGGTCTTTCTGGGTGGAGTTTGCATGTTCTCCCTTTGCATGCATAGGTTCTCACCAGATACTCTGACTTCCTTTTACAGTTTAAAAACTTGGCAGTCAGGTTAGGTGGTCTTGCTTGCTTTTGTCTGCATGGTTATTTGTCTGTTTCTTGTGGAAGGACTGGAAACAGCTGCCACAACCATGCAAGGGCAACTAAGTATGGAGGATGGGTGAGATGGATGAAATTTGACTCCTTATCACCTATGAGCCTTAATAATTACAATTACAAGTGTGAAATTAGTCACACAGTGATTAATCTGTGTAAAATACAATTTTCATTTAGAATGGAATTAGTAAAATAAAGTTTTCAGTGATATTGTAGTTAACTGAAATGCACTTGTCAGTATCTTCATCCAGCCATTACTTCGACCTTCAGTTTTCTCTTCAACATTTCCAGAGAAAAGCCACTTATTGCCAAAGCACATTTACACTTCACTAGAGTGATGACCTGTGCAACTGTTGAATATGAACAATTATTAAATCTAGACATGAAAGACTACATCATTTTCTCTTTCTTCTATAGTCAGCAATATTACACATCAGCAATTCCTCATAGAAAGCAAACTTTCTGAGGAATTGCTGTCACTTTATTACATTCTGTCTGTTTTTGCATGTTGTGACTTGATGTCAGTCATCTTCAGGCAGATTTGATCCTGAAAAGAAATATATAGTACACTTTTGTCAGATTTCTTCAGCTCAGTATGGATAAGACGGCTGTTGTGCAGGTTCAACAGGGTCTGTGGAGGTCAACCTTGCTATGAGTGGGTCGCTAATCATCGACACTTACTCCTGATTGCTCATTGTCCCGAACAAGACTGCAGATAGCTGTTGGAGACTCCCATGCCTTCCCCTCTTTCTATACGGGGACAGTCAGGAGCATATGCAGGGGTCAAGTGATGAGTTCCAACTTCATTTTCATCCTTCCATCCTCAGCCACTCAGATCTACTCTGAACGGTTTGATTGACAGTTGCCCATCCTATTGCAACCTTCAACTTCCATGGGTCAGGACATTTTTGTGGTTGCCTTGACCTCCCTGGTATTTTTCAAAGAGTATGCAAAAGAAAATGCACATAATACACAACAGAAGACCTCTTTGATTTGTGTTTCTATAACCCTGACATGTTCAAGTAGTAATGGTCGGGTTTATAGTACAATGATTTCTTATGGATACATTTATTTGAGGCATTTTGCTTAAGCAACTTTGCAGGTTTTGTGGGATCATGTGATAAATGTGTCTATGTAGGAAAAATACAACAAAAAACACCCTCCATGAATACTCCATGAGTATTCATATATTATGTTTTTCAGGTGACTGATATTGTAAGGAAACAGTATAGTACTACAGATTTTCTTCTGAGGTATCAAGAAGAAAAGAAACAGAAAAACCTCAAAGTGTTGCATATACCAGCTCTTAAGCCAAGCAGAAAACACTATTGTATATATAAATCACTGGCATCAGCATCGTTGGAAAGTGTCAAGGGTGCAATGCAGTTTCCTTTTAAATTAGAAAACTTCTTCTAGATTTATGTTGCAGCTCTTAATCCTTTCTGAAAAATCAGCATTCACTTGGTAAACAGGCAGTATATCTAATGCAGATCCCACCCCTATCCTCACATCTGTTGGTAATTAACTAATCACTTTCCCTCATTACGGTTGGAAAAACACTCAAAAAGACTTCAATCATGAGTGCAATCAGTCACTTTTAAAAAATCAGTAAAAAAAAGGAAGACTAAGAATGACACACAGTTAAATTGACAAAACAATACTCCCAGCAGATCAGATAAATACTTGAAAATAAATGCAAATTTTAACAAGAAAATTCAGATTGATATTGTGGGACTTAAGAAAAAATTGCTGATGATGCCCTCTTTTAAGAGGTAATACCTTATAGATTTAATATCTTCCAGTATGTAACTTTTAACATGGCTTCCCTTTGAGATTACTCCAATTAGTAGTAGTAATTAGTAGTACTACTAATTATTAATGGTAAACATCAAAGTTGACATCTGCTGTATTCAAAAAGTTTTACTTTAGAAAAACATCAACAGATTATGAAAATGCCTATAAGGCCATGTTGCATCCGTTTTGACATTTGAAGATGATACCTTCCCTGCTTTCATATGTTGCAGTCATAACAGGAAAAAAAGGAAAGCAAATCAAATAAATGCCACCACATTCTCTATATGTAATTAAAAAGCTTCATGTTGTTGTTAAAGCAACTGTCAGTTGAAACGGAGCATGAAGACACGTTCACATGTTTGAGTGGTTACCAGAATAAAAAGGAGATTAAAAATATTCATAAATATACTAGAGTAAAATACAATAATTTTATTTAAAATTACTAAAAAAAAATAGAATGACTGCATTTTTATTGTTATAGAAGGAAATAATTGAAAAACAAATAGCAAACATGTGTTGGTGTTTCCCAGGTGTGATCTACACTTTGCAGTGAAGCATATTGCTGAGATTATCCATTAGCTTTAGTCTGTTTTAATGACCCCAGTTTGCAAACACATCTTGTTAAATTTAGCTAGAATTGGAAGTGTTAACTTCTTCATTGAGTTTTCCATAAATGTGTATCTATAAAAAACTAGATTGGCTTTTGTGGTCACACATCTTGGCTGCATAAATAAAAAGCCTCCCAAGCCTACAGACGCTAACAAATCCTTGTTGTGAACAGAACTTTGGTTATGTTTTTATTAAAAAATTAAGAAATAATGGTCTCTAAAATTTATAGAACTCAAATAACAGATATTCAGTTACGTTGCTTTGTCATTGAAATATTTATTGTTCCCCTTCTTTATTGTTGTACATTCTCCCAATCATTGCTTTTTATTTGAACAGTGAAGGATCTGACATGTCTCAGCTTGCTGAAAGGATCCTGTTTTCATGGGTCTGTTTTGCCATCAGGCCACTAAAGTGAATGTGTAGTAAAACCAGGCATAATGCTAATCCTGCACTTCTCACATCTCCATAAATTAATTTGTGTGTGTGTGTGCATTTGTGTTCCTGCCGCACACGTATTATGTGCATGCGTGTGTGCATTGGGTGCTCTCCATGCTCCCTTCCTCTCTTCACGTTCTCGACACAATGCCAACGTTCACACACACACTCGCACGCATGCACAGCCAGTTGCCAAGGCAACCCGGGAGCCAGCACAAAATCTGCGAGGAGAGGCAGAACATGGCACTAGCCTGACAAGCAGCTGCCATCGTGTCTGTGTGTGTTCGAGCATGTTTGTGCGTGTGAAGGTGATGCAGTAATGTGCGTTTTTGTGCACATTCCTATGTGAACCCATAATGAGACAGGGGAGGCTGGGAATGGCGACATTAACAGCCAGAGCTGGTAAATAACAAAAGATGATGTGTCCATTAAGTGACGCCTGCTTTTCAGTTACACTTCAGTGTTTAAATGGGATAATAAGATATCGGCGTATGTATGGAATAACATTTTCATCCTCTCACCCATTAACAAAACTCAAAAACCATAGGAGAAGCATGTACACCAAAGACTCAGAGAGCTATTAGTTTATGTTTCTGCAAAAAGAACAAAATGTCAATTACTGAGAATGTGGGTTTATCCTTCTGTCCCATTCACCTTGGAATAGGACCTTTCACTAAGATGTGCCACAGCACTAAAACTCTCCCACAATGTGGTTTCCACAGGGTCTTCGAAGGGTTTTCCGGGTTGCAGAGAGAACATGGGACATTTAATGCAAATATACAGTCATCACAGTGCAACTCAGAAACATCTTCAGGGTTCAAGATGTACTTGACTGGTTTGATTCTTACTTAATAAGGCACACAGAGTTATTGTTGTCAAAAGATAACTTTACATTGGAGTTGCCTAAAAACACACATAATACCCTGAGGTTGTGACTTGTGGACTCTATTTAATATCTTGCTAGCTCACATAAGCAAATGACAAGCAAAGTTACCATAGTTATGTAAAATCTACACACTCTATGTCATAAAGTCACCAGGTGACGTTCAACCTATTCTACTGTCCGGCAGATGCTTTGAACAAATCAATGCCTGGCTGTGCAATAATTGTCTTCAGTTGAAAAGAAACATAACTGATGTAATTACGTGTGTACTGAGAAACAGAAAAAGTAGTCTTTTACAGTGCTTTTCATTTGATGTTAACTAAATGTCTTGTGTCTCTTTTTCTAAGCCAACAGTTGATTTGTAATTTGTTTTGTAACCAGAACCCTGATTGGTTCTGATGGATGAACTGATAGCTTTTACCTCAGGCCCACTAGAATGTCATGAGGGTTGTGCAAGGTTCAGTTCTTGGCCCATTATCATTTACTCTGTCATTAAGAATCATTTGACAATTCACTGAAAATAAGGTTGGAAACACAACAGCTGTTGGTCAGTTCAACATATTAGAATTAATTATGGAAACTTATAATTGTTAACAAGCACCTACAACTTACTAAACAAAAAACAACACCATAGCATGGAGTTGTTTAACCTGATTTTCTTTCATATATAGTCCCTAAAATCTTGGTAATTTCTTGAAAAGTGCAAAAATAAGATAATAAAAGATTGTTCAAATGAGTGTCTCATTTTGTCAGTGAAAAAGACAGAAGAAGTCATTTAGAAACTGACTCAATGAGACATTCAGGAGGTCTTGGCGTGTGTGACCAGCAGATTGATTTGGTCATAGGTCAGCTTATGGACATGTTGTGGTTCATCTGGTCAATTTGACAGCAACAAAAAGATGCAGCAAAAACAGATTTCCAACCAATTGACCTGCCATTGTGTAGAGGTTGTAGAGGTGACAAGGGGTCATCAGTGGTGATGTGTCATTTTATGGGGTGACACTGGTGGTATTCCTAACCTTTGACATCTGCCCCACCACAGACAGGAAAACAAACACATGCCCTTTTCTTTAAAGGCCTTGAAACCACAAGGGACAGCTTTCCAGCTCATTTAAGAGATTTGAACTTAATGCACTGTGGTCAAAATTAGTCAGAAGTGATGTAATGTCACACTCCTCTTGGAAAAGCCTTTAAATTAAACCTGTTTTCTATGTCTGTGGAAAAGGCTACAACAACTTTGTGCTTTTAAGCCCAAATTTAATGCAAAAAAATCTGACAGGGAGATTATTGAAATAATTGTTTAGAATTTCTGGTGCAGCAATTTGTGTTTTGTGTGGTAACAGATGCTTTTCCATGTTAAATCGGGCAAAGATTTGAATAGAGTGGGGTCTTTTTAAACCATAAAAGTTATTTTCTTACAAATTACTATAATATTGAGTTACTGCTTAATCATGAATTAAAGTAATTATAATTAAGAAGAGACACTGATGGAGGTGATTACTAAATCCAAAGTTAGCTCTCAGATGTAAAACCTAAAAAATATGTTATATAAAACAAGTTTCCCAACAGTGTTGCAGATTTCATCTTGTTCTTTCATGCTAAATTGTTTTGGCATCTTAATGTAGCCTCTGACATGTGAGAGAGAAGCAGAAATAATCAATATAATTAACTTTAAAAATCTCATTATGCTACTGTTCTGCATATCCACCAGAATCTGCTCAGCAGTGATATTTTCTGCCTTTATTCAAGGTGACCAGACAAACCCATAATATATTTTTCAGCATACTGCCAAAATTTTATTTAACTAAGCAATCATGTCTGGTTCTTTTAATGTATGTAATTAGTGATTCTCTTCATATTTATTTTTTTATTTTTCTCACACTTAAATGTTCCAGATCAAACAAGTTTTAACTTGAGATGATGGTAGAGTTCTCACTTCAAATGATTCATTTATTTTAATCCATCCAAAACTAAACTGGTCCTTATTGAATTATGAATAAATTGTGGATTACCAAGTTTATTTTTTGTAAGATAAGTTCAATTTCTTAGTTCAGTAACTTAAATAAAACCTGCCTGACCATATAAGGTAAACTAAGAGGTCTTAAAACGTTACACATCAACAGCAGTTTCAGAACAGATTAGAAAGTTGCTGACATCTTTCTGTTTGCTAACACTGCAATTGTTTCAGTAATGTTACACATTTTTCATATTGCCATTTTTAGGATCAGTTGCTTTCATGGTAATGACTGATAACTGGAAACACTCATGTGCAATTTGAGCTCAAATATTCCAGTCATGTTTTAATCTGTTATTACAGCTGATATCTCATATTGTCCAATCTGAGTCAACATAACCTCAATTCAGAGAGGCATAGAAATAACTGTGAATGCTGCAAATTAAAATATAACTCTCAGGATATCAAACATGTTGAAACATGCTGGTGGTGCTAGTCCAGATGTTTCCAAATGGAAAGGAGTAAAAAATTATTTTAATAAAATTAATTGTTCCTTAGGTTGACAGATGTAATTCTAGAGAAATCGGTGTAAAAGTTATCAACATTTTATGTCAGACCCACCTGCAGGCAGGACATCAGGAAAACCAAAATAGTGAATAGTGAAGTTAGAAAATTCTACACCAGTAGATAAAAAGAAAATAATTCATTATAAAATAATTTTGCCCTGAATACTTTCAAATTCCACAAAATTTTGTTAAACCAAAAAGTACAAAGAGCAAAAAACAAGAAATAACTAAATCAACATAATGGAATGAGACAATATGGAAATACTTTAATAGGAATAATAACCCAAAGCAATCCAAATTCTACAAATAAGAAACAAGAGTGCAAAGACCATCATGACACTTTAATTTATCATTTAGGATGTCTGGAAGTAGAGCATCGTTAACATTTTTGCAGTAGCTATTTTGCTGTAGCTATTAGCTATTATGCCACTGTAGCTATTATGCCACTCACAGTCACCCAGCATCCAGCTCGCACTCGAGGAGCCCAGCATCTCACACAAGGGGCCCCAAATAAACCCCAAAGTGCCTCTTTGCTCTTACCTTTTGCCTCACTGAGGCCCTGATGTGGCAACACAGAGACAATGATGTAACTTCAGATTTAATGTTGAGGACTAAACAGTCATGGAAGGGAGCAGTAGTTGTTGTTATAAGTGGAAGTGGAAGGACTTGGAAGGTGGGGTTTGACTATTAAAATGCAGACACTGACAGTCACCTTGAACTTGAATCCCCCAGAGGTCCCCTTGACCTTTGCTCTTTTCCCGTGCTCTTCTCTGCCCCCAGCAGTGGTGGTTGCCTTTGTTTGGCTGTCGGCATTAACTCTTCGCGCCTCTCTCTCACAACCTCCTCCTCACTTTTCCGTCATTTTCTCCTCTATCTTTCTCGAAAGGGGGGCATGCATCTTCCTCGTCTCCTTCTTCTTCTATAGTCACTTCCCCCTCTGTGCGCCTAAATTTTGGGGTACACCCATCTGGTCTGTGGCGAATGCCCCGGGTGGGGAATTTTGTTTTCCCAGAATACTAATCTGACCCAAGGGGATTTCATTCCCACATTCTGGAATTCATGCTTTATCCATCCTTATTCTTTTGTTTTTAGGAGCATAGACTCTGCTGGGTTTATCCTGTTTGGAAAAACTCAGGAGTAAAATTTCTTGTTTGTATCAAAAATCTGATGTATTTTTGAAGTTTGATTTTTGTTTTTCCAAGAATCAAGGAGATTGTTTACCTTCCAACTTTTGACTATGAAATATGTTTAAATGTTCACCCAGCTCCATGTATAGCATTCTGCTATTGCATCTCTCTGTTGTTTGATTTTGCTGCAGTACAAAACAACTTCCAGATCCAACTTTCTTGGTTGCCACTGTTTACAAAGTTTTTCCATTTAGCAACTCTTGTTCCCTGGAGTTCTGCTCTGATTGTGTCTTGTACCTCTGGTTTTTGTTCTTTTTTTTTTTTTTTGACATTTTTTAAATATTTGTTACCAGGATTAAGACCTGTCACAGATCAAATACTGATGCTGCTTTCAAAGGACATGCAACATATTTGTGATTTTGTCAAAACACACCAGTGCAATGATTAGCAACCCGTGAGCATGTGAGGGGGGCTGGGGGCAGCAGAGTGATTTAATCTGCTAATTTTTCTCAGGTCTTTTGGCTTTTGACAGGCAAGTGTAATGGTCCTTCAAGTAATGGAATCAGCCACTCAAGCAGCACATGCACACACACAAGTACACAATCTTGCACACACATTCGCCAGCTAAAAGCATGGCTTTTTTTTGCATATGAATGACATCACCATAAAGTTTTCTGCGGAGGTGAAAGAGAAAACATTAGTCAAAGAGAAAACATTAGTCAAATCACTTCCCACTTCAGTCGCCCTCCTCAGCCAAACTACTTGACATTCCACAACGGAGCTCTCCTGCCGCCAAGAAAAGCATCCTTGGTGATCCAGACATCCAAATCATCACGCCTAAGCTGCAAGTTTTACTAACCTCTCCTGCTTGAGCAGGAGAGGTTCATTATCTGAACACATAAGAGCCAAGAAAGGGCTTTAGGCTTGAAAAAATTTAAAGCTCTGGGTTTTAAGTGAAGCAGTAAACTACCGGCAGCAAGGACTAACCTTAAAGAAGTGTTTCCAATTGTCTGAGGTGAAAGAGTAGTTTGTTTTTTTGTTTGTTTCTTTTGTGTTAATCTAAATATAAATGAGGCAAACGAAGTTATTTAGTGTATTAGATGATGTTACTGAGTAAGAATCAACCTTATTTGCCAGGTTTATGCATACAAACAAGGAATTTGATTTCAGTTTCATTTTAAAGATACATGTGTAAAAAGGGAAATATAATGGTTTATTTTTGAAATGGGTTGTTTTGTGGCTTCCTGAATGAGTGCTCAGTGTGTTCTCAGAGAAATTTTAGTAGGTTTGACTTTCCTGTTCTTTGTTTTCTCCAGTTGCAGATAATGTCGCTTGGAATGAAAGCCTTTAAAGCTTTTGGTTTTCAGTTTTTGGTTTCCAAACTGATAAATGCTAATATCTCAATTTTTCATCTGCTCTTGGATAAAGAGCAGATTGCTCTTTATTGCATTGTGATGCATTGCATTGTGACGCATCACAATGCAATCATTCAATTTTGACAGTTTATCTTTTTGTGATGAGTTCTTCCTCTGGTTGAGAGGCCTCCTTGCCATCACCCTAATTTTTAGTTCCATTTAGAGATTTACTGTTACTTTCCCATAGAATGATGCTGCCATCATTATGTTATTGCTACAGAGCAAACATTTGAGAGAATTTGACCACAACGGATGCTCTTGTGGCTCCATGTTATCTTGCCCATACATCCCTTTCTATTTAATGTTTGTTTTTATGATTATAAACATGTGTAGTTGTTTACAACTGCAGGTTGTTTTAACGACAAAGGTGTTGGTATGGCATCAGAAAATGTGATGGATACTGACTGGGTGGTGTATATTTACACTATTCTTCACTACTCCCAAAAATCTCAGTGCAACATTTTGGCATATTATAAACAAAACCAAGAAGTGAACAATTAAGAAAATGTCTTTTCTTACAGGTAACTATAAAAAGCTCTGTTTATGACTCATAATGGGTGTAATTTTTTGATGTACATGAAGCTGGAATGTTTAAAATAAGCTCAGGTTATCAAACATAAGTTCACCTCAGAATGTTAATGGGATTTTAGCACAAATAATGTGTTATACAGCTTATACTGCATGTTCATACTTTTACAAAAAGTCATGAAATAACAGTCTAATTTTGTGCTAAGTTGCACAAAATTAGCACGTGCTATTGCAAAAATGACATTTCAGAAAAACAGTACAACTGCAACAGACGAGTTAAGAGCTGCCAAATGAACACATCTGTTATATATTCTATATTTCTCATAAATGAAACATTTGGCAGTATAACATGCTTTTAAAATAATCTGAGACAGTTTGTCTTAGCTAGACGAGCAGAATGACCAGTCTGGGACACCAGGAGGTGGTTCACAGAGGTAGAACTATCTCTGTAGAGATGCCCACTTTTGTTAATCGCCGGCAGTTCAGTTGTCTGATTGAGTGGGAGACATATTCTGAGTCTTAGCCACTGGCAGCAAACACATTTCCCTCCTAAATCACACAGAACAGTCTCCTAAGGGCACATTCCTGCATACCAATGATGATTGTTGGGATGTTGTGAAAAGAGCAGCACTCGAGTTCCTAGACCTTGGACATGCCCCAGAACCCGCCATTTCCCACTTCAGATGCCCCCCTGCCACCCAGCCCTGTGAGTTCGCTCACCGAAGCAGTTATTAACATCACTCATCTTGGAAGCCAGATCTTTAGTATAATGATCTAATGTCACAGGCGGCCATTTTATGGTTCATGTCAAAAAGAAGACACACCCCATGTCTCTTTGAGGGCAGCTTTCTAAAAGGAGGAATTACAGATTGAAGGATGCCACCAACCGGAAGCTGAAGGAGGCTTTGGTATTTACCCAGAGTCTTAGACAGTTACGTTGTGATATAACATGGCTGCAAATGACAGCCCAGTTGTACCTCGTCACTCTAGCTTGTTCTAGTGTGCTTAACATTGGCACTCAGTTCATTAGGGCCTATTGCACTTGGCTAATGCCACTTGCATCTTGGC
Source organism: Poeciliopsis turneri (assembly GCA_922788865.1). Classification (NCBI taxonomy): domain Eukaryota; kingdom Metazoa; phylum Chordata; class Actinopteri; order Cyprinodontiformes; family Poeciliidae; genus Poeciliopsis; species Poeciliopsis turneri. The sequence goes on along the minus strand of CAKLNU010000640.1, from coordinate 2,827,665 downwards.
AGCATGACAAAAACTGTGAATCAGATTATGAGAGCCATAACGTGGCCAAGAAACACTGAGGGCGAGTGGAGTTGTCACCGAGGACCGGCACCGACTCTCTGGATGTTAACGCCTCCGACATAATGTAATTGCATCCTGCCCTGTTTAATAAGGGTACTGGAATATTTGCATGGGGATGCTGTTTATATGTACAACAGCTCATTTGAACGTGCAGCATGGCTGTAAACAAGAGAGAACGCCTTGTAAAGCTTTTCCTGCAACAAGCCAGGGATTCAGATAGCCAGGAGGGTGTGTCAGAGCTCCGTTAAAAGCATCGTTGATTAAATTAGCCGAGACTTCATAAAGGAGCGGAAAATGAATAAAAGGAGAGGAACTGTAAAGGCCTTCATTTCATTTGTTTTACAGTGGGATTACCCTTTTTTACATGACAATGTTAATGAATTGTGAGGGTACCATATGTTGATGCTGGCGCATTCACCATATGTGGCGTCAGACAGCAAACCACGCAGGAGAAGTGTTCTGCACGGCATGGAGGCCTGCAAGGCAGCCGTGCTGCACACATCATTACAATCAAGGATGAGTGCTACTGTTCTTTCTTTTTCTTCCCTAAGTTAATAGCCTGTGTGCAGATGCATATTAGCTCATTATTCATTTACATAACAACAATGGGGTCAGGATTCTCACAGGCTACTACAGAGAGCATCTTTGCACTGATTAATTTTACGCTGAAGGAGGACACATTTCTGCAGTTTTCCACCAAGCTGGTAGCTGGAAACTAAACTCACACACACGCACGCACACACACACAGTAAAAACACATTTAAATGCCTAACAACATTTGGAAAATAAGCCGATCTCAAAGGAATTTTCTATATTTTTGTTAGATTGCAACACATTGCTTAAACTAAAACAGGTTCATTTGTAAATGCTTCATGGTGACAGAAGGTTGTCAGTAACTTACTTAATTTAGTTTATATTATTTTATATGTGTGAATTAATAACATTTGTCTTTTTCTAGTTATCTACTCACTGCAGCATACAAACCAAGCACAGTCAAGTAGACCTTATGACACACGGCTGCTAAAACACACAAGCGTTTTACTTCTCTCTAAACGGTCTGCTTGCTAATGAAATGCAAAAAAATAGAAACAACAACCAAGACACAGTTTTTCATTGTTTTCAATGTAAACCTTTATTACTATTTTAATACAGATTTGCATACAAAGGCACATGTGGTGAGCACTTATACACAAGTTGCATAATACAAAATACATCTTCTAAAAAAAATGAGCTAATAAGCAGACAAAGCTAAACAGATAAATTATATTTGCATTTAAAAAAAAAGCAAGGATATTAAGTGATAGTGATTTAATTATTTCCAGAAATCATGGTTTTTATGCCTCTCAACTGATATCAGAAGAGAGACGTTTTTTTTGCAAAAGATTAAAAACATAATTTCAAGCTTATCCAGGCAGATAAGTAATTGTCTCGAGCACTGGGATGTGCATGATTATCAAAAGAATACATTTTCTAAATTAGGCCAAGACAGTCTCCCTTGAATCAAATGCAAGAGCAGAAGAGCAGTGCATAGATTGTTTAAAGTAATACTTTAAAAGATTTGCATAGATTATCAATCATAATAATAAAAAAATCCACTTCCCGAAAATTAATATAAAATGAATTAAGCTGCAATGGTACTTGTGTTATTGCACTGGGATCTGTGTGTGTGTGCGTGTGCATTTGTGTGTGAACAGGAAATTAAGGCAATGTTTGAAGCCAATGTATTTGTCATGTCTTACCCAAAGACGTATCATTACAGCAGCGCAGGTAACTGCTATGAGGCAAACTAATGTGCCTCAGAGGAAACATACACACAGCAGCAATGTGTCACTTCCTCCTGATCAAACACACTACTGCCATCAGAAGTATTATATATTTGATTCCACATTTATTCATAAAGTAGTTTTTTCCAGGCTTTAAAATAGAATTACCAATAAAATATGATACACACCTCCTCTAATTCCAGTTTTTGCACATCAAAATTAGGATTAATTCTGGATAAAGAACAATTTGTATTGATAATGTATGAAGGAATGTGCATTAATTGTTAGCCCATAAAGAAAAATCCAAAGTGTAGATAAAAAAGGCTCTGCCCAAAACAAAACCAAAACAGACAGAACAGTTGCATAGAGTATAAAGACGACAGCTCTCTCCTTCGCCATTGTGTCACCCGACACACGGAGCTGTCCAATCGCAGTGCAGTATTATTCACTGCTGTCGTGGGTCTCACATTCACATGTCTTTTGAGTCCTAGCAACTAAAATAAAACATCAAACTGAACATCAGCAAGGGCTAAAACTCAAACTGAAAACAACCTAGATAAGGGAGAGCCTATATGTTAGTTATAGAATTACACTGCTTGTCTGTATGTTATGTACAGACATATACAAAATGCAAAAAAAAAAAAAAAAATCAATCGTAGAATAAAAAAATCTGCAGCATTATAGTGCTATGCATCATCTTTCTTAGCCCACAGGCTTCCACAGCCACAGTTCAAAATGATGTTTTTGCAGTTAAAGCACCGAAAGGTCTTCACAAAACATCCAGGTGGGCCAAAGTGTTCCACAGACATGGAAACAAGATCCATCAAGTCGCACAAGGACAGCAGGATCCTTGTTTACAGCAGCTGAATGGTAGCAAGCCTTGAAAGAGGAGTCCTGTCGTCTCCTCATTGTGTGTTCTGTCCATTCTGGAACCCCGTGACCACCAACGTTTATCTGTGAAAGGGAAAAATGACATTAAGATGCGGCTTTGATTCATCTCAATGAATCAAAGCATAAACTGAGGACAATCATGTGAATGTCAGAACAATTATTTGAGACAATGAAAAGTGAATTCCAATAAATTCCAGTTGAGGAGAATCAAAGGTTGGCTTGTCTTCTCTCTTAACAAGAACAAAAAGATCACTTATACAGGGTTATTTATTGTGTGACCTGAATCAGGCTGAGGTAAAAAAAAAAAATACAGCTGAAAGGATTGAGGGTGAAGTTGAAAGGCCTTAGCAGGAGCCTGGTACGCTGCAAGCTGCTAATGCAAAGAGGAAGCATGTGACAATCCCTAAGCTAGGCTCTCTTGGACTTCAGAAAGCTATGGAACCCACAGTTTTTGTTTCATTTTCATACAGCTCACACAAGCAACTTAAAATCTTACAGAGGGTGAGCAAGTTCAAAATAAAGAAACTAACATAGTTGTTCAGCTTATGTGGAGAGATCAACAATCACCGTGCTAATCAACATCACCTGAGCTATTAGCATGCGTCACATTAGCTGTGGTATTTTATACTGCAGTTCTGCTCTGAGCACGGCCATGGTGGAAGGGGAGATGAGGTGGGGAGGAGTGGCTGACAGTGGAGTCTGCTGGAATAAAAAGCAGTTTTGGGTATTGGTGTCACTTTGAGTTATTGGCATCATGGTCTTGCTTTGTTGAGAGAACTACAGTGAATAAGCTCGTTAATGGTAAATTTACAGCCCCAGCATGTGGCCTAATAAAATCAGGGGATAGAGAGGATGATGAGAATGATTGTCATTGCTATTTTGTGTGTTTTCAGGAGTGTTTATGCGAGGAGGATGGGAAGTGGGGTGCAGTCAGAGAAAGAGGTGAGAAAAGTGGAAGGCGCCGGTAATTAAGAGTCTAAAAGAGTGTGAGAGAGGCACACACCCTTCAAAGCAAACTTTGCGCCTAGATTCCCCACTTTTTTCTCTATGAACCCCCCATCCCTCTTCACTCTCGCTTACTCTTTACTTGTCTCTCCTCAGTGAATGAATAGCTACCACAGTGCCATGGTGTCCCATCTAGCAACACCCCCCCTGCATCCTCTTGCCTTTTTCCACAGTCCCCCCTCCAGCATGACTCTGAATAGGGAGCCGAATTGAGCAAACAGTCGGGCTGTCAGCTCAATAGGAGGTCTGGCCATGAACTTGAAGTCCTTCCCAGGCCCCCAGCCTCACATTAGGATGGAAGGGGTGGTGGTGTTTGAGGAGACATGAGGAAGGAGTGGATGGTGGTGATGGGGGGTTACAGCCAGACTTTTTGGGGGCCCCTACGTGCCAGTGTTGGGGAGACCCCTGACACAGAGTTTCCCAACGCTGGCGCTCTTGCTGGAGCAATGGGGGTTGGGTGCCCCAGCTGCCTGCAGAACCCTCCCCTCCTTCTATAGCACTCAGTCTGGGCAGGAGGGGTTGATGGTGGGGTTGATGCAGACAGAACACTGTCTGCACCCTGCCAAAGCTCTTCTAGACCCACTCTCTTTCACACGCACGCATGCACACACACACACACATACATAGGAACAGAGATCCAGACACAAGCTGCTGGCTGTGCCCACCCCCTCTCCTCAATCAACTCACAGGCCTCCCAGGCTTCTCATCATCTCATTAGCCAACGCCAGCCACTCCACTGTCTACTGTTTGCGTTGTTTTGGGCTCTGCATAATTTACACAGTAAATTGAGAACTGCCCCTGCCCCTTTTGCTCAATCTACCACCTGTTTATGGAGGCAGTGATTAGTGCACCCAGTTTGACACAGTTACCAAAGAACTTATCAGCCAAGCCAAGCAACACTTGAAGAAGCGGCCTTGTCAAAACGTTGAATGCAAAACGCTTGGAATGACCTAATTGGAGAAATGTTGATGTCTAATATTTAATCTGTTGACAATTTAGAAAATTGTGGAACAAAAGTTTATAAAACGCAAAAGTGATATTTTTGACACACTTCAGTAAATTGATTCTTAAGGGTTTTCATAGAAAGATTTTTTTCCTGGAGACACCAGCAGCCCTTGCAATCCCATTAGTGATGAGATGATTGGACGATGGATGGATGGATGGATGGATGGATGGATGGATGGATGGATGGATGGATGGATGGATGGATGGATGGATGGATGTTTTCCTATCTTTTCATCTTCACCTGGATGTAGTGCAACCCTCTAGTGTTGTGGTTGAAGCTGTTTTCAAAGATAGGAGCTTCCTAGTTGAAATAATGTAACAAATTTGCTCATTGAGGACAATACATGACTTGTCTAAGTACTAACAGGACTCAAATACTTGTTACTTGCTTTGAGTTTTTCAGTATTCCACTCTGCCAAGAAAGCTTTCAGTTCTTACTCAACTCATCTTTGTTGTTTCATTCTTCTACATTTTCCCACTTTGTGTGAGTTTTGTTTTGCAGTACAGAGCCCTTTTATTGAAATGTTGATATTCTTTTATGCATATCCACATCTTCTAAAAGTCTCTCCAATCTTCTGAATTCTGGCCTCATTTAAGGAGTTGGAGAATTGCTCCAAAGGTTAAAAGTTGCAACAGCAAGCACAATAAATAAAATCAATATTAATTATATAGGTCTATGATCAAGGTATGTTCTGGATCATAGACCTATACTGAACATATATTCTTGATCTATATATCAAGAATATGAAATCCATTTGAGCTAACCTAGATTAGCAACCCTTACTGTTAGGCAACGGAAGCATCCTACTGTAAGATGCTTTTATGCAGTTCTTGTAAATAGCACCTTCACAAACCCCAAACTGCTCCACTGTATAAAGTCTATACTGTGCTTGCCTTGCATTTCCAAAATGGCAGCTTTTTTCTTGTCAGTGTATGCAAGACAGGATGGCATGGCAATCCCCAAACAGGGAAATAAAACCTGCCTCTTCAAGGACAGATGCCCACAGCCTCCTGAGAGAAGAACTGAGAGCAGAGTGATATAGCGCACATACAAAACATGCTCAATGCGCATCTACTCACCCTCCCTGCCCCCAAATCGGTGCTCTGTGAGAAGTGTTAACGAACAAATCGGTGAAAATTAAAACAGAGATTGTATTCTAGTGCCGAACGGGACAGAGGGTACTGGGTGATGGAGGAGGATTGAACGGAGTGTCAGGGTGATGACAGCATGAAAAGCACAACAGCGGGCATGGTGGTCTTGGTCTGTTACCTGCAGTGACTGGTCTTTCCACTTCCATTTTATGCCAGCGTTGCTCTAAGATGGTGGAGTGGGCTGCATTTCGCTGTACAGGAAAAAGGGGCAGTCTGCTGAGGATGGTGTGGAGGAGAAAGAGAAGAGGAGGAGGTGGGAAGAGGCGATGCAGAAGAGGGCGATGAGAGAGGGAGGGCACAATCAACAGCAACCCCTCCTCCTCTTCTGTTTTCAGTCCTCTTTTGCCATCTTTTCTCTATGTGGTGAGGTACCCTGCACAGAGAACAGGGACACGAGGTGTTACAGGTAAATGTTAACAATGTAGTTAAGCCATCAAAACAATTATGGACAGTTTTACAGAAGCATATGAACCAAGTTATGCATACACACTAATGCATGCATACGCACACACACACACACTTGCACACGCACACACACACACCTTTTCATGTCTGTTCTCATGGTACAGTCTGCCCCTGAGCATGCAAATGACTTTCATTATGCAAATGCATGCAAATCAGATCCAACCATCTGAGAATCAAGGGTGGGAAAGGAAAAAAAAACTCGACACAGAGACTGAATGAAAGAATGAAAGAGAAAAAGGGACGAGAGAAAAATCCATTCGAGTGGCAGGAGGCTGCGCAATAGGTAAACGATCTGTGGAAAACAACAGCCAGCAAGCAGAGTTAGTCTGTTTTATTTTGTCTATGATGCATTTTTGTTCAATTTTTACTCCAACGTCATCATTCTGGAGAAAGTCTGTCTTTCATTGACACTACCTCACTTAACAAGCACAGATGGCTTTCTAGATTGTTGTTAACACACTGTCTTGACAATTGTAGTCAAGTACATGTGGAACTATTTATGCATATTCAACAACTGCGTAATTATACATGTTTTCAGTTTATGCTCACTATGTTCAGCTAACCTGGGTTTTATGTGCTTCTTGTAAATAACAGCTGTAGTTTTGGTAGCTTTCGTAGGTAACTCAAAGATTGCACTCTCAGTTTGAAAAGTCTGGCAGTAGCTTTTCTCATAATAAGATGCTCTCCTTCTATGTCTGCGTAGTGCAAAATAATAAGCATGAGAAGCTTAAAGCAAGCCATTAGCTTCGAAGCATTATTAGCACCATCACACACCAGCATATGTGGCTACCAGATGAAAGGACTTCATTCTTAATTGTTTTGAGTCAGCATCTGTTTTGCCATAGACTTCTATAACCCACACCTGCACATGTAAGCTTGAGAATGTAAAATCCTGCTGGCATTATTAAGTCAGCTTTCTAAGTTCAACATTCACACACAGGTGGAGGCTGTATCTCACAGCTTTAGCAGGAAAGTTTGTGAACCCTTTTTCAAGGTAATCAACAAAGAAAGCAGAAATTTTACTAATACTCTAAACCCAGAAGAAAAGGGATCTTCCTTTAGCCAGCAAAGGAGGGAGAATGCTTTTGTTTCTAGGTGTCAGAGGAGGAAGGCTACATCTGAAACTAGAATGAAGTGGTGAAACCAGAGGTGACTTGGAGTGTGAGAGAGTTGAGGTGGGTAAGCTGGGAGGGAAAGGACTACAGGGGTGGGGTACTGCTGAATGATGGCAAACCTCTCCTAATTGGCACTTGACATTTTTTGCCATTGGCACTGGAGTGGGCCAGCTTTCAAGCCCTCTCTGGGTCCTTGTTGGAAAAGTGCCTTATGCAAATATGGCGAATGGGCTCTATTGTGAAGCCGCTGATATTAACAGCTCACACAACAATGGAATTGTGTGCTTACTCTGGACACGTAGGTGTGTGAGAGAGAGCTAGACAATAGCAACCAGAGCAGCTTCAGTCTGAACAGACCCTCTGTCGGATGCTTTGCCAAGTCATTTCAGCAGAATGGGCTTTACAGAGGCTCTCAGTAAAAGCTTTATTAATGACTGAAACAAACAAATGCACACAGTGTTTTCCTCTGGCTCTGAAAGTGTCTCGTATTTGTAGTGTTACTGAATGGTTTGATTTATTTTCATTGAATGTGCTGAAAGTGTGGACAGAAAAGGACTAACTCCCGCTCCGAAAACAGTGAAACTGAAGCTTCACCAGTGCCATGCTACCCTCTCATAGTTTGTCGTTCTCTATACCCACTTCCTTTGGGTCAGTACTGACATAACAAGAACACCTTTGGAGAAAACTCAACAAATCATATTAATCATACAGCAAAAGCTAAATATACTAGCAAAGCAAAGCCTTACTCTGTGGACGGGTACATCAAACACACATGATGCAATACTTTCTTACTCAAGAAGATTTGGATTATTAGTGCTATTTGAAAAGACAGTGAAAAGTTTCCTCTTTTTCTGTGTCACATTGGGGAGGCAAACAGAGCATCGAGTCAGACAACAGCAGCCACCCTCCGTGTGGTCTGAGCTCAGTCAAAGTACACCTGTTACTGCCAAGTTGCCAAACTTAATCTCCTTTGTCTGGAGAGGCCCATTGACTTTGCAACTGCCTTAGATACATTAATTTCTGTGTGAGCATAGAGGGGTGGAGGGACTGCCAATGTTGGAGAAAACAACAAGGTCTGGCTTTGCCCTCTGGCCCAACAGTGAAGCCATTTTCCAAGCCCTGTTGGTGTGTTCCATCAAGAGAAAGGGAGGAAGAGAAAAGGGGGCAAGAATCACTGGGTTGTATTCAGAAAACTGTCTGGCTGCTCGGACCCGGCAGGCCTGAAAGGAAGGAAAGGGGACGCATTGTCCTTTGGTGACAAGTGGACTAGCTCTATTGACTGTAAAGTCTAGTGGCGTGGGGGTGAGCGGGACTATATCACAATGGCTGTTTTTCTAGTTGACACTTGGAGTCAAAATCTGCTTGCCTAGTGCATGAAGGCTAAGCCAAACCCATCACCCACCTCCCTCTTTTTCCTCTCCCTGCCTTTTTTCCATCTTCATCATTTCTTTATGCTCCTTCTTTCTATTTTAAACAATACCAAGGGACACAGAAAAAAGAGAGCGCAGGCCCTAAGGTGGTTTTTCAGAAACTCTCCCTTTTCCACACCATTTTCAGGGAAGCAGAAGCTAAAATAGTCTCTTCTCTGTGGTCCCAGTGTGAAGTGTTAGTGATATAATTGTGCCACACACAAAGCAAAGAACAAAGCTTTTGCACCACGACATGTGTCTCCCAGGGCACTGCTTAGGGTATAACCACAATTGTCAGAGTTTGGTCTCCATTTAGTCTAACACTGCAACTGACCCAAAAAGAGAGGCAAAGTAAAACGCTCTGTGATGTTAAAGAGTAATTGGGGATAGCACCTGGTATGTGATTAATTAATGCAAAGTACACCAGTTTAGATTTGACATCTGGAATAATATTTAAAGTATGTGCTGATCAAAGCCATCTAATGCTCAAAAGTCTACAAAAATCCTTAGATATGGTGGCTTCATAAGTACAACAAAGAAGAGAACAAGGCACAATCCTGACGTTCAACAATAGGACGTCTTTGGCTGTCACTTTCTCTCAAGAACATTATTCCTCTACAGAAGCAGTTGAGCAGAGAGCTCAAATGTCACACTCAGCACCTGCAATGCAGCACGATGGCAAACACAACGCTGGGACTTTAGTTGATTGACGTTGAAAGGTAAGGTTTGGCTGTAAGCTTTCAGGTATTTCACTTCAGTTGTACAGAACTGTCTAGAATTTATACCATATCAAGCTGAACATGTCCAAACCCAACGGGATCTTTCAGCTAAAACTTGTTGTAACAGCAAACCACCAAGTTAAATATGTATTATACTTTGAGTTCACTTAGAAAGCTGGCACTGTGACCTAGGGAATGGTTCTCAGCAGCCTTTTTTCAGCAGGGATGATCCTTTGACTTTGATGGGCAGAACAGAAATCACACCTTCAATCAGCCATCAGCAGCCTTGAAGTTGAAGATCTGATTGACCAATTACTCCTCACCACGAGCTCCACCGCAGAACCTTAAGGCTGAGATTGTTCTCCTTCACTCACTCGTGGATTTCGTCACTGGGGGTTCTTTCTGCTTGATTGCCCCTGGACCACTCCCCTTGTGAGTTTTACACGCACACACATCAGCATCCTATCAAGCTTTTCCACATGGTAGCACCTCGTGGAATACAGGCACATTCAAAATTGTGCCAACTGTCACGTCAAATCAAGCAACAGTCAGGACCCTAAATGAAACATCTTTTCAAGCAAAACATTGAAAAGGGAAGGTGAAAAGGAGAAAGAAATTGACATTGGATAACTTAACAAAATGGGCCTCGAATAAATTCGGGTCTTTGCACTTAGGTTCCAGCAGGACATTAGGACAGCAGATTACCTCCGAGGGAGCATTCTTAAGTCACAAAATCACATCCATGCTGGAGTATATCTATAATTTATAGCACCATATGCAGTTCCAATGATATTAAAGGGCCACAATTTTTCCACCTTGCATGGTCACTTCATGCCAAAAATGAAAAAAGTCACACTTAAATTAATGGGCACAAATGAACACACTATTTACCAAATTAGCAAACAAACTCAATCACAGTGTAGAGTTTTTAAAAGACTTGGAGTCTGCTGGCTTTGGTAAATCTATAAGGGTCTTTTTCTCCAAGCCATGTGATACCAAGGCTAAGCCCCTGCATACAGCCCTGCACACAAGGATCATGGGGCTTATTAGATTAATAGTGATTCTGTTGACCAACCTTACTTCTATGGGTCACTGCCACAAGCTACAGTAAAATATATAAATATATAGTGCAATATCACACTTAGTACAATTTACTAAAGGAAAAGCTCCTGAAAATGTGAAAATGGGTTAATTTGCAGACAAAAGTTTCTAGTTGCTTTAAATATGACAGAGTAAAAGGGAAAGTCCTTGGTTCTTACCTTTATTTGATGAACGATCCATTCTCCTTTAAAATGCAGTCCGTTTTTTTTTTTTTTTAAGTTAAACTTCTTCTTGTGTATTTTGAACATTTTTGATGAAAGGAGTCACTTTGGGTCTTGATGCCTTTCCAGGAGTGTAATGGGATTCTTGTTACTTTCGGTTATCTAGCTTTATGAAGAATGTACATCACTCATACAGCTAGATAACCAAAGATAACAATCAACCCCTAAGGCTACCCATCCTCTTAAACCCCAGGCCAAGAAACATGGGCCAATATCTCACCTAAAGACAGATAAGAAAAATGTTAACAAACATATATGTATAGTTTTTAAAATGTTATTATTTCACCAATAACAAACTGAGTAAAAATCTATGCCATGGAACATATTCTAAGTAATACAAATCAAACAACTGTTAACTCCATGGAACAAAAATGTTAGTTTTCTGGCTTGAGCTCTTCTAATTATCCTTCAGCTCTCAGCATCCCTTAAATGTTCTGACCTCTCATTTTATGATGTCACCAGGTCGTCTGTGTCCCGCCTAAAATCCGCTCAACCAATTGGAAACCTCCCTTTGTCCACTAAAACCGTTGATTGGCTTGGGGTATATCAAAAACCCTTCATGTCAAACAATCAGCAAGGTGCACCAATTAAAAAACAATTGCACCAGTTCATACTGGCAATGACTCCAGTCTTCCTTTCTCCAGTCTGGCGCCCATCCCTACGGTCAGTCTGCAATGCCCACTCAGTGGCTCTATGGGAGTGTGATGACTTCAAACAGCACCCCCTACAATGACTGAAATACATTTTTAAATTAAAAGAAGATCCTGGCTGTTTGACTACAAAAGAAACTGGTTTGTCTTCATTTACATTATCTGATGCCAAAGCAGTTGGCCGACGCTCGAGGGTGGTGCTTACGGGAGGACATTAAGGTTTAAGGTCCATGGACACAAGCATAGCAAAATGTCTTCTCCAGAATGAAGAAATGTGGAGTTGCTTTCTATTGAGTGAGTAAATAATAAGAATTTTTATGCAAAAAAGAAAGGAAAAGCTAAACAGACATAAACAAAAAAAAAGCATCCCCACATAAAGACAAAGCTGCACAACATGCAGGCACACATTCATTTTCACACATGCCGTGATGGCACATGGCACGAGGCCCCATCTAATTAAAGCTGCTCTGTGTGCCCAGATCTCTGTTGTTGCAGGCTCCTCCCCACAAAGCACCAACTCCAACTGAAGCTCTATGATTAGAGATGAAGAAAGAGACGGACTGATGGAAGAGAGAAGAGTATAAAGCACAGATTATTCTTCCCAACAATTAGAACAACCCTGAAGATTTTTGACCCAACTGTCAATATGCAGAAATTATCTAAGACTTAAATGCCTGTTCACAAATGATCGATTTTCCAGAAATTGTTCGTTCCCCAGGTTACATTATACAACAAGTTCTGTTCTGCTGCATTCTGAGAGCATGCAGCAGCCTTTTTAAAAATGGATTTTTATGCCATTTGGTGGAGCATATTTTTTAAGGTGATTTATGTCCACGCACAAGGACAAAGCAAGACCTTTGTACGAGAAAAAAATAATATCCCGAGTCACTGAATGCAGCTTGACTGACAGACGCACACACCACACATACACACCCAGACACACGCACGCATACGAGCACACATGATGAGGATACTCACATCTTTAACATAATTTCTCTTAAAATGAATACAGTAAATGCACTCACACGCCACAAACACATACACACACTCCTGCAAGAACACTCTAATTTTGAGTTTAAAATTAGAATGAAGTCCAATTAAATCTAAAAATATTATATTGTTGATAAACAATATTGCATAGAATTTAAAAGCTTCTTTTTTTTTTAACCTTTTAATTATGATTATTTCAACATTTTAATTATTAATAAACAATTTATTTTCATATTCAGGTTTATTTATTTAAAAACAGTTAAAGGCTGTGCAAAAATTTTGAGAATTTATTTTGCGGTTAATCCTGCTTTAAATATGTATATACATACACCAAGCTGAATAACACTTTATGTTTAAGATTTTGTTGATAATATTTTTCTTTAAATAGTAAATGCAACCTTCAACATAAATTTGACAAGTTTGGGTTGTTTATTCAAAGGTCTTGTAATGCAATCCCGTAAAAATTAAATTATTTTATTATTTATTTACTGAATGAAGATTCAAAGCACCAATGGAAATGAGGATTCCTGCATTTAAACAAACCTAATCAGGCAGTGCCATTGGCCAATACGTGTATGACGTCAGTAATTTCGGCACCTCTAATTGGGGAAAAATGCAAATAGTGCAGAGCTGATTAGCGGGAAATGAGTTCCTATTATGAAGCCTCACTGGTTCCCAACTGGTTAAAGCCACATGATTTATTCTGAATCAATTTAAAGTTCAATTCTCAGTGAATGCTGCAATTACAGTGGAAATTTTACGCTCATAGTAAATAATTTTATGCACATTATTAATCATTATTTAAATACAAATACAAGAATTAGACTGAGAGTAGATGCTGAGATAAGGAAAATCTGTTGACACACACTTTTGTTTTCTCTGTGCAGCTGCAGGAGTGTGTGATACTCCCACCGTGTGTCTCAAAGAGAAGAGGTGACCGAGTCATTAGTTAGAAAATATATTTTGAGGGGAAAAAAAATTACAATCAACATATTTTGTTTTTTGCATTACTAGGCAACATTTTCATATTTTTGTTAAAGTAACATCACGTATTTTGCCTCTAAAACGTATTTTAATAAATGTAAAACTACAGCATGAGAACAAACGTACTAATATGTGTAATTTCTAAAACTATACATTTCATTGTGGTTTTTTTCTTCATCTTTTTTTCTCGTGACTAATTGAAGCAGATTTCAGATTTCATTCCTCCTGCCAGCAGGAGCAGGTGGGTAAATTTATCTGCTACCGATCATCTAAAATGTGACTCATGTATAGCTGAAGAATGACCTTTGACGAAAAGCTGCGAACATTTCGCTTTTGAAACAAACAAATGTTTTTATTGCAGACTTCATCCTATAGAGCGGTCGATGTGAAGATCTTTAACAAACGGGGCCTCAGAAAGGACTTGAGCTGCTGGTTTATTAGCGCAGCTCATTAATGCTGCTGTTGTGGCTTTTTTCTATAATGTAACACACAGTGGGCGGTGCAAAATCACTTCTAATGTCCGCGGCCGCACGCAAGATCATTCATTTCTGTACGTGTGGTTATTGGGATTTATGTTTTGCTATGTACGAAATGGTTTTATAAAATGGTTTTATAAAATGTCTAGTTTAATTATTAAATTAAACTAGACATCAGAGTCAATATACTTATGAAACGTAGCATTCTGATTCCAGTCTGTTTGATTGCACATATATTCTCATGTTTGTCACGCAAAACGTTTCATTAATATTCTTCTTATTGTTATTATCACCGTTCAAGTTTTTTGAGACCTAAGGCGCACACGTGTCCACGGCGCAGGCCTGTCCACGGAGCACACGTGTCCACTGGATATGTGGCCTTGTGAGCTCTTTATCCACCAACTATGGGGACATGAACGCCGCCACTTTGTCTTATTACGCATGCACTGCAGGTCTGTCTGCTGATAAATCCTCACATCTGTGCCACATGGGCGCGCAGGGTCCGTGCAGGGCTCAGTGTGAAAAAAAGGCACCATATTGTTTACCGGTTTTGTCCAGATTTAATAAGTCTGCCTCGATTATAGGGCTTTGGCTACTTGCACATGCAGCTTTTGCTGAAGGAGTGACCCATTTGGAGGTGTTATAGATGAAATCCAGGCTGAAGTGCATGTTGACGCAGATAAAGCGTCTCTGAAATAAGACTGTGGAAAAAAAAAAGTTTTATTTCAAATTGGATACCAATAGTACTTCCAATTAGAAGTTATAATACCGTTCCATCCAACATCCTAACCCAGAGGAAGTTTTAGCGTTTTACTGTGACATCTCAGAGCACGTGCCATATTCAATTTGCAATTTAAAATTGCTTGTATGAATCGTTTGAAATATCGCCGGAGATCTTTTCAGACTGAACATAGAGCATCACATGGACAAACCAATATGTTGCCAACTTGCAGCAGCTTACATCACTTCTTAAATTGCATCCATCAGCCCATCACCATGAAGCTAACAAAGACATAGAGGCAAACTGATGCATTTAAATCCGGTGGTCTGCGCTTGTATTCGCCTGATGTTACATCCGGTCTAAAGACGCATGCTGCTCCGTTATGTGTGCAGCCTGGCGATGTACGCGGCGCTGATGCAAACCCGCTCTCCTCCATCTTTTTAACGGATATCCTGCAGAGCTTTCCACCTTGACGAAATCAAAGCTGATATTTCATACTCACGCCGCTGAACGCGAGCCGCTGCGGGGTCTGCTCCTCTCCCAAACCGAGCAGCGAGCGTCTCGGAGGATGGAGGCGAAGTGATTCGCCGGAGGTTGGACCGCACGGTCTTCATGGCTGCGGCTGCCAGTGACGTGTCTCCAGCTTCATCCATTCAGCTTCTCTCCAGCGGGTTTTCCCCCTGTTTTATTATCGCCCCCATTATTTCATGTCGGAGGTGGATCTCGCCTTAACCCTCCCCCTCCTCCCCCTCCTCTCCCTCCCTCTCTCTGCCCGCGCCGCTCCGCGCAAATCGCCATTCCTCAGTTCGTCAGATGCGTTATGAACTTAAAAGATTCAGGCTCTAAAAACATATAGCGCCACAGACAGAAGGCCCTCCCCTTTATGACACGATGCAGGTCTGTTTTTTTTTTCTTTTTTCTTCCTTGTCTCCACCCTCTGAAAAAATGAATACAAGCATGAATAAGCATCTCAAGTTATCAGAATCCCTGAGACTAATAGTCAAATTAAACTTGCATTCCTCATGATGCCATGTTTTGGAATAAACCAAGATTATTGCGGCATATTACAATATAAAGATTAAATCATTTCTCTAAATATGCACAATATAAGCACTAGAATCTTAATTAATTCCCTAATTACGCACAAAGCCGCTCAGTTTAGCACATCCCTGCCGTCATATTGTGAGCCTATTTGGGACTTTCTCGCAGCCCATCAAGTGTGTGATTTAGAGCCCGTTTTGGACCAAGTGGGATTATAAAAAAGTTTTGTGTAATCTTGTGTGGCTACCAGTATTCGTTTGACACAAAGCCCCCGGCAGAGGCTGCGGCCTGCGGCTTCCTGCGCCTGGATAAGTGCGCACATCCACCGTCCTCATTGTCCGCGTCTTTAATACGTAGGAGTCCAGGAATGTGACCAAGGGGGTGAAGACCGTGCAAATCAGCTTTTACTGTCACCGCCGGGCCCCGGGTCCGCAGACAAGAGCCAAGAAAGGGGGTCTGGGTCACTTGATTATCATAATAATCAGATCGCGGGGATAAAAATCTCCTTTGAATAAATTACTGCTTCAATAGGAGGCGCGACTGCCAAAGAGACAACTTTGTCAGCCCCTCGGTTTGTTGTCGGGGGTCTCTCTCGCTCTCTCTCCGCTTTTCTTTCTCTCCAAATTTTGGACGCTTTCCTGGAGATCAAACTCTAAATACGGCTACTGTTTCTGCGCTCCCCTCCTCTCGCCCCTCGCCGATGCCTGGTTACCGAGCCTGAGCAGGCAGGCAGGTTCTGAGCTCCCCTTGGGAAAGCGGGGTAGCGCTGGCTAATGGGCTAAGGAGCGGGCACAATGGGCTGTACACCAACCATGCGACCCCCTCCTCACCCCTCATCACTTCTCCTCCCGTCATCAACCCTCTCTCTTCTATCCACGGGCTGCATGGGAACCCGGGCACCGAGGTGCACCGGGGGCCGCTCCCCATTGTGGTGGCACATCCCAAGTTCATTAGCACCCATCAGGCCATTCCTGCAGGGCATGGCGGCAAGCCCCCCCTGCACCAAGACCACCACCCTCTCTTCCATGCTGTTAACCCTCGAAAGGCCCGTGTTCCTGATGCAGCTCTTATGTGTTTCTAGATTGAACATTTCTCGTATTTTAAGTGAATTACTCTGCAGGATTAAAAGCTTTATGCTGCACCCCCCAAACTCCCGAGGCCCCCAGCGGGGTGGGGGACACTCCCAGAATATACAGATATCAAGACTTTACACTTGTAGATACATTTGTCAAGAGCTCTAAAATGTGCTTTCAGTGTTTATGAGTAGAGCATAAACAAAGTAAAATAATAAAGGGATTCTAAAGAATTGATGAATGCTGTCACTGCTAGACAATTTTACAGAGGAAGAACAGTATTCAGAAATACTTTATTTCTGCTGGTTTAGTCTTGTTTGGTTTTTTGTGGGTTTTTTTGTCTGACCTGGAATCCTATTTCATGCATAACTTAAATCTAATCAATAAAGAATTCATAAGCAGTTCCTCTTCATACCCCAGCATTGAAATGCTGTTGAAACAACTGCCAGACAAAATCAATAAGTCACAGAAATAACTTTTTATCCCCAACTTATTTACTGCTGTTTAATTAATAACCAATTTAAACCATTTCTCCTCAGGGCCCCATACATGTCTGACTTCCTCTGTTTGACATTAATACACACTCATTATTGGCAGCAGTGCATTAAATATAAATATTGCTAATGCATCATCATGTTAGTAGAAGTTATTTTTGAAGTTTAACAGATTTACTCAGTTACCAAAATTCTGTTAGTTCTGTTAGCAATGACCCCGTTTTGCTTTCTAAAGGGAAGTGTTGGTTTTTCAGATGTTTCTTATCTGTTGGATCACTGATGCCATCCAAGAATATTTCAGATAGTTTCAAGGTACTTACAAAGACATTGAATAAATTGCTTTCTATTATTAAAGGTATATTCCAAACCTGAGCTTCAGAAATACTGTGTGTGTGATAACAATCTAGTAACACATTATGATACAAAAAATATTTATTTTGAGAATTCAGATGTTCTAATATCAGTCTCTGGTTCTGTTTACAACAGAAACAACCAGTTAAAGTTAGCAAAATTTTGTTAGATCCATTATTGGCAAAATTAGAAAAAAATAACCAAAGATAATCTCTCCACCAGTCAAAACTGTTTTGATTTACAGGTATAGAAAGACTCTTATTGAGAATGACTGCCTGTGGTGTTTAAGAAGAAATAAATAGCACATAAAAAGTTTAGAATGTATTCAGCAGATTATGTTCAGGATGAACAGTTCTGTCTGCAGCAGATGTGCAAAAATCTATGATGGAATTTTGTTCATGCAGATGATTTCATACACAAATGTGAATCACTGGCAGCTGAATGCAGGTGGGTTGAAAAAATGGACGTGGTAAAATACTAATGCATTAAATTGAAGAAGCGGCAAGAACAACATTCACGTTATCTGACAATTTTAATTGAAAAGATGTGTAATGAAGAAAATGCTTTCATGGGTACCGGTATCCTTTATTATGTATTCTGTATCTTTATTTAAACTACATGTTGACATGACTGCATCTTCCTTTTTTCAATGTGCCTTTTTTTCCTTTTTCCACAGGTGTTAGTTTTGTTTAAATCTGGAGCTCAGGTTGTATACTCGTGTGTGTGTGTGTGTGTGTGTGTGTGTGTGTGTGTGTGTGTGTGTGTGTGTGTGCGTGTGTGTAGGAGGGTGTGCATGTGTGTGTGCAAAAAGCAGACGGATACATTTACAGCCCACACACAGTCTACAACGAGCTTAAAAACCTCCTGAGTGAGCCAGCTCAGCTGCTGACCGGCATGTAAAGGAAGCAGCATGAATGAGAGCAGCAGAAAAAAAGCACCAAAAAGAGGAGGAGAAATGAATCACAGACAACAAAAACAATATTTCATGGTCCAAAACCTTTCTGATTCAGCACCATGACAATATTGTTGATGTGTTGGTTTTATAGCTTTTTTTTTCTCTATGATTGTAACCTGAACTCATGAATGGAGGACCTTTTTCCACAGGAAACACAAGAGATCTGTACATTTATTTTCAAATTTTGTATAGTAAGACATAGATCAAAAGTAGTACTGAGTTATTTTCAAGCGTAAAATAATAAAAGCAATGAAAATAATTCAGTTTTATTTTTATTGTTTTGTAAAATTTGTATTTGTAGTCATCCCCATTTTTATTGTTGTTAATAATTACAAAAAGGCCAACATTAATCCTCAAAAATCACTATGGAAAACCATCCAGGAGTCTTTATCTCCTTCATGTCTTCTGATGCAATCGTCAGATATTTTAAATTCACAATATACCCATCTGCAAACATTCAACCTTTATCTTCTGAATAAATGCTGTTCAGCGTCGCCTTGCTTCACATTCACTTGCTTGCTTCTGATGAATCAGCTTCACTGAGCATTGTGTTTAATTAAACAGTGGAATGTTAAAATTGCAACATAAATCACATCATGAAGCATCAAAACTTTCTTCAGGTGATGCATCACAACATGACTGAGCTCTCAGAGGTTGAAAATATTCTGAACACAGCAAATTCTGCCTGAGTTCATTCATTTTCTTTGTTTTGTTGCCATGGAATGCATTGCTTGAATACAGAGAAGTAGGAAAGGAAGCAGTTCTTATTTTCAAAAATCCCCCTGCAAAAATAAACCAGAACCTCAATGCCTTTGATTCAAACAAAGAAGCATGACATCATCTTTAAACTTGCATTTTTCATGTTTTATTTCAAACATTTCCACCATTTTAGTAATAGGGGGTGGGGTTTTATTTTACCATAAATCCTTCCTTGCTGTCCTGAGTCAGAGCTTTCATTTTAAGGTATTGCTACCTGTTGTGCATGTCCCACATTTAAACTGTTGCAGCTCTGCTTCAGCATCTCCCAGTTTAACATCCCAGCATCCCCAGTACACGAGTGTCCCGGTGCCAGAGACGTGCTCAGCAACTCAAAGCTCCAGATCTTTTGTCCACCCAAATCTGCCCATATTGTTGCAGCTCTGTGGGGGCCAAACAACCTCGTTGTGCCAAACCAGACGGACCCACCACCACACACACACACACACACACACACACACTGAGAGACTGGTACACACAAACATGCACGGCACACCACAGCTCAATGAGCAGTGGTGTGGTTTTAATTTGAAAGAATAATCTGAGGTCCAAATGTAACAGCAACAAGTCATTTTGATTTTTTTTTAAAAACATTTTTATTAAAAATTATGTAACCATATGTTGTATTTTCATATTCGTTTACAGGAGGAAGATTTTTTTTAACTGAAAGAAAAGAGCAGTTATCTTTGAATTTTGATGAAAAGATGAAATCCTCGCGCATGCTGCGTCTATCATGTGCTGCCATTTTGCATCTCCGTTGTGCATGCACGGAGAGGCTGCAGCCTCTGACAGGCATCACTGAGATGCAGATCATCAGACTCACCTTCAAGTTGACTTCTCATCCAAGTTCCTTTCAGTTTTAAGAAGCAGAAAATCACAAACCCTCAGTCAACTCGCAGGGCTTCACTCCCATTCAGAAACATATCTAAAAATAAAACGGTCTGCTATCGATGTCATGCAGTAAACGAGGCCTGATGAAAACAAACAAAACAAGTCTTCCGGGTTTTCCTCAAAGCTCCATCTGGATTCCTGTCGGATGAGCAGCTTGGAATAAAAGAAACGTCCTCTTTTGTTTTTTGCTGAAATGCAGAGACAAAAAGATGCATCCTGCATCCAGAAACAAAAAAAGAAAAAAAAAACATGGCGGGTTGAGAAATCTCCCACACAGTCATTACGCCTGCAATTAGACAGTCATTTGCATAAATGCAAATGAGTCAGAAATTCGTGTCTGCACTCGAGGGAAACGAGACGGGATTTTATCCCCCTGTTTTTTTTTTTGTTTTTTTTTTGTTGTATTTCTTAATGCGTTGTCTCTGCAGAGGACTGACTTTTCACACGGATGGAGAAGGCCTGCAGCAGGCTTTTATTTGTTCATCAGTGGTATTATAGGTTTGCGCCTGAAAATATCCGCAGTCATGTTTATTTGCGTGATGGTCGCGACGCAGATTTGGATACTTGGAGGTTGATTTAGTCATTTTCGATGCTAAATACAAATGTGTTCCTGTGGCGTTACAGAATCACAAGCCACGTGTTTACAGAGATGATAAAAATAATTTCTGTAAATGGCAGCAATTCTGTTAGACTCATTTAGAAAAATCATTTTTACATAAATCCAACATGTCTAAGGTGCACACTTGCATAGTTTTAATATGCATGGAAATATTAATGATAATGCATATAATCTAAAAATAATTATTATTGTAAATTATTAAATCTGATATAATAATCTTCTTATATAATAATAACGTATCAGTTAAACGCATTATTATTATTATTATTATTATTATTATTATTATTATTATTATTATTAATGCTTCAACAACAGCATTAGGATATTGTGGTCTTCTATGACAGCATTTTAATCGCAATTTCTTTCCCACATTGTGATTGGTTGTTTGCATTTGTTTAACCTTTTGGCACCACTTCACTCTGAGTCATCCTCTCTCTGCATTTACTTAGTGACCTCTGACTCTGGTCGAGGTTAAAAAAACATTTGTAAGTCATTTTACTGTCATTTGTAAGTTGTCGGTTAAGAGGTCTTCTGAGTTGTGATCAGCTGACAGTTGAATCAATCTTCTGTGAAGTCATCCACCGCTGACCGCTTTCCCCTTAAATTTGTTCATGGGAGGATATTAAAATGTGCTCTAAGTGTATTTTTGAACTAATGTTGCAGCAGCCTTACAGTTCTGACCTGATATGCTGACCTGGATGATCTGCTTATGGATAATATTCAAATTATTTATCGCTATTTAAGCCAGAAGATAAAACATATTGCTAATGTTCGGATGTGTTTGTCTTTCTAAGTCAAAATTTAACATAACTTTCCTAAATCTGAATGAGTTGTACTCAACAAGGTGGTTTACACATATATCTCTTTTCTTTCATCTGTGTTGTCATTATTTATTCTGCAAACCGAATCGGTGCGGGTCAGGCAGAATCCATTTTGCAGTTTGGAGGCTCAGTTGCACCGACAGTCAGCAGGATCTGCACGCAGGTCGCAGGTTGCAGATCAAGGTCTGATATTTCTGTGCTGTTTATCTTCTTCTTCCGTGATGCTGCTGCGATGAGTCTTAATGAGAAATTAATTGCGCCGTTGCAATGCGGACATGCGCAGTGAAGCTAAGAAGTAAAGATGTGAAGGAATGATGAGCTTTAAGGGGCTGGTGGCGTCAAGGCGAAACGTGCAGCATGTTTTATATCGGTTACCTCGAATTAAAAGAATGCATTAAATGCATTTTTATTATCTTAGTTTACTTTGTGTACTGTTTTTGTTTTTATTTGATTTATTTTCTTTTTTACCATTGAAATCTGAGGAGGTGTATTTTGTGGAATTATGCTGAATAAATATGAGTTACATGTATTTCTTTATCTCCTTTCTCTTTCTTCCTTTCTCTCTTTCTTTTGATTCAGTATTAAATTTAGACAGATAAGAAATACAATTATTTTCGTTTTAATGGCCAGTTTCAAACACATTTCCAAAATTTAAAAAGAATAATTAATTAATTAAAAAAAACACAGTAAAAGAAAAAAAAAATCACCTGTTGTACAACATTAAATCTGCCTCTAAAGTTGCATAACTTCAGTCTCTTGCTTGTCAGGCTTTTATCCGCAGATCTGTAACCACCCAACCTGTTGTTGATCAGTTTAGGTAAGATCTGAAATATAGTCAAAGCTTGAAATTTCTTTCTGAAGTGAAGCAGCTGTTAGGAACTGAAGAAATATTTTGGAAGAAAAAACAGCAGGAAGGTGGGAGGAGATTAAACTGTGTGCTGGAATAAACGGTAAGATTTTATGTAATCTGCATTAATTATAATCAGTTCATAATAGTCATTACTAAGGAGATAAACAGCTTTGGATTTTTTGATGACTAACAGATTTTATTTCGATAAAACATCTTCATCCTGTCATATTTCAGGAGTACGTTAAGAGAAAACATTCAGAGAATAAAAGAAACAAGAAAAACCTTAATCTGTCTGAATTATGCGTGTTTGACACTCCTGGATTCTGCATATCTAACATACTCTTCAGGGAACACCGGGCTGAGGCACACACGAAAAATACATTCAACTGAAAAACCTCCTCAGTTTTAGACATACAGCAGATGAAAAGTCTATAGTTAATTCTCAGAAATCAAATATTTTTGCAAGACTTTGACTCAGTTACACAAAGACTGACGTCTTTCTTTACAAGGCATTATTCCCGTCTTCCAATGCATTATAGAGGGAAAGGAAAAAAGAAAGAATTTTGTAGAGAAATATATTTATTCTTCAGAGTATTAATTTATAAATTAAAAATGTGAAAATCCGAAAAGAAAAATGCATCAATTTTCTTGTTTTCTAGTCTGCTTCTCGTTGCTAAAACCTAAAAAAAAATTATTTAATTCCTTTAATTTTTACATCTATTCCACAAAAACCTTGAATCTTTGATCATTTTAATATAATTTCTTAAATTAAAACCTAAAAAAATAAAATACCAAATAAAAACTCGTTCGTTTAAATTTTATTTTATAATTTTTAACACATACATCTAATGTTTAAATGAACTGTGAAAAAGGAAGAAATGAATGTGTACATAACTGGAGGAGGGGAAAATCGCGCGCGCCCCCAGAGAGACATGATTCGGCATGCACGCACGCACGTACGCACGCGCAAATGCACGGCGCATTTGCATGTCGTATCCCACGGTGGAAATTACAATGGAGAGCAATTAATATGCGCATAAATTAAAAGTGAGAGGGGCTTCTGAATTCCAGGAACAGGCGGTCATCCAAAGCGGAGAGGAGAGGAGAGAAAGGAGTCTCTGTTCACACGGGACAGCAGCAGGATGAGGAAGAGGAGGTGGGAAAAAAGAGGAGCGGGAAGGCGGCGAGATGGAGAGAGAGAGGGGAAATGAGGATGGAAGGGAGAGAGAGAGAGAGATGGAGGAAGAGCAAGATGAACGAGAAAAGGGAAAACGGATGGACAGAAGGAAAACTGGAGAGAAAATAAAGAGGGAATTTATTATTAGACAAAACATTTTAAATAATTTGGTTACTGCTCACTGGAAGATTTCATCTAACATTTAGCTATGAAGAAAGGGATCGGGTCATGCAGTTCAACTAAAGATAACTCACCAGGGACTCCTGTCATCTTCTGCATCAGCCTGTCATCGCAATTTCACGTTTCTCAGAGTGAGGGCCGATAATTACACACATCACAATAATGGTCATGCTGCAAACTGTTACTGTGTGCGGACAGGAGACTCAAAACTTATTCACAAGCATCACAATTAACTTATTTTCTTTTAAAAACAAGAACATAAAGTTCTCTCTGAAACTTTTCTAAGGTTTTTGTAGTTGTGCCTTTTTTCTGAATTTTTCTTACAGAAAAGTCTTTCTTTTCAGACTTCTTTTTTCCAAACATACAAACAATATGATCACTGCTATGTCTCTTGGTGTGTCTGATGCCACCCATCCATCCATCCATCCATCCATCCATCCATCCATCCATCCATCCATCCATCCATCCATCCATCCATCCATCCATCCATCCATCCATCCATCCATCCATCCATCCATCCATGAAGAACCCAGGTCACCTGTCTGAAAATGAGATTTAAACTAAATTTATTGATGTGATATTTTTGTACAAATTAGCATTTGAAGTTTAGAAAGAAAATATTCTCTCAAGACTCCCTTTCCTGTTTGGTGTCTTCACAAACCAGTTCATCCACCACAGTCCTTTCTCAGTCATGTTGTTTAACAAAATTATTTAAAACAGTGTAAGCTGAGCTCAGGGGAACCTTCTGAGATAATAAAAATAGATGTTCTTGGAATAAAGGATCACTGAAATCCACTGACTAATTCCTTGTGTTGTCAGTGATCATTTTTTAAAGTGAACACAGCAGTAAAATAAATATTTTTGTAGCCATCAATTAACCAGGAGTCTGTACCAAAGGCAACAAAGAAAAACAACATATATATATATGTGTGTGTGTGTGTGTGTGTGTGTGTGTTTTACCTAGAGTGAAATAATTAACTGATAGAAATCATTTCTGAAGAATAGTGATGGGTTTCTCCAGTTAGGTTTGTCAAGAAGAGAGAATTTGCAGCAGACATATACTGCCCCCTGCTGGATGTTCGATTTTTCTACCAGTTCATCATATTTTTAATTGCACGTTGCCCTCTAGTGGCCCTGTTGTCTTACTACACAACATCTTCCAAGAAAGATTAATCGACATGAATATGTTGCAGTTAATGTGCTAATACATAAATACAAGCACTCTTTTTAATATAACTAATACATTACTTCTACGTTTGTACACCTTATATTTCCCGAGTATTAGTTTTCCTTTTTAACTGAGTTTCTTCAGTCACAGTAACAACATTATTCAATACCCTTGAGTTGTCTATCATCACATCCAGTTCTGATCACATGGTGGCAAAATGAACCACCTGTATTATTTCTCATGTCTTTTTGATTATGTGCAGCAATTCTGAAGGTATTCTTAGGCAGAATGAGATCACCAAACATGAATGCATGACCTTTAATATCAGATCAGTTTGCTTACAAAGATCAAACAGACTGCAGTGCAGCTGTAAGCTTATTGCTTTGTATGAAATGTTTGTTTGATACAAATAGACAGTATGACAACTGAAATTACATTTTCTATCTAATATTTATGATTGTGAGTTTTGGTTTCAATCATTTGTGGTATATTGTGAGTTCAGTTCTTTAGTTAGATAATCTTGTCTCCATAGATCTCATTTTTCACTAAATATTTCACTTGTCTTCCAGTTAACAACATGAACTAATGCAGCTAAAGTACATTCAGGACCGATGCACTGCAAGGATGTATTCTCTCCTCACTTCTCTTCTCCCAATGACTGCCCCCCTGTTGACCGATCTGTGTATTTTGATCAATATGTATTGTTCCATTTGTAACAATAAACATAAACGTGCATGCGTGGGGAGACACTAATACCCCACCATTAGACATAATAGTGGCAGCATCATGCTGTGTGGATGTTTTCCTTTATTTGGCTCTTTAAAGTTGGTCAGAGGAAACTGGAAGGTGAACGGAGTTAAAACAAGAAGAATCTGGAAGAAAATGTCATTAGTGGCTGTAGAGTGTTTGAGACTGTGATGCAGGTTTTATTTCCACCATGAAATAAACCCTGCAGCCTCAGCCACAAAGGAAGGTTTCAACACAAAGCATATTCACATGTTGAAATGGCCCAGTCAAAGTCCACAAACACAACCAAATGAGAATTTGTGGCAGGGCTCGAACATTGATGTTCACATTTCTTTCTTTCCAATCTAACTGGTAAAAAATACACCCCAAAAGATTTGCTGTTGCAATTTCAGCAAAAAGCAGTTTCACATTGACTCAGGAAAGGAAATGGACATTTCAGTTTTATTTTTTAATTTTTTATTTTTTAATTGTATTTAAACAAGAAACTACAGGGTTTGGGGTTAGTCAAGCAAACAAAATCCCATAAGGATGTATTGAATTTTGTGATTCTATTGTGACAAAACATGATAAAGTTTGAAAGGTAATGTTTTACAACCATCTATATATCTCGGTATGTAACGAATCCTTTAAGAATAAAAAGACCTGCTGTTAATCATGGAGATAATTTTAGAACATAGGTTTAAAAGTCTTGGTGATGATCTTTGAAAAAAATGTGCGTGGAGACAGTTGAATATCTAAAAGTCTCTGATTCTGTGCTTCATTGCTGCACATAAATTCTGTCATTTTGTCCGTCTGTTCTTTAAGAACAAAGATACCAAGGTTACGAGTTCCCAGGAGTTTACACTGAGAGGTGTTAAATGTAGTAATGAGAAGACCGTGCCTGACCAGATGCGAAACTGTAATACTAATTGGAGCACAAGTTGTGAGCATCATGAGCTGTTTCACTTTTTTCCCCCCTTTGATTCAGATTTCTCTATCCATCATGTGGAAATGTGGTCATTTATTTTTCTCACTTTGTTATGAAACCTGAAGCAATCTGTTCCAGAAACAAAGCCAACGAATACAATCAACTGCTGCATGTAGCTTCACAGCTGTTCCTGTCCTCCCGTTTCTGTTTTGATGTTTGACCTCCTCACCATGTCTGAGCTCCCTCAGATACAAACTGCCACATCTCAAAACAATGAGATGTGCCACATCTCAAAACATATCTCAGTGAGCAGTAGTCAAACCTGTGGGGTTCGAACCTCCACGCTCAGGCTCCTCCTGGGCCTCCCTGACTACATGACTCTTCCCTCCTGATTTGCACATTTTAGCCCTAATTAAGGGTCGCGGGCAGAGGAGGTGCGGGGGTGTTTGTTGGATCTGTTGCCATGGACACTGAGCGTTGCTAAGCAGCCAGTGGGATGCTGAGGAAGTGGAGCAATGGGTCACTGTGGAGAGAGTGATGTTCACCCACACACAAAAGAGAAGGGAAACAATCTGCAAGAAAGGACAAATCAGAAGGGATGAGATAAGCTACACGAACGCTGTCTTAATACTGAACGAGTGCCTGCTGTGAATTTGAATCATCTCAAAGCAGCACCTCAATAAATTCAATAAAGGCTGAGTTGGAAGGGATACTTTAGAGGCGTGCATGAAATAGTTGCACCCAGCTGTTAACCAAAATGAAGCTGTCATTATTGTTGTAATTGATATGAACCCCTCAACTCAAACTGGAGCCAATGAAAAATCCAGAAATGCTGAGAAAGCTTTATGTCTATACTGCCTATTCTGGTCATAGAAATAAATCCATGTCAGATGAACCCACCTCACAGAAGGTTTCTGTACAAATCGCATCTCTTTAGAGAAAAAAATAATTTATCCTTTGTTTAGGGTGTCACGGTGGCGCGGCTGATAGGACTGCATAGCTTCACAGAAATAAGGGCCTTTGTGTGAATCCTTGCAATGTTTTTATTTTTCTATGTGGCACTTGCATGTTTTTCCTGTACATCTGTGTGTTATTTCTGGGTACTCTTGCTTTCTCTCATTGTGCAAATTGGTCTGGCAATGTGTCCTGGGAGTATGACTCAAGGTTTTCCAGAGGAACGTTGCAAAAAAGCATCACACTTCCAATGCAAATCAGCCTTCTTCCCTCAATGGATTCTGAGGGAAGAAGGCTATTGTGCCCATCATTGGTGTTTGCAGCAGTGGACAGAGATAAGCGACTTAAGTGACTTGGTCAGCCGTCCTCATTGGGTTGCATTGTGTATTTTGACATCTTTTTAGTAGATATTTCTTCAGTTTCTAAAAGTGATATGAAGGTTGGCTGTTCTTGCAGTCCCTGATAAGGTCGTTTGGAAAATAGTTAATGCAGAAAGAAAAGGTGATAATTTGGTAATTAAGTATCTTCTGCAGATGCTGGATTTTCTTGAGAGACATCAGAAGTTTCAGTGTAACTGAATGCCACAATTTTCAAATTTTTAGTTGTAAATTAACATTAAACACTAAGTTTTCCTCTTACTTAAACTTCTGCAATATGCTGTGTTGGTCTGTCACAAAACCTTCATAAAACACATTGAGGTTTGTAACTATGTAATGTGTAACATAGGAAAATAAAAAAAGCTAAAAAATAAATAAATATTAATATTTATGCAAATCACTGTAAAGATAAGAAATATTAAAATATGTCAAACTTTATGATCTGAAAAAGACCCACTGCAAACAAAACCCGATCATCTGGCAAACAAGACAAAAGGGAGAGAGTAAGGAGGAAAATAAACAAAGAAGGTGGAAAATTAGGTGCAGACAAATGGGAGGAAAACCAGAACAGGAAACAGAAAGAATGTGAGAGGTGAAACTAGTTAAAGATAAAGAGAGGAATGACAGAGCGAGGAAAGGAGATAAGAGCTAAAAAGAGACAGAAGGGATGTGAAGGTGGAGCTTAAGACTGAAAACAGGTTACGCAAATAAGACAGGCGCCTCTACTGTTGTTTTTACATCTACGTTTAGAAGTTTATTCTTCTGCGTTTGCAAAATCTTTCAAAACTAAACTGTCTTTGGTTTGCTGTGACAGCAGTGGAGATGAAACTGTGAGTAAACAACAGAGCCAGTTCAGGGGTCTGCAGAGTTAGACATTAGCTCTGTAAAGATTAAAATGTCCCCAAACAGAAATTCTTTAACTGAATCCCTTCAAACTAATCAAATATTACTTTATGAAACCGTTATCAGAATTAAATGCCTTAGCTAATTAATTGGATCAAATACAGTCAAAGTTTTGCTTTTTTCTTTTTTTCTGGGAAGTTTCCTTTTGTGCCACTAACATGTTGACCTTATTTTAAGACTATAAACTCATTTTATTGTTGTTCTCACTTTGCATAAAAAAAAATAAAAACAAATAGCAATAAAAATAGTAGGAAAAGCTTTAGCTGTAGTACACAAGCTCAGTGCAAAAACAGAACAAACATTTAGAACTGAAGTTCATTAATAGAGGTAGTTAGTTAAGCCACAATGTTAAATGAGTTCTCATTAGCTAAATTAACAGCATGATGCACTCTGCAGCCTGAACACTCAGTCGGTACGCTTTCACACAGCAGTTTTCTCTGTGTTTTAATGTGAACAAACTAACACCAAACCCAGAGGAGGCAATCCACCTTTTCTGGTTGAGAATCATGCTCCAGTACATGGTGGAGGTCATGGCCTCACGAAGCCAACAGAATCACATACACAACTGTTCTTGCAACATTGACTATCACTCACTGTTGACCTGCTAGTTTACAATTTATTTTCATCTGCATTATAATTTTGCTGTGATGTGATATTTGGAACTGTGGGCCCAATATGCAGCAGCTCTCAGAAATATTCATATTAGTAACTGATGTAATATGAATGAGTCATTTTTTTTACTTTTAAAGCATTAACAGTGAGCTGTTTGTTTGTTGAATAATCAGGATGATGCACTATAAGGTCTCTGAGTTTCTGGTTTTGCACATTTACTGCAAGACGTATGGTAATTTATGGGACAACTTCTTAAACTTCTTCTTACAGGATGTTGAAATACTAGATAGATATAATCTACCAGGGCAGTTTTCATATTTTGTCATCCAAGAAGAGCTGGAAAAGTATTCACGCCCCCTAATCTAATTCACATTTTGCAGTGTTAAAACCACAGACAACAATATACTTAATTGGAATTTTATATGATAGAGCAACAAAAAGGGATACTTGTAAGGTAAGAAAGTGAGACACAATTTTTAGATTTCAGAGCTTATGTTTCACAAATGCACATATTGATCTTCCTTTATTGTGAAACCCCAAAATACCTTACAATCTGATGTAACCAATCATCACCCTAATTGACACAACACCGGCTCTGCCCCCAGGCGGAAGTAGAGCAAACTTCTAACAAACAGAAATTGCTATAATGGCAGAAGTAGTGGAACTCAATGTGTTGCCTGAGACATTTTTGAGTCATTTTTGCCTTATCAGCAAACACTGAGGCAAAGACAAAAGGCAAGAAAATTGTCCAACGAGTCAAACATCAGATCTGTTAGGTTATTTTTATTATTTGCAGGAAACAATGGAAAAATCAAATAAAGCCCGTATCTTTTGCAGCAAGAGGAAGAATGAGGAGCACAATGTCTCATTGTATGATTATGAAAACTGTCAGACGCATTTTGCACGTACAAAATGGGTGAGAAATTACTTAAATACCGTCTTGTGAAAATGTGTCTTCAATAAAATGCTTAAAAATAAAAATTAGCATAAAAAGATGCGCAAATGTAAATACCACAATTACCACATCATATGTTCTCTGGATTTGCAATTATTATAACTACGTTCACTTATTGATCTTTGATTTGACTATCAATAGGTGTCTTTATGACAAAACAACGACAACAACAAAAATGGGATGTTTAGTACCTGTTTTCTTTGTGGTAGTTGTCAATAATCACAATTTCACTGAACAGGACATGAGGTCAACTGCAGGCCTCATGTTCTGCAGTTGACATGAGGCCTGCAGATTAATGCAAGATCAATTTCTTGCATTATTCCAGGGTCTGTTTGGGTTTTGGAAACATAATAAATTGCATATTGCCCTCTGAGTAGCAGCTGTCTGAATTGCATGTACCCCATTGGGAAGGCTGGACCACAATTTCAATCAACTACTTGACTTAAACTTGACTACTTCCTGTCGATCTGCCGCATAAGTGAGTTTAAACAGTATGAATACTTTTTGAGAGTACTCTATTTTTTATTTTTATGGTGTTTGAGTTTTTCTTTTTTCATATAAATTTATTGTTTTATTGATGTAAATGCAGATCTGTATATAAAAATATACATTAGTGATACAACTTTCATATCTGAGCAGCATATTAATATATACTTTTCTTTAATGGATACAACAGAAACTCTATCACATGAAAAGTCTGAAAGCTAAATGCTGTACTTCCTATATAAAATGCTTTGCATCAGCTTTATATATAGACCCTGACCAAAGGAGAGTATGAAGAGGTATCAGTGTGAACATTATGACAGGTAATACTGAAGCAGCGTGGTGTTTATTAATCCCCCAGCATCCAATCTTTCAGAAAGGCCAAATTAATCAACCCTCTGGGTCAAGCTCTGACTTTACACTTCATCGTATCAAAACACAAAGCACATAATAAAAAATAATATTTTCTCAGCAATGCAATTAAGTAAGCTTGTTTCTGCTTAATCAGCTTGGAGATTTAATTAAGACCTGAAGTAATAATATATATCATTAACTGCTGTTCACTGAGCCATAGGAGGCTTGAGTTTCAACAGGGGGCAGCAAACTGTTATTGATTGTAGTGAGTGAAACCTCTGTGGTGTGTGTTATTTTGAGGGTAAAGGTGAATCAACTTGTCTCCGTACAATAATAAAGGTAGACTATGTAATCTCCTTTTAATTAATTACAATTAGGATTTTCTTAAATTTGCTCCCATGAGTTTGTGTTGCCGCTGCGTTCTCCATCTTCCCTCCAGTTTGTGATGTGTCTGAGACTGTTTGCTGTCATTTTTTCCATGGCATTTCCCTGACCCTGAGCTGAGCGGCTGACCCCCTGACAACCCAGCTGTAGGAGAGGAGAACAGCAGGGCGCCCATCTGACTGCTGCAATTCTCCACAGAAAAATCCAACGGTATAAGCTTCTTATGTAAAGCAGAAAACACGGTCTAATCTCTCGCCGTCACTCCCCCCTGTGTCTGAGCTTTTGTCACCATTATTACTAGGACTACCAGTTAATTCACTACTTTGGTTTGGCTGCTGCTTGATCAGCAAATCAGATAAGACAGACTACGTTGTGTTCGCAGACACAATAATCAGATTAACAGTAAAGTTGATTCTCAAACTGAGGAAATATATCTGTCCTCTTCTCAGTTTTTATAGTAGACACAGTTACTGAGATGATAACAAATGAGAGGGCTGATTTCCACAGACCCTCTGGACAAAAAAAGCTTCACATTGCAGACTGTGAATGGAGTTAGCTGTCTGCTCCCTGCTGTGTCCCGCTGTTATCACATGTTTTAATTCTGGAGAACATGACAGTTTATTTTATTTTATTTTTTTTTAACCTTCTGTTTTAGTTTTCTGTAACAAACTCCTGCAAAAGTATTCACACCCTATGAGTTCTATGTTTAATGTCATGTTAAAATCACATACTTGAATTTATTTAAATGAGATTTTATGTGATGAACCTATGCAATGAAGTGTATAATTTTTGAGATGTATTGTTTAAAATCTCAATTAAATATATTGTGTTTTTTATTTGCAGAAAAGGTTTGAGAAAGCAGCTGTGCATCTATTGGCTCACCATGAGCAAGCAGATGACAAATGTTATATGCAATGTTTTGGAAATCATAGTGTATTTAGAGGGCATTTTTGTACAAACAGTACATGTCATTAATAGAACTGATAAAGAATTGGACATGTTCTGGGCTTTCACAACATTCCCCCAGTGCCACTTCAGTTGAATTGAACTTCCTTTTTAGGTTTGACCAGATCGTTTCCATACAAATCTCCAAAACAGCTGTGGCTGGCACACCACTGCACTATAGAGACATGCTTTTATGGCAAGAACAATTGTTATGTTTGTAAGAGCGTTTCAGATTAATTTAGCTCAGTGGAAGTTTTCAAAGTTTCAAAGTAAATAAGAATAGCACTAAAATATAATTTATACTTTTTTTCTCCCTTAGTATTAAATTGTAAAAAATTATGTAAAACTTGTACTGTTTTCCTTTTTTAATTCATTTTATTTTCACAGGGTTCTTTTACTATATATTTCATTTTTTTTTATTTCTTTGATTATTTTTTGTTCTTCAGTCTTACATGTATTCTTAACTTATGTGGTCTTAATTTTTTGTTGTAGATAAATTATTTTAAAATTTTTTTTCATAGAGTACTTACTTTTTATTTTTAATTATGTTAGTATCTTAATAAAAGTGTGTCAAAATATATGTTGTTTTATTTATTGCTTTTCATGAATAAAAACAAAATTACTTAAATGCTATCTGTGAGGAACTTTAGGTTGATTTTAGGAGTACCTTTAAAACTACTTTTTAATATTTTCCCCTAATTCCTACATTTATCTTCCCTATTTAAAACAAAAAACACAGTTATTTATTTTGATGCTTTAACTTCTTAAGTATCTGCACTGTTTTTACACATTTTCATTTTTAAAGCTGACTTAATGAAAAGCAGACAAATAACACAGATCCCGTTTAAAGTAGAGATAGTGAGCCGGTTAAAAAGAGATATTATCTAAAAACTTTGGGTCTCCACTAACAGCCACTTTTGTCCAGGTGTTGCTGCTCTCACGATGTCACACGCGCCTGTCACAATGACATCCCTGTTACTCCTCACTGTAAACACGGTGTTCTTCCGCCGCGAGCAGCGAAAATAGGACAGCAGACTCTCGCCTTTTCTTTCTAAGTATACCAGTGGCCTCTTTGGCAATTTGACGTTAACATTGAATCACTTATTTACACACATATGGGACATAAAAGTAACAATGGCGAAGGCATATAGTAATGGCCGAAATTCTCGAAACAAAATCCAGTGTAAGTGATTTTTTTTTATCACTCAATCTGCTGTATTTGGCAAACGTACCAGTAAAGCGACCTATATGCAGTGGGCAAACTAAATATCTGCAGCCCACAGTGGTTGGGATGTTTGTATAAATCAAGTGGGCTTCACTGATTGCGGCTTCCTGTGAATTTCTGAAGAAGTAGCGAAAGTGAAGTCCTTGCTCTCAAAACATGACAAGCGGATGGATATAAACTGCGAACACATGATGTCGCCAGCAGCTCTTCCTACTTCTCGGCTCACCTTCCACTGACTCCACGCTCACAACGCGATTGGTCGAAGCGGCGTAGCCAACTGGCGCTCATTGGCTGCGCCTCCGTGTCAGTCATGCGAGCAATGCCACTCAGGACAGATTAGGCACCATTTGCCATAACTAAATAGTTACATTGTACATCAAGTAGGAAGAAATATTTTGATTGGTGGCCACCGCAGTCGGCGGAGAGTTACTGCTCGTCTTCATTAAAAATCGTCTCTAGGCTTTGAATGCAGCAAAGTGAGCTCCGAACATCCAGTCTCATCAAACAGATGTGGATACACTGCTAGGGTAAGTCTCTTCTCAACAGCTTGTGTCTGCATTTCACATTTGCCTCTTCCTGTGCTTTGCTCGGGCAGTTCTGACAACTGCGTACCCAGGCGCTGTGCTGGTTCTGGTGTTGTTTCTGTGGAGCTATTTGCATGTTTGTCCCGGAGTTTGTAAACCGTCCAGAACTGAGATCCTCTTTACGCCTCAAACCTCCGTGTTGCTTTGAGTTAATGCCAGATTTCTCCCCACTGCTTCCCTCGGACCTTTCACTTCTGCAGACCGCTCGTAAAGCGCCGTGTCTCCGGCTACAGCCGGTGGGGTTGCGCGCTGTGCGTGACAGCAATAACACTCCATTAGGAGCTGTCAGAAACGATTTACGACGAGTGTCAGCCTGGTTCTGACACGATTCCTCTTCATTTCTACAAATGGATTTCATCTCGGAGAAAAGCGCATTCAGTCTGCCTTATTGGGAACTTTTTTTTTTTTTTTAACGCGCCATAAATTCCGTTTACCCATTAAATGACAGGTTTACTCTTTGGAGAAAGTGAGCAGACAAACGTGAAGAAAGCATTTGTTTTTACCTTGAGAGGAGGGGGGGGGGGTAGACATAGTAACTGTTGAGATTGTGTTTATTTACTGTCAAAACCCACAAGAAATGCTCTTTGTCATATTTTAAACTGCTGAACTCTTTTGTGTCTCTTTCATGAGCCCATTTCCGATAATTGTGCTCTCATTGCTGTGCGTAATTACTTCTCTCCCGGGAGAGAGTGCCATCAAACTTCCAATTCCCTTCTTACATCCGGAAACCATTTTACTTGTGGAATTTGCTTGTATTGATGGTATCAATAACTCCAAATAAAGACAAACCTTCTCGCCTCCTAAGCCCAACGCCTCCTTCCACCCCCCATCAAGTCAAGTCAGCATCGAGTTCTTTGTGAGAAAAGCACATCCTGTCCGTTTTTCCTTCCTCCAGCATCTCAGAGAGACAGGTGACTGGGATTAGAGGCAGAGAGACAATGAGGAAAATGCCTCTAGAGTCTTGCATATCAGCAGGCAGGCAGGATGGAGGGACAGTTATCTATTACATCATTATCCAGTGCAGCACAAGAATGAGATGAGTTTTTCATCTACACCTGCGGGTGAAGTTCAGGTTTCTAGAAAGTGTTTTATGCATAATAGAAAACAACAAATGGCTCCAGAATTAAAAAGTTGCTCACAAGATAATATCCAATTTCTTATGTTCTCAATTTCGGTCACTTTTGTCTGTCCTACATGTCAGATTGCTATTTCCAAATGGTGAACTGTGTTTGACCAGAAGAGTTTTTGATTATTTTGCTGTGGTTAAAGCTTTTGGCATTGAAACATATAAAGTATGGGTTTATGTTTTCTGTGAGTTCTTTAAATAAACAATAAATTAAAAAAAAAATCCTGTTTGTTGTTCTACAAGGCTGATACAAGTCGTATCAGTTCAAAAATCATACTGGTCTTGAATATATCACACTGTGCAAGCTCAATGTGATAAAATCCTTCTAGGAACTCATGTTAAACTGCACAATGGATATTGCATGAATGGATGACTCGATGCTGAAACAGAATCACGTCAAACAAATCCAACAGATAAGTATGAATGCACTTTAAGTTTTGGTCCTTCATGTACTTACTATTAGAATTGCCGGTTGAGAATATATACTGAGCAATGAGCAACAGGAGGCAGCTGTGGAATTGGTCATGGCCGAGCAAAATGGACTAAATTCAGAGCAGGTAGTGCAGGATATTCCCAGGAAACATCTGACGATGCTTGTTTGTAAGAGCTCGACCACAGATTTAGGGTGTATTCACATCTGGATCAGATGCATTCAAACCACTCCAGAGTTCAGTTCAAGCAAACCGAGACCAAGGTTATTAGGTGGAGCACAGTTTGCTTTTTTGGTCCGCATCAGAGTTGTATTGCAAATTCACACTTCCACAAAACAAACCAATTTAACAAACATAAGCTTGATTGTAGCAGACTAAACAGAACTGGTGCTCCACTAAACTGTCAGGAAAACCTGCAGTCATTAAAGCAAATGAATAATTTCCTATTCCTGTGTTTAACGATTGTCCTACATTTGTTTTGCAACAACATATTTTCTCAACAACAACCAATAATTTTTCAGCATGAACTTGTCTTTAGATGAGATATTTGAGATCAGATGATTGTGTAGAATAACCAATCAGTTATGTTGTATAATCTGTAGATTTTGACATGCAAACATGTGTTATTTTAAAGCAGGCCAATTCATAAATTGAGCCATACACTAAAGCAGTATGTGCTGTTCATTTTCTGTGCTGACCTGTGCAATGACCTGAGATACAAACCCACAAACCCATACCTGATGCAACTTTTCAAAATGTACAGGTTTTGATGGTTGGGATACAGGGAAGCAAATCAGTGGGTTTACATTCAATAACAGGTTGCCACAAATTCGGCTGCAGGAAGAAGTTCTGCACAAAGAAGTTGTTTTTCCCTAAAACTCTCTGAATTTACAACTTTTTTTTTTTTTTCTTTTACTGCTGGAGAGTGTGTGAAGTTCAAGTTTGTCATGTAAAAAAGCCCCAGCATTGTTTAATTTTAAAGTTCTCCACAAAAAGCACAGGTGAAGTGACAGCTAGTCCAAATACTAAATGAAAGATGGGTCATTTCTCACGTTAAATCACTGCACTCCAGAAAGGCAAATAAGGTAAAGCTGTTTAATATTAACACAAGAATTACAGATTCAGACTTTCATATGAAGATAAACCCGTTCTATCCAAACAGTTTGAAGCAAAGAGAAAGCTTCAGTCCGGCGAGTACCAGATCAGAGCTTCTGAAGTGAGATCTTCAAGACGGTGTCAGAACTTAATCCATATATCTGAACTTGCTGATGTCAAATCATCTGTCGTTTCTCGTATTTTCCTTTCATTTTGGGTTCAAAATAAAACAAATTGAAACCTGCTGGGCCCTTTGACCCATTTTTGAAGCTGTCAGCATTTTAACACTCATCCTCATAAACAGCCAAATAACCTCATGAGTCCCATTGAGTGTAGCACCCAGTTCCACACAAAAGTTGCACAAGTAAATCCTCAGCACCTTCTACAGTAGTTGTATCAGTAAAGGCATAAAATGACAAATAATTAACTGAGAAAGTCTGGAGTAGGAGGATTACAACACTCACCCATAGACCCCTTTTGTCAGAGGTATGAGCACAATCTGGATTGTGTCTGATAAACCAGCGTTCTCTCTGCTGTTTCTGACAAGATGCCAAAGCTAATGGGAGTGCTGACCCCCTGCTGCTCTTTTATCTCCTCTTTTCTTTCCATGTGAAGCTGGGCGAAGAGTCCTCTCTGATGCTCATTTATACTGACCCACTTCTCAAGTTTTAGAAATTCTACACGACCATCATGTTCTCCTTCGGATTAAACCGGGAATATCTTGTGCATCTTGGCGAAATGGACGGAAAGCTGATGTTGCACTTAGGTGTGCAGTCTGATGCCTCTCTTTACATCATGTTCCTGCAGAAGCGAGGATCTAAATCTTTGTAGGGCTCTTCCCCTTAAAGCATTTACGCACATAGTGTCACCAGCCACATATTGAACTAAATATTGTAGCTGAACTTGTTCAATGAAAGAGGGCTTAAGCTCAAGATAACTTATAGGCTCAGTTTGAGTAATGGACTTTTGTGTCTCTGAAAAGCGTGACCGCAGAAAAGCTGTACTCTGCTTTTTATTGATAGAGTAAAGCTCCGTGGAGGGCAACTCATAAGGAGACTGTTTTCTCTTGAAAATGCTCTTGAAATTAAATTCTGAAAATCAAGGTTTTATGGAGAAATCAAGCTGGGTTTGTAGCTGCCAGGTGACTTCAGTCAAAACACTCATTTGAATAAGTGTAATCACTCCCTCCCGGCGCTGCTTCCTGCTGAATTTCAAAGACAGGCGGTCAGCCGTTGCTCTCTGAACGCATAAGAAATGGTCAGGGTCTGTCACGGGCAAGTCCAAGTGAGCGAGCGTATCTGAACACA
The DNA here is from genome assembly GCA_922788865.1 of Poeciliopsis turneri. Classification (NCBI taxonomy): domain Eukaryota; kingdom Metazoa; phylum Chordata; class Actinopteri; order Cyprinodontiformes; family Poeciliidae; genus Poeciliopsis; species Poeciliopsis turneri. The sequence goes on along the minus strand of CAKLNU010000640.1, from coordinate 2,789,173 downwards.
CACCTGTGTGGTCTCCAACAATCTCAGTTGGAATCAGGTGTTTGAGACTGCAGGTAAAGATTGATTATTGTTCTGCTGATTCATTCTTATTTAATAACTGTCATTTTCCTGTAAAATCTCAGGATATTCTGATCGACACTTTGCCTTAAATGCCCATTTTTTTTTACTTAAAATCTTTAATGTATTTTCATTTATAACAGCAAAATGAAGCTGCTTAGACATTTTGGGTCATTCTCACCAACCCTGTTTGACCTGCTTTAATTAAGCTGTAGTTTGTTTGACTCGAAAGTCTGGTTCATTTGGTGAGGTATAAATCTGCAATCAAACTCTGATGCGGATTGAAGTGAACCATGGTGTGGTTTGAATGCATATGTGTACGCAAGTGCTCTGGAGACCACTTCAAAAGAAGGTAGCGGACTATAGTACAGGGCATTCTGGGTAAATACAACCAAAACAAACAAGAAGTCTGGCGCTATATGGAGAAATGTCTTTTTCCAAAGAGAAATTCTACAACAGCTAAACTCTAATCCCATTTAAATCTACAGTAACACAGTAAGTTGCACTCAAGTATCTTCTTCAGAAGTTTTCATGTTGGTTCATTCAAATGTTACAATTTCACTTTAAAACTCCAACGGCTAGTGTTTCCTCCAAATGTTTGGTTACAAGAAAACTACAACCTACAATCTACACCATTCCCGACTGCACAATCTTTTTTAGCTTTTCCACTTTAAGCTGAAATGAGTCGATTATTGCCTTCTCACAGCAGAGTTCCCTCAGAGCTGGCAGATGTAATCCTCATCAGAAACTCTGGTCCATAATTTCCCAGGAGGGTTTGAAAAATAACCCTATAATTCAAAGGGGAAAGGTCATTTAAATCTCCAAAGTAGAGTTGGAATGAGAATAGTTGTTGCTTAAAACATATCAAATCCCACCACTCGGTAATGTCGTATGTGTTCAGACAGTCCTCCATTAATCAGAGCTGAACTCATGACCAAATAAAGCTTCATAAATTTGGTCCTTGCCACATATTCCAGAGCTCTTCATTAGTCAAGAAGACTGTTAAGGTCATATAATGTGGAGCTCTGAGCACTAATTGAGGTCTCATATGTACTAATTACTGTTGTTGGTCATTCTGGATGTTGAAGAGGTTTATTAATTGCAGCGATCTGTGTGTGTAAAGCGTTTTATGTTTCTGTAGCCCCAAATAAAAACAAGCTGAAAATTAAAAGGAAAGATGGAGAGTGTCTGCTCTGAAGAGGTGAGTTGTTAATGCAGCTACCATGTTGCAGAGTGTGAGTCACCTGCCAACTCATTGATTTACCAGTTTACCTTTTCAGCTCAACCTTAGCCATGTCCAATACCACAACATCAGTGTCAGAGATGTGTTTCTCTGCGTGTTCCCTTGCAGCTGAACCGTGCACTCATCCCACAACGGCGCAGAAACCTTTCTTGTATGTCGGGTTAGACAAGCATGCCCCCTTGTCTGCCGTCAAACTGAAAGTCTCGCACCACAGACCATGCTTAAATGAATGGAAAGGAGATGCTGCAGAAAGGAGCAATTACTACCTACTCTGCTTGTGTTGCTTTCATGGCCTCTTTTTGTGTGCTGATTCCAGGGCAGATTTTGTCCGTGGCTGTTCCCACGCTGAGCGAGGAGAACAGGAAGAACTCAGCAACACAGCAGGCCTCTACCTTCTGCTATTATGGCTATGATTCAATCATTGCAGGGTAACGCTTTACCCTGACACAGTGAAACAGGGAAGAAATGTCCTCGCTCCCTCTGCTAATGGAAGCTCAAAGGTAAAGGTGTTTCTGTACAAAGAGGGGGACATCAGTTTTTTAATGTCAGAAGTAGCTGCAGAAAGCTTCACCTCTCAATCCTCACTCCCCCTGCTGTGATTTCCAAATGGCCTCCATTCTGTGTTCGCGGCCAGACCAGCTCCATGCAGCGTGCTGGGAGCTGCACCTGGCAAGACTTTCACCTCTACTGGTGAAAAGTTCACTGTTTTGCATTCCTGGATTTGGCTTTTTCTTTACTTTCATTGGCCCAAATTAGAAGCAAACAAAGCAAAGCTTGTTGACTAAAGACACATGACTCACTGTTTGCTGTCATCAGTGGTCAAAACTCCAAAATGCAGTCAGACGTAACGTGGGTAGGAGTAGTACCAGCAGTAGTAGCTTAACTGGAAAATGTTCCTACCAGAGTAAAAAGAAAAAAAATACATAATTTCTGGTAAGTGACTCTTACTGTCTGGTGTTTAAATGAGTGACCAGATTTGACAAATTGCAGTTGTATTGGCCCTGACCAGTGACCAGCTTCTTGGAAATTATCCCAGTCGTAAACATTGTAAATTCACACCATTCCACTGCAATTCAAAAATGTATTTGTCCTGGGGCATTGTGTGGTGCAGTGGGTGGAGCGGTCGCCCCATATGCAGAGGCTAGAGTCTTGATTGTGGTTGTCCTGGGTTTGATTCCAGACCTCTGCACCTTTGCTGCATGTTTTTCACCATTCCCTCTGCTTCCTCCTGTCTACCCAGTGTCAGAAAAATGGAAAAAGGTCACCAGCATCTAACAAAAACAGATAATGGAAAAAAAAAAAAAAAGAAGCTTTTTATCCAAAAGGGAAATGAAATATGACTCGTATCTTCAATATGTTGGTGTGGATGGTGATTTTGTGGGCAGTAAGGACCTCTGTAAGCAGCACTGCTAATCCACCTCATATGCTTTTGTTACTCCCATTTAAATCACTGGGAAAAACTGGGCAGAGAGACTTTGGAGTCAGGTTAATGATCCTTGACCATTGTGATCAATGTGAGAGATGGACCGAACTTCCTTCTTGTCTCTTTGGTCCTGCTCTGTATCCATGAAGCCTCCTTTTCAACTTGTCTGAGATTTGAGGCCATCATTCACACATGACTTTAATATTTTGAGATGTTAATCAGCTTCTCTTTGTTCTAAAATAACCTTGTTGCCATGGTTACATGCAATGATCCCCTCCCTACCCCCAAAATAGTCAAGTCTTGTGGTGTGTTTTTTAATTTTTCAATTCTGTTCTGAAAAATGCATTAAAGTGACTGAGAAAAACGGTAAAATAGGCAGTTTTTGGAGACGGTCTCAGATATTCACAGATTTTAACCTTTTGCTGTTCCCTAACTCTAACTCCGTGTACTATTAGCAACTTAAGCTAGTTGTTACATACTTCTCTCTATTATATTCATTCAGAATGAGCCAGCTCACAAGTAGAGTGTAAAGCACTACATGTGCTTGTGGTTTAATGAACAGTCGGATTGGATGTTAAACCTTTGTGTTTCTAAGTCAAAATTACGACTTTGGTGGGCGTTCAATCTCATTTTCCAACTTAGAAATCAGAACGCCCTACTTCAATGTAAAAACCATCTTTATTTCATTTTTTTATTGACATATTGCCTCTTCAGGCCAGAGCATCTGTCAGAGTTTCTCTTTAGTTTGAGCGAGAATCTGTTAAAGGTTCAGCTTTAATGTACCTTCACTACAACTATGCTGAAAATGGATCCAAACATGCAGATGGACAGGTCTTTAATTCATTTTTTTTTCTTGGCTTCCACATCATCACAGACAACACTACCAGATGTTTTCATCCACCTGTTGGAGCAAATCCTGGGCATTTTCCTGATTAATACCATTTTACTGACCTTTTAATGCTGTCTGGGAAAACAATAAATTATTGATAATGGAAACAGTTATCAGTCATACCCAGCTGTGATAGCCAGCTGTATATGTGATTTATTTTTTTGTGCTCACCTAGCTGGGTCAACAGGATTTAGCAGTGCAGCTTTGCTGTTTAGTAACTTGAAGACAGAAGTAGTGTTTAGAGAGTTTATGGCTGTAAAGTTGGGAAAAACTATTCTCTTACCCAGAACTGATTCCTGTATTTCAACAAGCTCCTAATTCAGCACTCATAAGGTGGTGATCAACAGGTTAAACATCAATTAGGCTAATGAGCAAATGATGAGAAGAGAAGATATGGAGGGGGATCCTCTATTCAAAGCTTGAGGAGGTGATGTACACCCACTTTTAGGAAGACAGGAGCTTTTGTGTGTGTTTGTGAAGTGGTAGCTTGAGTGTTTTTTTTTTTTTTTTTCTACTGTGAAGAGGGTTGTTGATTATGTTTGTGCAGGATGAAGACTGCCTCCAACAGTTTGATGGTGTATTTTTCTTGGTTTATCTGTGTTTGTGTTAGATAGACATCCTGTGGTTTGGATGAGCTCATCAGCTGCTGCCTTGCTGTCAGGAGGACAGTTAGCCAATTAAATAAAATATAATAATAAAGCTGACCTATAGTTAAAGTTAATGTGCATTTTTATTCCTTTCAAATGTAAAAATTGGTGTAATTTTTTACATTGGCATTTTTTTATCTGGACCAAAGTCCAACATATGCAAAAATAATCCAAAAATAAAGAATAGTAGAAGAAACAAAGATGAGCACAAAACCAGATGTTTTTTTCTGTTATCGGTCCAACACTTGCATCCCAGTATGAAATGTACAGTCGTTGAAAATACAAAACATTGTATAAATATTGCGTTTTTCCAAGTATCAGATTATGTATGTTTGTTGTCAACAGCTTGACAACCAATGTCAGGATTTGTGAAACTGACCACACAGAACATCATCGGACGTTTTCTGTATCCTTCAACACCCATGTTTACCTGGAAACGAAATTAGCTCTTGAATTAGAGCTTTTGTGACAAATGCAAATCAAGATCCGAATGTCATCCAAATCAAATGACGTCTTACGAGACATGTCTGGATAGGTAGTATGTGAATATAGTGGCATCATTGTGAGACACAGACAGTATTATTACACTACCAAATTACATTTTCATAATTTGTATTTTTTCTTATTTTGAGTGGTGCAGTAAATAATTTGTTTCCTAACATTCAAATTTTATCAAATCGGAAAAACAGGACAATTGTAAGTGCAAATATTTTTAGTTTATTGTATAATTTCTCCATCAATACCTTCCTTGTATTTTTGTTTCCTTAATTTTGCCACCAAATCATTTGGTTGGACCTCAGTTTAATATTTCTGCTTTTCTTTGGTGTAAAATATGCTTGGCTTTTAATAAATATTCTATGCTTCTAATTCTGATAGGATTTTGAACTAAATTGGTTTGAGAAAGTATTTTTGGGCATGTGAAGAATTTCTGCAGTGACCCGTATTCAAAGTATTGAGCAGGTATTCATTTTGCCATAACTATCACCATCAGTAATCAAAAACACAAACATAGATATACAAATATGTCCCTTTTATGACATGTTTGTCATAAAAACATGTCATAAAATGTTTTTATGACATTTTATGACATAAAAACATTTTATACCTTTATACCTTTATAAAGGTATCTTTATACCTTTATAAAGGTATCTTTATACCTTTATAAAGATACCTTTATAAAGGTATAAAGATACCTTTATATCTACCTATATAAAGGTAGATTTTGTTACATTAGAAATATTTATGGATCTATCTTTGTGCTTTTGTGCACAAATTGAGAAGAGAAAATTTGTTGCTTTAGGGATGTTTTTATGGCTCGTGAGCTAATATTCAAAATTAACATGAGACCTGGATATATTTATCAAATGTAAAAGTTATAAATTAAGAAAAAAAATCTTCCTCCTTTACTCATGTGTGAAGATCATATAACATGCATGATGTCTTACACAGACCAGCCTTGGTATGTAGTGCCATCTCATTTTAACCATTGGGCAAACTTTGCCTGTTTATCTTTCTCTCGTTGTACCAGGCTCCTAAAACAACAATAGTTCACCAGCTAGTGGAATTTTTTGTTTAATTAAATGGAAAATCCAGACTGCAGCAGATTTTCTTTCCACCCACTCTGCTTGTCTGACAGGTGATCTGTTGATGTGCAGAGTCAGTCACATTGAGGGCTCAGACATAAAACTGGTGACACAATTAAGAAGAAATGCCACAAATTACTTCTTTGAATGTCATTTGAAAATATCTTCCTCTTATCCAAAAGCCTTCAGGGGAACTGATCAAGACATTGTTTTGCTTTATTTGCATAAGATGTTTTCTTCTATATGAAAGAATGTGTTTAAGAGTAATGTCTGTCTCCAGAGAGAGTCGCTAAGTTTGTTTCTTTAAATAAACTGTAATCATTACAAAGGAAGCCATCAAAAAGCTTCCATTATGTATGTCTTAATGTTTCAAAAACTACCATCTGACAAACTTAGACCTTACGAGAGCCTCTCTGGGTATTGATGGTGTAATAAATCACAACTTGTCTTCTTTCTTCTCTTAATTTGGCTGACTTCTAAGATTTTGGTGGAGGGTCAACAATAGGTGAAACATCAGCAAGTGTTAATTCAGAGATTATAAATCTTAAATAAACATATGATTCAGTTATTACACATAACTATTAGCTTTTTCAGAATATTTTTTTTACAGAAAGTGGTAAAAGCACCATTGCAATAACTAAACATACTGGAAATAAAGGTAGTTGTTGGCAAGAAGCTCTTTATTCTGTAACAGAAGTCAAGGTTGCTAAAATTTATGCTTGAGTCCAAAATAGATTAAATAGACTAGGATATAATATACTTTACTGTTCCCCAAAGGAAATTTGCTTATTTGAAATTAAATATATATGAAAAAATTCTCACTTAATTACTCACTAATGTAGATTGTCGTCGGCTGTATTAAAGTAGCGACACAGAGAAATAAGGCTGTGTTGAAATCTGACCTAGGGCGATCATATATATGTAAAATAAAAGTGGCCCAAGAACAGAGCGTTCAGAAACCTCACAACGAATTTTTGTTCATCTAGATTCATGATTACCACATAAAGTCGCCTGAATTAGCCAAATAGCATCCACAATTATGCTTCAAACAAAAACAAATACACTTTTTCTGGGGGCATGCATTAGGCTAAGACTGTGCTCTAATAAAACATGTTATTACTTGGAAGTGAATACAAAATATAAAATATTAATTTAGAACCAAAAGTCTCGTGATGGTCATTTTCTTTCTGCACACTAACATAGGCTTAAAATGACTGCAGTTGTTAATGGGGATAATAGCATTACCCATAATGCAGCAGAGACAACAGAAATATAAAGATTTCAAGAACTTCCTTAAATAAGACGGAGAGTAAAACCTGTGTACAATCAGCTGTTAAGACGGTATATATAGAACAAGCTACTTTACCTAAATGTTCATTTCATTTGAAACAAGCAGGCCGTCAGTGCATTAAATCTGCTCTTAATGCTAAATAACTAGTACGCTGCCTGCAGCTATATGCCCTTTTCTCATTTGCAAAGCTGTGCTGAAACATTCAGATTCAGTCGGTTCATTGGTCAGACGCATCTCCTCTAACACCTTCCAGACATGGGTCACTTGCGTGGGCAACACCATAAGCTCTGTGTCGATCTGCTGAAGAACCTTAAACCAGGCTTTGGATGGAACACTGTCTGTACGTAATTAACCTCAAAGTTTGATTTCATTACGTGGCACACAAATGGCCAAAAAATAAAACTGTAAAAACTGTAAAATAAGAAACTTTACGAATGCACTTATACATTCTGTGCCAACTTTCGGTACAAGATCTGCTTTGATAATCTGCTGCTGTAGACTCGCATGCAGTGCGTACCAACTACAGGATGCAAATCTCAGAGGTGAGAGGAAAATTTTATGAAAAGATTGACATTTGTTTTAAAACATGATTTTACCTAGATAATTTATGATTCAGGTGCCTTGTTAGGATTTAAAAGACTCATATTTTATAGCTCAGTTTAATTTCAAGTTGTGCTTTTAGATTGTAGACTTTTTTTTATTTGATGTTTCTAATGAAATGTGATTTGAAACCTTGGAAGGTTGCAAAGAAAATGCTTGTTTTGTTGTGGCTGTCTGGTTGAGTGGCAACTGTTGGTCTCCGTTTACACCACAAGAGCAGCGCAAAGCCGCCAAGTTCAAGCAAAACATTTGATCCCAAATTTTTGTTTGCCAAAATTTGCTCCTTCTGCTGACTGTCAGTCCAGCTTCAATTTGAATCCATCCCTCTGTGGTTTACCACAGACTTTCCATTCACACGCCACATAAACAGACTGCTGCAGAAAAGTCCTCCTTTGTGTTCTTTAATGATGGATTCTGGGCTGGGTGGTCTGAACTTTAAAGAGACTATGCTGTACTTTGAAAGGTCACAGGACTTCGTGGCAGGCTCACCTCATGTAGACTGAACAAAAAATGACAGATTTTAGTGATGATTCAAAAGTGGAATAAATAGTAGCTGCTACAAATTGAGCTATACCCAGGTTTGTGCCCAGCATACTCCAAAAATTTGTTACATAAATCAGAACTAAATAAAGTCAAACCAATTAGAGTGGTAAATCCCTCTGTTGATTTGTTTGATCCTAAAAATATCTTATTCAGCACTAAATATATCCAGTTGCCTAAGAAGAATTTAGTGGAAAGACCAGCTTTTGAGCTGAGATGGAAATCTGACCCCGTTTTCTCTGCAATATGGGAAAAGATGAGCAAATAAAACACAGATGGCATGTAAAATGTATTTTGATGATAGATCCTAAAATCTTCTTGAATCTGCAGTTCCTAATACATTCATCTCAGAGTTTTTATGGTGTTTCCCCGATGGATCTTACTTTCTTTGTGTCATTGGAACTCTTTTGCTGCTACACTCTGTCCAGATTAAATCTTTTAGAATAATCTTTACCAACCAAAGATAATCTTAGAAAAAGCAACTAAATGGACATCGCAGTGGGTATGTGGTGGGATCAAAGACCTTTACTCCTAGATCAAGACCCATTGCACCCGTCTAGGTAAAATGCAACTGACACCCAAACCATTTTAGAGGACTAATCTTTTTCAGTTTATAATTTTTTTCCACATTTTTATCAGGGATGCCAATGAATGACCTCTGCAGTATCTGCTTCTGTCAGTCTTAATATAACTGTGGCAATAACATCTTGTATTATTGTTTTCCTGATGAGCAATACATAGAAACACTATTTTTCAGCTTAACAACTGATTGCAGAATCTAATGGTGAAGACCTTCCACACGGTTGTATCCTCTTGAGGTTTATTAGAAATGCATAACCTGGCCTACTTTCGAAATATGTAATAGCAATGGACACTGCATCACATGTATGTGAAACCTTTCATAACCACAAATTCTGGATTTTGTAACCCAGCTGGACTACAAGGTTACTGACATCACCGGAAATCCAGTAAGAGCTGCAGACACCAGGAGGATTACTGAGAATCTGAATCGACAGCATTATATTTAGTTTAAATTAAGGTTTAAACTAAACTCAAACTCTTGTCTACACTCTCCACTCTGTAGGTTTCACAGGAGGTCTGCCTTGTGGTGTTGCTAGAGAGCTTTGAAAACACTGTCCTGCAAAGGCAAAAAAGAGGGAAGTGAGAAGATCCAGCTCATTTCTTGAGCTGGATCAAGAAATGTTGCTCACCTACAACACACCAAAAAAAAAAAAAACATCTTGAAGAGGAAGTTTTTTATGAGTTTCCATGCTTTAAAATTTGGAAGTACTCCACCTCTGAAACATTTATTGTTATTCATGAAGCACCACCTCAGTAAGTGGAAAGTCTTTTGCTGACTTACAGTATACCTGTACTTTAACTTTCACTATGTCTCACTTATGCCATGTCACAGCAAAAACCGGATTGTTAAATTCTTGTTATTATCCAGAAAGAGAGGATGGAAAAGAAGAGAACTAAAGCACACTCTCACTGCTGGCTTTGATGTCTGTGGTTATAATAACTTGATTTATTATACATTGTAACTCTTTATTTCTTCTTGCATGCTGAAAGACATCAAGAGGCATGCATAAGTAATGAGCTGCTGGAATCTTTTCCCTTGTTGAAATTCCAACACATTTCAGCAGTAGTGGCACCACATTCCTTCAAATGTCGTCGTCCTTGACACAGCTCAGTAATTACTGGCTTACGTTTTTTGGCTCCCATGCTTGCCTTGTTCTTCCATTGTAATGCTGGCTCAGCTACATCACTGTGGTGCCAAAATTTATGACGATCATCGCTGATAAATGACGCAGGATTGACTATGTGACCACAGACATTTTTGAAAACAAAAGTCTCGTAAAATAGCCATGTGGTGTAGATTAGATATGGACAGAAACTGTGATTTATCTCAGGATTTTGTGTGTTTATTTTTCACCAATCACATTATAAGGTATATTTGTGCAAATTTTGAGGGGGTGTGTGTGATCAAAATTGGGTGATTTTCAGTTGTCACTTTCATGGTTAAACCATGTGTCATAGCCACCATGCTTACAGGGTTACAATGGCGTGAGAGCAGGGGCTTCTGGCCGGTGTTTTGGCACAGCTGAAATAGCAAGCAGCAGAGCCAGGAGCTGAAACTCTATACCCGAGCCTCTGACATCTCACTAACTTCTTCTTTGCCTATCTGTTCTACACTCCAACTCTTTCCTGCTTTTCTCTAACCTGAAAGACCTACATTCGTCCTTATCGTGCCCATCTCTACTCATCATTCTGGCCTTCCCCCATAAAATTCCTCCTACACCTTTTATCAACTTTTAGTAAATCTCAGAGGTTACAGCCTCATTTGAATATTTTAATGCACATGAACCTCTTCCTACTGGGGCGTGGCATCATTTTACAGTTGCACAGCTGTAGCGTTGTTATGGGACCATCTGCTGCAGGGCTCATTAAGATAGCCACAAGCTAATGTGAAGAAAGACTATTTGGAAATGAAGGGACGGGGCCGTAAGAGGGAGGCTGCTTATTCATCCTTGTTCCTCTTCTGTTGTACAATAGCAATTACTCAGAGTTGGGAAAGCTTCCAGGGAGAGAAGAAGAAGAAGTGGTAGGAGGAGGTGGAAGAATCTCAATCCTTTTCAACCTCTTGGAAGTTGCACAATGTCTTATGCTTTCATATTGAGGTGTTATGCAGCTCTGACTCCATGTATGTGTGTTTGGAAATTAATAGAACAACTTGCACTCCATCTGTTCTTGCATGAGAGTATTATTCAAGCACAGAATTTTAGTATTCATATTTTCCTACTATTGATTGCTTTCCTTTCTCTCCAATAATTTGAAAGAAAATATTCTGTAATTGGTTCTCACGCAGTTTCTTACCTTTCCATTCATGTTGGCGTATCAAAAGGCTGATGAGAGTCTAAGCATAAGAAAATGGTGTTAGTTCTGTGAACGCTCATATTACAAAAAAGCTATGCCAAAAATTATTCATACCCCTAGCTGATTTAAGTTTAATCTATGAATTTTACCAAATTGTGTCTTCTGACTGAAAGTAAAGATAACATTTTGGAGTGATTCAGCCAAAGTCTCAACTTGAATGTAATTGAGAGCATTGGGAAGGTGTTAAATATTAGCATGATGGCAGAGAGGCTCTCCAACCTCAAAGACTTGGAATTCATTAATAATGATGCATCATCAAAATACCAGATATGTTTTTTTTGTTTTTTTCTAAAATGGCACCCATTTGCCTTAATTTGCTCCTGGAGATGGCTCTCTTTTCCAATTAGAGACAAACATCTTCATTAGAAAATACATTTAAAGCAAAATCTTCTAGTGGTATGAGTAATTTTAGGCATAATTGTGTAATGTGTGTTTTGGGATCAGGAGTGTGCATATACAGCATGAAGACTTAGAAGTTGCTTTTTTTATTTTCTGAAAGTCATGAACATCTGACCATCTTGGGCTGATGGTTCAATGCCTGGTTCAATGTTACCTCCATGTGGTCAATTAATTAGAGACTTTATTAATCAGAAGCTGAGGCCAGACATTGTCTCATGTTGGTGACTCAAATCAGTTGACATGCCGTGGTTAGTAAATCTTCATTAGTGCTGGTTAAGTGTCTGCATAATGTAGAATTAGATGATAGCAATGGTGCATAAGTGCAGAATAAATTATATTTCCATGTCAGATTTTCAGGCTAGAGCTGCACAATGTTGTAAAATCTTACAATGGCAATAATATTGATAACGGTTTCAATGGCAAAATGGGTTTCACTAAAATTTAGCAAAAAAAAAGAAAATCGACATTTACCCGCTATATGTCGATTTTCTTTTTTTCTTCTCTTCTACTTTTCTTTCTGTCTGTGCTACCATCACATTCAGCATTTTAAGCACCGTAATTTGTGTGCAGTGTGATGATCTACTGGTGGGAGACTCTGTCCTACTGGCTAAGTAAGTATTATAACACTTGGGACATATTAGCCAACAACTGTTGTACTCTAGTCCTTTGTGACATGAAGCTTTAATTAAGTATCCAGAAATGTTGGCAGTCTGGCTTAGCTGGAGATCCAGTTACATTTGCTAAAGTTTCATTTGTGTAGAAAGGTGACGGTTTGGAGAATTTAGATCTTTTATCTTCTTAGGTCACAGAAACACACTGCACAAAGGCGATAGTGTGAGATCTTCTAATGATGGTCCCTCTATTTGCTTACACCTTCCTTTAAAATGCAGACCAAAACCTCCTGCTCTGATTGGTCAGTTTCAGTTCTCAGAGTAAGTATGTCCACTTTGGGGGGAAAAAAAATAAATTACAAACTTTGTTGGAAATGTAACAAATTTGTTATGCAAATGCATACAACATGTTTTTCTCTGTAGAGACTGATGGTGGCAGGATGCGGCGTTGTATTTTTAGGTGCCATGACTTCATGCTCGCTGTGCTGTTAACATGTCTGACTAGTTGGATGGAGTTTCACAGCCACTGATGCCCAAGCCTGATAGTGACTGAGTCTATCACTCTTGGCGACTGGTTGTGACATGACAATGATGGACATGAAAGAAGGTGGAAGGAATTGTCGGTTATTTTTATCAATATTTAACGACATTGCAGCTGCAGAGTTTCCAAATAATAAGTTTAACATCAAGTTTGTATTTGGTGATTTAAAACAGAAAGAAACACTTCTGAAGCCAATCACTTTATAGAATCTGAGATCTGAAATTCTCTCCAAGCTAAACATCTTTAGTTTAGCAAATGGCTAAGATTCAGATTTATCTGCCAGTCGGTGGAGAAAAGTCAGATTCCAACTTTCAACTTTGTGATGACAGGCTGTGATGTTTGAAAGGTTTTCAGAATCACTTGTTAGGTGTTTTCATAGTTCCTGTTGATTTCTATCTGTGGTTTAGTTGAAGAAAACAAATGACGTATTACCAAGCTTGTTTCAGTTACTTGCTTTGCTCTAGGAAGAAGTAGGACAAAATGAGTGACTACTAAAAACTTGGCTGTAAAAACCTTAGTCTAAGAAACTTTAAAGGCCTATTTCTTTTCTTTTGGAATTATGAAAAGGTCTTCAGACGGACTAAATTTGAGCTCAGAGAGCATTTAGATGCCCTCATGCCTCTTTAAAGTGCATTTGAAAAGCATTTCTCTGCTCTGATGTGGAAACTCGGCTCAGCATCAGCAAGAAGTGTTTCTTTCGCGAGCGAAAACACAGCAGAGCTTTCAGTCGATAGAGAGTGCACTTATTTTCTGGCGGGCCGTGTCAGTGCAGGCATTAGATAACGTTTTATTTGATGGTGTTCAATGGCTGACTCGTCCTCACCTCTCGCCCAGGCCTCTCCTGCTCTTCAGCCCACATGCGCTCCCATGTAAAAACCGAACCGTACAGACATCCACCCACTGACTCGCTCTCAGAAGCACACACTCCCCGCTCTCCGCATCCTTCCTCTGGAGAATTCTGGCAGTTGTTTATGTTATTGAACTGGTTATCACATTACAGCTGGAACACCACTAGGCTTGGAGAGAAAGACTCCTGCTGCTTTCTCAAGACAGAAAGAAAGAGAAAGCAGTAAAAGTGCAAAGGAGAGGCAAGAGCAGAGGGAAGATAAGACAAGCATATGCTGAAATGTTATAGCTCTACATTCAGATAATCAGAACACGCTTCTAACTTTTCTTTTGGGAAACAAACATTTACTTCTTAGAGACAGCATACTTTACTACAGATATTTTTTTAATCAACATTGAAAAAATCAGCATTTACAACAGTGTATGGGTTTTCACTGAAAAGTGCTACCCTTATACCAGTGACAGTTTAATGATGTTGAAATCAACGTTAAATGAAGAGCTGGAGAACGGCTGAAGCAGTGCTAGGCTTCCCCAAAACAATTATAGCTCATGCTTTTGCAAATTATTGAGCTAAGAAATTATATTTCAGGACAAAGAGTGGAAAGCTTTGCAATAAATGGACCTTTGATTCATTGAAAAATGTTTGTGTGTGAGGACCCCTAGTTCTATTTGTGACATTGACATTTTTTATGAGAACAGTGTTAAATTAGATTAAAATGCCCCTCTGACATGTCTCCTGGAGTTAGACGCACTTTCTTCAACCATCTGTTCCAGCAGCAGTGTTGCAGTTGGTAGAAACTGTAGCTGCTCCTGGTAGAATCCAGACTAACAGGCCCCATGAAAGTAAAACAAACAAAAAAAACTTAAAAATGAATACCAAATTGCATTTATTATATGCTCACTGCTCTCAATTCCCAATTCATGCCTCACATGAATTGGGGATGAATTATTCCTGCGACATTAAGTAGCAGAATAATGGTACCTTTTGCTTCAATCAAAAAAGAGGTAATAGAAAAAAAAAAAAGGTTTGGTGGTTTTAAACTCCTCACTAGAAGTTCAGAAAACTTCTTGCTGTTTTGCACACCCAGCAAGAAAACATAATCCTGAGATGATTTTTTTCCCCCTCCTTTTCACCCCATGGTTTTTGTCAAAAGAAGTGCTGCGTTTTCAAATCCCCTCTCTTCTTCTCAGCTCTGCTCCCTTTCTACAAACAGATACTGCTCGTCCTAAATATCCTGCGTTTCACCACAATTCACTTTGCACAGAACTTTGTCTGACAAAAGCATTTGGAGAATGTTCATGAGGGCTGCTCGTATCTCCAAATTCCTGAATAAGGCTTCTGTGATACTCTGCTTGCATCAAAGCAGGAATCTAATAACGCCCAAGATTAGCTGCTGGTGTCTCAGTGGAAGGAAAAAAAGTTTTCTGTCCAAACAATGAGACTGTGAGGGTGAAAAGAAGTCGATTCAGAGGTGGGTTGACTCAATTGTGACCTTTAGGATTAGAAGATGTGGATCTGGTCAAGCTGTGATTATGATTCCACACAGTGGTGATTGAATTGAAAACCTGCGTATTGTAGGTTAAAATGATTATGGATTAAAAAGACGGCATGGTTTCCTGCTCAATGCCTCCACCAGCTCCACTGAAATGAAGCAAAGGAGCTTAGTGCTTTTAGCAGGTAGTTCTGGTCCATAGTAGCATCTGTTATAGTCGGACCCAGCATACACATGTACCGACCACTCAAAACACATGCAAGAGGATCATGTGTTTTAATGCACTGAGGGGGAAGACAAGAGTGTATGTGCGAGTAGGTGGGTGACTCAGTATAAGGGAAGGCTTTTCACAAAGGACAATTCCTCTGGAGTCACAACAGGTGTGTGTGTGAATTGCAAAGAGGTATTATGAGCTGGGCTGGAGGGCTTACGAAGGGTCCCCTCTGTCCCACCTGTAGCCCATCAGCTGCTGTAAGCCTGTTAAAACGTCAGCTGTTTCTGAGGAGAAGTGTCTGTGCGTGTCTGTTAGTCAAAGTCGGGGAGTTTGCAGAAATTAGGCGGGGAGGGCTGGCTCAGCGTGGCCCTCGCCACCCAGTTGCACATCAAACGCCTTGTTGCCTCTGGGGGATTTGAGCTCCTCTTGCCTGAGCTGAGCTTTGTCACAGCCTGGTTTTGCTTTGCCTCTTTCCCGCTCATCGTAGCCCAAGTCAACAACTTGGTCATGAGAAGCAGAAAGCAGGAAACTAAGAGGTATAAAAATAAGAACAGGAAGCCGTTACATTTCCCATATTGCAGCCTTTCTCTCCATACTTCCTAGAAAGCTAGAAAATTAAACTGTAATCTTTTAATTTTAAATGATTTCCAAAATCTAGCTTTCATCCTCCAAAAAGAATGCTTGGTCACAGTATGTTGCACAGTTTATTATCATTGGATTAGTTGTCCCTGAAATCAAAACTGACCTGTTAATGTACCAGAAAAAACAAAACAAAAAACCAACACAAAACCAACAGTGACTCTGCTTTGAGCTTAGAAGGAATGTAGCATGGTTTAAGACACAAAATCCAGCGATATGCAAAATTATTGTTTATTGCACATTACTGTGCAAAATCACTTCACCTTAGAGTATGCTTTGTTTAATGTAGTCCCAAATCTTTGCAATTTTGGGTCTTTCTCTCTCATTATCTGCTGTCTCCATCCTACTTACTGTAAACAGTAACACATGCCATTGCTGTAAGTGCCTTCACTATCTGTCCCACCACTGTTGGATGGAAAGTGGACCTCCTTCGTGGTTCAGTATTCATGGATTCTTCTACTAGCCACTTTTTCTAGGGAACGTAACTAAATTATTCTCTGAAAATTCTACTTGACATGCTGTTGCCTGGCATTTGAAAAGCAGCCAATCCAGGAGCACTGTTCATTTTCTTGTTGCTGACTGGCTGTACCCCAAGAGTGGAAATAATATAAAATTAAGAATGTTGATGCTCGCTCCCGTGTTACTGCCAACACCGTTTCCACTTTGCATTTAATACATATCAAGGTATTTGATATCTGAACTTATAAAATAGGCAGGTAAAAAGTTTTTAGTTTTTCTTAATATTTCTTTCCAATACATTGGCGGAGAGACCCACTCAGAAAATTAGAATATTAGTAAGTCAATTTATTTGAGTAACTTTGACTAAGTGAAACACATGGATCAACTACACACAGATGGATGTTTGATTCTGTTAATTATGATTTTTGAAAACATGACATTTAAAATTAGAATATTACATTAGAGCAAAAAAAAAAAAGAATACAGAAATATAGCCTTATGTTTATCACCTGCTTAGTTTGTCAAAAGGTTATTTTAATCTGACAAATGAGCTTCATCAGAAAACATATTCTAATTTATTGAAAATTAATGTGTTTGTCAGGAGCCTATATCTTTATTCATTCTAAGTCATATCATTGAGTTTAAGAAGCTTTATTATCATATTGCATTGCTTCCTAAGATCTTCCCTTAGTATGCTGTCTGGTGACTTGAAAATGTCAAATCAAAGATTTTACCTCAGGGATTCTTTTAATAACCAAGTCAGGTGACCCATGTCGAAATAAGAAAACCAATCCCAATAAACCAATATTGAGTCCATGAAATAAGTTTTCCTAAACTGATTAAAACAAACCTGTTCACTCAGCTGGTGGTTAGATATTAATTTATGCATTAATTTACATTGATTGCTGTACTATAATGAAATTCCCAAATCAGCATTACTAGCAACCAATAAGATTCATCACTAGAGGCAGCTCTGAGAACAAAGTTAATAATAAAGATGTCTTGTTGAATAGATTGGTCATTTAAGAGACAAAGTTCCTCCTCCAAACCTTTCCATCTCGACAGCTCTTTGAAACTGACATTGATGTAAACTTGATTTCACACGTCGGCTCTTATTTTCCCTAGTGTAAGCCCATCTCTCTACACCTCAGACGGTCAGGTTGGCGTGGGAGTCACAGGTGCTGAGTGATTTATAGCTTTAATTTAGTTGATAGATTAAAATATGGCAAAGAAACTAGCGCAGAACTTTAATTAGCAGAACACAGGAAGCTTCTGTTTTACTTAAACTCACTGGCAGAATGACAGAAGGGTTTACAACTACATTAACACATCTGAAAAGTACACAGTGTACAAGAATATATATATTGTGTTTTTAGAAACTGGGTTTTGTATGACATCGGAAGTTGTTTATTGATCTTACTGTTATTAGATGTTTGTGATAAATTCAAGAAGGGACAGCTGGAATTCAGTGTTGCAGGCCACGGCTGCAGCCTTTGTGGCGGCGTCTGATTGAAGGAGACAGTTGAAGGGAACAGGTTGCTGCGTCTGTTATGGCTCGTCTTGCTGCTCTTGACCTTTAGCCTTTAGCTGTGACAGCTCCAGGGATTGGAAGATGCCAAACCTCCACTGACTCGGAGTGAGGACTTATTTCATGTAGTTAGAAACAAGTTTGAGATTGACCTTTCTAAAGACTTTGACTTTGTCAAATGTTACAATTGAAACTTGCCTCTACTTGATTTTTTTCAGATGTTTTAACAATTTATGGAAGGAAATCTATTCCAGTACATGTGGAGTTGGAGCTTGTGCATTTAATTAACAAGGGACTCATTTTCATCTTCCATCTATCGAAAGTACACAGTAACGCCAAACTGTTTCTCTCTTGTGTGGAGGATGTTGACATAAGCATTCTTTTCACATATTAGGAGATCAAACACTATTTGGAAGGGAAGCCCACCTGTCATGTCCAACCAGCAGGGGCTGTCTGTCTAAAGAGTGAATACGACTCCTTTATCAGCAGCTCTTCTCTGTTCTGGTTGCTGTTCACTCACCATGGCAAACAACTTTTACTGGTGAGGGGGTGGCTTTACTAGTCACTAACATTGCTCCAGCTTTTAGCAGAGATATATGCTGCAGAATTAAAGCTAGCTGCTAGAATTGCTAGTATGCCAACCTAGATTCAGAGACACTTCCAGTCAAAAACAAATTATGGGAGTCTTTAAATGTGCTTGAATCAAAAAATAATCAATCCTCTTGTTGAACTTGCAAACCTTAGCAGAAAAAAGAAGTGGTCTCGTTTTCAACAAATCTTTTTTTTAACTGGATTTTGCTAGTAGCTTTACTGCTGAACCTCCGTCTCCAAGCACATTACATTCTGTGCATCCTCTCTGTTAGCTCAGTAAATTTGCTGCAGCCTTAGCAACCAATCATATAGCCCCCCCCCCCTATCTATCCATCATGATCATCTTAATCTTGAACCCCCAAAAATATTGGATTGTGGTGGATGAAAACTAAATTTACATTCTAGGGCAAGAGAGGGCAATGCAAAAATACAAGTAATTATTCTCAAATCATGTTCACAATGCACACCCACTGGCCAAGTTATGAGACCCATATCTTCAAATGCTTCATGATACAAACAGTGAATCAGTTCATCACATGGCAGAAACTCAATGCATTTACCTTTTACTAGATGTCTTCAAGATCACTTGCTTGGTTCTAAATGAGCTTCAGAAGAGAGTAAAAATAGGGATTTAATTGATTTCTAATGTGAATTGTTCCATATTAAAGGGATTTGATGTGGGATTTTTCCATCCTTCTCTGAGTTCTTGAGAGCATGAGAAAATACCTATTAAACAGAGAAGAATGATCAGACTGAGATGTAAAAAAGGAAACAGCAACTCTAACAAAACGTCATTACACCCAATGGATGCAGAATTACACCTCTCATTACACATGTCAAACCTTTGAGAAGATGATCACTGGGTGTCACTCAAAAAAAGCAAACTGAGGCTACAATTGAAAAATTAGAAAAAAAAAAAAACATAATCAGGAGAATCTTTCTACCCTGTTACAGTTGTTCAAATTGTAACAGGATGGTGTAGTGGTGGGGGGTACATTTTCTTGGTACAGTTTGGGTCTGTTAGCAGCTGAGGATCATTTAACAACACAGCCTACCTGAGTGTTATTGCTGGCCATGTCCATCTGTTTATTCATTGTCCTTCCATCAGGATAATGCACCATGTCACAACGCTCAAATTATACCAAGCTGTTTTCTTGAGAATGATCATGATTTTACCGTACTCCACTGGCCTCCGTAGTCACTGGATATTATTTTAATTGAGCATCATTTGAGATGGGGCTGAATGGGAGATTCACATCATGCATTTCCATCTAAAAATCTGCAGTAACTGCATGAATGCCATCTTACTGATATGAACCAAAATGTCTGTGAAATGTTTCAAACAACTTGTTGAACATATTCACACTAAAACCTTGTTTTTTTGTGTGCAGACTTTTCAGAAACAACATAATTGAGTTGAGAAAATAGTTTACAGCTAATGATTTGCTGTGACCTACTCACAGCTGTATATTTAGACTGCAATGCGAACATTCTGGGAGTTGAGTTCAAGACCATGTTTGTTATATCAGCTAAATCTCAAAACTGTGGCTGCAGCAAACAAAAGGACCCCGTCTTCACTAATGGGCCCTGAGGACATGATGATGAATGGAAACTCAAAGCGTGACCCAAACGGCCGGTTGGACCAACTGTGGTCTTCTCAAGTTTGTTTCTTCCATATAACAGATCTTTTAAAGATGTTGACCTTTTTAAAAGCTGCCAGTGACTTAGGCCATCTATTATGTTTTCTTCATGGCTTTTAGTAAAGTCAAAGATTTCACAATTAGGAAACATGTTTCCTTCATTTTTTTTTGTCTCAAATTTATTACAATAAAAAATCACATCTTTTTAAAAGAAGTTAAACAGTTGTGATGCTGCGTATCCACTGTCTGGCACAATGCTGTTCAGTTAAATAAACTGGATTTAAAGTAAATGGACTGCCAAATCTGTTGATTTGCTAAGACTTTATGAACACTAAGTAAATCACTGAAATGTTTTTTTAAGCCGCTGTTGGATAACTAATCACGCCTGCCGTGTTAGAAGTGTATTTTTTCTTTGAAATATTCATCTATTTAGCTTTGTTATGCTGTGAGATTTGTCAAGAGGGTGACTAAAACGTGGAGAATTCCTCAATAATGTAGGTCACACACAAGAGGAACACTCTCTGTGGTGCTACACCAGAGAAAAGCTTTGTCATTTTTTTTAATTTACCCCATCCTCTGGAGGGAAACAATTTACATAATCAGGGTATTCACTGTCAGACTTTTGAAAGCATATCATGTTTATTCTCTAACCTATTAGTCATTATGCACAAAGACAAACTAGCAAATAAGCTTGTCTTTAACAAGCACTCTTGACTTTGCTTGGCATGGTTGATCACTTAGGTGGAACACCTTCGATGTGAAACTGTTGAAAAAATATAATCTCATTGCCTTTTTTCCACAACTGTTGTCGAGGATTTACACCAACACGAATGGATGTTTATCATTGCAAGAGCTGAAGCTTATGCACTGTTCTGTTTCCTTTCAACATAAATACACTTGCCTGTGGGCAAAGGAGCAGCTTCTCCTCACTGCTCTGTAGAAGAAAAGATATTCCTTGCTCAGTGTTTGTGCCTCCCCCACCTCTCCTCTGAGCCGGATCCCCACCACATGTAGCCAGCACCACTGAGTCTTGGCGAATGCTTTTGTTTCTGCCAAGACGAGCGGAGGTAGCCTCATAGATCCCCATTTCAGGCTTTGGTCCAAGACCGTGTGTTGAACACGGTGGGCCCCCGGCAGTCGTGCACGCTGATGACAAATGTGGATGGCAAGCAGGGGGGGAAACCTTGGGAACGGGCAGAGAGATAAGGCCATTTAAGAGCTCGTGTTTATTGTGGGAGCAATTTTGTCTTGAGAGTTCTGACATTCTGATAGCTGAGTTTTGACGAAATGTATATTTTTTCCCATTTTAAACACCCGCATTGTTCACTTGCATTTCTCCATAAAAGTTTCTGCTTCCATATGATGTTTGTCTCAGGAATTTTCATCCCCTGCATTAGGCTTGGCAATTACGTGTCTGCATCCCTACGTTCATTCGCTGTGTTGAGTGGAAACTCTGAGGCACAACTGTTTAGCAGACTCCTGGCCTTCCATTTCCCACACCCTTCATGCCCCCTTAGAGACTTCAAGGTCAGGAAAGGGCTCGAGCTGAGATTCATTGCTTGGGAAGTTCCTTCTCTGTCGCAAGTGGTTGCAGAGAGCCACTCTCTCCTTTTACAGTCCTGCTTGTAGTCATCTGCCAGTATCGATTCGCGTTCCGATCCATCACGGGGACTCTTTTATTTCCGCAGCTTTGGACTGTTCATCAGATGACAAATGCCTCCAGTGGATTAAGTAAGTGGAGTCGTTTTGAAATTCGGATGTTGAAAGTTCTAGCTGAGCAGCACAAGACCTTACCAGCATGTTGAACTCTCCGACAGCTGAGCATGCAAACCTTGCGTGTGTGTGTGTGCGTGGTTGTGTGTGTGTAAATTTTAGGGGGTCAGGTTAAAGCAAAGGGGGGGCTGGCCTTTAAAGGTCCAGTGAAACAAAAGTTATGTAGGCAGCTGCCATCCTGCTGCCAGCAGCTCATGATCCAAATGGAAGATGTACTCTCACACATGTACGTAAGGGATAGATTGGCGTGCAGATGAGGATCTGACACGCTGAGCTGGGTGCCTGTAGTTGCTCCCGTCACTCTCAGGCCACACACATGCTCATGTGTACACAGAAAGTTCCTGTTCCTGTCCAGTCATCTTCCCAAAACACAAAGAAATGGAAAAAGTATTTTTTTTTTTTTTTTTTTGCTCTAGAACTTAAAAATACATAAACTATTTAAGCAAGTTACTTTTTTGAAACTTCTGAAATGAAATGAAATATGTCTTAAGTGTCTTCATGACAATTAATATATTTTGTCCAATTGTTAAATGCAGAACTAACAAATAGAAGTTTCTAAGTAAATTGGCTTAATCATTTTTTAAAGAGCGTATCAACTGTTTCCCTGTGTGCCTTCATGGACACTGATGAATTGGTGGCAGTTGCTGAAGGCATATTAGGACAGAGGGCGGCCTGGGAGGGGTTTACTGGTGACACGGGAGGAGATTAATGTACTGTGTGACTGTGATGGGTGGTGGCCAAGAAGAGGGGGGCTAACAAGAAGCAGGAACAGCAGAGGATGGGGTTTTGATGGTGGCGTGGGGTGTCCGGTAAGAGGAGTAATTTGGGCCATCCGGAGTGAGGCGTTTCACCAGCAGTTGTCACCTCAGCAGTTGGTGGGAGAGTAGCACATGTGCTGCTCTGACTTGGACCGTTTTTTTTATTTATCCTTTTTTATTTGGGACTGTGTTTCTGTGATCTTTGATTTTTAATATTTTATATCCTCTATCCTGGAATTGGACGAGCCGTGTTCCTGTTTTGTCCCAGCTGGACCATTCTTTGACGGTAAGACAGACTCTCAGCATGTGGGTTTCACCTCATTGTTTTGAACCGAGATAAACCGTGCCTCACCTAAATCCATGTAAACAAAACTGTTCTCTAAAATAGAAGTTTACAGACTATAGCAGGGCTGATGCACTCTCTGCTCTTTTTCAGTTGTTTTGAAGTTCTCAGAAATATGTCAAGCTCTGCCTTTGCTTATCAGTCCCTCGGGGTCGTCAGTGGGGCGGTGGGCTGCTGGTGCCCTTGAGGACTTTATGATGCAGATAGTACGGAGTTCGAGGTGACTAACTGTGTGGCCTGTTGAATATCGTCAGCCGCCGAGCTGACACCAACCCTGGCCTCAAATCCACTGAGGGAGAAACGGGAGCAGAGATCACAACCTCTTGAGATTTATCTGTGAATGCTTGAGTTTCTGTGTGGCTTGTAATGTCTCACCTGTTCCTTTTTTGACCAATGTTGTTATTTATGTCTTTGGTACTTGTTTAGCTTTGACTGTTTGAATGTTTGCACAAATAAGACAGCTGAAATAAATAGACGTGTTTTCTGTGGTTGAATGCTAATGCCACTTGAATAGATGAAAGCTGTTTATACTTTGACACTATCAAAGAAATATGTATTCAAAACTTGGTTGGTTGTTATTTATCTTTGCATGCCAGGTTAAAAATTTATTAAACTGTACAGGACTATTAAATGTTTCACTTTATTAGATAAATTGGAATATTAGACAGAGATCACCTAACTAAATACAAAATGCTGTTTTTAAAATATTATTCCATTTACAAGGATCAATAGGCAGACCAACCTGGCCTACATAAAGAAGTAGCCACACCCTATACCCAATAACTAGTTGTACCACCCTTGGTGGCAACAGTTGTCATTAAGCATTTACAATAACTGGCAGTGAGTCTTTCCTCTGGCTGTGGAAGAATTTTAGCTAACTTTTCCTTCCGGAATGGTTTTACTTCAGCACATCCGAGTCTTTTCAAGCATGAATTACCTGTTTGAGATCATAATAGAACCTCAGTTTGATTTAAGGCAAATTTGAAACCATAGTTTCTGTTTTTCCTGGAGCCATTTAGAGATTGGAGTTGTTGGTGTTTTCCAGTCGTGGTGCCAAATAACCCAAGTGAGCTAGAGTTTAAGGTCACAAACCTTCTTCTTCAGGTTTGGCAACTAGTAATGCTGAGGTGGTTTTACACTGTGTGACAGGAGACACCTTCCAAATATTCTACTTGGATGGTAGATTAAGATGTTATTTTTGGGAATGTGAGGGAATCCTTTAGGTTCTTATGGATCACTAGTAGCTTTGACCTTAACTGCAGCAAGTGAGACTTGCAGTTTCTTAGATGTTCTGGATTCTTTTGTGACCTGCAGGATGAGTTATCAATGTGCCCTTGGATCAATCTTGGTGGACTTGGCAGTCCTCTCCATGGCGTTTCGAAGACACAGACATGGCTTTATGGGTTTTTCCAGACTGTTTCTCTTCCAAATTCTATTCAGATCAGGTGAGGATGTGTTCCTTTTGTAGGTCTTTTGCCATACTTTCTGTTTTAGTAATCACTGTTGGGGAAAGGTTGGTGAAATTGAACTCAACTTTTCAGTCTTGTTAATCTTTAATAAAATATTTAACTTAAAGTGGTGGGATGGGGGTGGGGATGCTTAACAAATAAAATCACCCCTTGCAATTGTAATGTTTTACTTATTCTTCTTTATTAAAGTTAGTTTGGCGATCTGAAGTATTTAAGTGTGAAAAAGAAACAAAAGCTGAAGAAATCACAGTATTGTGTTCTCCATTTAAGCTTTGAAAGGTGAAATTTGAATTAATTCTGGCATAACAAGGGATTAGCTTTTCTTTTCTATCATGTATTCTTGAGCTGCCTTATTTCCTGTATGTTTTTAAACTACTCTGTGTGGACAGACTTGTGGGTCTCCAAGCAGCTGCTAGACAGTTGTTTTGAAGTGCGTCTTGACAACAAAGCCACCCTGGATGGTTCTCTTGTGGCCAGATTAAAGGATTCCTCTTTGCTGAAAGATGTCATACCTTAAAATTCAAAAAACACATATCATGATTAAGATCTTTATTTGTTTTTGTCTTAACCCTCCCCAGCCCCCACCAAACAAAAAAAAAAAAAAAAGAAAAACATCAAATGTTCTCATCAGACAACATTGGTATGTCAGAAGATGTTTGTGTATGCACCAGAGAAACTCCCAACATACTTGCACAGCCTGTATTTCACAACTAATGACGGATAAAGTTCAGGAAACATTTGTAGCAAACACGACAAATACGCAGGTACTGCTGTTCTGGCCAAAACGTCAGCATTCCTCCTCCCACTCACCTGCATACATGAAAATAAACCCGATAGTACTCTAGATAAAAAGCTATTTTTAAAGGCGTCATTCCCAAATTCCCAAAACATTGGGTAGTCCTCGTCTTGCCTGTCTGGCTTTTGTAGAAGGCGTCCAACATGAGAGCACGTTCAGCCAGTAATGGCATACCTTTCTGCGGGTGTTCCCTTTGTCATAAAGTGTCACTGTTGATGTCATTGATCTTTTGTATTGACTGCATTTCTGTTTGTCACTAGACTGTTTTTGTGCTGCATGAGATTCATAGGTAATGGAAAAAGTTGTAGTTGAAAAAAACTGAGAAGGTGTTTGTCCTTAAGAGACAGATCACAGGGAGCAATAATGACCCAAATATTTTATTTTCATGTCAAAAGCATTTTTGAGTTATAGTTCAAAGTAAATATAAAAGTTTTTTTTTTCTTTTTTTTTTTTTTTTTACTTTGATTTATTATGCATTTAGTCAGGATTCTCAGACACATGCATGTATGATGTGCATCCAGAACATCTGGGTTTGAAGCATTAGTTAGGAAATGTTTGTGTCGTTAAAATATGATCTGGATTGTTGAAAAAAGGAAGTTAAAATGCAAACTGTAGGTATAAAGTAATATTTCTATTGCTTGAAAGTTCTTCGCAAATTTAAGAAAATGGATTTAAGCCATTTTCTTTGTTCCAGACATTTGACCTTGGAACTTTGACACAGTCCATCAAAATGTGAGAACTTCCTTGTAAGTAATATAAAAAAAAAAAAAAAAAAAAAAACAAATTCCCAGTTTGCACATCTTTATATGAGTTTGCTGGGGCTTAACACCAAAACTGACCAACTGATGAATTCCCTAAATCAACTAAAGGTGCAATTCAAACATTTATTTTAGGAGGTACTTCAGACATTTTAGAATTTTGTATTGCCAGCACTTGAATATCTTTGGCTGTAAATGAGGTCACATTAAGCAATAAAGCTACATACTTTACCTCTGTTTACAGCATGTTTGCTTGTGTTGCTCTTTGTTATCCCCCTCTATTGTTCCTCTTTCTCCTCAAGTCAGCTCACGTTTCAGGGAAAGGTGTGAGGTTGAGTATGTTTTGTTGTGTTTACCTTTACCTGCGTTGACCATGTGGTTTGACCTGTCAGATTACACCACGACTGGAGAAGTGGCAAAGTCTCTGAGGCCAAAAAATAAAAAAAATAATGATAATCACAGGTAACGATGGATAAAGTATGATCTGGCCTGTGAACCAATGTCTTCTACATGTTTTTTCAGTCTCTGGACAAAATAAACCTGAGTGTACATTCAAATGCATGAGGTATTATCAGGTGTTTCTGGTGCATTCTTGCTAGAGGCTATGAAAACAAACAGCAAATTGGTGACAGTAAGAACACCCTGTGTTTTCAGTGTATGAGGGTAGGTTTGTAGGTTTTTCTTTACTTGCAGATGTTTGCGTACGTGCTAGGGGTGGGGAGAACTGAAGTATTGATATTGGGCCCAGCAACGCGGGTGTACTTCACCAGCCGAGAGGCGCAGATCTCCTTACTGCCCCTCCCATCCCATCTCAATCCTTCACCCAAACCACCATCACCGCCACCTCTGAAGTGCTGCCCTTGCAGTGCACCAACCCACCTCTCCAAAGTCCTACCCATGATTGGTTAGAAGGAAGAGGGGGAATGAGAGATCATATTCCACTGCCAGGGTTGGCAGCATAAATCTACGAGCATAATCACAATCCTTAGCCAGGCCTCAGATGTCAGGCCAGCAGCTTCTCTCCCTCTGTGGTTTTTCCACAATGCCTTGCCTTTGCTCCACCTGCTGGAGCTCCTACCACCAACTCAACCATAGGGTTTTGTTGTTACTGCAAACATGCCTACTTGGTGACCTAAAGCTCAAGGGTGGTGTGAACTGTGTCCAACGGCCGTCCGGGAACATGAGGCAACAGGCTGTAAATATCACACAGCTGGCGCTGGCAGAAGACCCTCAAGGTTGGGCCACAAACTGAGCCTCAGTGGGTCAAATGAGGGTTTTCAGCATGCCTTCTACATAGTATAGCCCTGCTCTTTAAGCTCAACCTCACAGACTGTGACTCCGTCAGCAACAAATCCATTCACGCGTCTTTCTGTTTCTTCATCTTTTAAAAAGATAATTATTCAATATGCTTTTTGAAGGTTTTTAAAGAAAAAAAGGATGTATTCATCATAACTAATAATACCATAACCTTGTATTCCTGCTCATTTCATTTCATGTGAAGTCTCTGGGGGCTTGTGATTGCATTATTTGTCTTATGTTTTTTTCCATCCTGTCAGACCTGTTTGATTGAACACTGAGTTATGAATTATTATTGTTGAAGTATTGATTCTCCCAACCCCAGACAAGTCTGAGGTAGAGATCAGTCATTTTCACTCTCTGCTGCAGAGGTCATGGCTTCAGCTGTTTCATCCAGACAACCTGCCCTCTTCTTGAAATATGAATCCCTGAACTCTAGTTGCAGATTGCTTCTGTAATAAATTTCCAGCAAGGCCTGACATTTGACATGGACATTTAGCTTACATAATTTCTTTATATCTAATTCTGTGCAATGCAATCAATTATTCCAAAGCTCATTAATTGGACACTTTTCTGAGCTTGGTTTAAATGCTATATGAAGTGTATTGCACTTTAGATTGTTGTTTCTCTTACAGAAACAGTTGGACTTTAGGAATATACGCTACGTTAAATTTTGCAAGTTGATTGAACATTATCTTGGAAATCACTGATACTATTGAATAAATGTATTGATTGAGAACAATTTATCACCCTGACTTGAAATGAGGCTTCAAAATATTCTCAAAAAACATGTCCACTTAAATAAACAGTTTCAAGTGACACAATAAGCAGCTTTGCGAAGAAGGGAGTTTTCAGACATATGGCAGCTGTGTAACAGTTTACATTCTGTGTGATGTTTAGATAAGAGGTTTTAAGACACTAAAGTTATATTTTATGATAAATGAAACTTAAGCGATTTGATTTTGGATCAACATAAGAGTGATGCACCAGTCAAGTGGCCATTTTACCCTTAATTGTCTTGGACTGGTTAATTTTGCAGGGCACTGAATTAATTAAATGTGAATATCCCACTCATTTCAATCTACAAACATATTAACTGAGAGTTTAACTTTTTAGTTTTTTAAGCCTAAATTATCTCTTTATTTATCTTATGATCTCTGGATTGATTTTATTTATTTATTTTTTTATTTATTTATTTTTTTTGAAGCCTTGCTTCTCAGCTCAGTTGGTAGAACACGAACACATGAGGAATGCATTTCAGATTGTTTCCATTAAGCAGTAAAGAACCACATTTATAAGTGTAGTTAGAAACTGAGATCGAGTACCATGCAGTGTACATTTGGCATTAAAGGGGGTCCCAGTTGTGGGCATATGTTGGTTATCACTGCTGAGCTTAAAGAAAACATGAAATTTCCTTCTCACTGGTCCCCTGTTGTGGCAGCGCTGCCGTCACCAGCACCTTTCTTCCCCTCAAATACCAGGCCGCTGTTATCTCTGTGCTCCAGGCTGCTCCAGTAACACTTAACACAGTCTGGGCAGCCAAGGATGGACATCCAGGAAACTCCACATACACCTACACACACACACATAGCAGGACAGATAGCAGGGTTAGGATTAACCACATTACTGAGCGATCCAATTTTAACCAGTTATTAAATGGAAACACCAATAACACAACTTTTTAATAGAGTAGTCTGACTTTTATCAGTCGCTACCAATTTCTGTTTTTTTCTCAAGGCAGACCAATTCTAAATGTAGCTCTTAAGGACTTTGGCACATTCAGACTACTTTGGACAAACTTTTTTTGATTCAGCAGTTGAGTCGAAGAAGCACTGAGCATAAAAGGAGACGATGTGTTGTGGTTCCATGATAGAATTGGTAGTTTTAAATCCATCAGAAAATTAACAGATTGGAGCTTTCCTAAACTTGTGCATCAAAGTGATTTCAAAAAAAGTGATATGTTGATGCACTTTTGGCCTAAAAAGTTAGGTGTGGTAAGTGCATCACACATGATGCAAATTGACAAAAAAATAAATAAAATAATAAAGTCTCTTTTCCTAAAAATCATATACTTCAGGATTAAAGCAGTTCAGAGAACATTAAATGCAAACAGTTGTGGTAAAGTTACTTTGATATACTTTTAAAAATACAAAGTAACTATGAGGTGTTTCCAGTGGTAGACTGAGAAAATCCTTCACAAAGCAAAAGATTTGAGTTGAAAACATTTTTAGTTCAAAATGTTACACTTCTCTACTTTCTTCAGTATGTTATCATTTCATGTCTTTGAGGGCTTGCGTACAGAGCTTCATCGTCAGCTGATTACATCACATCTTGCCCTTCTGTGCAGGCCAACAGAATGCTGCACTGACGCAGAGCGCGTCTAGCCTAAACACCCTGTTCTCTCCTGCTGTATTTAGTGGTTTAGTGTTTGTGTGTGTGTCATGACTCAATCACAGCTCCTGCTCCTTCTCTGCAGCTCCTGACACATTCAGCCCTCAGCAGAAACATCTGAGGCGATTTATCGGTAATATCGAGGGCAGCTTCAGCCTGCAGGACATCCAGGCAGGTTGTCAAAGGGAAGGTCACTAGTTCACAAACTGTGACTGGTTGGGAAAAATCTGGCTGACGTGCCCTTTGGAAAATCACTTAACCCCTGATCGCCCTATCGCCACAACAGATTTTCTTTATCAGTTGGAGAAGACTGGTTGAACTGGGAACCTTTCAGATGCAGAACTGCATGGATTGAAGCCTGTTACTGCATCTGTTTGAAGACATTTAAGTTACTGTTAATGTCCCTCTGGGATTCATATGTTTTTTACATTTTTTTAATTGAATTGCAACGGCCCTGGTTGTATTTGACGTTTTGTCCACATCATTTTTTTTTTTTTTTTCAGAATTAAATGGAAGACGGGAAATTGTTCGAGCCACATCTTAGTTCTCTGTCTCCAACAAGACTTTGTCTCTTGAATTTTTTTCCCATTTAATTTCCCTTTTCAGTGGCAGGAAAAGAACAGTTTTCTGTAACTTCTAATTTCTGATTGCATAGACTGGTTACTTTTACAGAATATCTAGTCTACTTCATATTTACCTTGTAAGTAGCTGATACCAAAACATCATGCGAAAATTAAGCTAAATTCCTCCAGTGCCTCCAGTGTTTGAGAACCAAAGCTGTAACGCATTTGGGTATTCCCCAGGGTTCTAATCTAGGCCCATTGTAGGCTCCTAATTATCAGCATTTATCTTTCCCCTGTCCAAAGCCTTTCTGCTGTTCCTGCAGCGAGGCAGCAGACACACTCCAGGCTCTCTGCTTCCCATGTGAGAGCAAAGACTCTGCCTGACATCAGACATGGGAAGCGAAAAGCAGCAGCAGCGTGAAGGGTAAAAGGTCGAAACTTGACCACCCCAGGCAGATAAAGCAGCCTTTTTATGTGTGATCAGCCTGCCGCCTGAAGACAAATCCCTCAGTTCGCTGCCTTTGAACTTCACGGCAAACGGAGCGAGTCCCTCACCCGCACGGCCGCTAACAAGCGCCGCGAGAGACTCTGAGCTCACCTTGTTATTGTTTTGTTCGAGTATGTGTCCATTTTTACCCCTCTTTCATTTGACGCTGAATGAAATAAAATGGATGACCCACATGTTAGAAACATTTGTTCTTCCTGGAGGGACACTAACGAGGAGATCCAGATAGAATTCATTAACCTTAGCTGAACTCTTCCGAGTCTGAGCCAATCAAAAGGCACAAGATGAACAGAAAGGTAAAATATTCATCTCCTGCAGCTCACTGTAGATATCCCTTTGGTTCTCCTTCGAAGTTTGTCTGATACAGCAATCATAACACTCATAACACCTTCTTCCTGCCTCCCTCCACTCTTTACCGTCAGTGCATAATTCATAAACATCTTATCTAAGCCAAGCCGATTGCCTTCCCTCTAAATGAGCACGCAGTGCGGCGCCCACAGCTTAACAAAAGGAATGTCAGTCTCATGACAGACAGTTTCGAGTTCTTTGTTTCAGGAGAATGGATGTAAATAGAGGGCGTTCTTCTGCTGCAGCTCCCCCAGGTAGAGGCAGAGCAAACAACGCCGAGGAGCCGCTGTTGTGTCTTTGCTCGCTGCTTTCCAGAGGCTTCAGCTGTGCCATGCTGCCGCTTGGCTGTGTGTGTGGGTGCGTGCGTGTGTGTGCGTGTGTGTGAGAGTGTATAAACAGTCTGTATGCATATATAGATTGCTATATTTAAATCTGAACTACAAATAGTAGTAACAGGGCCTGAACAGTCTATGCCTCTGTTGCCGTTTGTGGGTCTCTGCTGTCTCATTCATTCAAGAGCGGGCATGAATTTTCATAAACACTTTGAACTTTTTCATTGCTTTATGCTTCAGATAATTAGAATGTATAATGCGCTCCATTTTCAATCTGCCATCATGGTACATCTCAACCATATTTCATAGTTATTTAGATGGTTGCATAGATTAGACTGATTATTTTATTTATTTTTTTTTTCCTATGAGTTAGGTCAATGTTCATTTTAGTTAATAAAGCGTAATGCTGTTTCATTGGTCGACATATTTATGAATCATATGGCTGGAAAAATGCCCACTCATTTTACTTTGACGACTTACATTTTCTCTGCTCTGAGGTCTTATTTTTTTTTAAAACAATGTGGCAGAGATGGTTGTATATCGAACACACTGCATCAGTTTTAGGAAAGTTTTCTTTCACCTCAACCTGCTGAAAAATGCTCTTTACATTTATATTAAACATGCCTAACCCATAGGGGGCAGCGTAGCGAAAAGTTAAAACCAATCACATTGGTTCAAAACAACCACAACTTCCTGTTAGAAATTAAACATGGGAACAGAGGGTTGATATAGGTTGAACTACTTTTAGATAACATATTAGAGTATAAAATTATTAAAACAAGGCATTATCTATTGGGAATCATGGCAATATATTGGAGCATTATTTATCGCAGACTATAATGGAAGGGACTTTAAATCTTTGTTTTCCAATCCTCACACACAAAAAATACTGAGTTATTTTATTAATTTATTTATTTTAATTTCCGCTGTGGTTGGAGTTTTTAGAAATGATAATTTTTAGTGATTCAAAACAAGTTTTTGTGTGGATTAAAGGCCAGAACATATAAAAATGTTTCAGTTTTCTCAAATATTTGGCTATGTGTCAAGGTGATTTTTTTTTTTCAGAAAAAAAGTGTATCAGAGAGGAGAAGAACCTCCATCCATCCAGGATTTGTAGCCATCCTGATGAAGAGCATTAAATAGTTTCCTGTAGAGAAATTATGATCCAACAAGATTGTGTTTAGAAAACGGGAAATGTGCAGCATCCACAGACTCTTTTGTTGTGGCTCTGATCAGGGAATCACATTTGGCGTGTCAGGCGACCCAGGCTGGGCAGCCGGTAGCCGTGGGCGACCAGCAGATCAGTGATGTGGCGGTGATGCCTCTAATGAAGCTGACATAGCACAGCCTCCCTCCTCACAGACCCCCAAGCGCTTCATGCTCTGCATGAAGCACCACAACAGATCCAGCCCAGTCTACCCTCCAATTCAACCAAATCTTCCTCTGATCTGATGTTTTTTCAAATGTGTTGTTGCGTCATTTATTATATGTTGCGTTAAGGCAAAGTGAGGGGTTGTAGTAGCGGAATTGGGTCACTATCTACAAACACAGCCTCTATCTGCCCTTTTGCGTCTCCCTCCCTCAGTCTGATGAATGCCTTTATGTTGTTTTCCAGGAGCTGCCCAGCTGAGGTGAAGGGGAGGGCAGAAGATCCCAGCGGAGTGTTCATGACCTGCCCGCAGAAACAGGACCATGATCTGAGGACGGTGCTGGATGCATAGAACCCCATCTTCCTCTCCTCCTTGTCCCTCTTCTTTTTTGTTTTTCTGGGGGTTTTTTCAGTCTGAACTGAAAAGCCTCTCTGCTCAGGTGCTTAAGACAGAGTCAGGGTTAACAAAAAGGTCAAACTGAAAGCAAGTAAGCATCTACAGAGGAAGAACTACATCTACAGCCATCTGTGACCTCACTCATTTCCATATCCTCCCTCCTCCTCCCATCGCAACACCAGAACCATGGGGAGGAAAAAGATCCAGATTCAGAGGATCACTGATGAACGTAACAGACAGGTTAGTGATGATGAAATGAGCCGGTGTTCAAATTCTAACCGAACTGATGCAGTCAAGACGAGATGCAATGCAGTTTGTCTTTCAGTCCTGTAATCCAGCCTAAAGAGAAACCGTTAACACCAAATTGCTTTTTATGGGTGTTTATGGAGAGGGGGGGAAAAAAATCAAGCCTTGCTGGAGAAAAGTCATCTGGCAGATGGATGCATGCACTGCTCACTGCAGCTAAACACACACAACTGAAGTTCATTTTCTTTATTTAAGAAAATGTAGTTGATGTAATTATCTTGCTCCCTTTAATCGTATTCCCGTTAATCTGTTTAAAATTTTAAAAAGTTTGAAACTCCTAAATTAACACATATGGTGCCTTGTAAATTTATTCACACCCTTTAATTTTTTTAGTCATTTGATATGACCAGAAACATTTACTGACATTTTACACAACACAAAGTAGTGCCTAGCAGTAAAGTAGAAAGAAAATCTGCAAATCCTGTACCGGAAATTGTTTGGGCTCCACTGTACTTAGATTCAGAAGAAATAAGTTGGTAAAACATAAAGGTTGAGCCAATCTGCCAGGATTGTGAATAGTCTGGGGTTTAATTTTGGCTACATTTCTGGAAGTGGGTTTGTAATAAAATGTTTCAATGCTTTTCAAGTCTACATACAAACCCTACCCAATGCAGGGCATAAAAACACACAAAGTACTGTAGTTTCTGGACTCAAAGTCACTTCAGGGTATTAGTTGGATTTATTTAAAAATTGGTGTGAGGGGGATCTAGTCCATATTAGTGAAATATTCTGTTGACACGTTGTGTTCAGTTGCCTGTTTTTAAGCAAACTGATGGCAACTGTTTACTTTGGCTTGGAAGTCTGCTAGCAGTTTCTGACACACTGATGTACGTGCGCTAAATCAGGGGGAGTCAGGAACGGTCGACTCCGCCGGTGTTCTGACAATCTGTGCTTTTTCATCCAATTTTAATATTGCAGACGGTGAAGTGCTCAGCAGAGCGGTAATAGAGAAGGATAATAGAGAAGCGATTATGCCAAAAAAGCCCCCATGTAAAGGCGTATGTTCGCATCTTTGGCAAGAACCAGGATGTGGAAACCTACCTGTTCCGCACACAAGCCTTTCAGCAGATTATTAAGCAACTAGGTTGCATTCAATTTATCTCGCATCTGCAGACAGTAATATTTGCATCTTTGATTCATGTGTGCCAGTATGAATTAATAAGTAATGCATCAGTTAAAAAATATTTTTTGAAGCATAAGTAGCTGGACCAGCCAGACAGTGAGAAAAACAGACTTCTAATCCAGAAATTACAGAACTGAAATTGCAGTGGCTTCATAGCTTATGGCATAATATACTACAGATGTTGTAGTCTACAGGCCGATGCCTGGAAACTGGTTGGTGTTCATATCGATCGGCTACATCCAGTAACCAGCGGATCACTTTCAGATAAATCTAACACAGAGCAGATCACATTACTTCCTCTGAACCTCAGCTTTTAAACTACACTGTAGCATCACAGATGACAGTGGATCATATGACTCTGCAGACATGTTTTGTAGGACTCTTTGAATACACCTTTTGATGCATCAGCCTACCTCTTCACCTCCTCTTGCACCCACCAAAAACAACAGAAATCATCAAAAAGCATAAAATTGCCCCAGTGCCTCGTTACATCAGTGGCATTGTCAGAGAAGATGAAAGGGTAAATGATCCATCTAAAATGAGTCAACTGGTAAATGGGCTTTGCTCCATTGAACAGATTGAGTAATGGATTTGACTTGCCCACCTTCGAAACCAGAGAGAGGAAGGGAATGAATAAAAAATGGAGAGAGAGAGAGTAGAAACATTTAGATGTTAAAGTCAATGTAAGGTTTAGAATATGAATCAAGTTAATATTTCTAAAAAAGAGGGAAAAGAGCTTCTGTAACCAATTTCTCTTGAAGGATGTTGGTTTGTTTCTCGTCTATGAAAGAACTGGGTAATAAAGTTTGCATTTGTATCACATAGTGACTTGTTTGTCAGTAATTGCATGCCCTTTGTGGTAATATATGATCATGGCAATAAAGAGCATAAAATAAAGCTGAACTGAGCCAAAACCATACTTGCATTTCACAGCTTTATTTCTGTTTATCTGATGTTTTTCACCCACAATGACCTAAACAGCTGAACAGGATTTTATTCTGTCGTTGACATTTAGTTGGTGAAGTGAAACATAGTGTAAAGCGCTAAAGAAAGGAGTATTTTTATATCCTGTCTCCGTGTTGCTTCATCTAATGAACAGCGCAGCTTCTGAAAGGAAATCAAATGAATTTTTTGGAGAACATGCAGCCCGTCACCCTCCTACATGTTGATTCGGAGATGCTGCCATAAGCTCCACAAAATAAACAGCATTCAGAGTGTGGGCCCCAGCTGGAAACATGACAGCATCTCAAATACCACGTTTCTTATTATGACAAAGACAGAAGCGAGAACAGAGAACAGAACTGGTAACGTTCAAATCCCCTGATGGATTTTTGTTTTTCAGATTTTTGGATGTAATTTTGGATCAAAAAGTGGACTTTTAGTTTACATTGTGACAGATTTTAACAAGAAAACCTAAGAGAAAAAAATCTGTTACAATGTTTATTCATGAGGCTGATAAAGAATGCCAAAATGTACATTAAATCTGTGTGCAATGATATAGTTAATGTGGAAAAAAACATAATCTTTTGAATAAATTAGGACAAATTTACTAAAGAGGACAAATTAGAATGCATCTTCAATCCAGAGAAATGGGATTGATTAGCTCTGGCACTAACTTAATACCTTGTGAATGTACACACAAATGTAGCAAGATCATCTCAGTCACAACCAAAGCAATCTTGCAAGAACAGTGCCAATTAGTATGGGGTTGCAGAACAGCCAGACCTCGTGGTAATCATGTGTGGGTAATTTAAGGATAAGAGATGCTTATTTGTTGTAATATGACAACTATAATAGGCTGTAGGTCCAAGGGTTACCCTGTATTCTACTTATTAAGTTGCTTGAAAATGTTGCGGACTGAAATGTCTGCTTGTTCTCTGTGTTGATGGCAGATAAGTTTATTTGACCGACTAACCTTTCTGGGTTGTAAATAAGATGGTGGATTTCAATTTAGAAGCCTAATAGTCAGGAAAAGCAAAACAAAAAAAATGTCCTAACATGTCTGCTGTGTTAGGACTTTCCAAAAATATTCATACTCCTTAAACTTTCTTACAATTTGTCATCTTAGAAACCACGAGCCTTAATGTATTAAGGATGTAAGTAGTGCCTAAGTTTGAAGTGAAATGTGAGAAGTAACTTGTTTGACTCTTTCTTTCAAGCAACATGGGTGATCAGGTCATGATCCATGTAGCCTGGAAGATTTACAGGGGATTTGAATGGCACTGACATTCACTTTCCAGGATGGCAAGAGCCATAGGCTACATTAGAATAGTGTAGTTTGAAGGATACCCATGTGTTGGAGTGGTTCAGTCAAAGTCCAGACCTAAATCCAACACAGATATTTTCCTTCCAGTCTAACTGAATTTAAGTTATTTTGCAAAGAGGAATGGACAAAGTTGCCAATCCTTACATGTACAAAGATGTTAACAACAAATTCCAAATTATTGATTCAAATACACTCCATTTTTTGTTTTCCATTATCTTTCCACTTGTTCTGATTTCGTGTTTATCAAATAAAGTCCAAGGTTTTGTTTCAATTATGATAAAACGTACATTTGTACATATTTGTAAAATGTAAATGTTTTTTTTACATATGAATTTATATACAAGTTGCATTCTGGCAATCATTTAAAAGCAATCTTAAAATGTAATCTAAAAGAAAATGACTTTTTAGAACTTTACTGTGAAAATCTTAGTATTTTGTGGACCTCTAGTGAAATTTATTAGGAAAATGAAACCGTCTGTGGTCAAACGCATCAGGTTCTTTAAACAGTTAAGACCAAATCCTGTGAACTGTGAGTGAGCAAACAAAAAATTGGGGTTTTGGCTGCCGGAAAGAGCGAAGAGAGGTTGTGGTTGTCTGTGGTGGTTTCCTCATCCATCTGCCACACAGCCACAAACCTCGCCAAGACACACAAACTCCGACGTGCGCGCACACACACACAAATCAAACCTCTAGCTCCCTTTCTCTCCTTTCTTTTCTCACTATTGATGTCTTATTCTTCAGTTGCTATTGGTTACCTCGCTATTCTGCTCTTAATGTCAATTACCTCCAGCTTGTTTAGTCTTTGTGGTGAACATCAGGACTGAAGATTAGGGCCAAAGTCACTACCATCCTGCCCACTTTCCTCTTGAAGAAGTGAAGAGAGAAACAAGGACTTTTGCTGGGATGTTGTGACTAATTTTGTTTGTTTTCCATGCTGGTGGGTGACCTTATAATTTGTTAGGGGAGCAGTTGTTGTTTGCGGCGGCTTGTCTCTTCATCACCAACCATTCTTGTCATCCTGCAGAGCCGTAATTTCCTTCGTTTCCAGCTTTGCCACATAATTTATCTACTCCTTCTGTGTAAGAGCGAGCGAGAGAGAGAGAAAGGAAGAGGAAAGGGGAGGCATATGTAGATGGGTAGAAAGATAAAGATGACACAGTGGGGGGGCGAGAGAGGTAAGATGATGGTAGCAATGTGTGATGAGGTGGGAAATGAGTGGGGCAGACGGGAGGAGGGAGTCGGTTGCCCGTGGATACGACCCCGATATAATTTGATTTGTGGCAGCAGGAAGCAATGAGTGAGCTAACACGAATAGGAGGGTGGGTGGGGGGGTGAAGAGGATGTGGAAAATACTGACAGAGGAGAGGAAGAGAAAACGAGGGCGAGGAAATAAGAGGAGCAAAAGAGACGAGCAGCTTAAACATGTCAGGTGCTGAAGCAGGAAGGAGCACGAGACGGGAGGGATGGAGGGATCACAGGGGGAGGAAGATGGAGAGACTGAAGGTCTCACATGGCTTCTTCTCTCATCCTCAGTGATCATATTTTGTTTGCACTTTTCTTCTTTCGCTCCACATTCAATTAATTTCAATTACAGTTTCAGTTCAGAATTATTGTTCCAGGATAGCAGTGTGGAATGTGACAGGAAGTGAAAGCCACTGTCAGTGCAGGCAGACTGATATCACCGTACTGTGTTCAGTTAGTGCTGTAACTGTGGTGCATGGACATCACTGGCCTTGAAGTCTATTGGTGATTGAAAACGTCAGAATGATAACTATTTAATAGCTGTATTGATGCTTCTTGAATAAGTACTTTGGCTTCAGACTCTTAAAGATCCATTGTTAAGGCCTTCTTTAAGAAAAGGAGGAACTTTCACTGTCGGAAACTAAAAAAAAACCCCCAAAATAATGGCAAATGGAATTGCAATAGTTTTATCTTGTTAAAACTATTGCAACCCCCCCACCCAAAAAACACTTCCTACTAAAAGCCACAGAAACATCAATCCAAGGCCAAGATTCAAACCACAATCTTCTTGTTGTAATGCAACAGTGCTCCACAAATATATGCATTTTCATAATGAATGTAATGTTATTGTTGCCTAACTGAAAACCTGTTCTTAGTTTATCTAGAGCCATTTATTTATTAACATCTCCTCCCATGTTTTTGTACTTAAAATTAGGTTATAGTTAACTTACTACAAATGAAGGAATCATTATTAATCACTAATAACGAGGCTTTTAAACAGAAAAGGTCAAGAATATCAAAAGACAGGCATTAACTGATAATGAAAAGAATTTCCTAACAAGATTTATTTACTCATAGGTACTCAAATAGTTAACCTAACATTAACAAACTAACCCTTTACTAGTGTCCAAAATGTTAATCAATTGTGAAATTATGTTTTTGTAATATGTTCATCAGGAAACAATTAGATGAACCCTTGTAAATTGAAGATTTTTCTTTTGATTATGACACTGAAATAATTCTGAAAAACTAACACGTTCATTTTTTTTTTTTTTTTGAGCAACTTATAAAATATTTGAAAGAAAATACAGGTATGCATTTTCTATGTGCTATTGGCTGGCGTTTTGTAAAGCAGCCAATCCAGGAGCACCATTCTTTTCTATGGTGCGGATAATGAACCCAAAGAGTGGAGAGGATGGATATCAGTATTTTTAACAATGATGCAGTAAAAGGTTCACTAGTTTGTCAGTAAGTAACTAGTGTGTAACTGTAAAGTTGGATACTGCTTGAAAGAGAAGACAATAATAATTATATTTTTACCCTAAACTATTCAGAATGAAACGGCCACCGTGTTATGGCTAGATTGATGAAGAATTAATATAAAATCATAGGTTTCTAAAAAACATATTCAGGAAATGGCTTTTCTGGTTTCCAGAAAACGAATGTTTCAAGTCCAACTTGTTAACCTCAGACCGAGACGTCCCAACTTGTTTTTGACTTTTATGTCTGATGGAAAATATTATGTCACCTGTGGGTGTGGCCCGAACATGCTGCGTCTTTGAAAACTTCCCTGTCCTGTTTTACTCCATCTGTGGACAGATTTTACTTTCACTCTGATTTTCCTCACATCAAACAGTATAAAACTGTAGCCGTACCTGAAGCCTTTTTCCCTCTTGCTAATCTTTTTACTCAGTGTGTTTGTTTTTGTGCAATCTTGCGTGTTTAATCTAAACAAAGCCAAATCTCCCCGGATTGTAAATACCAGTTGGTTAAAGCAGAGAAGCACTTCCAAAGCCAATCAGCAGACAACAAAGGACCCTGTGCTTCAGCAACACTTCCAGTTCTGTTCGGCATGTTCACAACTGAGGGGGCTTGTGGAAGAGAGAGTCTGTGTGTGTGTGTCTGCTTGAAAGAGAGGAATAATGTGTGACAGAAGGAGAGTGTGGAAAAGAAGGCATGAGAGCATGTGTGACATAGAAAGAGAGCATGGAAAAGAGCATAACAGAGTGTGAAAATGACAGGGAGGGTGAATGTGACGGGAAGTGAAAGCCACTGTGGGTGCAACTAAAAACTGAGGACATAAAAAAAATGAGCCTGTCTTTCCCATTAATTAAATGTCTCAGTCTTGTACATTTCCGACACTGTGTGCCTGGATAGTGATGAAACGATTGTAGTCTTGATTATTGTTTTGGTGAAGGTGAGCTCTTTTAAGCAGCTCTGGTTTAAAATGATATAAATATCCACCTCAGGGTAAAAAGTTTGCATTTTGAATAAAAAGTAATTTATTTTATTTTATTTTTTTTTTAGTTTTGTATTTTGGCCAAAAACAGAGCGATGTTTTGAGGTCGTACAACTGAAACCTATTACTACAGACAGATTTGTGATCAGGCCTAAAAATGCCTTCGGTGGAAAGTAGCTATTGCTGGCATTCTGACTGTCTGCTACTGGTTTGACCACCTTGGCATCAGGTTTTCATTTTTTCTCATTACAAGTCAACAATGATGGGATAAGATGATGTAATTGTATTTTAATATGTCCCTAATTGTTTTAGTGTGAAAAATAATGTGAAATCTATCGATGCATATATTTTTTTTGTCCACCTGGACAAGAAGACCTATAAAACACTATAATGACTTAAGATGTTACATTTGGATCCTTTAAAATATTTTCCCACACATTCAGTTTTAATCCTTTTTAGACTATTGTTTTGAATTTGCCTCAAACTGTCAAAATGCAGCCAAGGTGGTATGTGTATCCCACCAAAGAGGGTTAATGTTGATTCTACACATACAAAGGAAACATTTAACTATTATATATAACACAATTATGCTTAATTCCCCTGATTTGGAAACTAAATATCAAAATCTGTCTATTGCATTTGTTATATTCGCATGAACTACTTCTTACCAATTTAGCATCTTTTTGTGTGCATAACCAATTTATTTTTAGTGTTTCTGCAAAGCAAGCTTAGCCACTTAAGGGTTCAAATATTTCATAACCTTCACACTTGTTGCAACACTCATCTGTCCTCAAAATATATTTGTCACATTTTTTTTTAAAGAAAATTAAACCTTATTTGGTAACATTTATTTTGGGAAAGACATGAAAAGGGTACTTGACATCCAAGTAGAGTTGTGTGGGTTGATATTGAAACTTTTAAGTCAGGAAATGGATACAAAAAGTGTCTCACTGAAACATCCTCAGTAAGAGTAGTAATTTATTTATGTTTTTTTTAAACATCTGAAACTGAAAAAAGCAGACTGGATGAGGGTCAGTGTTTATTTTGCCACCCTGCAGAGTGAAGAGGATGGTGGGGGAGGTAAAATGATAAATATTCCTCAAGCTCACTGCTGGAGATCTACAGCAAAAAGGAACATCTTATGCTGATTATTAGGTATAGTGGAGAATCTCTGATTTTGTGGGCCAGTTGTGGCTTTTTTCACAAAGGCCCTAAACACTTTGTGGAGTGTATCTTCAAGTCTTTAAAATATTATTAAAAATAACAATCTGGTAGCTTCTTCCTGAAAATTAAAACTACTTTTATTATTAGATCAAAATGAGTTACTGATCCATGAACATGTGATCAAATGAACTCAGAGATAGCTCCACACAAGACAAAATTAACTTTCTTCCAGTATCACCTAAGTCCTCTGATGTAGTAAACACTGTTAATGTGGAGAGTTCTGGCAGTTATTGGCCAACAACAAAAAGAAACCGAACCAGAAAGTTCTGAGCTGGAGCTTAATTTCCCTTCGCAACAATGAGATCTGCACTGACCATTCTTCTGTAACTTCACCAAGAGCTTTTAGCTGGAATTCAGCGGTTTCACTGATTAATTGGGCCAAGTGGGCCTTTAAAAAAAACAAAAAAACAAGAAAGAGATGAAATGTTTGATTTAGAGTTGTTATATTTTATTTGGTTTTAAAAAGAAATTGCTGGGCGTGGTGTGGTGGCATAGGGGATAGCGCGACCCACATTTGGAGGTCTTGAGTCTTTGACATGGCCGTCGCAGGTTCGACTCCTGGACCCGAATATATGTGCCGCATGTCTTACTCCCTATTCTTACCACCTTCCTGTCAGACTACTGTCATATAAGAGACACTAGAGCCCACAAAAAACCCCCTTGAGGGGGAAACAAAAAATAAAATGGCTGCAACTAAAATCTCCTTTTATGAAACTTTATGTTGTGTTAAATAGTTTAATTTTCACTTTCTTTTTTTTTTTTTCCTCCGCTAGGTGACATTTACCAAACGGAAGTTCGGTTTGATGAAGAAGGCGTACGAGCTGAGTGTCCTGTGTGACTGCGAGATCGCGCTCATTATCTTCAACCACTCAAACAAGCTGTTTCAGTACGCCAGCACTGACATGGACAAGGTCCTGCTCAAGTACACAGAGTACAATGAGCCACACGAGAGCCGGACCAATGCCGACATTATCGAGGTAAAACGTGGGAACGGGTAGCGGACTTAATAACTGTAAACACTTTGTTTCTGAATCTCTTTTATCTGAAGCTTCCTTTTACAAGACCACTTTCACACTCACATTTTCCCTTGAACCAAACGGATTTCTGTGCAATATAATCATGTGATTTACTGTTTATTTACCTGGAGAGAAATAGTTTGATTGTTTTATCCTGCTGGTTTCCTGTTTCTTATTCAGATAGTTGAGACATTACACTCTCTCATCAGGCTTATTCAGCTTTCTGTCCTCATCCATGTTTTAAAACCATGAAATGGAGCATTTTTAAAATTTTGTTGGTCATATGAATAGGAATTTTCACCCTTTTGTTATTTTTTTGTTTTACTTATTTGTTATCCACCAACTTTATACTTTTAAAACTTTTAAGACATTTTTACCAAGTCAGCGAGCTGCTCAGAGAAACAGCTTTTCCATTACAAATATTTGTAATGTCAAAAGGCCTGCCTTGTTTTGCTCCTTGTTGTTGCCTTTGGACCAGGATAGTATTAAGCTCACCTTTCAATCCACAGCTTTAAAACAAAACAAAACAAAACAAAAAAAACAGAGAAAGGACAGACTTCTTCTCTTTTTTTCACAGAAACTTATACTTAAGCCAAGCTCTCCATTGGAAGATTTGAATCACTCTTTGGGCTGGAGCCACGGGGTACAAACACTATCTCAACATCAACAAACAGGGGGAATTGCGAGACTTACTCTGCTCAAAGTGCAGCAGCTCC
This sequence comes from Poeciliopsis turneri, assembly GCA_922788865.1. Taxonomy (NCBI): domain Eukaryota; kingdom Metazoa; phylum Chordata; class Actinopteri; order Cyprinodontiformes; family Poeciliidae; genus Poeciliopsis; species Poeciliopsis turneri. The sequence goes on along the minus strand of CAKLNU010000640.1, from coordinate 2,745,553 downwards.
ACTGAGAAACCAATCTAAAGCCAAATTGTAAAACAACTAGGTTTCTGTTTTGTTTTATTACTACTAATTTTATCCAATTGAAAATACTTTATTTGTCCCAAAGGGATTTTAAGTGTTGCTGTAACTCACAACATCCAAGTGTCTTCAAAGAGTTGTTCTGTGGGCTGAAAAGGTTTTTGGTAGCAGTCAGGCTTGCAGCAAATCTGAATAGGCTTCTGACAGAAGATATTGTTGCTCAAACATTGGGCAGCAGAGACAATATTACTTGTCCTTGATGACACCATCAGTTGTTGTCAATCATTGCTAATCAGCCTCACTTGGTTTTGCTGCATTAATTTAAAGTTCCCACTTGCTTCATGCCAAAATCAGCCCTCATTAATGTTGACATGCTATGAAAACTGTGTTGTTATTTTTTACGGAAATCTGTGCAAAGCATTGTCTGATTGGTCAGAAGTTTGTTGCTGAGTTTTATGCAGAAATGCACTCAGAGTGCAGAGTTGATATTTCTCTTCAACTAGTCCAGTGGAGGGATGGGGAAGTGTTCAGTTTCAGATGAAATATGTGGGAGTCTTAAATCTTTGTCTGGCCGCATGGTCAGAGAGACGTTGGAGTCGGGGAAATAATCCTTTCTGATTGTGATCGATGGAAGAGATGGTTTGAACTTACACATTCTCTCTGTGATCTTTGTTTCTGATATGCAACCATGGAGCCTTATTTTATACTTCTCTGGTACTTAAGGTCATAGTTCAGGTATTGTTTGAGCTTTTGAAATGATAAGCAGCTATTCTTTCAAAAACGATACCTTGATAACCGTACCTTATTCCAAAAGGTTAAAAGTTAGAGCAAACATCTTTCCAGCTGCACAACATCCAAAACCAGAGAGAGTAATTGTTCAAAAAGGGGGTAGCTTGACCAAGATAATTATGAACAAAAGTCTACAAAAAGAACACATCAAAACTAATATGACAGATCTACTCCAACATTCAGCCAACACGAGTGGCACGATTCTAGAATAAATGTTAGTGTTCATCTGATGCTTTTCCTGATTCTTTAGTTAAATTTATGTCTGACTTGTTGACCTCAATCTTTCATGGTGAGGTTAAAGGCTGTTTTGGTTCTCATCACTTTCTGTGGTTTTAGTTGCATTGCTAGCCTGGGATCTCTCAGAGAGCAACTTGGGCAAAACGCCAAAGAAGGAAAATATTTGGAAGCAATTGAAAACCACCTCAGCACAAAATGGCCACCACATAAGCAAGAATCTGTCAGTGATGGTTGAAAAATAGCTTTTCATTTACAGAAGAGAGATGATAGATTAGGTCAGGGCAGACGGTGTTGAGGTCAATCACTGAACTAAATATTTTTTTTGATTTTGCTGTGCTTTGCTGGAGCTCATCGAGGGAACATGGAGCACATTCACATGCTTAGCTGACCCTTTTCATACATAATGACCCTCTCATGAATTCCACACGAGACGGTTAGGTATGATTCAGTGGCCGTGTGCATTGCTGTGCTGCACTCATGCTTCCTATGGAGCCGTGACTTAAAGCTGCATCCGGCTTGCCTTTGAATATTTTCTCACTTGCTTTTTACGCACATTGCCGCAGGACTTTCAGTCATCCGCAAACAATATCAGCAGCAAGTGACAAAGGCTGCTCCAGTTAAAGTCACATTCCGCAAAAAATCCACATAAGCAGACCAGCAAAAAGGGAGACATTTTTGCTGGTCTGCTCATAAACAGATTTTATTTGGTTTTTTAGTGGTGTGCTGACATGACCTGAAATGGTTCGGCTTCACATTCCCAGTCTTTAATTTATTCAAACTGGCCTCACAGTTTTGGAATGAAAGCTTGTGCTGGCAATTATGGAAAGTGAGAACAGGAATATTGGAGTACGAATGGTTCCCTGCTGCTTTCATCCACTGTAACCTGCCAAATTACAATCTGTGCAAACCTTCCAGATAATCTAACATAAAGTAAATTCAGTTTTAACCTTTAACTGCCCACAAATGTGTGTATCAATAGAGTCCATTTAAGTGTTAAACTTAGCCAATTATCTTACTGCTGTTTAAAGGCATTGTGTGTAGTTACGTGGTGAGAGTGTTTCATTAATCACTGATAGCCAGGTTCTACTGCTGAGAATATGTTATTGCCCCTTAAGATGTTACAACTTTTAATAGAACTCCTCCAGCTTTGAAATGGATTTCTTAGCACTTTAGCACATTATTTCTTCTTTTATTGACTAAAGTTGGGAAATCCAAGTAGACATTGGTCCATTACCAGTGTCAAGGTATATCGAGGGTGTGAAAACATTTGATAATTTCTCTGACAATTTATTAAAAAGAAATAAAACTGAGAAACCCCAGTTTTCTTTGGCTTTATGAAGTACATTTTTGTTTTAATGACTGTTTAACACTGTGTACCAGTTCCAAACCTTTTTTACAGATCACATCCTTTCAGACCACATGAAGTAGCAAAGCGTAAAATTGATGAAGTGAAAAGCAGTGAAACTGTCATTTGATGGTTTGGTGTGAGAAAGTTTGTGTTGTTGTCTGGAATGAGAGAGTTTTCTGGGTAAGCTGGCATATGCCAATCAGACTACATATCCATTTACTGCTGGAGAAATTGACCAGCAAATCCCTTATGTGCACATCGTGATGTGATTCAGACAATAAGATCTAAAAGTCTTACATTTTAAAGACTTTTTTCTTGTTTGAAGACAAATACCTGAAATAGTTCAGATTCTTTGATTCATGTTGAGAAATGATTAGCTCTTCATCTGCTTATTGATGCAGTTTTTTTTTTTCCATTGTTAAAACGGACATGTTGTTGGACAGTTTTAAGGGTGAAATGAAATGCATCCAAGGGGAAAGTCATCCAATGAGAGCTTCCCTGCAAAAACTGCTGAAACCTCAAGTAAAGTGTTAGCGAAGCACTTTTACCTTTGAGTGGGTTGAAGGTAAAACTTAGGTGCCATAGTTCGAGGCAACATTTTTCCCTTCTACATCTCTGTCTGTCACTTCCTGTCTTTCTTTCTCCCTTCTTCCTGCCCCCTTTCCTCCTCCCTTCCTAATCTCCTGATTCACTCAGTCACGACAATTTCTCCCTTTTTCCTGTCCTTCTCTTTCTGCCTGTCTCGGAGTGTCAGCAGTAAAGCCTTTCTGTAGGCAGTATCTCCAACTGCAGATGGCTCTTAAGTGTATGCATGCATGAGTGTGTATGTGTGTGTTTGTATCGTGGCAGGGCGTTGGGCAGCTCTGGGCCACATCAGCTCAAGCTCCACTGGTTCTGTTTGTGTGCGTACATGTGTTGATGTTTCCAAGTGTGTCGTCCCGTCTCTTTCTTTACGTGTGTGTTTTCATTAATGTGTGTGTGACCGCAAATACGTCCACCTCTCCATCTCTGCTCGCATGCTTTGCAGTGGCCCATGAGAACGCCTCATACAATATTCAGTCTTGGTGAGGCTCTCTGTTGTGTACGCGTGTGCGTCCCTCATGGATGTTTCTCTCCCATTCCGGCTTTTATTCTCTCCCACCCCACTACCTCACCCTTTTTCTCTGTAGCCCAAGAGGCATTTAAAATCATTCCTCAGTATTTGTCCTCAATTGTCTCCTTCACCAGATGTGCGCTGGCTTCCACCTTTTTTTCATCCAGGTGTCCCTTTTGTCCCCTCTGCTTTTTTTTCTTTCCACCTAAAGTCTTGGATTTTTTTTCTTCTTTTATATAAAGGAATAAATAACGACTTTTATTATCAATCAGTGGGTTTCTGCTTCTATACCACTAGCTGAAAATTTAAAAAGTTGTAAAGATTTAAGAAATACTACTTAAAATAAGTAATATATATATATATAAAATAGATGTTTTATGAGAAATTATTTCATATACCGATGGAGGACTGTGTTTCAAATAAGAGTTAGAAAACCCTGCAGTCAGTCGGTTCATTGTAACGAGCAAACATTTCACCCACTGGTTCACTGACGTGTTATTAATATTTTTGAAACAACAATGGTGCTCTAAGGCACAGAGGAAGAAAATATATTAATTTTTTTATGTCTATGTAATAATAATGTTGGTAGCATATGTTGGGTCTTGACAAAGGATAGCTCCGTTTTATTTTTTCATTTATTTTTTTTCCCCCCCAGACAGAAAACTATGTTGCATTAACAAATTTAACAAAAGTATTGATGAGTAGATTTAACATTTACATCACATTTAATACCTGAAGCGTCTACTTACTTTTGAGTTTCATTATTTTGACCAGAAATGCTTAGTAATGGTGAAAAAAAAAATCATCTGTTGTTGGGGGGGAAAAAAAGTAAGTTTACCTTTACAGCACTCCTAGGAGTTAGGAGGGAAAATATCATCCAGGTTCTTCTGCTCAAATTTGGTTGATTAACTAGTTCAAGTGTGTTCAAAACACTGTTGCCAACTCAGCAACTTTGATGCTATATTTAGACCCATCTAAAAGCCTTTCAGAGAAACAACTGGTGAACAATCTAGCTACATTTGTCTGCAATGGTTTCATACTTAAATGGGGCATTGCATTATAAATGTCAACAATGTTTGTAACCAACAGAAAAATTCAACTGCAGTAGTCTACTTTCAACCCAAAGAGGGCAACACTAAGAGCTATTTTAGGCCAAATATTCAAGACTTAAACAAGCTTACACAAAAAATGTCACAATTTGCACAGTCACAAAAGATGGCTCCTTTAAGGTCTAATTTTTCCAGCTGATACACAAAAATGTTTTGGACGTCTTTTACCTTTTAGGGATACAGTTATGATAAAAATCATAATGAATAAGACTTGTTGGTTTTATCATTTTAATTTGTAAATATCTGGCTTTTATGATTTTACCACTGCTGCATATTCTCAACAGATTAAAACAATGGATGGAACTGTAGTGGGACAGATATTTTTTTTACTGAAACTAAGCACATCACGCAACCATAGATATGTCCAAACTATGTAAAACTCTAGAGTTTAAGAAGTGCATTTCTTCTTTTTACTGCAGCAGTGTTACCAAACAGTTTGAAATCATTTTACAGAAATATTATTAACCAATTCCAGGAGTTGTTTTAATAAATTCACCTTAAGATATTTCAGACTCCATATATTTCAATTAGCACTTTAAAACTTAAAGCTCATGATTGTGCAGTTTGAAATTAATCAACTATGCCAGGTTGAATATTCAATTAACCTTAATTCTGGCACAATTACCTTCTGACTAACTAGGCCAAAGCAGAGCAGTTCAGTCATAATGAAAATATAGATATTAAAAAAAAAAAATACTGGATGTTTGAACAAACGTCTCATTCCAGCTTCCAAGCATGATGGTGGAGGTTTGGTGAGCTGAACTTGTTTTGCTATCAGGGGACCAAGGACCCTGCAGTCATCCATGAAATCCTCTGTGTACTAAAGTAGTACAGAGTCAACAAGCGATACCAGTATTTTGTCTTCCTTCCCACAGCTGTGAATATTGATAATGATCATTTTTCTCCTAAGGAAACCTATTTTGCATCAGGGTACTGTGACCATAATTGCATTTATTCAGTGTTAGGGCTGTCAGGAAAACTTATTAGACCAGAACAGCCTATTTGACAGAATGGCTGAATTATACAATAATCATTAAAGATTATCTCCACTTGCACTTGGTTTAACATCAGCGGTCAAAGAGCAAGCTGAGACATACCAAGTGACAGAGAAAAGAGGAAGAGGAAGAAGAAGAAGAGAGAGGGGATAATTGGGTAGTCACAAAGTGTGCCCATTTGCTGCTCTGCCTCTGCAAATCTCTTTGAGCAAGTGCTTTTGAGTATAAATTATGAAGTGTGGATGTAGTCATGCAGGAACAGGCACTCACTCTTATGTGCACACAGTTACACACTTGTGGGCACTGGCTCACGTCACACTGCTTGTCCCTGAATTATTAGGAGCACTTTATTTTACATTGATGCTTTGTGTGTGCGCGTGTGTGTGCAAGTATGGCCTCGGTATGCATCGTATCGGTAGACATCCCTTCACTATGGTGCAAGCTTAAGAGGCAATGCATATGCACACAGAGCTTCTCTAAAAAGCACGTGCTGCTTGTACTGTGTGCGTGTGTGTGTGTGTGGGCAGCCTGCCTCTACTGTCAGAATGTATTAATCCGTTTGACTGCAGATCCCAATCAGGGGAAAGAAAGGAAGAGAGCTCGAGACAGAGGGAACACGAGTGGATGAAAGGCTGAAAGAGTGGCGATGAATAGCCCAGTGGAGAAAGCAAAGATGCGCGTCGGAGAAGGAGGATGGATGCCCTTTTTTTCCTTTAAGCAGCTCAAGCGAGACATATCTCACCAATGAGATTTGCTGCAGGACCTAAAGACTTTGGTTAGCCCAAGAGCCCCAGTTATATCAAAAATACCACATTTCTCAGTTCCCTAAGTATCAGTATATTCTTCTTTGTGCCACAATAAACTTAGCACCTTAAACCCAGTAAATGGGTTTTTAGTTTTGGCCTTGTTATCACTTGTCTCCTCAACAGGTCACAGGTTAAGACTTGGTTGACCTGGAAGTGCTCCTCAGATTATCCTCCTTTGTCACTCAGTCTTGGAGGTTTTCCAGCTTCCATCATAATCTGAGTTCCCATTCAGGAAAAGTTGAGCTCGTTGAATAACCTGAAGGTCCTCACAAGTTGGGGGTCGCTTCCAGCTGCCACATTGAATCAATTCTTTCCATAATCAATGTTCTGAATCATTTCATTATGATTTGAATCAAAATAAAATAAAAATATAGTCATACAGAGCTCTGAGCCTTATAAGAAGTTAGACTGATATTTAAAAGTAAATGTTATGCTGTACACTTACTAGCCAATTTATCAGGAATACTGTAAAGTGTATCCAATTGCATTTGACTTCAATATCAAATCAGTATATTAAATGGCTGCAACTCAATGTATTTAAGTATTTAGATGTGGTGAATAAGATTTTCTGAAGTCTAAACTGAGCATCAGAATAGTTGGAGAAAATAAATGTATCTGACTTGGAGTGTGGCATGAGCAGCTATGTTGTGCAAATTTTGGGCAAGCTTTTAAAAGTGTCGGAAAACAAAGAGAAAAAAATGCAAATCTTGTGTTTGCATCTTCTGGCCAGGAGTCAATCAGTCAGTCTACACAAGGTGTAATTTAATCAAATGTTGACTTTATGCATGGCCACACATCCTGTAAAACTGGAGAAGTTTTCCAGAATATGTTGCTATCAAGCAAGTTGTAATAGTTTTGTTCTATCAACTACTATTGGAGATGTTTCATGGTGTCAGAACAGGTAGAGAAAGAAATGTAATTTTAATGCACGTCGATAATGGAAACAACTGATTGGTCATGTGAGGTAAATGTTCACTACTTGAGAACTTATTCTGCAAATGTATTTCGATCTCCTTTTAGTACATTAACTCTTATTGATCAAACCCAAAAATCAGTTCCTTTATCTCCACAGTTACTTGAGCTCAATAGATTAATGCACCTTTGACTTGTGGTGAAGGTGATTCAAACCATTAATGTGAAGCGCACAAATCTGTAGCAACTTTGTGATATAATATGGACCAAAATGAGATCATTAGAAGATATTTTCTGTTGTTGCTTTTCTGTTTTTCAGTTTTATGTGATGTCTGAGGAAGACAGAGATTGCTAACAGTATATATGCCCTTTACTCAATAATACTCTATGAGATGGAGTATTTCTGAAGAGTAACTAGCAGAACTATAATGAAGTAAGACTCCATACTGTGGAGTTTAATGTTGAGTTTCTGACTGATTAACACATTCTCTCTAAAGGAAATAAATATTTCACACCATTTTGTCTTCCAAAATCATTTCCTCTCTCCTTTTTTGTTCTACCTTCACTGTTATAGGCCAGCATTCACCAATCAGCCCAGAGATGTTTAGGGCTTTGGTTGAGTGACCTTTTGTTGCTGAGCAGGACGTCACGCATGGTCTACTTCCTCTGTTACCAAGCAAGTTGTCTGAGGCCTCCTGGGGGTCAGTGAAGGCAGAGACACAAATATTTCCTACCTAAATTATTCCAGTTAGCACAGATAAGGTAGAGGCTGTACCAGAAGAGGTGAAAAAGATTTAGGTGTTGAAAAAGATAAATACTGAAAAATCCTATTTTATGTCCAATTAGTGTTGTGTTCAGATATATACAATTACTTCTGAAAGCCTCTGAAATTTGTACCAAGTTATTACCCGTCTGTACCTTCTTGTTTTCATTTCAGAATAAAAGTAATATGTCATCAATTATATAGATAAATAGTCATTAGATGCTCAAATCTCACATAATATATTGCAAATCACTGCAGTAGAAATGTGTGTATTAGTAATACTGCAAAGAAATCTTTGTAATATTTTTGACAAATTTAAGACAGGCTTGAGAAAAGTGAGGACAGATTGAAACTGATCATTTTAACACTATATTCACCAATAAAGTTCCCATTGATATTGTTGATAATCAGTCACTATTGTTGATACGGAAAGCAATATTGCATTTAATGTGTTTTCAACTATTTTTCTCTGGATGGGAAGTCCTGGTGTCTCTCTAGATGAACCAGCAGCTTTATCTATTCTAAATGCTTATTTGATGACTGAAGTAAAAAAACAAAAGACTCCACTTTGCTCATTCATTTTACTGTTTCATGCAGCAGAAAGAACGCTACAATAACATATAAGCTGTGTTCGGTCACCACTTATTATTTTATATGCTCATCCCAAATCAAAAACAAGCAAATCAAACAACTTCCTTTTTTTATGAACTTGTGTGCTTTGTGAAGTAATAACTTTGTGCTTCTCCTTCTTAAAATGTTATTAGCGTTTATTTACTTGTCTAAGCTTGGCAGGTTAGTGCCTTGAAAAATAATAGCAGCTGAGGTTCATAACACAACATCTAAGTATCCTAGCAGACATTCCACTGCTGATGCTTTGGACATGATGTCCCAAATGAGTGACTGGAGGCGACTCTGTGGGAGTGTGGGTGACTTGTTTCTGTCATTACATGACATCCCTGACCTGAAGAAGACAGCAGAAACTTTATTTGCTGTCCTGCTCTAGATTGTTAAAATCTGTAGAAACAGAGAAAGGTAAAGCTCAGATTCTGCTGTAAACATTGCTTAAAACTCTTAACAAGGTCTTTATTTTTAATAGTTTCTTTATTTTTCACCTTGAGTACCTTCCAAAAACTTACATTTTTTGCTAACATGACCAGCTAACCGTAAACATACAATGTATCAAATTTGTATTTCAAATTTAAACTGCACTCATAAAAAGAGCCTCTCTAAAGCATGCAACAAGCTGATGGCACCTTTTGAGTGTGAGTAAGTGTGCAGTCCTTGATTGCATGCCAAAGAGCATTTAGTTGACAAAGCAAAAGAAGAGAAGATGAAGCAATATAATTCTCAGTTCAGAGTGCCAACTCCTGCTGAGCATTAAATTCAATCCGGTTGAAACCACTTCTGCTGCAATTTGGCACAGTTTTTTAGACTCATGGGCAACATTTTTTTTGTTGTTTTAGTATTGAAATTTTACTTATTCTTTTTCTCTAACCTTAAAGAACTTATCCTAAAATACTGCAACGTTATCCTTTGTGGGGGGAAAAAAAATCCACATCTCAAGACTTGAACACTCTCATGATGACCATCAGAAACTGAACGGAAACTCTTTGCAGAGATCTGTTATAGATAGAAAAAATGGAAGCACAAGTGGGAGACTTAACTTTTTTCTGAGAGTTGCATTAAATGCCATGAAAAGGAGAAGCATAAGAAAGGAAGACATCGCAACAATATTTCATAGAAAGCAAGCAACGGAGGGCAGGCAGGCAGGGCAGGCAGGCGGGCAGGCAGGCGGACGCATGGGTGGGCGAGACAGCGAACCAGAGGAAAAGGAAGAGGAGGGAGGGCGACAGTGCGGGAGATGAGGGCGGGGCTTGTGTGCAACTGCAGCCATTCAGAGAGTGGCTTGCTGCCCTGCAGGCTGAATCTTACCCTGGCAACACAATAGAGAAGGGCAGAAGGGGAAACGGGGGACAGGTGAACAGATGGCTGACTGACTGAGAGACAAGCTGATCAGTGCATGAGGGAGTGTGCTTGCATGTGTGTGAGCCAGAAGATACGCTCGTTCTGTAATGTAGCGCACAAACACACATACTGCTAACTGTGAGAAAGAGTGGGAAGAAAAACACAGAAACTGAGAAAGGGAAAGTTGCCCATGTTTGCACTGTAATTTTCACAAAATATCAGTTGAGTTTGCAATAAACTAGGACAGACGAGCATTTCATGTTCAGGAAGAAAAAATATCTACTGTATAAGCAAGTACCAAGACATAATGGGAGGGAAACACTGTCAATCTGGGTGCATGACAAACAATTAATTTTAAATTTATGTTATACATATTCAGGATTTTACACAAATTTAAATCGTGATTAAGCATGGACAATACAATAGTAATTTTACCATGTACTTACAGAATATTTGTTCAAACTGAATGATTTTGGTTGCACTTTTATCTTATCCTTCCACAATTTCTCACAGTATTCACTTTTTCCTGTCATAATTTATCCTGAAATACAATTTCCACCAAGAAAACACATTCTTAGCTGCGAATTGCAGAACTCAGATGCAGGACCCCTGGTTCACACACACTGATGGCCACTAAAACACTTTAACTCTTCTCATTTATACGCTTTGTAGCTGATTTGCCTGTATGGCAAATGTAATTGTCCGTTTGGAGGCACATTTATGCCCAGGATCATAATTCCTGGCTGATGGCTTGAAATGTTGCTTTGATTTTTTTTTTCACATCACGTTCTTTCATCAGGAGGCCATCTGTTTTCTGAAGTTCACCAGTCCCTCCTGCGGCAAAACACCCACACTTCCTAATGTTGCCAGCTCTGTACTGCACAATTAGGAGGTTGTTCTCAGGCTTTTTCACTACAATGTAATAATAGTTATAGTCTGACCATACATGTCAACTTTGGTTTCATTATACCTTAGAACATGTCTTCAAAAAATGCACCTGAAAGCTGAAAGTTGCTGTTTTTTTCTTCACTGAATGGTCAGAATATATTGGCATCTAGGACAAGGGGCCCCTCTTCTTCCTGAATGGTACAAAGACTAGATATTCCTATAGATTTTGAATAGAGGAAAGTGGAAACTATTGGTGATTGGAAATTGTACCCAAACTTGTTGAGGTCCACAACTTTTTTTTCCTGATATTTTGGCTGATTTCTTTAGATTTTCCTGTTACGTCACACAAGCAAGTCATATTTTAGAGATATTGCCTTAAAACACATCCACTGGTGTACCTTGAATAACTGATGCCATAAATCAGAAGCCATGACATGATGTAAATTTTCATCTTAATGAAGACTGTAACAAACTCTCTTAGGCCTTTTTAAACGTAACAATTTCTGTTAATCTGTTATTAAACAGAAAACAGATCTTTTACCACCCCGGTGTAGCATTGGAACCGTCTTGATTCATTGTTGCTCTAATTGAATTGCTGTCATGTTATTTTGTTAAGTTAAGATAAACGTTTTGGACATCAGTGTTTGCTTGATCAGCAGTAGAAACACCAAGCATCCACCAACATGGCTAATATTCCTTCTAGTTTTGTGAACATTATTTGCCTCTTTGTATTGCCACATTCAAAGTGGCTGGTCCACACCTCGATCATGTCTCTTGCACCATCTCCATCACATGTCCTTATCGACATTTCAGAAGCTGTTCCATTTACTGTATTCTTTCAATGGCTTATTTGTTCCCTCGATTTCTAGGTCAGATCACACACACTCACACACATCTGTGCAGAAACCACCACTGACTATGCTTTTAACAAGCTACGGACAACAAAGCCTGCTCTCTAAATTTGCATTAAGCAGTAGATGAGAGCGCTCACTCGTGCTGCTGAGACTCAACAGCTGACTCAGGAGACTGTCTCTGTGTTGGAACAAATCTTTCTAATAACCTGTTTCAGTGGGTAGATAAAACGGAGCCTTGACACTGTGATGATAATAATGGCTTTGAGTTTTAATGAGACTCGTATCAAAGAGCGCCATTGTTATTAACACTGAAAGTCTCCTTACCCTTACATCCAAATGGCATCATTACCCTCTTGCCCCTACCTGTTTTGAGAGTTTTAAGGCTAATTCATCCAAAATGAAACAAATCTTTACTGCCGGAGGGGTTTCAATCTGCAGCTCTTAAAGGCACAAGTTTCTCGCAGCTCAGCTTCTGAGGCAGAATTTCGTGCGGTTGAGTCATTCTCGTTTAGCGCTGGTTGTGCATGTTGAACATATGCTTTTATTTTAATCAGATGCCACTTGACGTCAGTCCCACTTGACATGCAGCAGTTTTTAAACTGAAAAATAAATTGTTTTAATGAAATGTTAAAATGGTTTGTTTTTACAAGTCATTATTTGATGAATGTATATTTTGTAATTGAGTGTCTCAGGACAGTTTGGTGGTTGAATATTTGTTCAACCTTTTCTCTAAAAATGAGTAAAAACATTTCTTCCTCACTGTAAAGTATATGCTCCTGGTTTCTCACTATACATATTAACAATTATTTGTCCTGAACAACCTCAAACCCTGTCATAAGATTTTTATTAACTTTTATAAAATTGGTTCCTTAATATTTATTTAGAGACTGTTTTTAATAGTGATGGTTGTTTCCAATATATATGTAAGTACTAAGGTTTTCTTTGTTTGTTCTCAAGGATAAAAAAAAAAGAAATTGAAGGTAGAACACTCATAAGTCCTTTTCAGTACTGGTGAACTGTGTTTAATTTATTCCAAAAAGCATGCAGTTAAGTTTTGTGTAAACCAAGCCTAATTTTTACATCTGTTTTTTTAAATGCCATATTTCCTCTTTTAGAGAGATACTTGTCCCACACTGGGAACATCTGTCATGAACAGAACGCCTGATCACCAAAATCCAAACTTTGAAGAGGATTTATTAAAAATTTGCAGTTACTGAATATAACAATTTCCCAACTGTGTTGCATCTAAGAGACGTTGACATAATGATCCATGCAACAAGTCATGTTACAAATATAGTTTTTAGAGTTGGAAAGTATGTGAGTGATTTGCATAAACTCATTTGCTCAGTTTTGCACCATATAATTTCAACCAAGAAAAAAAGAAAAGTTATGCCTGAGTTTTTTCACCTGCGATTATTAGTTTTTCCATGGAAGACACAGATGTGCAGAAAAGCACAATGAAGAAGTATAAAACGGAAGAGATTTTCTCTTTGTACAAACAGAAATACCGAAAGAAGAAGTTATTAGATAATAACTATTTTTAGTTTATTTGACAAAACCTAAAATAAAACAAACCGGAATCTAATAAAATAGAATCTTGTTGACCTCAAACATTTTGCAGTTCTGTGTTTTTTGTTCCTCATTTTATGCCTTTTTTCAATACACCTCTGGTTCTTGACTATGAACTGGTCTGTCTGTAGTGGTAGATTTATTTATCCAGCTTCTTGAGGAAATCATTGAAATATGGAAATACAACATTTTTACTTGGACAACAGTAGATGTTCTCTGTTCAGTTAACAATCCAGTGAGGATTTATCTGCTTGGCTCTCTGGTCAAGGGCCCACCAAGTAAAGCTACTTAACAGCAAATCTTGTTTAGCAGAATCCTCTCTAAATAAGAGCCTCGCTATCTGGTGCTCTCCTCTCCCCTCCTCCTCTTTTCCTGCCATCTACCTGCCGTTCTAGCTGAGATGCCAACACCACCGTATAGCTTTAGCTGGATTACCCATTCCATTAGTGCAAAATGTCAATAAGTAAGAAAAAAATATATTTTGGGGATTTATTTCTATAACATTTGTTTAAAATTAATCTTTCATTTTTTTTTTTTTTTATCATTGTGCTCCCTTTCCTTCCTCTGATGTCCTTATTTTTTGCCTGTGTTCTTTTTTATCTTAATTTTTTTATTTCATACTTTCCCTCTTTTGTAGGTTTCTTCCTATATTTCATTCAATCCTTTTCTCTGTCTTCATTCACTTGTCTTTATTTCCATTCCTTATCTCCTTTCTTTTATTGTACAGAATCTGCCAGGAATTTGAAGTAAACTTTTATATTTTGAGCATCAAAATTATCTTAAACAACTGAGAACTAAGGCAATTTGACTTTGGAAAAGTGTGGCATTTTAAATGAGAACATGTTGGAGCTCTTCATGACTTAATACCAGTTTACTAGCTCATGCCTTCTGATTTGGAGAGCATGTTTGAAAACGAGCAATTTTCTCATGTACCTACCACATTATGTTCACATTGCTGAGGATGGGTGATTAATTTTGATGTCTTTGATTTCAAATCCGTTTACTAGCGGAATCTTTAATTTCCTCACCTTTTTCAGCCAAGACCTCCACGGAGGGCTTCCAGGGTGAGCAAGGGCAGTTTGGCTGGTAATAACTTGTTTTCACGTGGGAGGCTGATGTTACAAATGTTGACCTGAGAAATCAATTAAAGTTTATCAGAGGTCACTTTTTCCACTCATAGAAAATGCCTCCAGGAAAATTTGTTTGATGTCATCATTTAGGTCAAATTGTTCATCTAACCTTAACGGCTTCCTTTTTAATTCAATGAACAGTGTAGGAGTCTGCACATATGGTGCAGTCAAGATGTTCATTTGTGTTTGAGTAGTGAAAATGGCCTGAAAAGTGGTGTTGGAAAATAAAAAGCGGTGATGAGAAATGTGCATGATAATGAAATGTAAATGTGCCTCCTCCTTCTCCACCTCTACCCTTTTCTGACCGCTTCAGACGTTGCGAAAGAAAGGCTTTAATGGCTGCAACAGCCCCGAGCCCGACGGCGACGACTCCATCGACCAAAGTCCGCTAAACGATCGCAAGACCGAAGACCTGGACAGCCTCTTCAAACGCTATGGCGTGAGTACCGTCACACCTTTGTCACTTTTTCTAACCTACTCTTTCTGTTCTCCTTCTCTTTCTCCATCTGCCATCTCCTCTGTCTCTATTTTTCTCTCTCTCTGTCTTTGTGGCCTCTACTTCTGTTGTACGGGGAACGAAGGCTCTGAACAAGAAAGAGCACCGGGACTCTGAGAGCCCAGACCCCGAGGAGCCATTCTCCCTCACCCCCCGCACTGAGGAGAAATACAAAAAAATTGACGAGGAGTTTGATAAAATGATGCAGAACTATAGGCTGTCAGTGAGTACCTCCCACCATTCTGTGCACCCCAGCCCCTCCTCATGTTGCTGCTGCTGCTGACCGGAAATAAAATCTCCGGGTGCTAAAGGCGGTCTGAATACTCACAGAGCACTTGCCTTTCCTATTTCCCCTCAACTCCTTTTACCTTCTCCGCCTCACTTCTTACCAACGATCGCTTCTCTCCACCCCTAAAACCACTGCCCTTAAGCCATTGTCCATCATGTCGTAAAAGAAACCCGAAGCCGACCAGTCAAATCTAACTAACAACTGTTGTTTTAGTTGAAAAATGTTAATTTAAATATTCTTTTCTGGTGGTTCAAGCTGTTTTAGTGTGCCCTCTCAACTAATATTACTGTTACAGGGTGTCTGTGCATCCCTAAAAATGTTTTAAAATGTCTTAAATTCTTTGGAATAAAATCTATGCAGGCATTAAATACATAGTCACAGATCTTAAAATTTGTCGCTGCAAGATTATTTAATCTCATATATTCTATGTTGTTTTTCTTCTGCGTTTCTATCAGGCAAAAGTTTGAGTTGCATGCAGATATCTTCGTGTGACTTGAGGCAGCTAATGCTACCAGTAACTCGCTGCTAACACACCCTTGCTAGCTAGCTTTGTAGATAGCTACAGAATTAGCTAGATAACGAGGGGTTTGGTGCCTGTCATGTTGTGTCTTTGCCACTGGCTCACGTCTGTTGCCAACTTATATGAAGCTACATACATTCTGTGCAAAAATAATTTCAAGATTGGCTTTAGAGAGCCGAATGCAGCGTGAAAAATGCAAAGCTGCTGGCAAGAGCCATATATACAGACGCCAGAAGTTTTTGTTTTTATTTCAGTTCGTTTTTTTGGTCTTAAATTTAATTCAAGGTGGCATTAGGAACGTATTAAAAAGTCTTAAGTTTGACTTGTGGACCCCTTGAACATACCCTGTGTTACCATTTCCAGTTAAAAAATTATGGTTTAGAATGAAAATATAATATTGTACAAATCAATTTTTTCCCTTGTAATGAAATGCAACCCATTTGTAGTGCTGTAAACGTGACGATAAGGCATAAAAGGTCGTAAAACAAGTAATCTGAACACCAAGTGCCAGATGTTGTAATGGGATTATTCATCTCTAGTCACCACCGTGAAGAGCGTCCTTAGAAGTATTACTGCTGTAAAACAGTTTTAATGTCTCTGTAAGTTCACTTAACTATGAGAAACTGCAACAGAGGGTGAGAAGCATTAACTAGGTCTCTGGTTTTCATAAAAGCTGGCATAGCAACTGGAAATTGCAGGGGGAAATCATCTTTTATGGGAATAATCAACATGTTGAGAGCATGCCTTTAAGCAGTCCGATTTTTCGCCTGAAAATGGGACTCGTGTAATAATCCGCAATATTAAAGAAAGAATTGTGTGACTTCAGACACAAAGCACGCACCACAGTTTAAAAAGCCAGAGAGGTTGCAGTTATTATCTGCCGGATGTTAACAGTATTAGTGAGGTCAGTTAAGACTGTATGTAGTTCTGCTTCTCTGCCTGGATGTGCTCCTGACATTATCCAGGTTCTGCCTCCTGACTGGCATGCCGCCAAACCCCTTTTACCGCTCCGCTCCTCTGCCAACTTCCCTGTGATTCATTTTTTTTCCCCCTGTGCTCAATAATCCAATTAATGTCATTTTAATGAGGATCATTTAATTTACAGACCCTCTTACTGTCTGCCTGACTGTCTGATTGGTCACTTGGGAGGAGACTCAGTCACGTTTAGGTGTTGCAGAAGAGTTGGACCAGTTTGATCTGGCTAGAAAAGTCCTCCTTTACTTTCTCTACTCCGAAAATAATTCAGTGTTAATTATACATTTATATCAGAATAACAAAGTTGCTCAAAGTAACGGTTGCTTTGAACAGTGGCCTTCAAAATTATTTATACAATTCTCTTAAGTCAAACACATCCATATGCTTTCTGTTATGTGAAGACCAAGACAAAACTAATGCATAATTTTGAAGTGGAAGTAAATGTATTGGACTGAATTTTGATTTGGTGCCCCAGAATTAGAACTTTATAGAACCAGGTTTTTTTTTTTAGCTAGAACCTGTCTCCCACCTCTGCATCTGGAAACTGGCATGTTTGCCTGTACTCCTTTGCAAACATAATTCTAGCTCAGCCAGGTTGGAAGGAGAGCATTTGTAAGGAGCAGTTTTGTAAGTGTTGTCACGGATTCTTAATTTGCTTTAGATCTGGACTTTGACTGGACCAAAACATGTCCATTTATCTCTGTAGAACAGCTGTGTTTTTAGGGATATTGTCCTGTGGGGAGGTAAACCTCCAACCCAGTTAGTATACTAACCTCCAGTTAGTATTTTTAGACCTCCAACAAGTTTTCTTCAACTGCTCCACCCATTTTTTCATCAACTCTACTCGGCAGAAAAAATGTATCCACAACATGATAATGCCACCACCAGGATATGTTAAGGGTGATAGGCCATATTAGTTTTGTTGAAGAGTTCAATTTTGGTCTCATCTGACCAGATTACTTTGTACCACATGTTTGATGTGTTTCCTACATGAAGCTCCAACAACTTGGTGCTTTAGATATCCCATCTAAAAACATTTATAGCTGTCTTTTTTTAATAGTTCAAATGTCAAACTTATTCATTAATACACACATTGGAAATCAATGTGGCACTACCCAGAAGCTAACTTTCATAACCTCCCTTATCTCCTTTCTTTGGAATACAGCCAATCAGTGTTAAGGACAATGAATGGTGCTTCTTGATTGGCTGCTTTGCAAATCTCAGCCAATAGCATGTCTAGTAGCATTGTGTTCAGATATTTCATCTTACCAAGGTGCATTTTCATCCAAATATTTTAGAAATGCTCTCTACAAAAAAATTGACTTGGCAAATTTTTTGCAAGTTATTTGGAATTCCATTAAGTTCCACCAATATTGAACCACATATGCTCTGCATTAAAGAAACTGATATTGAATATAGATGCACAATATAAACTCAAATAATCTGCACAACCTTTGAAAATCTTTAACGTTTACTGTATTTTTTCTTTAAGTCAATTCAAGTTTGTTTGACACATTTCAGCCCAAGGCAGTTCAAAGTGCTTTACATAATAAAAATATCATACAGTTATCAATTACACATTTCCTTTTACATCTAGAAATGTAAAAACATAAAAGCATCAGAGGACATTTAATAGTTTTGAAAGGCACTGTATAAGTCATGCATTGACAATTATGTCTCAATGTTGAGGGTAAATTAAAAAAAAAAAAAAAAAAAAGGAAAGCCTGTTGAGAAGGCTTCTCATTGGTTGAGCTCATCCCTGATTAGAGAACCTCTCAGTTTAATCAGTTCGATGAATTTTTGTCCTTCTGACTTTGACTCAGCCTCTCTGTGCGGCCTGAGCCGAAACGGCTCTTAAAGGCTTTTCTCTGAAGAGAGAGGCATGGCAGGAGAAGAATAGCATTCAATCTACCACCCTTAGAGATGTGCAGCTCTCCGGGCGCATTGATTGGCTTCTAGTCAAGCATCGCCGGACTGGCCACCGCCAGCCTTTCTGCGTACCTGTTTCACCCAGCTCACCTTTTAGTGGCAGCAGGCAAACTGGAGAATTCAGCCTCACACGCTATTCCTCCCCTCTTCAACATAATCCCCTGCATGACAGCTAGGGGCCGGGATATACATGCTTAATCCCACTTGTACTAAAATGCCTCCCGAGGCAGCGAAACAGTGGTGAGGCAGAACAGGCAAGACATTTGGCTCGAGGAGCCCAGAGCTCACGTATCTGTTCCCGTTAGTTTGGCAATGTGGTAGGCAAAATAAAAAATAAATAAAGGGAGTCTTTTTTCGTCCGGCGGCTCTCTGATTTGAGCCTTTTTCTGGTTCTGTGATTCAGAGTTTCTAAATTGAATAAGAAATAGATTTGTTCCTTTTTACAACCGCCTCCATAGTGCCCTTGAGCAAGGAGCTGAATATCTTGACTCACTACAGGCTCTGTAGGGATGCAAAGTGAAACACAATAAAACTGACACTACTGCATATTAAATCACATAAAATTTCATATTCAGATGTTTAACAGAACATAATCTGTTACATGGAGTTGCCAAGGTAAATCTAAGAGATTATATTTTGATTGTTCAATGTAAATTTTTGATTATTTTTTTTTCTCTCTTCAAAAGTCAAAATCTCCTGTGAGTGATTCATTTTGAAAGATCCAGATAAAACCTTTAAGTTTTACAAAAGCTTACTTAATATTAGTGAGTAAAATAAAAGCAAATATTAATTTGGAAACAAAGAAGAACGAATGCATTTATATATTGTCATAATAATATCTCAAAAAGCTTTGAGGACAAAAGAGAAGCAGGAGAACTAGGTCATGAGTTTAATTCATTCTGATTTAACCTTGCATCTTGTAAACACGCCCTTGTTGAGAGAACTCCTATGAGGCAGAATAGGTTAGATTTTTCTCCCTTGTTTTTGTTCATTTCTCACAGTTAAGGCCTTGAGCTTTTTCACATGAGCCTCCAGAAAATCTCCTGGTCAATTATTTACCCAGCAGGTTTATTTTTTCCTCCTCAATTCCCATCCTTTGCCCTAAATCTGTGAGAGGATGGACATCATTCCAGCTAACCCTCCTGTCTGCATTCAGGAGCATTGATTGTAAATGTGGGAAAAGGTGAATTAATTGGTTTGGTTTAGTTAGTTTCCATGTAACAAAGTGCCTAAAAAGTCAGAAGACGAGTTAAAATAAACATTTACAAGACGTGTGTAGAGATGTTGAAGTTATGTCATCAGTAAGATCAGTCAGCATGTGGTTGAAAGGAAAGATCACCAGATGGGAATAGTTGGGATTTTATGAAAATGGGGCATTATTCACATGCATTTTAATTTATTTTAATTTTCCAAACTCAAATCAGGCACAGAAAGATGAGCAGCCAGAATTAAAGGAATTTTATAGATAAAATGATCAGTTTTAATCTTTGCTAGTCAATTAATTTTGCATTCAAAAATGGCTCCTATTGTGTTTTTTTTAAATGATGTTCCATCTCTTACTTGATAAATAAAATAAATTCTTGCAAATCCAGCTTAATTATGAGGTAAATAATGGGTTTCATTGTGATTGTCAATTAAAAATAAGAAAACATTTTAAATTAAAATGTTTTCTACTGATTCCATCATGTTTAAAAAATAATGAAAATAAAAGAGAAACACCCCTTCGCCCTCTACTCCTGAGGATAAATCACTTCCAGTCCTGCCTCTGTGTTTACTCATCTCCACCCTCTTTACATTGACCCCACCTCCCCCACCCACCCACACCATTAATCCATCCTTTCCCTTCACCATCCGCTTGGCCAGTGTGCAGTGCTGCAGTGCTCTCAGCTGCTTTCTTCACCATCCCAGGTCACCACCTACGGTTCTGTTTGCACATTTCCTTTGCAGATCTCCACTTTGCAGCCTAATTGGTACATTCAAAGCTATCTGTTGGGGGTTTACTGGTATATGGCAACCTTTGGATTAGATCTGCAGCCACAAGGCTTATACATAAGAAAAAGAGCGATTCTTGGTTTTAGAGGCCTACAATTTTCCAATAATGTCAGTGGAAATTACCTTTATTGGATCATAGTTTTAGGAAGAAAAGAGAAAAAGCTATATTTTTTGTCAATTTGAATCTATTTTTTTAAACTTGCAGACAGAACAGAGGTGCAGATCAAGGGCAGGAAGGTCCCCCTGCCCTTCTTTCCATTAAACTGGGTCTCAGGCAGTATGAGTACAGTACAGAGCAGCAGTGGCCCATATTCCAAATATAGAAGTCCTTCTTTCAGATTTAGTTGAAACCGGGTGAAATGTGGCTGGACAACCTCAGGTCCTTGGCCTTATTTTTTTTTTTCTTTTTAACACCCTGTGCCGTCTTGTTATCAGGTTTCGTCAATTCAATTTACAGTGTAGAGTTTAGAAAGAGACACGTTTCAGTTAGTTTATCATATCTCTGTAATTTGTTCTGTTTGAGATGAGATCGAGTAAATTTGGGGTAGATTTTAAGAAGTGAGCCCCTGCAAGATTATTCCTGACCTTCTGTAGAGAAGGACACGTTGACTGGGGTGGGAAGCTCATGGGGGTGGGATTGCAGGAATTTGACACGCATGCGATGAGATGTCACCAATAACTTGAAGCAACAACTTGCTGCTGTGACAAGAGTTTTAACTTGGCATGAGACGTGAAAGGCAACACAGCTTTCCGGCCTTTTCACCAAGTCACCTTGCATGCTACCACTCAGTGAGTGTGTGTCAGTGGGAGTGTGTGTGGAAATTATCTGAAGACTTAATTTTTAAAACCATTTACTTAAAGAGACAGTTCAGAGATTTTGACTATTTGGATTCTGGCCAAACAAAAATTCTTGCATGAGACAATTTTAGCTTTCCAACAACATTAAACCCATAAACATATTTAGTAAGATGTTTGATTCCAGTTTTTAGATTTTTTAAAATATTTATATCGGAATATTTAGCAATCACAATTAAATTTGATAGTCTGCATTTTGAAAATAAACATTAAAAATGTCACTTTTTACTGGTTAGCTTTCAATTTTGCAGTTTAGAAAAAAACAATTTAAACAGTAAATTCCTTAAAAGTTACTTTCACACCACACAAATCTTAAGCCTTTAATATATTGAATCCAAAGACATTCTATAATTTGTTATGGTTCTTTTGAGTAAAAGAACCATGATTGTGAAATATTCAGCTTTTTTCATTTAGATAAAAAAAAAAAATTAAAAAAAAATAAAAAAGTTTACGTTTTGGTTATTTACATATTCAATCTCTAGTCAACCTTGACTCTTAAAATAAACAAAAATATCATAAAAGATCCCAGACTCCATGGAAATATGCTTGTCGTATTTATATAATAGCATTAGCTATCAGAATGTTGCATTTTTGAAGATCAAATTTGACTTGAAGACGATGTTTTAAATTTACTTAATTTCAGTTTTCACAAAGCTCTTCTTGCTGTGATTGGTTGGTTGTGTGGATGTCACCTGTTTGCTCGTTGACACTGCTGCTGATCACTAACTGATCACCATTCTGTTTCTATATGTGATGTGGGGTTAAACTTGGCCGCCTTTAAACTCCGCCCTCTTCCTGTCTCTCCACCAGTCCACTGTCCCACAGCCCACCTTCCCAATGCCAGTCACCGTGCCAGTGACCAATCAGAATGCAGCGGCGGCCCTGCAGTTCAGCAACAATCCCGCCGGCGCGCTGGTCACCACCACTTCCTTCGTCACCTCCACCCTTACAGATCCCCGCCTCTTGTCACCACAGCAACAGCCTCTACAGAGGAACACCGTGTCGCCAGGGTTACCGCAACGACCGGCCAGCGCAGGTAAGAAAACATGTGGAACACAGCTGGAAAGCTTTGGTTCCTCTGTCTCCTCACAGTTCAAACTGTGGTTGTATCGATCAATAACCTGTGGCCTTTTCAGATAGGGAGACTTCCTGTTTCAATAACAGCTGTTGATTGATCAGCTTGAGGATTAGTAGCTCTTTATTTACTGTTCCTCTTCTAGGAAGACTATTTTTCTTTCTTGGAACATGGTTTCTTAGGAATGTTGCTTCTGAGAGCTAATGTTGCTCTCAGAAGCAACATTGGCTTCTGAGACACAGGACGAAATTGCAAAACTTCTTCTAAATGAGAAGAGAAGAAAGCAGCAAAGCTGATTTCAACATAATAGGAAAATGTCCATAAATGGAGACACATTTTGTTTTATTAAAGTTTCTCCATGTTTACAAGCCACAGTGTGGTCATTTTGAAATGTTATGCATTTCTAAGGCTGGTTGCCTCTGGTGTCTTGTTTAAGATGACAGTGTCTTAATCAGCCTCAACCTAACAAATAAAGTAAAAAAGCTACGTGACCTTTCATTGGCTGTAAGACAAGATCCCCAAAATTAATGTAAATTAATGCATCAGATACCTCACTTTGTATGTCATGAATTTCTATAATATAGGAGTTTTCTTTTTTATGAAATAGTTAAACTTTTTTCTGATTCCCTAATTCATATGGATGCATATTTTTATGTTCAAGCTACACTTTCTCTCTGTCAGTTGTCATGATTTTCATTTGTTCCCTTTAACATTTTCTCCAAAGCAGTCAGTTTGCAGATCGGTCTTCCACACATGTCAAAGTCCTGATTCCTTAATGACTCTGTTAATTGAAGTGATTTGATCCACCTCAACCAGACACAGTTGTCATGGTGATATTGTGACTTAAAGTCTTTTTCATTTAGCTGACTTTCTGTGGAGCCACAGTTTATGCAGCAACCGGTGACTTTTCAGAGTAGACAGGAACCATGTCTGCTTGCAGATGTTGCTTTCAGCAGTCTGTGTATTTTTCTCTCAAACAAGAACACGCTTCTCATAACAGCATAAATCCAGAATTTCTGTGACTGACGTTGGCGCACCACTGTACGCACGCACTTCTTCTGTGGAGGGAACCAATCCTTCAACCCCTCTGACTAAAAGGATTTGTGTCCCATTTTTGTGTCTCAGACAGGGTTACCTACCAAGCTTTGTTCCGACCGGCGTAATCTGATTGTAAATCAGAATTAGGTGATGTAACGTGCAACAAATGCATTACAGCATCTTTCATAACATGGCATTCTGTGAACAAAGTGAGTTTCATATAATACTCCTGGATGCCCTGCTGCACTCCCCCATTTCTTTACACTTCAGAATCTGAAAAGACTTTTAAACACTTCTTAAGGCTTACTGTCTTTTTGCAAAATGAGAAAATGATGTTTATATGACATCTTTGAATATTGAAAAGACAATTTCAGTTGTCTCGCCAGCTGTTCAGATGTGCTGCTTCATGTGAAAGAAGGCATGTTTCTTCTTTTTTCCTGTTATCATGATCCCATCACTATCCATGAGCATCTGGGTCACTAAACTTATCATCAGGAACAATGAACGACCTAACGTATTTCTGACATAGAGAGCAGAAATCACCTGCCAGATAATTTTGGTAGGTAATTTCTGCATCCAAACTGTTCTTTGGGACTACAGTTTTACACATATCTGTATTACAATATCAAATAAAATTTAATACATATCGTGCGGCTCAAAATAATCTGCAGACTAGCATTTTCTATCATGATAGAAGTAATTTTAGTCTAAAATTTAAAATTCTCTGGGAATGAAGTGCTGTTCAGAATGATCAAATTATCTGAATAATAGTAAAAACAATGTAATAGTAAACAGAACATGGTGAAATACCTCTTAATGAATCTATGTTACAGTAATGTTTTTTGTTGATGTTTGTTTGTTGTATTATAAAAATGTCATGTCATGCAGTTACATTTCACACTAATTGATTGCAGTAATGAAAAGGGTCTTTTGAAGTTCTTTTATTGTATAAACCAATGACAGTTTTGCCACTAAAAGTGTAACATAAGTATCATTGAGAACTGATGAAACCAGCACTTTAACTAGAAATGCAGCATTGAGGCCAATTAAGGTGCTTTAGAGAGGAAACGGTTGTCGCCAGCAAAAGCACTTTTTTAATGACATACTTGATTTAATATTTTTTTAAAGTGGATATTCATCAGCTGTTCAGATGTGCTGCTTCATGTGAAATAATTTTTATGTTATTTTTTTTTGTTGTTGTTTTTTTTTTCTGTTTTAGGTGCGATGTTAGGAGGAGATTTGGGGAACTCAAATGGAGCGTGCCCGAGTCCAATTCGTAAGTAAATCTATTCCTTTCACAAAAAATGCAGAAATGACCATTTCACACTGCAACAAACACACAGCTGAACACCACACACTATTGTTTCTCTTTATCTTTTGAACTTTTAAAATATATATTTTTTCGTTGGGTTTGTGAGGACAGTGCAGATCGTTTCTGTCTGGCAGCAGCCTCACAGTCGCCTTCACAAGCTTATGCACAGGCATGTAAGCACCTGTTGACTGGCGACAGCTGGGGGTCACAGCACAAGCTGCTTGTAAACAGTCCAAAGAACAGAGAGGGTTTCAAGTTATAAGACAGTCCATGACTAAGAAAAAAAAGAGGAAAAGAAACCAATAAAATTCCAGCGAAGCTCGTGTAGGTTTCCTCAGCTGGCCTTCCGTTGTTCCTCTATTCACAGTTGGAAACCTCAACATTTTGCAGTATATTCTGAAAGTGTTTAAATCACTAAACCAGTCGGGAGGCGGACACCTGCTCCAGATCAAATCCACCATGAATGTGAGATCAACATTTCATCCCGGGCAGTGGTTTTCTGTCAAACATGTCAGCCTCTTTAGGTCCACAACTCTACCCAGATAAATCAAATATTGCCAGTTAGTGAAAATATTTCTGCAATTTAGATTTTTTATGAGAGCTAAAAATGCATTTGAATTTTGATTTTAGGGTTTTAGAGAATAAAATAGATCTGTCAGCTAAACTGGTTCCTTTCACATTATTTGTTCATTTGATATGTGACTTTATATGATCTCAAGAAGTCATATAAATGAGCTTTTTTAATATTTTTTCCTACTGTTAGTTCCTTTTAGAGTACCCTTGAACACTGAGCAATGAGTTTGGGTTTTTCCCTGTATGTAAAGTCAGTGAAACTGACCATAAGAAAATAAATGGAAATGCAGAAGTGAAATAGTTCTTCAGATGTCATTTGAATTTTCCACCCATTAGGGGAATACACTTGAGAAAAGAAAAAAGTACAATTTTTTTAAGGGAATGAAAGTATCTAAAATATTCATCAACAGAGCTGTAAAAATGATTTGCTCCACAAATATTTTGTTCCGTTTTCTTCTTTTTATTGTAAAACAAAAATATTCAGTGAAAAGCCAAACACCCCATATGGTTTAACAATACAGTTAACCATATTTTTTGGAAAGCTGACTTTAATTTCTCTCAACATAACAAGGTTTGATTGCTGCCAAACCTGCAGGATATCACTTAAATAGAGCATGTCTGACAAGATGAAGAAGGATCTCAAAAAGTAACACAACATAGTTTGACAAAGAGAAATTCAAAACCAGATGAAAAAGAAGTCAATAAACATACATCAGCCCTGAAGTAAATGCATAAAGCCACTTCAAGTGGACAGACTTTCAAAATAGTTCCAGGTGAATATTGATGACTCAACTAGATCACGAAACATTGCACACAACTGAATGACTGAAAAAAGTGGCCTACTTAAAGTCTGAAAGTCCTGTCATGCTCGTATAAACAGCAGTTTGGTGGAATTAAAACAGACCGGTAAAAAGAGTTGGTCAGAATAAACTGGTCTAATAAATCAACTTGGAAAAAAGAAGCAGTTTTAAATGAGAATGCTGCCAAATTCATAAACTACTAGCTCAAAGTTTCCTCCAACTGATGAATAAATTTTCTAATGTTTACTTTTTTGACACTCAGAGTTAACAATCTGCATAACCATTTACACGTTCGCTGCTTTCCCTCTTGATTTATCTGCTCTTCTCCTCCCTCTCACTACACCTCCCCCTTTCATCCTGTCTCCTCTCTCAGCTGTTCCCCCTCGTCTTCACTCTGGAATAATCTCCCACCCGTCCCCGCCCCACTCCCCGCCCCCCACCATCTAGCGGTCCCTTGTCTTGGCACAGGACGCTCCTCAGAGGTGACTTTGACACTGGCCAGAGCTCTCCTCTTAAATCCCATTAGTTTGGACAGATACTGCCAGCTACATCCCACAGTAATAGATACGGGGCGAGGGTGCTCTTTTTTTCTGGATTCACTTGACAGCATTATTTCTCTCATGTTACAGTGAGCCAAAAATAAATCAATACATTCAAATTAACGTCACTTATCTTTCCTTTCGGGTAACAATGCTTCATCAGGATGAGATGATTCATGAGGGCGGGTTCACAAGGATGAGGCAAAACATGGTTTATCAAACATTTTCAGATAAACTAATTTTCTTTGCACTAAACGAAGTAAAGATTACAAAAATTACAGTGAAGCTCCAGTTTTAGTACTCTGATCCGATCTGATCTGATCTTATTTTAAACAGATCTATTTTTTCTATGTTTTTTGGAAAAAATTTCCAATCAAAAAACTGTAATACTTCTGTTATACCAGTAGATGGTGAAAATCAGAATCAGAATTCAATGATAGAATATGCTAATTGTGACTCAAGCAATTCTGCCAAAAGAAAATTAATGAACATTTTCAACTTTTATTGTAAATAGTGGCAGGAAGAAGAGAGGTGGATTTGAAAAATCTAATTGAAAAACTACTCTGGTGTTCTTTCTGGAACAAAAAAGAGAATTGACATGTAGTGGGTCTCATTGCTTTTAAAATATTTGGTTATCCAGCTTGGATGTGTGCAAAATGAGAAAGTTTTTTTTTTTTCTTTTTAAATCTTGGTTCTGTTTTTTCCACAACGAACACAGATTTGGCAAATATTCAGGAGGTGCAAATGAAACAGGGAGACTATATTTTGCCTATTACCCATATTTTTTGTGGATAGATTAAAGAATCTGTAATCTGTATCAGATGGTCCAGCAATATACTATATTTTCTATGGTTGTCAAATGATATTGTGTAAAAGAAGTCTTGAAAACACTTTTTGGTGACATATTTGAGTTAAAAATCTTTTAAATCTCAAAGTGTTTTGAAAAATCTTTTTTGTGTAAAATGATCCATTTCAGGTTTTGATCTTGAACTATTTGGGATTTTGAAAATCAAATTGAAATTTGTGAAATAGCCCATAATTTGGTGACATTAGGATGCAGAAGGAAACTTTGATATGTAGCAGCTAACAGCTATCAGTTTTTATTGCTGCCTGTTGGATAGATGAATGTTCATCCATTCCTGCTTGCCCTTGCAAGGTTGCAGGGAGCTATTGAATTGGGTCAGAGTTGGGGTGCCCCCCAGTGGAGGCCACCAGTCCATCAGAGATACACAACCAGCCACACACACTTACACTTGAGGACAATTTAGACCAATTAATCAAAAAGTCATGTTTTCAGACTGTTGGAGAAACCCGGAGTACCCAGAGAGAATCTTGCATGCAAAGGGAGAAGATTCAAACTCCACACTGAAAGACTCTGGATTTGAACCTGGGACCTTGTTATTGCAAATCATCACTGCAGACTGTTCCAGTCTATCTTGAACCAAGTCCCAAAAATAGACTCAAGAATTTCATAGTTTATTTGATATTTGGGGTAGATTTAACAAGCTGCTTCTGCTGCTGATGGCTGTGTTTTAATCTAAATGTTCTCCCCGTGATTTCTTATGTCACTACATTGTTGTGTATCAACATCGCAGAAGTTATCTGAGGTAACCTGATCCTCCCAGATGGCTGGCCACTCTCCTTTTGCACTCATCCACTCTCCATTTTTATCGCAGTGTTCATCAACCTCTTCTTGCATCTTAACTTTCATCCTCCTCTTTTTCATTCCTTCTTTTTAGCCTTTTTTACTATTCTTCCCTAATCCTGTCTTCACCTTCCTTCTGTCATCCCTTCTTACCTCCTGTTTCTCCTGTTCTCTTGGATGTGCCGGTCTCAGCTGTTGTCCGGGGAGTAAGAGCTCAGGGAATGTCACCATTGACGTCATGCAGCATTCCACACATTCCCACACCCGGCCTCGCGTAATAGGAGACGTGACACACATACTCGCATACGCAGAGGGTACCAACACATGTACATTCATATTCTAAGAACACATGTTAGGGCTACAAGGAAATGCATCAACACAAGCAATTTAGATGAATAAAAGCCACAAACATTTAAAGTCTTTCAGGGACTCACTCAGCAGGATGCAGCTGCACGCATAAAGACACACACAGCATAAATCAGCTCATAATGCAGCATGGACCTCCATGTATAATCAAGCAAGGAACTGCAATTATCTTCTTTTTTTTTTCCAACAGAGTCTGCTCTCATTTTACATAAAAGATTTAAAGTTTGATGATTTTGGTTTTCTGCAGGAAAATTAAAAAAGGAGGAGACGTACAACATGGGTCATTAGTTCAGTTTAAATCAGGAGTATTGCAGTAATGTGGCATGTGCTGGAACCATTGGGTACCACAGACTCCACTAGCGCCATCTGTTAGTGCAGATGCTCTTCTATATTGTTCCACTGGTTCTCAGAGTTCCGCTTTAATTGTCAGCATTGAAATAAAGTCAACAAGGTTCTTAAAACTAATAAATGAAGCTGCATTCAACATGTACACTGTGCAAACTGCTAACAGATTGATTAAAATCAGGCTTTGGCCACATCTACAGCTCATCCACATTTACTGTTATGGGATCTGGAAGCAAATACTTCATATTTGCAGTGAACTTGTCTATACAGAAAATAACCATATTTTCTGTATAGACAAAATATGGTTATTTTGTTATTTTGTCTATACTGGAAAAAAATGTACATATTTTTTCAGTACATTTCCCTTTCCATCCATCCATTGTTTGTATCCGCTTAGGGTGAGAGGCGAGTGCATCACAAGGCAACATAGAGACACACAGGACAAGAAACCATGCTTACACACAGTTTAGAGACCAGTCAACCTAATTGTCTGGATTGGCAAGAGTACTCAGAAAACCCACACATGTGCAGGGAGATCATGCAAACTCCATGCAGATACACTCTGGCAAGAGATTTGAACCACAAAAGAGAAAAAATGGAGGACATTTATGTTGCAAGGTAACAGTTCTTACTTTTTGTATAAAACCTGCAAACCTCATCTTTGAAAATAACTGGTTAGATACAATTTGTTGTGCAACCAATTTTTCATAAAAGTCTGACACATTTTAAAAACATGCAAGGCTGAATCTCAGTTGTTTTCTGCAGTTGTGTTCAGCTTATTGTGGAAGGGTGCAGAATTAAAATGAGCACATCAAAAGCTGGGTGCCATCTTCATTTACACAGCTTCTGTTAGTCAATAAACCCTTAATTAATCTTTACCTGTCTCTGATTTTTGCAATTGTTTTATTTTGTTGCTAAAACTTGTCAGTATTAGAAATATAGCATTTTCTGAGCATCCATAGCTGTTTATGAGCAGCAATTATGGAACTTTGTAATTTTGTCTATCTTACCATCATGATAAAAAAAAGAAGGTTAATGAAAAGAAGAAATTTGCAAATGACTTTAAAAAAAGACTCTGTTGAAAGACATCAATCTGCAAGAACTTGAAGTCTTTTTCAAATTATTTAAGTCCCGTTATTCTATAGGGAAAATAAAATTGGAGATCAAAATTCAGACCTGACTTAAATTGTGTGATTCAGAAACAAGTGTCTGCAAACCCCAACGAATAATCAATGTTGTCTAAGTTTTTAGACTTTGTGGTTATAGTAAAGTACACCCAAACTCTTTAGAACTGTACATAGTAATACAGTATAAACACACAAAGAAAGACACCAGTTCTACAGGCTGTTTTCTGAAAGGGAACTGTGTTTGTGCCTGGGTTCAGCTGTAAAACATATGTTAACTTCACATTCACAGAGGAAAACTCACATGTTAATTGAACTCATAACTCTTGGGTGACCACCAAGCCACTGCTTCTCCCACAGACATGAACATAAGCTGACTGCAGATGTCCATCAGTTATTGACGTCAACATGCATATATATGGGGGCAACTGTGCACTAACTGGACACAGGTGAATAGTTTGCCCAGGTGGCTGCTGGGATATGCAGTCCTCATCTCACCACATTCAGTGATTCCATATATTTCCAGCTTCTTTCTTCTGGTTGCTTTTTTCTTTGATTCCCTGCATTTCTTTGTTTAGCGCATCATGTCTGCTCTAGTTTCCCACACTCCTCTTTCATTCCTTTTCTTTCCCCATCTCTCTTTTTCCTCCACTTTCTCATCATTAAAATCCCCTGATCTGATTTTTTTTGTGTTCTCATACTTCTTTAATCATCCACATTCTGTGCATGTTTTCCATTCATAGACCATTTTTTCCTTCCTCCTCCCTCAAATGTGTAGACTTATTATTTTTCCCAGTCTTTCTTTGTGCTTATCTTACTATCTGTTTACCTATCATTTAACTCCTGCTCTGTCATATTCTACTTCACTTACTCCCTCAGTTTCTTTCTTTTCTTCCATAATGTCTCCCAGTCCAATCTGGTCATTTTCTCTACCATCTTACTTTTTGTTTGCTTTCTGGTGTAGTTAAGTTTTCTGTTGAGTTGTTGTTCTTTTACTTTTTGTTTAACCCCATAAATTAAATAATTTGAGACTAAAATACTGATCCAATCTTCTGCATCCTCCATCCACCTCTAAAATCTTTTGGATGACAGGTTTGCATAATGTCCCATCAAAAAATAAATTTGGAGAAAAGCTATTGATTTTTATACTCCACTTACTCATATGACAGAATTAATGACATATTTCAAAGCAATTCTGGCCACTTTATTAGGTACACCTGGTTAGTCCTGGGCTGAACTCCCTTTTGCCCTCTGAACTGCCTCAGTTCTTAATGGTTTTGAAAACCATAAACAGGACTGGGACATCAAACTTGACTTATTAGCTCTTACTAGATATATTTTGATTAATTTGATTAAATCACGATGATACCCTTAAACACTCATACTTTTTCATTATTTTATGTATTTTTTCTCTGTAACCACTAAAACCTTCTTGGTTCATATCACACATGTTTAAGCTTCTTCTTACTTTGGCTTCTTCTTTCCTCCCTCACTCGCTTCCCCTCCTCTTCTGCCATGCTTCCCTCTCTCTAAGCTGATATCAAAGATAGCGTTGACTTGTTGTTGTCAGGTTGTGTTTATGGGCTCTGTTTGTGTAAGTGAGATGAAGCAGAGTCACACGCCACTGCCGTCTGGAGCCAGCGTCATGGAGGAGTCTATCACACACACACCCTCTCTCCACCCATCAGACAGGAGTACTGGATCTGTTTGCGTGTATGCGTGTGTGTCCCTGGGAAAGTCCCTGCTGTCCCTCTTATACACTGTGATTCAGTCTTCATTTCAATAGACTTGTCTTTTAACCTCAGCACCAAAGACAGGCTGGAGACTGCTAGAGGCTTGTTGTCATGACGCTCAGCCAATCTCTCTTCCTTCACCCTTCACTTCCCAACATCTCATTTTACATTTAACAAGTTACTTGTAGTAGCATTCTAAAACAGCACATAATATCATGTACTGTAATAAAAATGTGTGTTTGGTGGAGAATAGAAACAGAGTCAAAACAAAGTAAATACAAACAGAGTAGTTTTGCTGTAGCTTTAGCATGGCATGTCGGGTATTATTTATCCTAAGAGCAATGGTTGTGTTGCTGTGAAAGGGAGAGGAATGTGACAGTTGTGCCATTTCAAAGGCAGGTGTGTTCACTGGTATAATCTGCAGTTTGGCCTGTCATATTGCTGGGATCCCCCTTTTAAAAAGAAAGCAATGAGATGCTGTGCTTACAGAAATGTAAGCTGATCTATATTAATATTTCAAGTCAGGTCTTATACTTTTTTTTTTTTTCATGACCAGAGCCAATGCAGACACTTCAATAAGGCACTCTACACATGCTATAACTAATTAGATATTTCTTCAACAACAGGGAGGCAAATTATCTCAGCTGCACATTGTGCTCTGCTATGAATGCCAAATTTGTGTTAATCTGATACTTTAATAAGGTTTTTATATATGTCTGAACAAATGGCAAAATTCAGAGGCTGTTCCTTCCCTTGTCCAGATTCTGGATACATCATCTACTGGAAAATCATAACTTCAAAACTAAGGAAAGGCCATATAAATGAAAGAGTCTTAACCTGGTAATGTGGAAAATGTTTAATTTTACAGGAAAATTTAGTTTGGAACATTGTCAGAAAACTTGTGCTGGTTTCCTGAATCTAGATATATCAGGATTTTAAAAGTTTCAGTTTCAAAGCTTTAGTTTATCAAAGACAGTTTTCTCTGGAACATAGAGTAACACTGTGATGCCTGCCCCCCACTTGTTGCTGTGCACTGCCAATCTGCCTGCTTCTCTCCCTACTGCAGTACAGTCATTGTAACAAATTTAAGGAGTTCCAGCCATCAATATTCAGAAGTTAACGCTGTTTTAATAATAAAGCATTTGTCGATATATAAATTATATTTCTCTAAAGTAGTGTGCTGCTGACTCCAACCAAAATCAGTGGTCTTGCAATTGTTATTGTTAGCATACTATTAAATCCTCAGCATTTCTGCATTTTAAGAAAAGTTATACAACATTATTCTATATTTTGTATTGAGGTTACATATCATAATTATGTAGTCTCCCAAACTTCTGCACCCAAACTTCAACTACATTTACAAAACAAAACTACATTTGCAAAACATCTAAACTGTCAATTTCATTTATTACTTTTAAGGGGTTTATTCAGATTAAAACAAAGAAAAGATCCTTATAGTCAAATTAACTCAACCAGAGAGGCAAACGTTACCAATAACTGTTCACCTCAAGGCTGCCCTTGTGTGCAGGTGCCAAGCTTTCTCTGTGGAGAGGGAATGTTGTGGCTCTTAGCTGTACAAATAACTAACAATTTGCCTTTTTGTATCTAGTGGACTTCTGCTGATTAGTAGGTTATTGTCAGCTGCAGATAGCAACATATTCCCTTAGAAGTAATTGTATGTTATATATCTACTTATGTTGTAAATTGTTATCCAAGTACTATGACATAGTCTGTTATTTTCAGGGTTAGCGTACAATGAGAATCTCTACTGGCTCATGCATAAAATGTGTCTTTTATTAAAAAATGTTTGTTTAAAACTGTAAATTTCATGCTTTTGGTGTATTATGGCACCAAAATCAATAATTTAAGCATAAAATGCTCTGGATTATTCAATCATTTGCTGAATTATAAAGGATTTTTACATTTCAAATCACTGATTTCAATATGCACACTTTGCAATTCTAGTTCATAAATATGCAGATAAACAATAAACTTTCATAAATGATTGTGTTTTCTGCGACTATTTCTTCCAGGGTTTAATGACCATGAAACTGACTTGTTAGAAAATATATTTTCTTACCATGCAAGATGGAAAGAGCCCAGAGACAATTATGTGTTTTTGTTTACACCAAGCTGAGATGAGTGGAACAAGACAGGAGAGAGAGAGAAATACTGAGAGCAGAAATAAAATAGTTCTGGAGAGAGCATGGCATGATTTTGATGTGAAGGAGCTGTAGAAAATCAGAGAGCCACCAGAAAAAAAGCAATGTTTGAGCTGCAGAAATGATGAGAAGCATGTGGTGTGACAAAAAGTTCCAACGTGTTAATGAGACAGGCAAACACACCAACGACGGCAGACAAGACACACTTCACAGGTAGAGACAGACACTGAAAACATCAGAGCAGACCAAAACAAAACTTCCTCCCACCCTTTTTCTTCACTAAACCTCACTGTTATTTTCTGTGTCTGTGTCTCTGCAGCTAATGGCTACATCAGCGCCAGGGCCTCCCCGGGCCTCCTGTCCGTATCCAATGGCAACAGCCTGGGAAAAGTAGTCCCGGCAAAGTCCCCACCTCCACCCAGTCCTCAGTTGGTCAACAGCCGGAAGCCGGACCTGAGGGTCATCACTTCACAGAGTGGAAAGAGCCTGCTGCAGCTGGTGAGGAGAAAAAGACTCAGACTGACCATTTAAATCTAAACTACTGGTTTTAATCGTTTTATGTGGAGGTTGACCAGATGTCGAAATTGGGATTCTTTATCCTGATACAAATGACTTTGTTAAAGAACAGTTTGATAGATGATTGAAAAAAATAAAAAATCAGCTGTCAGAGTGAGAAGACAGTTGCTTTTCAGTGCATCACAATAACGACTTTAACTTGGGTCACTCTTAACTAGGGCTGCAGCTAACAATTATTTTAGTCGAATATTCTGAAGAATAAGTAAATAACTTGATTAAAAGAAAATTTACACATTCTGCAGTTTTTATTGTATCACTGATGCTTATATTAGACATTATAAAATACTATAAAAATGCTATTAAAAACAAAAATAACCATTTTATTTCCCAAAATTTAATAACAGCATTTCTTTTAGGATTCATCTTTTTTTTTGTTGATTAAGCAATTAATAATTCGACAGAATCATGTGCTCCATAGGAGATTTTTTAGTATAGTTTAAACCAGGTAATGCTAAAAATATTTCACTAAAAGGTTTTTACGTATAGAACGTAGAGAAAAAAAGAGGTTTTCAACTTAAATTTAAAATGCATACATTTTTGTACAGTTTTAGGCTAATTACTGCTCTGACTGTTGTTCTTACAACAGATGGCATATTTTAAAGTCAGCATATTCCAGTTAACTATTATTTGATTACTCAACTCTTCATGATTAATCCAATTAATTGTTTCAACCCCACTCTTAACAAACTCACCAGTGATGTGCTGTGTGATGCAGTCCTTCTTCTTTTTTGAAGTGTGTTTTACTGCTAAGAAAGCTGTTATGCTTATTTACTTCTAAAAATACATTTGATTTGACTCATACAGCTATGCTGTTCAGTAAAGTCATACATTGCTCAAGCTGTGTTCTCGCAGTTTTGTGTTGAGGATTAGAGCCAAAAAGCAGGTGCATTCTTAGTCATGCAAGATGCACAGCAATGTTATGATTCTATGGAAGTAAATGTTTCACAGTCAATGGCTGTTGAAGAGGAACCACTCTGCTGCCCAAAACAGAGAGAGAAAGTAAAAGGTATCTATTTATGTCCTTTCTGAAAACATCTGGAGAAGAGCTAAAAAGTCACATTGGACTGTTCCAGTTACAATAACTGAGGAGAAGACTCTGTGCTGTAACAGTCTGTGCTTTACAGGAGGTCAGTAGGAACAGGAAGGCTACCTGGATTACAGAACATTTCTATTTTATTTTATTTTATTTTTTTTTTATCCTTTTAAGCTTTCAACATTTTCTTTGCTGGATGGCAAAGAAGATTTGGAATTGTTGGAAATTTGTTGGTAGAAAGTAAAGATTGATGCTAAGTGTGGGACTGGTAATGCTAAAAACTGTTTTAGACAACACTAATGTCATATGTCTGTGTCTTTTGTTTTTATTAAAGTAGTCAGGCCGTCTTTGCTCATGAATAATTAATGAGCATTCACTGTTGAAATGCTTGTTCATTTACAGTGTTTATGACCTAGCTGCATAATGTTGTGGCTTTTTAAAACACTTTGCAAATGTTTTACATCCGAAACAGCAGAATGCTTCTTTTCAATTATCTTTGCCTTCTGAAGTACATACTGATCCCCACACTCAGCCTCTTTAGCTCAGGGTTGACAACATGTAAACATTGGGACAGCGTGTTTGTTTAGGAAAATATACTAGGGTTGCAGCTGGTAATTGTTTATTAAGCTACTATACTTTCAATTTTTCTGATGATGAATTAATAAATCTGATAAAATAAAGTGTATATTCTGCAGATTTTTTATTTAGTCAATTAAAATTCAGTAACATAGCATTCCTTTAGGGTACATCTGATGTGAGACTTTAGTGTCTCATGGTAGCGAAAGAAAAAACTCAGAAAAATGGGGTTTAATTGTTATCAATATTTTCAGCTTAAGATACAGAAAAAATGGAAACAATTTACAATTTACAACTCCTGGACCAAAACCAAATATTGGTTATTGAAAAGCTTTGTGGATCTTGAGGAATTAGAGCTGTTTTAATTCAGATATTTGAATCAGACCTTGTAACATCTCTATTTAATGATTAGTATGAGCAGTTGTATTTTTTTATGTGCAGAAGGCCAAGAAGCTCACCTGATACAGAAAGATAGAAACCCTCAACACTCTGCCTCTAATGCTTACTGTGAACATCTAGGTGAGATTTTCAGCATAAAGAGCAAAAAAACAAAAGTTCCACAAGTTAAAAATAATTTTTACCAACTAGCTCCAGGAAAAACCATCTTACTGCTCTTCTTTTTATCCAGCTAGGATACATTTTGTTGCTATTCCAATTCAATAAGTTGCACATATGTTTTTGTGCAGTTAACATGCACACCTACCATCAGTCAGTTTACATTCATATGACTTAAAACAGGTTGAGCAGATTTTAGAACTTGCATTTGAAAACAGGAAAGAATTTCTTTTTCTTTTTCAATTTTTTCTGATTATAGAAATTATTTCATGCTGTGAAAATAATTTTTAATACATTAAAGCAAAATAACATTTTTATGATCAGCCTATGTTTAAAGAACCAAAACTTCTTATCAGTTTCTGTAGATGTCTTTTAGATTACAGGATGTTGTACGTTAGAGATTTCTTCACACAGACTATTCTGAACACAAAATAAATTTTTATTGGAATTCCTGGAAGTACAGAGTGTACAAGTCAACCTGGCATGAGAAGTGAAACTCAGTGTTTACACACCAACATATGCTGACTGCTTAGGATGTTTAAAAATATTTAATATTTCTGCAGTCCAGAATACGGATCTCATCATTCCTCCTCAGATTTCCAGCATCGTTTTGCAGAGCCGCAGAGCTTGGAAAAACAGAGGCCCTGTTTTCATGCAGAGTTGTTTATATCACGAATAGTTCACAGGAACTTAACGTCCTCTGTTTCTTTTACTCCTCCCCGCCCCTTGTCTTCCATCGGCCGTGCAGACAGAGGAAGAGCTGGAGTTGGTGAGTGAGGTGAATAGACTTTAAGAGTTTCAGCCTCGTGGATGTGGTGTCAAACTCTGTGTGATCTCACTGAGCATGAGTCTGACACCGTCAGCAGATGCATCCCTTCAGGGTTGGCCAGGCTACGAAGGCGATGAAGGAAAGGCACTGGAGCATCAGAGCAACACCACAACAGAGAGACAATCACCTGGTTGCTTCGTTTCATTTCTGAAATTTTTTGGGGCTAAAAGCTTCTGCAGGTTCATCCTGCTGGTAGCAGTAGTGACACGAATCAGGATGCTAAAATATGTCCTGCTGGTATTTGATTTCAAAATGTTATTTTCAACTATGGATGGACAAATTTCTAGGACAAGTAGGTAATTTCTCATGTAACTATCATAGTACACTTGAAAATAATAAAAAAAAAGTAACTTTTCAGCAAGATATAGGAGGCTGTTTTAAGTCAGTAATTCCTGAATATTGATAAAAAGTATCAGTTTTGATAGCAGATTTTTTCACTTGAAACAAGAAGTGAAAAGGATATTCAAGAATGATTGTTAGTTTTTACTTAGTTCAAGTTCACTAAGGTGTTTGCCCTAGAAACTAGAAAAAAAAAAAACTTGGTAAGAGTTGTGTTTTTGCAGTAGAGACCAGTTATCTGACACACCACCTGATGTTTATTTAAATGAAATAAACATCCAATGCAGTCTAATAAAGTTCCAAGGGCCAAAATATTGTTACTATGTGAAAACAGAAAAGAGTATCTGCTAAAACTGCTAAAACAAAACCTAAATATCAACTATGACTCAAAACAACTGCTGCGAAAATATTTTTTTTGTTCGGATGAACAAATGGTCTCTTTAGGCAGTATCCTTAATTTGAAAACAATCCTCAATTTTATTGATTCTTCTGTTTCAGAAATGAAAACAACTCATTTATATTTTCGAGCAAATTTGATCAGAAATCCCAAATTAATATTTATGTTGCGGCAAAGCTCCCAGCACATTTGTGCATGGCTATACGGGAGGAAACATTGGGGGAAGTGGAGCAACCAGCTGACTCTGTGCTGTGTGTGAAAGCTGCTCAGCATGTGCATGTTTGGTTTCATCCGAGCGTCTCTGCTCTGAGGATCAGAGAGAGGAAAGCTCCCAAAGTCTCCAACCTGGAGCGCAGATGGACATGTTAGCCTCAGTTTCTGTGACCCCATTCGGTCCTACACACACACGCGTGCACGAATGCATGCCGTTTTTCTGCAGAAATATACACACCTCAGGTCAAAAACTCACCTCACATTGTGCATTTATTCCTGCTGTACCTGCCTGCTCACATTTTATTATAGAAAACTCTCATCCTCTCACACACATCGACACACACACTCATTCCCACTCATGTCCTACTCCCGTCAGCCTTGGCAGTGCATGCTTTCCGAACAGCATGACGCTCCTGCACGCCCCTACCTCTCATAACACCTTCCACCCTGGCTCTACATAACGCAAGCACCGGGTCCTGGCGACAGGCGTTGCCGTGCCAACGCCACCTCAAGATGCGAGAATTTTCTCATCTCGCACCACGATGTTAAATTGTCGCTGGAAAGTTGAACACCTCAGGGAGAAGGGAGGTGGCAGGATTTTCTTGCAGAGAGCTAAATGTCTCAGGATGCGGCGAGATGTTGAGCACATCTGCCCAGCAGACTCATGAAGTGATTTGTTAATTAGAATAACTCGGATATCAGGATTATTCTTAGTCTGCTAAGGAAAACTTTGAAAAATGTAAAAGAAAGTGAGTGCATAACAACAGAGTTCTGCTTCTCTAAGCAGAGTGTGTAATGTCTTCATTATTTCAGCTCAAAGTAAAGCAGGCTGTGTTTACAGTGGAATACTTCAGTGGTAACTAAATTGTTCTCGGTCACATTGCAAGGTTTCTGCATTGCCTGCGCCGCACAGTGGAAGCCACATGTTAACTATTACCATTATTGTTGTTGAAAATGGATGAAGTCATGTGCTCTGAACTTCTACAGTCCGTCCATATAAGGACAAAAGGCCTGATTTCTTGTGGAAACGGACCAGATTGTCTCACAACACAGAGCCAGAGCTCTCAGCCTACAGAGCCTCACAATGCATTCACACAGCTAGAACTTTTTCACAAATATTCAGTGCATGTGTTGGCATTTTGTGAGATAGGCCAACACAAAGTAAAGAATAGTTATAAAATTGAAGATATAACTTGAAATTTGAAAGATTTAAAAATGTGGTGTGCAAAAAAAAAAAAAGGTTTCAGTAGCATGTTAGAGGATTCAAAAATATCAACACTGAGGTAGAAGTTCATATTCCAGCAGGGCAAAAACCTTAAGCACACAGCCAGATTTACAAGATTTATTTTCTGACACTTCACACAATCTGATTGAGTTTGAGTTATAAAGCAACAAACAGTGTGCAAAGACATCAGTTTCTGTTGATCGAAAGACTAGAACCTGCAAATGTATGCCAGACTTCACTCATTTGCATTAGCAAAATTTCAAAATCATATTTCATTTAGTTCCACATCACAATTACACCACATTTTGCTGGTTTGTCACATAAAATCCACATAAATCTATTAAAGTTTGGCAAAATATGAAAAAGTTCAAGGGGTATGAATACATTTGCCACAGGAAAAAAAGTCATTGATAATCTCAGTCGGGGGGGGGGGGTTTAGATTCTTTGTATGTTGGATTTTCCTTCAGATGAAGTTACATCAGAGCAAAACTGCCACAGGAAATAATAATTTAGCATAAATTAGCTGCTCTGCACATAGAGGACACAGAAATTCTCATTGAAACTAGTTAGAGCAGTGAGGCTCTTTATGAAAGCTGTAAACTTTTCCTGCAGTCTTTATTAACTGATGTTTACTTTTTCTGTTTTCCCAGAATGCTCAGCGGCTAGGTAGCTCGCAGGTGACTCAGCCACTCACAACTCCAGTGGTTTCTGTGGCAACACCCAGTCTCCTTGCTCCCTTCCCTGGCATGCA
This sequence comes from Poeciliopsis turneri, assembly GCA_922788865.1. Classification (NCBI taxonomy): domain Eukaryota; kingdom Metazoa; phylum Chordata; class Actinopteri; order Cyprinodontiformes; family Poeciliidae; genus Poeciliopsis; species Poeciliopsis turneri. The sequence continues at coordinate 2,704,818 of CAKLNU010000640.1, read as the reverse complement.
GACAGCCTACAACACCGGTGAGTCCCTGAACGCAGCGCGGCCCCTCCACACAGCAAGCCTCGGCTGAAGCTGTCGGTTTGCATCAGAGCGGGGAAGACTTTCCTGCCAACAGGGCTGAATTTAAAGGCACGGAAAAGATGCAGACTTAAGAAAAAAAACAATTTCATGAAAACCTATTAAGTGCCATGACGGAAAATCTTGCAGTGTGGTGCCACAAACCACTATGAATATTCACTTTGTTCATTGTGTGAGAGCTTCTGGAATGATTCCACTTCAAAGGTTCACATTAATATGGATTAGCCATGATTAATATTGATGCAGCAGAAAGTTGTATGATGTAAAACAATCCCCCTCCTCTTCATTTCTTCTCTTTCTTTCTTTCTAAATGTCTTTTCTTGCATTCTTTAATCCCAGAGTACCAGCTGACGAGCGCAGATCTCACAGCCCTTCAGACTTTCACACCACCAGGGCTGGTGCCTGGCAACATGGCCGCCTGGCAGCAGCAACCAGTCGTCTCCCAGCAACAACAACAGCATCAACAGCAGCAACAGCAGCTGACACTGGCGTCACTCAATAACTTGGTGTAAGTCCCGTTTTTATACCTGTGACGTACTTGCTAGAGTGATTTGGTAATTTCCTGGTGATTAACCTTTCCCCCCCGAAACAACTGATCCACAAACCTTTTATTGAAGAAAACACTCCAGCTGATTCAGTAAACCAACTCAATTACACCATACATAGAAAAGCTGTGGCATCACCCCAGCTGCAGTTCATTTATCTTGTGGTGACCTAGATACCCCACCTCCTTTCTCCATGAGCCGTCTCCCTCCGCGGTCCCGGTCTGATTTAGCTCCTGGTACGGATGCTACAAGCTGCGGTACCAGCACAAGATTTCACAATCCAAATAATGGACCACACTCCTGCTTAGGCAGTGTGTTGTAACTAAGGGAGTCTGATGTTGAGCTTAATTGAAGTTTGTCCTGGAGAAAAGGATGATATGCTGATGACCTCAGTTCACTGTAGTTTTGATTTACCTGGTTTTAAATTACTACAAACATGCATACTCCTTCTGAGTCTTGTGATCATGAATCACCAAATCTGCTGGACTGTTGTAAACAATTATTTTAGTAATAAAGTAAACTATTGTTGATGATTGAGTCATCACATAAAAAAAAATCCCCAGTTCTGTAGGAGCTTCTTCAATTAGTTAAAGAAATATGAGAGAAAATACTGGTTAAAAACAGTTTAGTTCCTCTTTGTAACATGAAAACATTTTATTACTTTAAGTACAATATGGTTCAAAAATCCCTTTTAGACTCAGGTTTCAAGTATAAAATAAATTTTGTACATGCAGAAAGAGATGAAACATCACACATTTCACATTAACTTTTAAAATTTATAAAGAAAACTCAAATTGAGGGATTGGATAACACAGCCTTTTAAATTACACATCACTTTCAGTCCTAAGTTTGAAGTATAAATTTTTTTTTTTTTCACATTACTCTACTTGATCAGCAAGTAAATGCAATGTTAGCCAAAATGTGTCCCATGTCAGATTTTATACTCACAGTGAATCTTTTTCAGTGTAAACAAAAATTCTACCTGTTTGCAGAAACAAAAAGTTTGATGCATGTAGTGGATGTTTCCTGTGGAGGTTTTTGAGGATGCTCTGATCTGGTCCAGCTCCGTTTAGTATAAAGTGATTAAACACTTGAGATACTTTTTGTCTTTTTCTTTCTTTGCAACACTTCTTTCTCTCCCTCATTGTCTTCCTCTATTGCCGCTAATAGAACTTAGCATTTATAGACAACTCATTGGTGGAAGTGAGAGAATTGTGCAACACAAATAATCATCCAGCTGGCGATGTTATTAAATTATTTGATGACTCGTTACAGTTATTTCAGATAAAAGTAAAAGTAATCAAAGCTTTTACTGACATTTTAAACATTGTGCTATAAAAGTAAAAGAAACTCAAAGACAACTGCAGTTTTAGACCATAAAAACTCTTTTCTCATCTAAAAAACAAAAACAGTTTAAAGATTAGTTTGAGTATATTATATTGATTGATAGAGCGTTTACTCTGTCACAACATCACTTGCAGCCACTGATTTGCATTTTACTTCTTCCTGTTTGTCCTCCCTTGATTTCTTCCTCCTTATTTTGGGAACAGTGACAGTTGACTGTTTCTCTAGTTATATAGCCAACTTCAGGTGAATGACTTGCGAGCAAATAGAGCAAAGCAGCTCAGTGTTGCTGATTATCTCGCAAGTTAATACACTCCTCACACACATGGCGTGTATAGCAGCCTGACAGACGAAAATAACCTAAACAATTTCCAAAACAGATGCAAATGCATCACAAACCCAGTATCAAAGTGTCTTTTCCTTGCATTGCATTTGTGTGTTGGATGCAATGCCTGTTGCCCCACCATTCTCTTTCAGTTCAGTTGAAAGCGAAAACTCGTTTTCCCCCTCAGAGATTATGGGATAATTAGATTTGTTCCAAGAGGTTTTTTTTCTTCTTTTTCTGCCACCTAAAGCTAAGATCTGAAGCTCTTTGGAAGTGTCACCAAGAAAGAGGGAGCTGCTTCATTATGACAGAAACAGCACCTCGCTCGGCGGTTCAATGAAAGGCGTCTCTCTGTGCTGCTTTCAGTCCTCAAAACTGAACCTGGGCGCAGCTGTGCACCAGCGACACGAGCGCTGCATCAATTTTTTATTTTTATGCCATTTGGCTGTCACTCTCAGCTGACAGACATGAGATCCAACTGCTGTGATACATGTGGGCCTCACATTCCTACGGTGGCACAACTACAGGAAGGATATACATGTAGCTTAGCTGTCAAAGTCAGTTAAGGAGATAAAAAGAGGATTTGATCTGCTGTATAGAATGTGATGTTTGATATTTCAGGATGGTCTCAGCGCTGATGTTCGCATAAAAAGACACTTTAATGTGAACAGGTTTAAGCGCGTTTTAAGAAATATTCCAGCTTTTTGTTCACTTTAGAGACGGCATCCAGGCAACAATACGGATAAAAAAAAAGTGAGAAATTTGTGTTTAAAAAAGACACAAGGCTGTCAGCTGGAAGATGAATCTATTGTTCTGTCTGACTACGAACAAAAGTAGTCCATGAAAATGTCCTAATTGTTGTTTGTTACAATTTACAGCTGTGACTTCAGGGGATTTGCATCTTATAAAACAATTATTGTTATATAGTTAACAATCTCCCTCAGCTCATTCACATGTCCTATTGGCATGTGAATGTTAAATGACCATCCAGACTTAATTAAATCCTTCTGCAACCAGATCAGCCCAGTCATTTCAGCATCCTCAACTGATCATGTAACATTTGCCAGACTCAAAGCAAACTGGGTAAAAAAAAAAAAAAAAAGTGGTTCAGCTTGAACCATCACCATTCCCTCCTCACTTCATGGTTCGACAATTATCTGTTAAAAAAAGAAACTTCTGAAAAAGTCTGTTATTGCAGAAACATATTACATTGAGATTGTTCAAGATCTAACCTTTCATGTCCATACATTTATGAGGGAATGGAAAACATCTAACATAAATAAATGCGATTTTGTTTGTCAGTTATTCCACAGTTAGTGGCTCGCTTAACAGTTCCTAACAGTAGCTTGATCTGGAGCACTTTTAAATGTTTGTTTGTTTGTTAGGTTGATTAAATCATCTAGCAATGCTTTGGGGATTTTTCTCACCCACTTTTCAAAATCGAATAGAAAAGACAAAAAGTTAGATTAGTTTCTTAATTCAGGGAAAGGTTACATGTAAATATCTGTCTTCTACAGTCGGGGCAATAATTACTAGTTTTAAAATGACATGTATTTCTTATAAGTTAATCCATAGAATCATTCTCCATTAAACATTAAATAAGCTTAGCATAAGAGGTAAAAAATAAATATTGACTGAGCTCAAGAACTTTAGAGAATTTATTTTAGCATTTTAATGCAAACTGTTTCCTGTTTGCAGTGATGTTGCCCCCTGCTGGCTAATGGATATTGTTTGTTTGAAGTCTTTTGGGAAGTCTGACATCTGCCTTCGTAGTTGGACATATAAGACTGCCCTGAAGCAAAAAATAAGTTCAGCATCCAGTATGTCTGCTGCACATAAAAGCACTCAGAAAGTTGCAGACATAAACTGTTTATAAACACCTCGTACATTTGTTTCTCATTAAACATTAAACCATTGGTGTAAGGAGATTACAGTCTTCTTGTCCAGTTATTTTTGTCTTTAACACAAAATGTAACAGAATATATTTTTATTGCATCACTAATGGTATTTAGTGCCTCAATAATCCGTCATTAGCTCATACTTTCCTGTGCAAATGAAGAAAAAATAAATGTTTATGTATTATAATTGAAGACAATTTAGGAGTCCCACTTCTTTATAAGATTTCTTCTGGAAATCTAACTGAAACATGGGAGCATGAAAACAGCCACAGTTTCACTGAGTAAACAGGATTTAAATTTTAGCCATGATCATGCAGCCCAGATGCTGATTGTGGCAGCGTTTCAGCTCCTGCAGGTTTGACTCTAGAATCAGCACCAGGCAGGATCACTGAGCCATGTGTGTGTGTGAGTGTGTGTGAGCAGGATAACAGAATTGCTGTCACTGAAAACAAGGGAGCACCACAGAAATGTGGGAATCTTTCCCAGCACACCAAACTGTTCTCACAGCACCGCGGAAAATCGTGCTGTCCTAGGACAGCATGGGCAGACGTGGGCACCAGTGCAGCCCATACTGCTTCTGCTTTGCTTCTGATTTCCTCACAGTGTGGCCTCGCAGCGAGCAAACAAGCCCTCCCTATCAAATGGTGATTGACGGCTTGGCTGCCATTCCTTGCCTTTGCTGTCGTCTACACTTCTCCTCGCTGCAGGCGCCACAAGGAAATTATTTCTGTCATCTTATTTTCTCCCATCCTTCCCCCTTTTAATCATCCACCACTTCCGTTTTTTTTCCCCTCTCATTTCCGTCCCCTTTATCCAGGCTTAGTTAATTCGATGTACACCTGTTGACTCTCAGCTTCCTCTTGACTCCTCAATCTAAATGTTAATGGATGATCTGCTGCCCTGCAGAGCAGCATTCACGGCCAGTTTGTACATTTATGTAGAAATGCCTGCTGGTTACTAGTTTTTCCATCTCAGCTTATGTGTGTTTCATATTATTAAGTCCACCATCAGGTGAAAAAGACCAGGACAGCCCATTAAATAATCAGCTTTTAATCAGAAATATTGACATATTGATTTGTTTGATGACACTTAAATCTTCCACAAATCATGACATTACCAGCCTCTTGCTTCACAATACCTATTAGTTTACTTTTGCTGAAATGATGTATTCAGTTTGTGCCAACTTCTCTCTTCTTCTGTCCAAATGATTAACATTCTTTTGACAGAATGTTTTGTCAAAAGAATGTCATCCATGTGGCAAACATTTCTGGACATTTTTTTTGGAGAGCAAAGATTTAATGTTTGCAAAATTCTCATAAAAGTTGCAGTTGTGCTGTTTCTCTTTAATTTAATAGGCAGATCTTTCATCTCAACATTAGATAAAGTCCACATTAATTGTATCCATTTTAATTTGGAATAAATGTGGGAGTGTCATATTTATTCCGTACTAGTATTTTTTTTTTTTTTCCTTTCATTAAATTTAAAAAAATTTTTCTGGTTTATTTATTTTAATTACAAAGGCTGTTTTTTTAGGCTGTCATATGGCATTTTTTTTTCACTTGGCTGTATTATATTAGGAGTGAACATTTATCACATGTTGTCAAAATCATAAATATATAATATATATATAAATATATAATATAAATTAAACACATTAAATATGTGTTTAATTTGGATTATATGTGGTGAACCGACACAAATTAGTTCATATTTGGGAAGCATCATAAAAATTGAGCATTAATTTTGTTTTTATTGCAGATACAGCTGTAAATCTTTTTGGACATGTCTTTTATAATGAATTATTTGTCCAAGTTTGTTTGCCAAATGGTCAGAACTTTTACCAGCTCTGGAGGTGTTTTAAGCCAAAGCATTTTATTCTAGCTCCAAGCTTCGAATACAACTTTCTCATCCTGCTTTAAACTTCCTCCCTGACTGAACTGCTATGTTCTTCATGATGGGTTTTGTTCACTGTTTTTTTAACAAACCTCGGAGGCCAATAACAGAACAGCTGCATTTATACTGAGATTAATTTACACATAAAAGGGCTGTGTTTATTCTTGATCCAGAATTGATCAGAATAAAAAGAAAAACATATTAATCATTATATTCTTCAACTTCACAGTTATGAACTGCTCTGTATGGTTTATCACATAAAATCCCCAAAAAGTACTGACATGGTGTGAAAATGTTGAAGGGTGTGAATACTTTTGTGATGCAATGTGTGGATGTATTATAGGTGTTTTGTGCAAGGTGGGCTTGTTGGGGAAAAAATGTTTTACTAGAAAGGAAATGTGTATTAATTTGTATCTCACAATTCCCTTTACAAGAAGAAATGCGTTCTTTATGCATCTTTTTTTCTCCCTTTATATTCCTCCTCTCTTTCTGTTTCTTTTCTAAGTGACCTAAATGAAGAACATTTGCAGAGTTATAATAGCTGACGGCTATCCAAGGCTCTTAGAAACCTCTGCTTGCCAGAGCTGAGAAGGTCTTTGTCCAGAGATTAATGATTTTTTTTTTTTTTTTTCATAGAGCATTTAGGTTTTTAAAGGCTAAGCAAACTGCAGGATCGAGCAGAGTTCAAGTTCAACCATAAAATTATTTCATCAGAAGTAAGGACCAACAACAAGTTTCTGTAAATTAATGAGGACCTTCATTCAGGGATCCTTTAAGACTCTTCACACTTCAGGAAAAAACAGCTGTGTTTTGTTACTGGAAGAGGAAGTAAACAGGCACTGCATGTGAATAACTATCCAGCTTTCACACTTCCTACTGCACACAGCTCTGCCTCTAACGTCTCAGCTTGACTAAAGCAGCTGTTTAAGCCTTTTTGTTGTCTAGTTTCTGTGTGAGGACTGACCAGGAGCGGCCTCTGATCCGTCTCACTGTTTCCCTGCTGTTACAGCTTTCTGAAAACTGCTTGTCTTCTGTGTTTTTTTTCCCACCTCCCTCCACAGCTTGGCTTCTCAGTCCAACTTTCTCTTGGGCAGAGAGGAGGGCCTCTGCTGGTACTGTACTCTCTACTCTCAAGACTTACAGCTTACAGCATGTCTCTTTCCTAAAATATCTGCTGCATGGTGGATCCTTTGCTAAAGATTTGACATATTTAATGGTAAAACTGCATTCAAAATGAGATGATTTGGGAGGTTATGAGGAAAAATCTGATTAGTTCCTAACAAAAAATATTTCTATCATTCTTCTGATGGTCTTTTTGTTCATCCAACTGATAGTTTAGTAGCTCAGTTCATATGACAAAGGTTGATTTGGCAGTATTTCGTATTTTGATTGTCTTTTAGAATTAGTTATTGTACAAGAAACCATAACAATATGTAAAAATAAAAAGCAACTCTCATAGGTAGAGCAAAGAAAAAGGAAATAAGTATTTAAAAATGTAGTATAAACAAATAGACACAACCATGATGTTATGTTCAAGACACATGTTGATATTGCACTAAGACAACTATGTTTGTCTTAGTGCAATCAGAAACTGTTTTTGTTAGATGGTCAACACCGGCAGAAATGTAAGCATTTCAAATCTTAAGAGTCCACAGTGAGTCTTTGTCGGTGAAAGTATGAAGTTGACCTTACGCATTGAAAACATACAAACGATGATCAATGCTTGCACACATAACAATTTCATGCAATCTACAAAAAATTGTTGTTTCTTTTCCTTTTGTTAATGAAATGCCTGTTTTCATTCCTTATGTTCTTTGTAGATTGAATCTTTTATGTGTGACATGCAGTAGAAAGTACACTCTGTTTCTGTAATAGAAAAGTGCATCAAAATTTATATTAGTCTGCAGAGGCCAAAATGAAAGTGATTTGCTTGTTTTAACAGAATGAGAGGAACTTCTCATGATGTCGATGTGTTAATTATAATCGATTTCTTTAATTGTTTAAAGGTATGGAAAAGAGCTAAAACGATTGACCCTTATGGTAAATATCAGCAAAAACATCTTAGAAATGAAATTTTAAATGGTTGTTATGGTGACATTGTGTTGCCATTGTTTCCTCCAGATCTCCTAACCGTGGGATTTAAAAATTAATTATTTCCGATCATTTACCATTTTCCTATCTGTCATTAATGACATAATTCTGGTTCTTAACTTTAATAACTGGTCTAACACTGGATATCGGCAAGTTAAGGCAAATGCATATGGAGTAAAGAACATTCACAAACATCAAGTTTCCATTATTGAGAAATTATTACATAAACGCTATTCACATTTTGAAGAATAGCCAAAAGTAATGACACAGAAAATCATGGTTTACTAATAAAGCTATGCAAAGTTCTAATTATTTTAAAAAATATATTGTCATTTCTTTTTAAATTTCTTAAACTTTCAAAATATAAAAAATGAAATGATTTACAAAGCCATTAATTAATTTTGCAAAAATCAATGAATTCTTCTCAAATGCTATTTTTTTCCCCCTACTGAACAAATTAAAATTCTTATTGTTACACCAATAAAAGACACATTTATTTTATACGAGAATATAACTGTAGAAGAATCTGATTATTGCTAAATTTCATAAAAGAAAATTAATTTCTCAGCAAAGCAGAGTATTTTGGGAAACCACGGCTGCAAGTGCAACTCAACACGCCTCACTATAACTAAATGTCTGCTTCTGGCTGTGCTCAATGGGTTGTTAATGTTTGTGGAGGTGGGGAGGTGGGTGGAAGGGGGGGTTGGCCTGCCGCTCTCACCTTCATCACTGTCACTGGCCTGCTGACTCGGCCATTTTCACTCGCCTCAGCATCGGCACCCCAGTGGCACCCCCATCTATCTACCTGCACACGCCGGAGCCGCGGTGCACAGGTTGATGAAGTGGGCACAGGAAGAGACAGAGTGAGCCTCGCTGCCACACAGCTGTGTGTGCGTGTGTGTATTTGTGTGCTCAGGAAAGGAGCAGTGTGTGTCTGTGTGTGTCAGTTAGAGGAAGAGGGTGAGCGCAGACCCAGATTGCCTGGAGGAGTGCTGTCTTAAAGTCCCCTCTCAGTGTGCCAGTAATTGTGCAAGATATATTGCTGCAGATGGCTCCTGATATGACATATTAGAACACACCCGAAGGGGCGAAATGCGGTAATTGGGAGCTTCGAATTGAGATCTACTGTGTCATGCTGTGGGAAAGGAGGAGATAGAAAGAGCCCAATCCCAAAAAATATATAAAAAATCCTATTTTCACCGTCAAAGGCAGCGAACCTCAGTGCAGCGTCAACAGTCGGTGTCAGACTCCGTGACAGCTTTGACTTAGCCTCCAGCCAGTGGAGGAGGTGAAGGCTGAGTGTGAGTGGAGGGGCTGATCAAAGAGCCATGGCAGGTAGACAGGAGGCGGGTGACACCTTGGAAAGCTTTTTGGCACGCCGTTTTTATCCTGAGCATCTTAGCAAAACGTGCGCTGAAATTATCATTAGAGCAGTTTAATCAAAAGCAGAATGGTTCCTCTTTAGACTGCGATCAAACCGTTCACAACTGTCAGATGTTAGTGCAACTCTTTTCTTTGTCTGGAAACAGCAGTGGGGAAAAGTCTAACTTGTGACTGACTCTGCTGGTTTTAGCTTCTGTTAATTTAAAGCTACTTTCTTAAGTTTACAGAAGGTCCAAAGGTCAGAGATGGAAGTGAAACCCTGAAGCCTTGACACTGCTGATGGGTACAAGAACTGCTGTTTCATGTGGGAAAACTTTTTGGCTCCTTAATTTAAGTCTCTGTCTTCAGTTTAACAATTCATCAATTGGAAGATTGAATTTTTTCATTTTTGTCAAACTTTAATATAGTTTGTTGGAATTTGCCACAAGAAACTTTGTATATCTGTGAAGTGGATATCAGAATTGATTAATTTTATCGTATCTGACTGAGCTTGAATTGAATTGGCAAACATTTACCTCTAGATGCTCTATGCCGGTACAGACATTTTTCCCTTGCAGTTGTGTTCAGAAGATGTGAATAAATTTCCATGTATTACTTTTGTAACTTGTATTTCTTAAACATTTTGAAAACCATCTATCCTTTTGATATTAATTCACAGTAATGCAATGCTCTGTGTTGTCTTCTACATTGAATCCTTGTAAAATGCAACAAGGATTGTGTTTGTAGAGCAGCAGTAAAATATGCTCAAGCAGTATGAAAACTTCTGTGACAAAGAAGTTCAGTAAAAAATTAGAAATTTTTATCATGACTTCTAAAATCTTTAAACTCTAAAGTAAATTGTATGCTCAAACTATTCTAGAAGAAACTCGATCTTGTATACAGATTAATAAGCAAAGATTAAAGAGTATGTAATTTATTTATTACTGCAGTGAAAACTTTTAAGAGTTTTACTACCTACCTTTACACAAAGGAGAAAGTAAACTTGACAGATGAATCCCAAAATGCAAGTGTTCACTTTGCAGCAAGTAAAGCAAGTAGAGGAATGAGGGGAAAACATGTGATAGTCAGCAGTTTGTGTTGCTGCACTGATTGAACACAATATGAATGCATTCAGCACCAATGCTTATCTTTAGCTGTGGAACCTGACAGCAAATCCAATATGCAAGAATGATCATGCTGCATGGTGTAATGACTCTGCTTTTATGTTGGTCTCCTGTGTCCTGTACGTCTTTGCTCTCCATGTGCTGCGATTTGCCCAAGCATCGATGGCCAGGTTCACAGCTTTGCTCGGGTGTCTGGAGTGTTATGTATTTGACAAAATGCTCAGCTTTTGCTAGCTGCACACTTCGGTGTATGTCTATCTGACCGTTGATGTACATTCATTCACTCTGTGGAGTTTTAAAGATGTTGGCTGGACTCTGTGTTTCTTCCATGTGATTTGTTTAGTGTTAAAGCTCCAGTATGTAACTTTTACAAAAATATGTTTTTTCCATATTAGTTAAAACTGTCACCAAGTGGTGACAGTATGGTATGTTACAGATAATCTGTGAAAAAAGAAAGAAATGCACCACTCCTGGTCAGAAACAACCAGTTAGAGCCATGAGGAGGATCTTATTGCTGGCAGTCAAACTCCTGTGCACTACTCAATGTGCTAATGGGGAAAAACAACTCACCTTTCCAGGAAAACCTTCTGCTGTCATCTATGGCTATGCTAACTAGCATTAGCATTAGTGGTAGGCTATGCTGTGGTGAGTCAGCTTTAGCTTAGCAAAAAGAAAATGGTGAGCATGAGAGTGACTGACAGCACTAAACCCTCCTCCTGACTCTGACTGGTTGTTTCTGACTGACTGGCGTAATTAAGCAGTTAGTGCTGGGAGATTATCTGTTTTATACTGCCATAAAATAATAATTTTAACAAGTATGTAAAAAATAATATATATATATTTTTTTTTTTTTTTTTTTGGGGGGGGGGGGGTTATAAAAGGTACATACTCCAGTTTTAAAGCCTGACCTTAATAGTTACTTACTGAGGCATCTCCTCTTTCTCTTGTTTTTGTTTCTCCCTCCAGGTCAGTTGGCCCCGTACCTCAGAGCACCGCACTCACAGTCAACACAAACCCCAATGTCAACATCAAATCAGAACCCGTCTCCCCAAACCGTGACCGCAGCACCCCCAGTTCCACCGGCGGTCCAGCGGTGGGCGCAGGGCCTCAGATCCAGGGACAAGGTCTGGTGTCCATCGCCTTCCCTGGCACCCAAGGCCGCTCGCCCGTCGACAGCCTCAGCAGCAACGGCTCCTCCTATGAGGGCAGCGACAGGGACGATGGTGCCCAGGGTCGAGGCGGGGGGCAAGACTTCCACCACCAGGTGGCAGCCGGAGCACAGCAGTCCACCATGGTCCTGCTGCGGCCCTCGTCAGCTGAGCCTCAGGAACAGGATGGGACAAATGTCAAAAGAGTGAGATTGGATACCTGGGTGACATAAAGGAGAACAGAAGGATGAGCACATGGAAGGAGGAGATGTGTACTTGTGGCTTGTGAACATGCCCCCCACCAGCTCTTGACGCCCCCCAGTTTCACACAGAATAAAACCACCATTGACCCAGTAACTTACTCTTCATGCAGAAAAGTCATTCATGCACAACACAAGCATGCCAACACACCCATGTTGCACATATGAACACTGATGCTCAGTTGTACGGCGATGTGCGTTCGTGTTTGTACTTTGACATACTCAAAACGTGAAAACCCGCCAGTGGGTTGAGCCAACGATCCAGGGATTACTCATCAAACGAATTACCATGTTGGACTTGATCCAGCTGCATTTTTAGTAGAAGTGAGCAAGTACATTTTCAATCAGGCATAAAATTGGACTTTTGAACAACTTGACAGTTGTTGGCAGACCAGACAAACAAACTGGACTTGGTTTCCCAGAATGCCCCGCATTTGGTTTATTAATGGACCCTCTCTTGCATCCTCACTGTTTTTCCACAGATGTTGGTCAAATATGACAGATTTGTGTTCTGAAAGTGCCACTGAAAACGTCCACAAATGTCTTTTCTACACATCCGGCCATCCACAGCTGCGTTGCCGTCTATTTAGATTCTTGTTTCTTTGGGCGGTTTTGAACAGTCTCGTCCTTCTGTCCTTGACTGTCCAGAGTTTAGATTTATTTCGTTTTGGATTTGAAGACACTAAAAAGAAAAAAACAAAAACAAAACTTGCTTCTCTCCCCGGCCACGCTGGCAGCTTCGTCAACAATTTGGCGCCTTGGCCCTGAACATGAAAGTGGACCTTCAGGCCTTTGCTGAATCAAAACCATGCAGGCCAGCTATAAAACGAGGAGCATTATTTGTCGCCGAGGTAAAAGACTGCTTTTTTTTTAATCAGGGATGAGCTGCAACAGCTCAGGGACAGTTTCATCGTTCGGCAAACATCGTGTCGACTACAGATGCTGAGAAAGTTACATGTGTTTGGTGTGTGTGTGTGTGTGTGTGATTTTGTGTATACAGGTTTGTTACCTCAACTGATTGTTGTTTCTTTCTTTTTAGGAAGTGATTTGGACAAATGTTCACTCTGAGTTTTATCCTTGAACACAACTGCAATGCACACAGCTGAAATTATTTTTGTGGTAGCTGATGTTTAAAGTCGGGGAGGGATGTGTGGCATCGTGTATATAAGCAATCTGTAACCTTTGTGGCTTTTGTGTGGCAGGGATTAGATGTTATGAAGGTTGAAATAAATAGGTCATTTACAAGTATATATTTAAAGACCTTCAGACGGTTGCATGGGCAACTCCGCATCTGAGGCTATAGACTACAGCAAACGACAGGGATTGTGTATATTTATATATAGCTATATATATAAATATTATATATTCGGCAGGATATCCCTTAACGTAAGATTTAAAAGAAAAAAAAATACAAATGTTGATTCTCAGTGGATCGGTCAGTCTTTTTTAAAAATTATTTATGTGTGTATATAAAGTGTAACATGTGGTTTAGCCGAGAGAGGGCGCTGTAGAGGAAGAAAGTAAAGCAGTGGCGACTCGGATTGTTTATGAGCGAGCAATGGACTCTGTCGCTGATGGAGTGCACTTTACATTAACTCCCACCTCCAACTCCTTCACACACCTGACCTAAGAGCACACACTGATCACACAATGCTGATACATGGATATTATCAGACATAGATAATACATTTTAGTTTAGAACATTTTGATTGAATGATGTTTTTAGTTTATTTTTCTAGGATTTTTATATTGCTTCCAATTTGTGATTGTATTCTATTGAAAATCAATTAATTAAGATAATGGAAACGATTACATCAATTTTTAAAAAATAACTTTACTGGAAAAAATTGCATCTCTCTTTAAAAATGTGTTAAAAGAGCAAAACTGAAACGATACAATAACTCTTTTTATTGGTGGCCTGACAAAAATGTCTGTTTCCTAACAGAAATGGATGAAAATGTGGTTTAATTCATTTTATTTAGAAATCAAAATCCCACCCATATGTGATGCATTGGATATCCAAATATATTAATATAATGATTATTTTCACATTTATTTCTCTAGCTTTAATTTTAATCCACAGATAAATATTAGAGTGACACAGGAGTTAAAAGATTTGAAAGTATCTGATTTAAATCTAAATCTTTAGATCTAAAATAAATATATAAACACAAAATAAATATAAATATTTCTTTCTTGTGTAATTGAATAGCAGGCTTTCTGGCTCTTCACTGAACGTTTTATTTTTCAGATAGACATGCTAATTCAAGCTACTTGTAATAAATAGCTTGTTACAAACATTTGCTTTAAAGTCTCACTACCTTCTACAGACTAATAGATGGGAGTCTCCTGCTTTCCTATCCAGGTCTGAATGTGCACTCTGCAGTTGACTTAATCTTTTTTTTTCATCTTATTTCAGGTGAAATCAGTTACCGTGCACAGCTGACTGGCAGCTATTAGCAACAACGTCATAAATTCAAGCTGCAGAAATCGTTGTTTTAAAACCTCTCCTCTTCAAACAACGATAAACCATAAGATGGAAACTGACCCATGTCTACTCATTGCCATCTGAACATATACATTTAAATTAAATATTTCATCCTTTTCCTTCAACTGAAAATTTTACTGAATACATATCAAAGTTGCAATTTCAGCATTTTTTATTTTTTTTTGTATCAGCTGGGATGTTTTACGGTTGATTATGAACAAAAGTGATCATTATGTTGTGTTGGTTATGCAATTATCACCCGACTTTCATGAAACACGCACACGCGCACACACACGCACGCACGCACGCAGGCATACAAATTGAAAAGATAAGTATGCTGAGGAAGTCCCTTAGATCTTTATTTAAGTTTGAGGTTTGTCTTGCTCTCTTACTAAAAGCCATGTATCTACATTTAGAGGACCACTCCTTCGCCTGTCACTGGTTGGCTGTAGTTTTATACTCTGGAGAGTTTTTTAAAAAATCACTTTGAAGGTAAAAAGGATGTGAAGGAGGTCATTTTTGTATTCTATAAAAATGTCAAATGGTGATATCCGGGTTTAGTGGGTAGATTTTTAAAGCCGTGATGGTCAAAAGTGGAAGTTTGCATATTTATTTTTTCTAAAAAGCATCCATTTGCTTGTGAAAAGCCCTGGGAGCAGAATTTGGGTATCATTTGATTTTAAGCCGGAAATTTCAGAACGGCTCCTGATCTTTTAATGACTACCTCCCAAATCCTACGCAGACTTGTCGACTTTGGGCTTTACCACATCGAGGCCCTTGTCACCTCCCTCTCACCCCGTCACTCACTCACCCAATTGGGGTTTATGTCCTCTCTGGAGGCTTAATCTCAAAATTGCACAAACACACACGGATACATCAATGGTCCATTGCACACCCACACTCATCCTCTAGTTTGCTTCATCCAGATAGCGGGTCATGGTGCTGGGATGAAGTTGAATCATTTTCGGGGTCAGCTCGATGCCTCGGCCTCATCACGTTCTGCTCAGTTCAGAAGTCGGTTCTCATTTTCTTATCTCTGTCTGTCACTCTCTCGCAGCTGCTGATCCTCTGTTTGACAAGTGTCAGTGTCAATAATGCTTGTCAGATTGGGTGGCAGAGTGAACATGCAGTAAATCCCCAGAGTGTAAACACTTTGACTGTTAAGACTGTTGTGCCCAGAGCTTCGAACAAAATGAAAAAGAAAAGGCAATTTAAGTCTGAAAGTACCAGGTTTTTTCCAAAAGGTAACAAAGAGGCAGCTTTGTGACAGACCCATAGACCAACACTAGGGGTCGCTGTTATCGTAGAAAGACAATCGTGCTGATAAATGGTTCTTTCTCCCTCCCCTTCCCCCTGACAAAGCGATACACGCCTCTGTATAATGATGTCTAGAAGTCTCACTGACTTTCCAGTGTTAACTTGTGCTGGTGACAGTCTGTTTTCTTGTTCTTTACAGATTGATATTATTATTACTATTATCATCATTACCGCAGTATTCACTGCTGGTAGATGTCATGATGATATGGAGCTCTTGAGTTACTTTGTGTAGGTTAGACATTTTGTTTTATTTTTGAAATTTGATTTTATTCTATGAAAATATCTTATAAATATGTATTTCTGTTTTCTCTTGGGTTTATTTTTATTTTGTTTGTTTAAAAAGGGTGTTACTAATGTTGCACGATTTTTATGACCTGACACAACACAAGCGTGGTGATGATTTCTTTTATTTTTTTATTATTATTAGTACAAAAGCGAGTGGACTGCGACAAACCGCTTCTATGCTGCAGCTTTTGAGTTCAAGATACGAACTTTTCGGTCCACACAGAGGTGGTGGTGGGGTGGGGTGGGGGGGCTTTAGGAGGGGCAGCGTGACACGTCTAATTTATTTCTGACCAGACACGATGATGTCAATGCATGGCCATTTTAAAAACAAGAGAAATGTCGTAGGAAACAAAGTGTAATATTGACACAAACACACTTCACACAAGATGACATTTAAGAAAAGAAAAAAAAAAAGAAATTGAAGTAAAAGTTTTAAGTAAATTATAGCTAATATATTGTGTTTGGCTAGTCGGCTTTTTGTTGTAAAAATATTTTTTGTTGTTTTTTTGGAGAATGATATACAATTTGTGTATATTTTCATAAATAAAGTATGCACTGATATGTTATTACAAATTCTATACTGCTTTTACAAAAAAAGTGTTTGTTATTGTACCAAAGTATCCATTGGTCCCAGCTTACCCTCCTCCCCTTTTTGCGTATGTTTTACCGTATTTTATATATTAAATAGACAAGTTGACCTACAGTCTGAGTTTGTCATTTGTTTTGAGAGTTGGGAGACATTTCCACAATTTGACCACTAGATGGCACTAAAGTGTTTGGTGTCGGTGATCACAAAGTGACTGCCAACACTTACAAATTGAAAGAAAAGTGCTAACCACAGTTAAATGAAATAACAAACTGACAAAATGTTAATTCATGCAGTGTTAAAGTTGACAAAAATGTTCTCTAAAACACACTGATCATTTTAAATAAATGCTTTTGGTTAGTTTTTCCAGTTTCAGAAGACAGTTATGGTGACTTTTCAAATGTCAGTTCTGGTACTTTATCTGACATTTTGACTTCTTAAAGGTGACTCAAGTTTTCAATCTTATACAAAAAACCTGCACATTTTATTGGGTTAAATGTAGTTGGTCGCTAATTTGTCTCTGAAACATCAATTTTTATATTATTTGCTTTTCACAGGCTAAAACAATTTTGAAAATTACTTTTTAAAAACGTGTCTGATTGCGTTAACTTTAGAGCAGAAAAAAAATCCTTAAATGACTAAGACATTTGATTCTTTGAATTTGTCACATAACTCTTCTTTTAATAGTGACAAAATAGCAAGTAGTCTATTAAATGATAAAATGTTATAAACTGGAATTAAATCTGCTGTCAAATTTTTCTTTCAGATGTGGAAGCAAAGGAAAACGTTCAGAGGAGCACATTTAACCAAAGACATGTTTGTCATGTTGTTTCACAATGACATGCATAAATGATGGAGAATGTGGTGCAAATGTTTTTTATCCTGATGTAATCAGGTGGTTTTCCAACAGTTGTTCAACTCTTGTTTTAGAGAAACATTCTTGTGACTCAGCAGACTACTAATAGCAAAACACACACACACAGCTGAGTCAAAAGTCAGAGACAAGTTGGCTATTGATGGACAGCTGACTCTATTTCCTTCTGCTGGGTGTGGATAGCAGAATTTGTCAGGGGTGATGTACTTTTCAGGTCAAAGAATTATTGGTTTGGCATCAGTGAGATCAGCCTTATCAGGTGTGTTTCTGTTGTGATCCTCTGTGGTTGCTATGAGACAAAGCAAAGGAGAGTTGGATGTGACCGAATGTCTTACCCAGCACTATCCTACTATCTGGGTGTGGCATGTCTGCATCAAATTAGATTCTCTGGGCCCTGATTGAATTACTGAGAGGGCATCTGCTGACAGACGCACACAGATACCAACCGGTAGAGGAACCAGGCCTAGCTGATCTCTAAAACTTGAACATAACATAAAAACATCATCATATGAAATGAAACAGCATGTTGTGAAGCATTAACCAACATCCATTTTAAGTTTCATGTTGTTTAATTTTTTTGTGGCTCCATCTGTTATTTCTTGCTGTTGTATTGGAGGTAGTCACAACTAAGAAGCTAGGAACATCATATTGGAAGGAACATTTAGGGTTAAATTTACAAAGAGAAATGCAACAAGGACCTAACCTATAAGACATTTGGCAATGGCAGGATCTGACAAAGCAATGTGCAAACTAGAGGCTGATAATGATCCTAAGTCTGAAAATGGCATTGCTCCTGCTGTTGACTCTGGGGAAAACAAAGCTGTTGCTGTTTCTGGTGATGATGGGGCTGCTGAAAATGATTTAGGAGGATATAATACAATAAAGTGTAGGATTAAGAGAAACTCTGGAGATGTAGAAAATGGTGGTAATTCAGACTCTGGCATCCATGATGCCAGTACTGGAATATATGCTATTGTTGCTGCTGCCTTTGATACTGACTAAAATTTTGTTTAAAAAACATGAAGCTACAGAAAATGCTCTTAACAGCACAACAATTGTCATGAGTTAATAGTGGAAACGATGCAGAGAAATCTCACCGTGGGGAAGGATAGCCCAAAAATAAGAACCAGAAAAAAAAAAAAACTCTGACCTGCCTGCAATTCATGGCTCTAAGTGTAAAATCAGTTCAATATTCATAACTATAATTGAATGTGAACATGAACATTTTCTCCATGGGTGATTTTAAGGCTCACTAACAACCTTTAGTGTGGACACAAATATTCAGGTCACAGGTGTCCTCATGAAGAATCCGTGGATCATTACTACAGTCTCACTCATCCCTAATTTCTAAAAACAACTTGCAGTTGTCATTAGCTGATTGCACTCTGCAGTGCAACTCCTGTTCTATTTTAATACAAGTCTGTGTCTGATAACTTCATTGTGTTGAATTAAAGTCAGATGCTTCAATCCTCACACAAAACAGGCAAGTTTACCGATGGCAGCAATCAATAGACATGATCAATTGGGATGTTTTTGGTTTTATTATTTTTACTCATCGTTATTTTGGAGACAAAGGCTTTCTTCTGGTAAAGAACTTGTTTTTCTAAAGAACTCAGGTTTTACTCACCTTATGCATAAACTTCAGTTCACAACTGACCAAAAGGGTCAGCAAAACTAGAGACTGAAGAAAAGACCCAAGAGAAGTACAGAAATGATTCTCCACTGCACTGAAATCAGTCTGTTATTGGAACATCCTTAGTGCCAGATAGAAAATGTCCTGATGACCTCTGTGAGTTAAATTCTGTGTTGCACAGTCAGCTGGTCAGAGGTCACCGTGTGATGAACTGGGTGAATTTCATCTCCCAACTGGAGCAGCTGTAGATTTTTGAAGTAGTCTGAAAAAGAATCTGGACATGCCTGTGGTCTCTTTTAAGGGCTACAACCTTAATCATTCATCCTAATTATGAATGAACAAAGTTTATACAGGGAGCCTGTTCATTAGTTGACTTCTTCACCTGTTTTGTAAACCTTACTGTTGCTTTTTCATTCAAGTTTTAACATCTATATTAGAATAAAGCTTAACCACTGATACTATTATTCAATACCTTACAGGAAAGTAGTTTTAGTAGAATGGCCCAGTTAAAGTTTGTGAATTGTTCTACATTGACACAAATGATTACTACATTAAAAGTAAACAAAATTTGCTTTAATTTGTTGCTGCAACGAGCATGATTGAGATTCACTGCTTATTAATGAAGACACTGTTTAATGCATTGTTCCATTGGAGCCCTTTAGAAAAACATTTGCAATACTGGCAGTGTGTGAGAAGCAGGTGTAGGAACACACTGCAAAGCCACCTTCACATTCTCCCTTCCTGTACATTTTCTCCTCTCATAATAAAAATCTAAAGTAATTATGAAATTAATGTGTATTTATTATTTATTCTGTTTTATGTTCTCCTCTATGTTCCCCTTAAATTTTCAGTGCTGACCAGCTATGAAGATGGAAAGTCTACCTCTCTGACTGTGTTCCACATCAGAAGTAAATCAATGGGGATGGATGATGGATGGCAGATGGCCTTCAGAGCACACCCCACAACAATGAGATAAAACAGGCTGAGGTCTTTCTTAATGGACACCCTCCCCCTATGTTCTCCACAGACCAACATCCATTGGTCATGGCTAAACTAATGGATTAGCCTTGGAGACCAAATGTTTTCTTTATTTGCTGACCTTCTATATTTCAGTAGTTTAGATGCTTTTAGAATCGATATATTGTGACAAAAGGCCTGGGGAGATGATTACCAGGCCAGAAGTTATAATATAGGATCAATTGACACCACACGACTGGAATAAATGTAAAGATCAATAAAATATAAAACAACTTGTTTTAGATGTCCTGATTGTGTACATGTCTCAAACATAATAATCCGTAATTAGCAGTTATGCCAGGTTTCGCTGTAACGTGGGAGCTTGTTAGTGAAAACTTGGCATGTGGCAAATACGTGTTATTGACGATCAGATAAACACTCGGAAACAAAGTTTTATGTTAAGTTGCCAAGAAATATGATTACTGTGTCCATGAAATCAAACACCCATGAAGATTTATGCATTGTGCCAAATGTTGTAATGCCTCAACCAGATAATAAACACTTCCATATTGAAAAAAAATAATTACTCCCTCGGTGGGCTCTATGTTAATAGGATGCCAAGTTGGTTATTATTTTTCTTTCCTGCAGAAATTAGGTTTCTGATTCTCATTAGAATTTAACAAGACCTTCAGCTTACATTTCAGTAAATTATAGCTTTGTTCTGTCATGTTTTCGGGGGTTAGATAACAATGTTGATTAGTGATCAACACCACCCAGCAAGCCAGACAGCTGTCATAACAAGATTCCAACACTTCAGCATTGTCCATGAATACAACCATCTGTGGTTTCCTTCCTCACTGAATCCCCCACCAGGAAGATTTGGTCGGCAAAGAGGCGAGCTTCTACTAAAATAGCCAGCATTGTTGGGCAAAGTGACAAATGAAAGACGTGGGGGACGTGAGGGAGTGGGGTGGGGCGTGGACAAGATGAGGTCACATATTGTTCTCGCTTTAGTTCTTTTTGCTCAGCCATCTCCTGGGAAGCCTGAATGCTTGTGGAAGACCCTGGTGCAGCTTTGTTGACTCTCCTGCTGTAAGGTCAGTTATCTTGGTAAATTGCTAAGTCCAAAAACACACAGAAAAACACAATTTCACAACTTTCCAGAGTGCAAACCAAGAAAGGAGGCTACATAGATACTGCTGGAAGCATGGGAACAGTATGGTTCTTGACTTTCTGTTAACGATGCAACTTTTGTCTCAGTCTAAGATCAAAGTTCAGAGTTGTAGAAGTCTGCCCCAATAATTACTGAACAAGTTGTTTGATAATATACATTTTATATTTCTAAAAATATACAAATGTTAATATTATCATTGGCAACCTCTTGGAGTTTTGTATTTATTTGTACAAAAAGATTTTTCTTTGAGAAGTTCAAAGTTACATGGAGGTTATTCCATGAAAGGCTGCATAAACAAGAAAGTTCTCAGTTTTAAAACCAGTTTCAGTAATTCTTTACTTAAAAAGTTGTCATATTCCAGTAGTAGTATAACTATGCCAAAAGCTGTATCAGTTAGAACTGCAACATTTGATGAAATCTGATCGAAACAATAATTTAAAAGCCTGGATGCTCCATGCAGACAAATAACACAAGAAACAAAGCATTATGAGTTTACAGTTTATTTTCTACTTTGAGATTACCACAGCTTTAATAAACTACTACAAAGAGAAAGAAGACCAATCGCTCATTATTTCTACATGAGGAACACATGCAAAGACAACTCATTTGCAAGCTAATGAATTTCAACTTGTTGTCACAATGCAATGGCAGCTCCACAAGGAATTCTAGCCTGCTGGTCTTATTGATTTCTATTAAACAGCAAAATCAGAATAAGCGCTGATCAATAACTGTTTTGACTTTCAAATGATACTCTGCTCTATTTTCATGCTCTTCTCACATGTAAAGACTTATAATCTTCTCAACATGCATACTACGAGGGTAGAACAATTTAGACATCTGAATGAAAGAAAATGTTAGACAACTGTATTCAAATTAGGGAAATAAGAGCGGGCACACTGGTTGTTTATTCTCTAAGAAATGCAAAAAGGCAACTTTGGGTTTCAGATGCATCAAATAAAACCACAATATACCCCTTGACAATTTGTTTTTGGATCTATGAGTTGATTTGATTATTCACTTCTTTAGGCTGTTTCCTCTCCAGATGACCAAGATTCGGCCTCAACATCTGATTCCTCAGAATGGACCATCTCACCCTCAACTACATTTTTACAAAACACCTTCTTTACTTCAGCATTCCCCTGTTCCTGTTCTTTTGTTGGATCCAGGCCAGACAGGTCAATATCCACCGTGGAGTTCCCATTAATTACCTTTGGGTTCTCCAAGTTCCCCCAATCCCTCTTGTCAGCAAATCCTTGATTATGATTGGTTTGCTCAGCAGATTCATTACAGGTATCCTTTGGTGTGTAAGTGGCACCAGTCTCCAAAGAGGACACCCAGAAATCATTCTTTACATCAGAGGTGAAGTGACAATGGAGTCTGCTGTCTTTTACATCCTTTACTTTGAAAATATCGTTTTCATTCAGGGCACTGTCAAGGGAAACTTCAACCGGCTCTTCCTGATGTATGATTATTTCATCTGATATTTCATGTAGGTTATCATTCTTTAGAACATGTTTGATCTGGTCACTCATTTCAGATTCCTTTGTTGTGTTTTCAGGGTTTTCCCACTCAATTGTTTCTCCATTCTCAAGAAACTTGTGAAAGTCCTCAGCATCCTCAGTGGGATGTTCTTGGGATACATTTGATCTTTCCTTAGGAAGCACCCCGGTGTTCTCATTGGGAACATCAGCACCTTGTGGAGGATTTGAATCTGCTGTTACCAGTAACACGGAGCCTGGAGCTGTTATTATGCTGCTGTCTTCCATATCCGACCTGCTGAGGAAATCTTTCAATTCAGAGTGATTTTCAGTTCCATCCACATGAGACACCAGATTGTGCTCATCATCATCCTCTCTTGTCTCTGGGTTATCTACAGCTTCTTGATCAATAGGATGGAAGTCCTCCTCAGTCAGCTTGTTTGTTGAATTTATCCCAACATATGATTCACTAAAATGTTGTCTCTCTAAAGCCACATCTTCAACTATAGTGGAAGATAGTTGTTGATAGTTTACACTCATTTCGGGCTCAGACGATTCTATGTCCTCTATTAACTTTTCTGTTTCTTTTTGCTCATTCACAAGCTGAGTGTTTGTTGAAGGTATTTCAACAGATGGATCACTGAACAGTTGCATCTCTGAAGCATCTCTTGTAATTGTAGGAGCTGGTTCAAATTCAGATTTGACAATCTCACTGGAGGAGCCTCCTGGTATTTTTTCTGTCTCTTTTTGTTCTTGCACTTCCTCCTCAGTCAGAGTGCTTTCCAACTGTATCTCAGGAGATGAATCACTTAAAAAATGCCTTTCTAAACTCTTGTTTATAACTGCAGTGGTCAAAGCAGACTCATAGTTTTCACTCTCACCAATAAATGTGCTGCCTTTAGTTTCTTGTTCCTTCATTTCTAAGATATCTTCTCTGACCTTCTCATGTCCAAAATGAGCACTGTAGCTGTCAGTTGACAAATTTTCTAACTCTTGTTCCACTAGTCTGTCTGTCTCCAGTTCCTCATCATAGTCTATATTAGTGTGTACAGTGGCTCCAGTAAGTTCTTCTGTTTCCTCTTCTGAATGTCCCTCAACACCACTCATCAACATTTCTTCAACCTTTTCATCCTCTTTCAAAAGTATATCAAACTCACTTACTTTTTTACCCTGATCAACATCCCTATCTTCAACATGAGTGTATCCCATATAATAGTCATCATCCATTGTCTCCTCTTCCACTTCCTCACACAGATCTTCCATGGTTCCAAATGTCTTTGGCTTGCCATCAGTCCATGTTCCACTTCCTGCCTCTCCAGGTTTCTTTTCCTGCTCACCTTCACTGGACTCACTTTCGTCAATGTGCGATGCTTGAGTGTTGCCATCAGTGTCATCGCTTTTGTATCGGATCAGGGGACGAGTATCGGCAAGAGTGTTATCCTGAGCATAGCTGTCACTCTCCAGCTCTGTCCTCCATGACATAGAGACATTCTGTGAGTCCTCTTCATCCCCTCCCTCTTCTTTATCAGTGGGTGGAACATTCTCCAGCTCCCATAAAGCATGGTGTCCTTCATCTATCTGGGGCAGCACAAAGTCCATGTTTCCTTCTTGACCAACCTTTCTCTTCTCCTCTGGATCTTTTGTTGATATGTCCTCTTCTGGCTCAGCATGTTGCTTGTTCCCTTCATTTTCTACACCATCATCTATCCTTTCACTGACCTTTCTCTCTATTACACTATCCCATGTATCCATCTCTTCCCCATCAGGATACAACTTGTCCTCATCATCCCTTTCATTAACTTCCATAGTGGAACTGCTACTTTCTTGTCTCATAACAACTGCATCAACATTTGAAATGCTTTCATCATTTCTGTTAAAAACTTCAAGGGGCTCACATTCAGAGTCAGGACTACTTGGTCTGGATTCAAAGGTCGGTTCAAGCATCGCTTCAGTTTCTGAATCTGAAGTCTCATCTTGAACATGCTCTACCTTTGTCGACCCATCAGCTTGAGCCCTTAGGTGTTCTATGTTTTCTTCTTCAGTTTCCCCTTCAAAGGCCAGATCCTTCAATATTTCATCTGAGAAATTACAAGGCGGTTCTGTTATTCTGACATCACATGATATAGGGCTGAGTGCTGAGAACTTCTGGTTGCCAGCTTTCTCATTTAAAGGTTCCTCCCTGCTGAGACCTAACACTGCTGTATGGCTGACAACTGACTCAATGACTCTTTCTATCACTGTTTTATCTTCATCCTCTGACATTCTGTTGGATCCTTCTTTCTCTTTAGGAGGTGAAAAAGGCTCAGCATAGGTGACTTTTTCATGAACCTCCTCTGGCCTAAAATTTTCAGCTGCTCCATTCTGAACTATTTTTGGATAAGGACTTTCCAGAATTGGCGACTTTACTGCAGCTGTTTCTGCAGGTTTGCTTGAAGTCTTTGGGGCTTCTCTTAAAGCTGCGGGTCTTCTGCTCAAGAATTGTGTTGCAGTTATTATGGACCCTGTTCTGCCTTGGCGGGATGAGGGGTAAGTGGTCTTGAGGCTAGCAGACAGCTGGATCGGGTAATTCTTTTTAACCTCATGGGGACTCAGAACTGCATCTGTGGTGGAGAGAAGTCATGAATAAACAATGAGCCAAGCTGCTGGGATAAAAATGGCTTGTTCAAATGGTTTTAGAAAAAAAAATTAAATTAAACATAGCTAATTAATTAGAAAATTCTGTCAAATATGGCATGATATCTATTGCCACCACAGAACACCATCTAATGAGTTACATACAGTCTGCCTCACCAAACCATTATTATAATCTATGTTCTCATGTGGGTCTGGACACTAATGGGGAGATATCGATCGTCATTTCCTTTCATTGATGTCCAGGCTACGGGAAGGGGAGCCATATGACTCAATAACCATTGGGGTCTGGTCGGTTTGTGTTACAGAGCCCAAAGTGCCTACATCAGCCCCTTTCACCAAACCCCTCCATTCCAAAGCTCCTGTGCAACTAATGAGATTACAAACTGTGTCATGCTCAACAGGGTCTTCTTTCCCTGCTGATTCTGCCAAGCCAGTTCCCTTGGCTGTGGTTTCGATGGATGGGAGTTAGGGACAGTGGGAATCTTGTTCATCATAAAGGGATGAACGAGAAGTATGAGCTTCTGCTTAGACTAAAAGAAATTATCTCTAAAAACAGGAAGTAGTCTTCTTCTTGTTTTTATTTTATCTGCTGCTGCAGTGAGGTTACTGCAGCAGCAAAATGACTTCATGTTCCTTATGTACACTTAATGTTTTCATTAATTACCTCTAATTGAAATGCTTCTTGGCGTATTGAACAAAACTGCATCTCTTCCATGGCCCTCACCATCCAGCAAAGCTCTGTGGAGGTAACAGCATGAGAAAATATTACAGTCATAAACAAATAACACAATGTTTATGCATTAAAAGAATGAAAGGCAGCATAATGCTACACACTGAACAGTGGGTGGGAAGAGGAAAAGTGCAAAGAGACTTTAGCTGCTTTCCAGCAGGAGCTCCACACACTGAGGTCCGTTGTTATGGTAATGAGGAAAGGCCCCGCCACTAAGGAGCCATCTGCACAAGCCTCTGCCATCAATTCCTTTCTCACACACACACACATGCACACGCACACTCACGCACACGCACACACACTTGCATACAAAAGAAGGGGCACTTGGGAGCACACAACTGACGGCTGACATTGCAAACAGCTCATGCAGCACTAATACCCATGTTTCCATTTACACACATGCGGATTCCAACACATACCCTCAAAATTAGCTGCATTGATCTAATTTGATCAAAATGTTGAGCATCACTGCTAACCTGCAGCTCGAGATAACAACAGATCCAAATGCAATAAATGATAGAGAGGTTTGTCCTTCAGTAATGACCTCTCCTCTAACCCCCTGTGCTGATACTCTAGACTCCCAAAGCTCATAGATCGGCCGCATCTCTCAAGAAGAGGGTGAGGGTCAATACTTCGAGGAGGGGGAGAATGAGTGAGGAGGCTCTGCTTCATAAAGGATACATTACTCTGTTCAAAGCAGCAGAGGCTTCAGTAACAATGAAACAACCTTAGGTTCAGATGGCCACCCTCACCTCAGACAGCTTTTTGTTTGTCTGTCCTCATAGTGATGGATGGTTATTGATTTATTCTGAGCAGCAGCCTAGATGTGTTTAACTAATAGTGTAAACTAAAGTCATAAAATTTGATGTACTTTACTGCCTCATGTCATGCTTTATGTAAACACCCAATGCACTCAACTTGCAGAGGCTTTTATTTTTAAGCCATGAGTCACCAGAGTCCTCTGCTTTTAGTACTGCATACCTGTATGTTGCAACTTCCAGACCCAGAGACATCTTCATCTGCATCAGGCTGTGGTTCTCCTTAAGGAGGTGGTCTATCTCCTGGCCCAACTCCACTTTTTCCACCTCAAGCTCCTCTAAGTGTTTCTGCCAAAACAGGGAGTCAAACAGGAAAGGGAAGCAGTTAAACATGATAACATCTTTGTTCTTCTATTTTTACTCTTTTCTCAACTCTTCCTGAACAATAATAGACAACACTTAAATGATCTTATAACTTACATATAACTACAACCTATATCCATGCAGGTAAAATCATTGTGAAGATTAAAAAGCTAATCTGTTTTTCCTGGGAAGTCAGACACTAATATAAGTTGACATTTGATGAAAGTCATTCTGGAGCACAGTGGGGAGCAAACCTAGAAAAACCTCATGTTTGTGTGTTGAGACCTCATAAGTAACCCAGAGCAAATCCCAACAACAACAATCCATAAACATGAGATTCCCAGTTGCTTCGAAACGAAATCTTTTCATTCTTCTAAAATGCAAAAGGAGCAGACTGAGTTAATTCGCTGAGAGTAGAATTTGAAAACAAAGTAAATTCTTTAGTACAGCTAAATTATACCTTTGCATAAAATGTATGCATTAAAAATGTTTTAGATTAATATTTGTATCACTAACAAGTGTTTAATTAGTAAGCAATTCTCTTCAGACTTTGTCAAGTCAGAAGAAATTAACACGCAACAGCAGACATGTCTAAACTTCGTCTTCTGTGACTTCATGTCACAGGCTGCTAATTAAGAAGGCTGTGGTTTGGCACTTTATCATCTCAGCCAGGAATGACTCATTGTACATCCGGCTAGAGGCCTTCTCAAATAGAAGCAACCCAGTTCAACAATTTGCTGAATGCAAAAACTCAAAGAAGCACTCATTCTATCCTCAATCAATAATCAATTTATCTAAATATCTAGGATCAACACTACATATGGCAGAATGACTAGTCATATTAATTTCATCATAAAAGTGATAAAATGGTATAATTCTTTGTTGTGATAAATTAATTCTCACAGATGTGAGAAAATCTAAGTACATTTTGTTGAATCTTATAAATAAGTTTGATGTTATCAACATTTAACTAGTGTATCCTGAAATAACTTTTTCCTTCACATAAAAATTATCCCTGGATCAGTACTTCTGTGTTTTTGTGTTTCTGCTCTGTAAATTTCTTTTTCAAGCAGTGGCAACGATTCCATTGGTTAATAACTAAACAATCCTAACTGTGGATATTAAATTTAGTTTTCTTAGGTTTGAAATAAATTGATATTCAAGATATAATGTGACAATTTTACATCCTAACTAGAGCAGACTACTCACCCCGAGCTGCTGGATCTCCTGACAGTGATCCTCCCTGCGCTGGGCCACAGTCTTCTCCAGATGTAGCCTGACATCCTGAGCTGAGGCAATCTCCTTCTCCAAGGTCTGAAGTTTCAGCTGATTCTCACGTTTCTCCAGGCAAACTTGACTCAAACGACTCCTGGTCTGATCAAGCGACTCCTCCATCTGAGCTAACTGGACCTGGTAGGACTCTGAGGCCTCCTGCCAAGCTCTGGTCGCCCTCTGGGAAAACTCATGCCCCATCTTGAGGAGGTCTGGTGTCTGTTTGCTCCTGTGTATTTGGTTTGGAAGCATTTCGGCTCTGGATTGGGACAGAGTGGCCTCCAGGTGGGCCACATCTTCTTGGTGGGTTTGAATTAGGAATTTCATTTCATGTTCCAGCTGATTGACCTTCTCCTTGAGCCAGATCTGTGCTCTCTGCTCATCTTCCAGCTCCTTCCTGCTTTGCTCCATCTTTGTCTTGGCCATCATTTTGGCCTCTGCTTCCATTTGTCTCTGCATCTCCAGGACTTGTATCTCCTCAGTCAGTTTCTGAACTTCCACCTCTGTGCGGACCCTCTCCCTCCAGGCAGCATCCACTTCCAATCTTGCCTGTCTCAGCTCTTCCTCTAAACCCCTCCTGCGTGTCAGGATCCCCTGATTGTTGTGCCTCCAAACTTTGATCTCATTTGCAAGCATTTCATTTTCCTCCTCTAGACATTTGACCCGACTGAGGTACGTTTCAAGGCGTTGGTTCAGGTTCAGCATCTGTTGCTTCTCCTCTCCAAGGTGGTTTGGATGAAAGATTTTATGCACTCTGTGGAGCTCCATGTTAGTTTAGAAAAAATATATTTTGGAAACTGAGGTTTCTCTCAGAAGTAAAGGGATAATGATTTGGCAGTCAGCTCTGTCTCGTCGTTCCAAGCCTGAGTCAGCGTGTGGGGTTTCCTTGTTTGTGAGGGAGCCTCCCGTGAGGTCTGGTGGAGTGACTGCCAGCAAAAAAAGATGTCTCTTTCATACTGGGTCTAGTGAAGGGGCCGGGTGCATGGACACCAGGGGAGGAGTAAAAAGGGTGGGAGGGGACTGGAGGCTGTGGAGAGAGAGGAAAGCTAACGAGAGGAAGGATACAGAGGGAGAGAGGGAATGAAGCAGGATATGGGAGATGGGATGGAGGATTGTAATAAGAAGAGAGGCTTAGATAGGAAAGGGCAGACAGACTCCATAATGTAATTTACAATATTAACTCCTTCCTAACTCGGTGCTTTGTTGTGATATGCATGATGATGCCCAGAGCTACTCATTGTAGTGCTTGGTATTCATGTCTTACCATCTGTCACTGATAAATTAAGAGCTAAATGTTTAGTGTGTGTCTTAAAAAAAAATAAAATAAAATAAAATAGAAAAGCTTGACTCAATTTGTTTAATGTTTGACAAAATGGGGACGGGTGTGGAGATGACTGTTTCTTAAAGGGTGGTGATTCATAAAATGGCAAATAGTGCCATTTTATAACACAATCAGGTAATGTTACCTTCAGTTGGTATGAAAATGCAATTTATATCAAAAAGTACTTCAAGTAAATTTGAATTTGCACCATAGCCTTATCAGACACCTGGAATTGGCTTCTGTCTCTTTAAGGGCCTCCTATCCTTTCTAACATTCCTCCTTCAGTACATTGTTACAGCAATGCTTATTCTTACTGTCCATTTATAGTTCTTCCACCAGGTGTTTGCTTATTGCTGCTGCCACTAGTCTGCAGGAGACATGGGAAAGTGGTGCTTGATGGGTCTGGACCTCGGCTTGAGTAAATACGTTGTGCGATCCAGGAGCAGACATTAAGGCACCCCCACATGGCTGCAACAATATATTCAAGGGTTTCACAGACATGGATAAATGAATCAAAGCAACACTTCAGGTATATTTTTGATTTAGGAATGACATAACATGATGTCAAGCTCAAAGTTGACTTTGCATAATATCTTCCATTTGTGGAAAATAACATCATAGACCTATTTTATCAAAGTTTCCTCTCAGCTCCTGGATGCAACAGCTTGCAGCTGATGATCAATGCATAATTTATCTCAAAGACAAATCATAGAAATCATTGAGCTGTAATGAAACAAATGCATGAATCTGACTTTATATCCTGAACCACACCAAACTCAGAAAACAAAGTGCTGAAAGACTGAAAATATAAATTTCACTTCACAAACTACCTAAATATATACATTTCTGTTTTTATTTTCAGAAAGAAACTGTAGCACATCTGTCTTACAAAAGCTCACGGGGTGGGTTGAGTTTGCCCACGGGAACAGAAAAGGTTCCTGTCAAAAGTTGTATGAACAACTGCTTTCTCGCAATTTCCTAGTGA
Organism: Poeciliopsis turneri; assembly: GCA_922788865.1. NCBI lineage: Eukaryota > Metazoa > Chordata > Actinopteri > Cyprinodontiformes > Poeciliidae > Poeciliopsis > Poeciliopsis turneri. The sequence goes on along the minus strand of CAKLNU010000640.1, from coordinate 2,673,898 downwards.
AGTAAAGAGAATCGTGAGAAAGTGGGTTTGTGTGTGTGCAAGAGTGCGTGTGGTGGGTGTGTGGTGAAATATGGTTCATAGCTGCAAGAAAACATATAGAATTGGAAATTTGTTTATCTTTTTTACTTTACTGCCAGGTCAAATTGGCCTGAACAGTATGTATGTAATGTCCATCCATCCATCCATTTTCCGTCACCCTTCTCCCTAACGGGGTCGGGAGTTGCTGGTGCCTATCTCCAGCTGCGTTCCGGGCGAGAGGCGGGGTACACCCTGGACAGGTCGCCAGTCTGTCGCAGGATGTATGTAATGTGCCACCAGTTTTTTTTGTTTTTTTTTTGCAGGGGGGCTGCAAATGTATAAAATGAATAAATTTTCAGTTTGTATGCAGAGTGCACCTATTAAGACAATTAGAAAAAGTTTCATGCAATAAAATACTTCCAACACAACAGGATAGTTAAGGGATACCAAGGACTGACTTTGTTCATAAGAATAAACACTTCCACTACATATACATAATATTCAATGTGTTTTAGAATCTCTAATTCATGGATGTGTTTTTCAGCGAAAAGCAGAAGGGGTTTTGCAATAGCCGTGTGTGACAGACTTGCCTCAGATGAAAAAGCCACTCCTTTTACACAATGCTCTCTTGCTTAAAATCAGTGGTTTCTCAGTTTAGAAGACAGATCATTTTTAAAAGTAAGACAAGAAATGGCAGATGAAGACATCCAGTATGCTTCAGTTGTCTTCAAGAATAGGAAACAACCGCAATCAAAAAGTAAGTTATATTTTATTCACACATTGGAGAAGAAAACAGAACAACTTATCATTTTTATTGGCTTATTTTGATCGTTTTTTTATTAGGTAATTGTTAGTTGTAATATGGATAGATGTTCCAGATACCTTATTTTAAGATGTAAAGTATTAGTTGAAAAGAATATGTCTCTTCAATTACTAACATGGCTCCAACACAGTTAAGGATCTTTGGAGTCCATCAGTGCTTCACTTTTTTAAGCCATTTTTTTTAAAACATTCCACAGAGAGTCAGATGTGTTCGGATATGTTTAAAATTAACTAATAAAAATATCTTCAAAATGTAAAGATACCTTCACAGTTATCCTGTTAATCCTGTCTAATTACTCCAGTAACTCAAAAACTCTGTATTCCCTTCATATAGAATGTAGGTAAAATATTGGTTTCCATATGTTTCCATCTGATGATCCGTCCATGACAGCAACAAGTATTATCTTAGGATTTTAGTCATGATTCAAAAATTCATTTTTGGGCAATAAATTAATAGAGTTGTCTGAATTAATTTAGACAACTGAAATATGAAATATGCTGAATAATACTGATAGGACAAAGCAAGGAGAAACTCTGGTGTAAAGTCACTGATTCAGGACATGGCAATCCTCACTTCTAAATCCTAAGAAAACTGGACTCCTCTTGCCTCTTGAATAAGAGTAGGCCTCTCATTTCTTGGAGCAAAAAGAAATGGTTAATTATTTTCATTTCAATAGTTGCAGGTCCAAAGAAGGAGGAAACTATTTACGATGAAATAAAGATGCAAAACGAAACACCTCAGGAGTCTTCTGACTCAAAAGGTAAGTTGTAAAAGAATTATATTATAGGTTCTCAAACTCCAGTCTTTGTTTGCTGTTGTCTGAAATTGACAGATCTGTCTATGCGCACACGTTTTTCATGTCCATATCAGGATTCTGTAGAGCTTGATTGACTGGTAAGGATGGAACAGAGCAATGGTTGGAGACAGAAGTACTAAAATACCGTCACTGTTAGACGATGTGTCCCATCCCATTCAAGAAACTGTTACTCAACTGGAAAGTTGTGACAGTCTGAAGCATTGTTGGTGCACGAAGGAGAGTTACAACAGACCCTTTAATTTAGCAGCTAATTGACCTTAAAAGCATCACTGCTCCCAAAGCTCAAAAAGCCTTTACAACCTTCCATTTATATGCACATTTTTCTTGTTTGAAATAAAATTTCTGCTTTGATTTGATCAATCTTTTCACTTCTTGTTGTCTTTTGGATTTTTCGCACTAATATATAAGAACTAAGAATTAATTTAATCTAACTATGCTTTTTAAAATCTATAGCTACTTTTCTCATGTTGAAAGTTTCTTGGCAGTAAATTAGATTTTTTATTCTCTATTTAATTACTGCTCAAATCATTCAGAACAACATGGGAAAAATATATTAATATTTTGTTCACTGCTGAACTAGGAATTAATAATATTTGCTTTGCTTCAACAGGACTTTTATCAGAGAAGGAAGCAGAAAGAAGACGCCGCTACTATCAGAAGTTGGCCTGTTGTTTGGGGACATTTTGTGCTATATTGGTGTTGGGAATCATAGGAATCACTGTTTATCGTAAGTACTGTTTTAAAGAGGAAGATACTGAATACATATCAGAGATACTAACAGCATTTATAGAGTTAAAAAATAAAAAACATTTCATAAAAAGTTGAGGTGTTTTTAAATCTAACTGACGTACTTGGCAAAATATATAGTTAGGTTTACATTATTGTAAGCACTTCTCAACACACTAAAGGTTACCTGACTAAGAAAAAAATATTATGTCAGATATTATATTTAATATTTAATCACTGGTTTAGTGTCAGGTGGGGAATGGAAGTTACAGGCCTGTGAAATTCAGGATTGAGAAACTTTTTAAGCAATTCCATGACTTTCACACGTTTAAAGCAATAAGAAGGCCTATGTTAGGTGTGAGAAAAACTGGTACTTAAAAGAAAGTAAATTTGGCCTGTGCTAAAATGATTAAAAAGCTAAAATTATCAGTTAAATTTCTATTAGTTAAGAAACATATTTTGTTCTTTTTCCAGTGGTATGGTATCATCAAAATGAGCTAAACGAGCTGAAAGAAAGCGAGGCAAAAATCAAAAACTTATCAGACCAGATCAATAACCTGACAGGAGTCTATAATGTCTCAGAAAGCAAGATCCACAATCTGACGACAAAAAACCAGGAGCTCAAGGAGAAAAACCAGAACCTGACGAAACAAACCCAGAATCTGGAGGGAGAAACGAGAATCCTGAAGGAACAAATAGACAACATGATGAAAACTCACATTGAGCTCAACGTCAGTCGAGCTCAGTGGAGCATTGATGAATACTGCCGTAAAGACAAGGGTGAGATCAGCTCTTTTATTATCTAAAAACAACACTTTGTAATGACAATTTCAGTTAAATATGTATTTGTTGATCTCTTGTTTAAGGGAGGAAGTGTGAAGATTGTCAAAAAGGCTGGAATCCCTTCGGCTCCAGTTGCTATGCATATAATAATGCAAAACCTCCTAATCAGAGAAACTGGGAAGGAGCACAACAAGACTGTACAGGAAGAGTTTCCCATCTTGTTGTTGTAGATAGTCAAGAGGAAAAGGTAAATGTGATGAATGAACTGAAACTGTTATGTTTTTAAAGTTTTTAAATGTTTCCATTTTTTCTCATGTTCATTATAGAATCATGTCAAAACACTCAGTCCTGCTGAAACAGGAATTAAAGGATACTGGATTGGCCTGAGAGCTGAAGGAAACAAATGGAAATGGACTGATGGAACTGAACTAGCTAACCAGTAAGAGACACATATTATCTTATACAATGACTGGTAATATCAGTAAGATCATATTTAACTGATGTTTTTTGTCAGGGCCTGGGTAAATCAACCTGCAGTCAACGGTCAGTGTGTAACTTGCCTCCAAGACAAAGAATGGCAGTCAGTGAGCTGTGAGGACAAGAATGCCTGGATCTGTGAAAAGAAGGCTTTATCTGTTTAATAGCTCACATTAAATAGATAATATTTAAATCTCCAAAGGACATCAGGGAATATTTGAATATAAATACAGGTAATTGATTAGGACTAGACTTTTATTTTGCTGTTTTTATCTCTCATAGCGAGTAAGTCTTTTTGTTGACATCGGTTAACATAACCAGTTTTTTTGTAATTTTTATATATATATACATTTTTATAAAATTTTTAAGTTTCTTGTTTAGCGTGTTAGTACATATTTTATGTGCCTATCTTTTTTTATATTGAATTATCTAAAAATTATACAAGATAAGAAATGGCCTTCATCTCTGTGTCTGTTAAACTATATAAAATAATGCTCAAAGTAAAACCCACTGAAAGAAAAACAGAACTAAGTCAAAATCAGTTATCAGATGTTCTAAAATGTAGACTGTTTGTTGTACTTCCTCTGTTTATTCAGTTCTTCTGCTTTTAAACCTGACATGTGTGTAAATGGTTTTTCTCCTGTACAAACTGTATGTGCTGAAATGAGCTTCAACACAGCCAGGTGCAGTGAATGAGCTAAATATGAAATTTAGAAGAAATTTTCTGTATTAATTTGCAATGATTCTGCTCAGCGACTAGAGGGAGCTGCTTTAGTTTCTGATATAGGTTAGTCTCTTGCTCAATTTGCATGAAAATTTTGCCAACAAAGCAGACAAACATTAGCAGTCAGGGTGTAGAGATGGTTGAGGATGAGTTTCAGGATGCTTCAGTTGCTTTCAATGACAAGAGACCACCAAGAGGTGAGCTTTGTGTTATGTTTTATGAACATGATGCTGTCTGTGGTTGTCTGATCACTGCTGAGTGTAATGTGGATTTAATGAAAATGGTGTAGCTGTAGAGCAGTGGTTCCCAAAGTGTGGGGAGCGTCCCTCGGAGGGGCACAGTGCATGGCAGAGGGGGCACCTGAAGCAGCATGGATGATTTAAAAAAAAGAAAAAAAAAAAACAGTTACACAAAAGTGTTTCACTGTAAAGATGGTTTATAGTATGCAATCAATACAGGGGCCCAGAAAATCTTTGGGAACCACTGCTATAGACATAGATAGCCAGCCTGCCATCAGGTTTCTGCCTGTTACACTTTCAGAACAGATCTATGTATTTTTCCTCATCTCTGTTTGGTGCCAATAAGTGTTGAGCACATTTAGTAAGGTCAGTATAAATGAAAATAAATAGGATTATTTCCATCTATTTTGACCTTCAGTTTCTTCATATGTGATAAATTGCAATGTCAGGAAAGCAGATGTTCAAATAATGTAATTTTAACATTTTATTAAATTTATTAAAATTATTTTTTACCTAACAGCAGCTGAACCAACAGTCTAAACAGAAACTATGAACATCTCCTCAGTATCTCTAATTATCTGCTTTTTTCACAAATAGCTGCTGTTTCTAAAGATGCAAGTGGTGCTGTTAGTGAATTCAACATGACACACTGATGATTCTGATTTTATAATAATATCAGGGCCAACATAAAATCAACATATAATATTCTGCCTGCTTCAGTAACCAAGCAAAAGTCATATAAAGAGAGAACTGAAATTAGCATGACTCTCTGTCACATTCAGAATAAGCACACTGCTAAAATAAATAGGTTTTCTCATGTAAATATAAAGAGTCAAAGAGGATTTATGAAAGAGATGTCTAGTGGAAATGAGGAAGGGCCTGCTCCAACAGACAGGTGCTTTTAGCAGATAACAGTCTTACGGACTGTAACAGACAATAAACAAAGATGTGCAAATCGAAAGGTTCAGAAAGTCTAAATAATTCACCTTAAAATGCCTGGATAGTGCTGGAAGCTCAGTGTGATGCATTTAGGATGATTCATTCCTTCTGTACATTATTTTATGTTTGTTGAAATAGAGTCTCAAATAAGACAGAAAATATTGCTTTGTTGAATCTTTAAGATAATCAGTAGATAACAAAAATAATAATTTTATATTTCTCAATTGAAAATAAAACTTTTCTCTGCCACCTTTCTTTGTTAAATGATGACAAAACTTATTAAAACTTTTAAATTTAAATTTTTCATATAAATTGAGCAAGAGACTAACCACCATTTAGGAGAAGTAAAACTTTCCATTTTATCTCAAGTATATTTTATGCTCTGATAATTTAAAACTTCTACTGTTTTTAAACTAAAAAAGTAATTCATATTATTACATGATCTGGAAAAAAGAATTAGGACATAACAGCTGCGACAGACTGGCGACCTGTCCAGGGTGACCCCGCCTCTCGCCCGGAACGCAGCTGGAGATAGGCACCAGCAACTCCCGACCCCGTTAGGGAGAAGGGTGACGGAAAATGGATGGATGGATGGATGGACATAACAGTGTCTTGTATTGGGAACATATGAGAAAATCATAATTCAGTGAGTGGAGTCACTGTAGATCTAAAGGGCAAGTTAAGCAACTGCATCTAGAATATTGCTTCAAAAATATTTGAGCCAAAAGAGGAAGAGTTGTGTTACTTTACATGTTTTCTTTTCTCACAAAGTTTTTAGCATGTAAAAGTCACACCATCTCACACAGTGTGAAAATATTTAAGTGGCAGGCTTTCAGCAGACCATAACTTTAACAGTTCCTGTAAATTAATAGTAGATTAATTGAATAAATATGAGAACAAAATAAGACTGTAGGTCTGTGATTCCATCTGCACTGATGCTCGGCATGCAAGTTGTGTGTAATACCTCTACTATCTCTGTTGATCAATACACCTTGGTGTGAAATACACCACCTTTCATAGATGTGTAATATATGCCCCTCTCTGAGTACAGGAACTGAATCTGGGCCCTAGTCTATTTATTTCTGAACAAAAAGTTTCAGACTCCCTGTCAAAGATCAACTCCTGGTAGCACCTGCTGATGTAAATGTATGTCAGCTGCCCCCCTACGAGGTAATTTTGTGATTTCATGAAATGATGTTGAATTTCTTTCATTAGTAGTTTGACATGATGAACAGAGACAAAGAAAAGTTATGCAATAATCGGCCCAGGGTTGGGACATCAAACATGCAATAGAGACAAAAACACTTCAGCTTCTGTTCTTGCCATTCCTCTTCTCTTACTGAGCAATGCAGGGACCCCAAGACTAGTTTTTATATCTATGCAAGTTTCTTGTGTCCTCATTAAACTGGATGTTCAATAATTTCTGATTAATTTCCGCAGGACTTTTGTCAGATGAAGAGAAAATAAGGTTTTGCAGGTTTAAGCATTTGGCTTGTGCTTTGGGACTCTGTGTGATTTTGGTCTTGGCCAGGTTTGGAGTCTGTAAGTATGTACTGTAAACATGTAACATATGACAAACATAAATGAGATTACTCTGTTAAAATATATTCTAATGTAGCCGACATATTCTGGAGACATGAGTTCCTTTGGGTTTACTTGTAAAATAACCAATTGAGGGAAATAGAGAGATGTTTTAAATTCAAATCTTTAATTAAGCACATCCTGAAGCTGCTATATATTTGCTTTTCTAACTAACTATGAGATGTTTGAAAGTTTTGTAAGAATATTTTAAAAATGTTTCATTTTACATGTCAAATGGACAGTAAAAATCCTCACACTTTTAGAAGAACATTTCTTTTGGTTTTGTTCAGCAAATTTTGAAAAAGAATTCAAAATCCTTTGTATGTTTCAATAATTACATTAACCATATGTAATATGTGACATCTTAATGTTACACAGCTGTATTTCTTCACAAGAGCAAACTGAACCAGCTGGAAAAGATAAACCAGGAGCTGCAGATGGAAAAGGAAAACCTCACAGAACAAATGGAAAGCATGAAGAAAAAGTAGCTTAGTTATATTAATGATAACTTGATTTGGAAAGTAACTAAGTTACATTAAAAGTAATTTTTTAGTTACTTTCAGCAATTACTGACAACAACACTCTGCCACCTGTGAAAATGACATTGATGTTTGCCAATACTTAATTGCAAGTTATTTTATAATGGTAACATCAACAATGTGTCTCCAGTTATAATGAACTGGAGAGGAGATTGTTTAATGGTTACAACAGTACAAAAATATGTTAGTACTTTGTGCATGTTTTTGTGTGTTTCTATTGTCTGGAAAACTATAAATAGGATTTTACACCCCAAGAGACGTAGAGGAAATAAAATTACAAAAGAAAAATAGTAACGCAAAGTGGTTTCAATAAGTAACTGTAGTCTGACTACCTGATTTGAAGAAGAAACGCGTTGGATTACTCGTTACTGAAAAAATATAGTTATATTCATTATAATGAACAATGAAGCTCCGGTTTCATTGCTGGTTACTCCCTTTATAATGTCCATTAGCACTTGCTGTCCATGTTGCACATCTTGTTTACTCTATTACTGGTCCTTCTCTGAAATTATTCAGAAAAGTTCTTTTTAAGGACCAAAAATATTAACTGAAACCTAATGAGAAGATGTTGGGCACCAAAGACTGTTAACACATGATAAAAAAAAAAAAAAAACAGTAAAGGACCCACAAATGTGCATGCAAATGTAGAGCTCTTTCTACTTCTCCCCTACAAAAGACCTTGTACATTAGACATAGTGATGAACCCTCAAGTGGCCACTATAGGGCCACTTGAGGGCTCAAAATGGAACTTTAAAGCCAACTGAACATCTCAGGAAAAACTTAAAAATTATCAGCCTACCAATACTGCTCATCAACTCTGAGGTTTTCGAAAACTGTATAGAAAATGTAGTGCACTACAAGAAGACTCGAGATTGTGCTTATCACCAAAACTGTTTCAACACAATATTAAGAAATGTGATTTCAATCTGGAGAAAAAGACAGCGATTAAGGAGGTTTATTAACATGCATAAATTAAAGTTCTTTGGCGCTCGGGCCCCGGCTAAGGACATCGAGCTGTGAATTGCAATAAGCTCGGATGAGCATTCCCAATGTAGGTCAGGAATGTCATCCTGACACTGGTGGTGGAGGTTGGTGAAGGATGCGAGCCTGGAGAGCTGAGAGAGTGGAGGTGGGTTGCACACAGCTGAAAAGCTGAAGATGCCGTTGATGGAGGTCCATATCAGCTGGGGCTTGGTCGGTGATTGGCCGTGACGTAGCTTGGACCAACGTTGATAGGTACATATGATTTTTGTAACTTTTTATTTTATTTTTGTTTTACAAATTTACAAACATTACAAAAACAAAGTGAAGATTAAGTTGTTAATATGCTGGATCTGGTCAAAAAACAATTTAACCATTTCAAGATATATTCCACTGTTATCATCCACATTTATTTCTGCAAACACTGAGCAGTACTTTTTTATTTTTATGGCGGTTGGCAACACTGAGCATGCTCTCTGTCTGTGACGTTATTGCACCCTCTACTGCTCATGCAGAACACTTTCAGTTCATCTGCATTTCACACTGGAGATCACATACATCCATCCATCCATCCATCCATTTTCCGTCACCCTTGTCCCTAACGGGGTCGGGAGTTGCTGGTGCCTATCTCCAGCTGCGTTCCGGGCGAGAGGCGGGGTAGACCCTGGACAGGTCGCCAGTCTGTCGCAGGAGATCACATACAAGTCGCATATATTTGGAAATGTGAATGACCAAAAAATCCGATTTGACAAAAAATTGGAATTGGGTCACTTCAGGCTGCAGTGTGAAAGTAGCCTAGTTGAGCTCTGTTGTTTCAGAAAGACACTGTGATCCTTGTCAGAGTTAATGGTTTTACTTTGACTACAATTGCTATCTAATTTCTAATACTGAGTCTGGAAATTGAAGAACCCAGGAAAAAGCACAGGAATTCTGCAGAGAACATGGAGGAGATCTTCCTGTTGCTAATACAGAAGGACACAAGGTAAGAACAGAGATGGAAAACGTTATATCAATTACACATATATTTTCAACAAACTGTTAATGGTGTAAGTGAAGTAAAATATGTCATTTTAGAAATATATTATTGGCACTAGTTGGGTTGAGAAGGAAAGTAAAGGATACTGGATTGTCTCAGAGCTGGAGGAAGGATATGGAAACAGGTTGATGGAAGTGATCTAGCCAATCAGTGACAGAACATTATTTCTTAAACTTTGTATAAAACAAACCTATCAGCTTTGATCTAACAGATGTGTTTTTTCTTTAGGGCTTGGATGTAGTGGCAGCCTGCAACTGATGGTCAATGTGTAACTTCTCTTGCTCACCAAGAATGGGCATCAATGAGCAGTATTAATTTGAATGCATGGATCTGTGAGAGGAAGCCTTTATTTAAACATTAGGATTCTAATCATTTGAAAAATCTTTTAACAAAATACATAAAAAATGCATTTTAAATTTTTTTTTTTTTAATTAAAGAAAAATCTTTTAACAAAATACATAAAAAATGTAATATTTCTTTTTTTTTTTTTGCGTGGTCATTTACATTTACAGTTATGTGCAACTTTTATGTGATCTTCTGTCCAAATGACAAACAACCTAAAAGATACAGGTTGTGTGAGTGAATAAAAATCAAATTTGGGTCACTTCAGTGTGAATGTTGAGTAATGCTCTTCAGATGACACAATATTTACAGAACATCTTTAAAAATATTTTCTACATTTTGTTTCTGGGCCACATAAAGTATTTACATTCATGACAAATTGGCTCATGACTGATGTATTTGTCACAATTAGTGATTTGTGGCACCAAATGATTCTGCATTACTTCTTATAAAAAGGCTGAGGCCATGAAATCATGATATACTTTTAAATGTTGAGGTGATTATGTATGTTGCTAAATGCTTTTTTTTGCATATACTTGTTTTACCATCGTTATTGTGACTGAAACTGTGATGAGACTGACAGTTCACTCTGTTTCATATTTTTATGTAGCCTGCTCATTAAAGCTCCACGAAAGAATATTGTTCCTGGGTTACATAAAAAGAATCATCAGTCCTATGTTCACTCCAAAGTAAACAGCTTAGATTCATCAAGACATCCTCTTCAGATAATATGGCCGTCTGGTATAAGATATATTGTTGTCTGTTTATGTTCATTTACTTACAAAGAGCTACAGATAATTTTCTTAAATTTAAAATTGATAGATTGTGGCTGTTTCTCAAACTAAACCAACATTGTTATTCCCTTGCAAATTGGGGAGGTTCTAAACTGTCACCACCTTCTTGTTTTTCTGCCAAGAAAATACAAATAATGTCATAATTACAACGCTAAAATAAAATTTTAACACCAATAACCCATTTCAGAACATATTTTCTCTTATTTTTATTTCTTGTTTGTCCTCCTGAGACCCATTTCAGTAAGCTGGATAATCAAATTCTGAATAGGAGGCAATTACTCCATATAAACCTGCCAGGTTCTGTGATGCTCAGGATTTTTAGAACAGGAAATACCAACAAGGTAACTCAACTCTGAGTCAAGTTGCCCCTAAGTTAAGTGGGAGAATATGAAAAACCGTCACCAATGAAAGACAGCTAATATGACTCTCCCTTTGCAACAGGAGGAAATACTCAGCTTCAAGTCTGTTTTTCTCACCAATGGAATTACATCAACATACGATGACAGCATATGGAAAATATCAAACCATATGTAGCAAACAAAGTTATACTGTTTCTGCAGTAAAATAAGATTTAGCATGAAAGATACCAAGTTAATGAATGAGTGTGATTTGACAGAAAACATAAAATACTTAATGAAATTCTCTTTAACATAGGAAGTTCTAATATCAAGCTATCATGATTTTTCTTGATTGCTTACAAATATTAGCGTAACTATAACTATAGTTAACTATAAGCATAATTCTTGCTTTACACTGAAATTTCAGTTCTATAACAAACATTTTTCTGCATTTGGCACAATTTTCATGAAGAGAAAATGTCTTGTTTTCACAAGGAACATACTCATAAAAAAATCTAAGTTAATTTCTCTTCTATGCATGCTGATTCATCACTTGAGAAAACACTGTCACAAACGCATATACCCTTCTACAATATTTATACATTTTTAAAAAATCTAAAATTAATTTGCAGACGATCTTAAGTTGGAGTCAAAGATCAAGTTTTGGTCAACAAAGAGCAGCCACTGTGGGATGGTGTGACTTTTATGTATGAAACTTTGTAAAAATGAAGAACAGTGTAACTAATCTCTTCCTCCTTTGAGACTGCAAAAGATTAAATGTATTTATCAGTATCACAATTTAATACAGTGAATTGTGTATTCTGAATGTTTTACATAATACTAAGCTCTTTATGGTGTGAATATTTTTTTCCACTTGAGTGATTAATGCAAATGACTTCAAAAAGCAGAAGTTCAAAATTATGGGAGCTTTTAAAAGACTTGTGAGTGACAGGAAACATCTATAGATATTTATAAATACTGCTCTCTTGCTCATGGTTTACTTTCCTCTTACTGACAAAGAACTTTAACATCGAGACTGTAGAGATGGCAGACAGCGAAGTCCAGTACGCCTCTGTTGTTTTCAAACACAAGGGATTGGCAATAGGTGCGTTTTATGTTTATGTGTTTTTAATAATCCATTTACTGACATGTTACTGTTTATGGTTATCATCACTGTTGTCTGTGTAGTCAAATAATTCTGCTGATTGAGAAATTATCAAGTAAAACTTTGATTCCTCTAGGAACTTTGAGATAAAATCACTTAATAAATTGTAATTGTTTCTAACATGTAATTAAGAATCTACTCAAGGTTTTAACACATTGTGTAAAAAAAAAGTTTAACTAACCAGAAAATCTTATTAGATGGTGATTATGGTTGAAACTGTAATTAAACCTCTGCTTTTAGAGTTGGTTCATCCACTAGGAAAAGAAAAAAATTAAACAGGTAACTGGATTATTTTTTTTATTTTTATTTTTTACATAAAGTAATACATGAGGGAAAAGAATTAAAAATTATCCTCATCTAACAAAAATGTTTTTTAACTAATAAGTTTTAAGGACAAAAAATAGAAAAAGCAGAAACACATTAAAATAACTGTAACCTGGGGAACAGAAAATAAATAAGAGAAGCAACATGTGATTCAAAACTGGATCTGAGAATATTGAGTCCACACTGCAGCACAAGCTCCTTAGTGTATAGAGACAATGAGACGCAGAGACTTGTTTCTCATAACATGGGAAAGATAAATGAATGTGACATTCATGTGTTAATCCTTAGAAGTAAGAAAATATTAAAAACATAACTTTCCTCCTAAGCTTATCTATATTTACAACTTTTGTGAAATAGTTTAAAGTAAGAGAAACTGACAAACAAAACTGGATGATGACTGAATCAAAGTGGGGCATCCTGGGTGACGACACAGCAAACATTAGCAGCTATCTGCATGTCAGCATTGCTTGGAAGACATGTTTTTTGTTGTATCATGTCAAATGTAAATGGATGAAAATTGTTAAACACTGCCTGGGCTTTAATTAGAACTGGTTTAGTTGAATAAGTGAAGCCAAACTGTTTAGTTAAGTCTGGTGCAAAAAATGAAAAATAACACGGTGAATACATGGGAAAGCACCTAATACCCAATAAAGGCGGGTGGAGGACTTGTTATCAGCTGGGAAAACAACAGAAAGCTCAGCAAAATCAGGTATTTGGTATATCTAGATATTTTAAATGAAAAGGCTTTAAAAAAATCTATCAAAATCAAACCAACACGGCCTAGTTCACCTGGTCTGAAGCCAGCTTTCTTCCATGAGCATTTAAATTTTCAGGCCGAAATCCAACAGAAAACCTGAGAGGCGCAAGAGAGGAGAGTAAAGGAGAGCAGCCAGGACCCCCTGGGTGTCAAACATATCCAAAGAGGTGACCCAAACCTCAACCATGGAGCAGGTTATTCACCAAACATGATCATTGCTGATGTTCATTTAAAAAATGCATCAGTCATGTATTCAATTGGGTCATAGAACAGTTTTTCTTTTTTCTTTTTTTTTCTTCTCAGACAGAGTGGCCAGTTCAATAAACTCATTGCACAGGAAGTTTGTCAGAAAATGTGCACATGGTGACTGTGAAATTTGCTTAATTTGATCAATTCTTGGCAACACAGAAAACTCAAGATCTGACTCAGATTGTCCCAAAACCCTCAGTGCGTATCCATCCATTTCTAGAGCTGTGGGTAGCTCTTGCAGCACTCTGGGGTTTGTGATGTGATGGGTGTGAATGCTTCACTTACTGAGCGGAACAAGCCATACAGAGACAAAAAAACTGTCTCACCACCTGGATGTAACTGTATTACTGTAAACAGGATATGTCTGATGTAAGGCTGTGCAAAAAGGAAACGTCAAAGATTCCTACTCTGTGCGCTGAAGGTGATAAAGTGCAGCATCAGATTGTTTTTTTTCTTTATTTACAGAGAGACTTTTCCTTTTTATGAAAGATCAGCTCTGTGTCAGTTTGCTGATATTTTAACTTGTCTCCCAGTCTAGAGATATGTTTTCAAGTTCAAGCTAAATATTACACAATCGATTAAATTTTGAAATTTAACCATGTTACAAACATTTGAAACTTTTCAGCTAAAAAAGAAGATGATGTTGTGTATGATGTTGTGAAGCAAAGCCAAGCAGCTCGGGAAATGACTGTCACAAAGGGTAAGTAAATGAAAAAACTAAGTGAATCCAACAATAAAATCTTGCATGCATCAACTCAGCTACAACAGACTCAGTTAGCTCTAACATTCCTTAAATGTTGCAAGTTTCAGTTCAGATGAAACAAGTGAGCATTTTAACCTTTCAATTATCAGTGTTTTCAGAGAAATAATTTTACAAAACATGCACAGATAATAAACAAAGATTTATCTTCAGCCCTGTAGTGGCACTCATTACGAAAACATCATTTCTAAACAACAAAGACGATATACAATATTAACTATAAACATGAATGTAAAATTATTAATTCTTTCAACTTTTACCATCTGTGCAGGTTGCAGTTGGTATTAGTGTCTTGAATTGTGACAAAGTGCAACATCAGAAATGTCTTGCTTTATTTCCTGTGAAAGATAATTTCCCTTTTTCACTAATGTTCAGCTCTATGTCAGATTGATGTTTTTCCTCAGTCTGTTACAGTTACAGTAGACTGGCGGAAGAAAAGACCCTGACAGATATTTCAAGCAAATATGATCATTAAACAATAAATTTAAATCCTTTCAAGAATGTATTGTGAAACAAATAGACATTAGATCTGTATTCTTTTAGCTAAAAAAGAGGATGAAGTATTGCACAGTAAAATGAATAAACCAAACAAATTGTCTCAATAAAACTCTGACACAAATGGTAAGCAATTGAAAAAACTAATCAAATGCTAAAATAATCATTGTGTGTGTAAACTCTTCTCCAAAAGGCTCAGTTAACTTTAACATCACCAGTAAAATGTGCAAGTTTTAGTTCAGGATATTCAGTTGATGTGCTGTTTACTACTCAGCCGAAATCTCACTCTTTCACCTAATATGTTCATTTGGATTACAAGGATTTGATTGACCAAATATATGAATCAGTAACAAATTATTCAAACCAAAAAGGGAATCAGTCCATGCAAGCAAACATTATTGCAAAAAAGTTTTAAACCAGAGTCAGGATCAAACAGCATATATATTTATTTGGTAGCGTTGCCTATAATACTAGCAATCCATCCCACTAACCTGTTTATTATGTTTGTTTCACAGGCTTTAAGACTCACTATGTGAAAAATAAAACTCTTTTCTCCTCCATCTTTCTTTGTTAAATGATGACAATATTTTTCTAACATTTTTAAATGAAAAGGTATCTATATAAAACAATGCAAACAAACAAGCTTTAACTTGTTGTAGTTTTGTCCAAATAAAAATGTCTGTCTTATATTTTCTGTTTAGTTTCTGCAGGATCTTTGTCAGACAAAGAAGCAAAAAGATGTTGCTTGTATCAGAAGTTGGTTTATTGTTTTGGGAGTCTATGTGTGATTATGGTGATGATCATTATTGGAGTCAGTTTCTACTGTAAGTATGTAAAGAACATTTTTAAGACTGAGACAGGAAGATATTAGAAACTTGTAATATTTACTTCCATGCAGATTATGGAAGAACATTTAAAATGTAAATTAAAGTAATGGAAAATAGAAGTTGGAATGATTCAAACCAATTAAAACTGAAAACGTTTCTCTTGTTTTTGTTATATAAGATTTTGTTCTTTACATATCTATATATCTTGTCTATGTATTTATTCTGTTTTATCTCTACCTTGAATATGTTGATGTTTTGCAGTTGTATCTCTTGACAAGAAAGATAAATCTGAGCTGAAACAACTGAAAGACAACCAAACTGTCCTTCAAGATGAAATTTACAACATGACGAACCTCAACAACAAAATCAGTGCTGATTTCAAAAGCCTGGCTCAAAACTTCACAAGTTGCAAAAACAAAAGTTTAGAATTTGTCATCCAGGTTCAGAATTTGACAAAACAACAAATCAGCCTGACAGCAGAAAATAGTCAAGTTAAAAAGAACAACCACGACTTGCAGACAAACGTGAAAATTCTCACAGAAAACATAAAAATTTGTGAAGAGCAGAAACTCAGCCAAGCTCTACAGATCATTGATGAATACTGTCCCAAAGAAAACAGCAGTATGTTCAGATATTCTTATGGTAAAAGATTATACCTAATTATAATTATACTGATCAGTCCAAATATTTATTATTTGATCTCTGTTGTTTCAGTGAGACGGTGTAGTTCTTGTCCAAAAGGCTGGATTCACTTTCAGTCCAGCTGCTATGTAGTTCATAATCCTGAACCTAGGAATCATAAAACCTGGGAAGAAGCATGAGAATACTGCAGAGGGAAGAGTTCAGATCTGACTGTTGTTGGAAATGAAGAAGAAAAGGTAAAGACAGAGCCAGAAACTGTTTATATGAATCACATATATATTTTCAACACCAACTGTTAGTCATGGAAATGAAGGAAATATATATTCCTTTTTGTCTCATTCTCCACAGACGTTTGTTGATAGCAGTAGCTGGAAGGATAACGAGGGTAAAATGAAAGGGTTCTGGATTGGTCTCAGAGTTGAACAACTGAAATGGAAATGGATGAATGGAAGTGATCTGACCAGTCTGTGAGAGACACATTATCTTTTAAACTGTGTAAAAATATATATATATCAGCCTTGATCTGACTGATGTTTTTCCTTAGAGCCTGGATACATCAACCTGCAACTGAAGGTCAATGTGTAACTTCCCTCCAGAACCGAGAATGGAAATCAATGAGCTGTACTGATAGAAACGGCTGGATCTGTGAGAAGAAGGCTTTATCTGTTTAAACATAAAATATTAAGTTTATTTGAAAAACCTGGAAAGAAAATATATTAACATTTTATTAATATTTTATTTTTTTTACAAAAGCTAAACATCTATAGTTTATTATTCATTATAATATCTACAGCAAATGTAATTTCATGTTGATTATTAAAAGGAATTTGAATAAATTAAGCTGTAAAGTTTCTCAGTAAAGTTTCCCACTTTACTGAATATATATAATTAGTATCTGAAGCTGCCAGAATTTAGAACTGATTGAAACACATTCAACCAATTCGAAAACACATCTGTTTTTTTTCTGGGCCTATTAAAGTTTTCATGTTCAAGTTCATAACATGAACCTGAATGTTTTTAAATGTTGAGGTGCTGTATTGTTAAAAGTTGAGATGAATGTGATTGTTTCAACATTGTAATTGTGAATAAAACTAATCTAATCTAGTTTCCTTTTCTCAGAGCAGCAATGAGTCAACAGCTACAGATCATTTTATACTTGAAGGTTGTGTTTTTTTCATGTGATTTTCTTTTTTCAGCGTGAAGTTCACACATTTTCACAGCTTGCAATGTTCTGTGAAACTGTCAGTATGCATGTTTGTCAGAAAATGGAGCTGTGTTCTGTTACAGTAACTTTACCAAAGATAAACCACACAGAAACACGAAGCATCAAATGCTAAATGATTAGTGATTCATTTAGAAAACCTGCTCCTCTGCTCAGACACTCAGACTGAGGAAACAATTTATCTTCAAAAACAAACTGACTCAACAAAGATAAGGAAAAAATAAAATAAAATAAAATAAACAAACAAAGAAATGATTTCAGGACTTGTTGAATGTTTTATATATTATAAAGTTTAGCTGCAGCTCTGTGGAAGATACACCCAATATTACCAGATGTTAGAAACAGAAATAAAAAACTTAATTGATTTTAAAGAAGACGTTTATTCACGGTCCACTTGGAATCTATATAGGAAACTTTACATTGTCAAGAATCTCATTATTTTAGCTAAGCTTGTGCTGTTTTAATTGCATCAACAGAACATTATATATTTGGAGAATGTCCTGTCGAGAAGAAGTGAACTCTATGAGCTATATGAGAAGACTTTTGGACACCAAATATGTTTCACACATCGAAAAGCAGAACTAAAAGGCACATTTAAGACTATAAAGTGAGCACTCCGTTCTCATTAGCCGTTCCTCTTCAGTCTTCATCTGATGTTGAAACTTTTACAAAATGGAGGGAAGAGAACAATGTCTGGATGTAACCCGCAAGTTTCTTTATCTGCAGGTGAGACGGACCATCAGAAGGTTTTTGTATTCAGTTAAAGTATTTTGTGAACATTTTATTATGTTACTTCATGCTTGTTCTTTCATAATGTTTAAGTTAATTATGTCAGAGTGAGATAAAAGAATTACTAGATATAAAACCATAATTTTTTTTGATGAACTGATTAAGACCCTCAAATATAGAAAAGCAATAGTTATATATTGAATCCACATAGTTGATAAATGGATCATTTGAACAAAATTTTAACAAAAGTTAGTGTAATTGAAAGTGAAAATAACATTTTGATTCCCATCTGTTGAAGGTAATCTTCAGCATGTAGAATCCTTGGTTTAGATTTTTGTTACTTTCAGAGGAAATTGAAGAAGATGACTGTGATGATGAAGGACTGGGCGTTGAGAAGAACATAAGAGCTGCTCCAGGTATAATATTGAAACAATTTAATTAAGTTAAAAAATATTAAGCACAACATGTTTGTAACTACTATGTCAAAAGGTCACACATTTTTTCCATCTCACAGCTTTTCCCACCTCTAGGAGTTCATTGAATTATTTTGTTGGTTGTGATCCCACTTCATGTCCACTGTGAGTTCACTTTAAAAATATAAACTCTTTTTTCCTTATTTCAAAACAATAACATGTTGATGTTTTGCAGTTATATCTCTTGACAAGAGATAAATCTGAGCTAAAACAACTAACAGACAACCAAACTTATATGAAATTTACAAAAAGATTTCAGAATTGTCTGTTGTTGGTAATGAAGAAGAAAAGGTAAAGACGGAGCTGGAAGCTGTTAATATGAAGTACAAATATATTTTCAACACCAACTGCTGGTCATGAAAATGAAGCAAATATATAATCCTTTTTTTGTTTCATTCTCCACAGACGTGTGTTGATGATTGTAGTTGGAAGGATGAAAAGCGTCACTTCATGGTTCTGGATTGGTCTCAGAGCTGAAGGAAGGAAAGGTAAATGGATGGATGGAAGTGATCTGACCAATCAATGAGAGACACATTGTTTCTTAAACTTTGTATAAAATAAATCTATCAGCCTTCATTGAACTGATGTTTTTCCTTAGAGCATGCTTCTCGATGTTTGGTTCTGATTCTGGCCATGTAGAGCAGACCAGAACCAGACGACCTGAGAGGGCCGGAAGTTTGATACAACAACAGCAGATCTTTAATGTATGTTGGTGTTAAGCTATTTGATGATTTATAAATCAGTATTTTAAAGTCTATTCTCTGAATGAAAGCAGCTGCAGCTGTCTGATTGATTTTTGTGGGCAAATCTGTGAAGACACTGTTGCAGTATTCAATGCGAATAAAGATACATGCATGGATGGAGTTTCTAGATCTTTCTGAGACATTTGTACTCTAGTCCTGCAGATGGCAGTGTTACCCTGCCATCTAAGGTAACACTTCCATCTGCAGACTAAAACCAAAAAGGAAAGGAGCTGGTGCAACTTCAAGGTGATCTTGTATTGACAGGCAGAACTTTGTTTAGGAAAGCAATCTTTATAGGCTACCAAGACAGCAGGAGGAGTTTAAATTATGTATAATTTATTCTAAGTTTTTATGATTGAGTTGGAATTTGGTCATTTTCTTTTGTTTGATCGGATGCAGCATTGATTCTAGATTGGATGTTGATGTGCATATTAACTCTCTATATAATATTACACATTTGAAAAAGATTTCTCTCTCTGATATAAACAGATATATAAAAAAAATGTGAAGACCTTTTTACTAAATTACTTACTTTACTTAGTTACTCAATTATTTAGAGAAGATTTCTTAAGTCAAGCAATTATTTAACTGTCAAATAAACCTTCACTTCAGGACCTCACTGTCTGTTGTAGGACCTGTCTTTGCCTTAATTTTGATTTAAAAGCAGATTTCTGTGCTATTTTCCAGAGAACAGAAAGGGAAGATGACAGCATTATGGTTAGTTGCAACAGCAGTCCTCCTCTCCATGGATGGGATGCTGTTTCAGAGAGTTGATGTGGATGCCATAATATTATAGTGTTCCATTGATTGGATTATATCAAATTATTATGCAACCTATAAACATGGACCATCTGTAGGGATCTGTAAAGATCACTTACTATTTATTTTGAATAGAGGTGTGCCGATCGATCGGCTATTGATTAAAATCGGCCGATTTCCGTGAAAAAGTGTATGATCATTGATCGCCAGTCACTGTCTCTTATTGCCTATCACCAAAACTTATCACCTGTATCTCACTTCGCAGCCTGCGTGTGCAGCTCGTCTCTTCTTTCCTTCTCATTATGCAAGTGCGTGGCTTCAAATCCTAAGCGAGGCCATGTGGAACTTTAATGCTCAGAATGAATGGGGAAGTTTGCAAGTTAAGGTGGAAAATTTGGGGTGGAAGCATGTCAAAATGCATCAACACAACAAATCTAATATAACATTTAAAAGACAAGCACCAGAACAAAACAGCCATGTTCTCAGGAAGTTTTGATTTAGTAACTCAGGATTGTTTATTTTGATGAAACCTGTGTTTAACATTGAATGAATGTTTCCTTTTATACTTGACATTATTTGTTAAAGGCACTGTTATGAGATTTATTTGATTTATGTTTAAATTAGGCCGCTGAGAGCCTTACCGTTAAATATTGTTTTACTGATTGCAGGTTTTTCAGTTTTGGCTGAGTAGCTGCTCTATTGTGCCTGCAAGTATTTTGCATGTTTTATGAAGTAGGAAGAAACAACGTCATCATCAGAGTTGCAGTGGCAGTATTTCTAAATTAGTAATATGACAAGATATCATTAAATAACTGTACTATGTTTCTCATAGGCCTGGAATACTGAATGCCTTTGTACTTATAGCTTGTTCTCAGAATTGTACCTAAAGACGCTGTTCACAGTCAACAAAACAAAGACTTAAAACACAAACTGTTGTGAAAAAATTGTATAACAAGTTCCAGAAAACAAGAGGACATTTCGAGTCAGTATGACTTCCACAATTTCTCTACAGAATATGTTACACCAAATGGTTTTTTGTCTGGTTTATTGTTTGTTTCTTTAACAACTTCATCAAAATACGGTCTGCTAAATTCTATCACTTCCACAATT
Source organism: Poeciliopsis turneri (assembly GCA_922788865.1). NCBI lineage: Eukaryota > Metazoa > Chordata > Actinopteri > Cyprinodontiformes > Poeciliidae > Poeciliopsis > Poeciliopsis turneri. The sequence goes on along the minus strand of CAKLNU010000640.1, from coordinate 2,652,486 downwards.
TGATGTAAAACATTAATCAGAATAGTCCTGCTGTTGGATTTCACAGAAGTGTGTTTGGGGAAGTTATAAACTATTCTAAACACATCAGTCGTTTTACAGAAAATTTGGTCACACTAGTTTAAATAGTGAGAGAAATGTTCAGACATAAATACTCCATGAGAACTTAATCAACCGATGAGTTTTTTTCAGATTTTCTCCCTTCGATCAACATGGTTCTGTAAAGCATGGTTCTGAGCCAACAGAACAGAGAAACAAAAATCTGTAAAGTAAGGTATGCATTTTTATTCAGCCTCCTTTTCTCTGAGAGCTGTAAATAAAATCCAGTCAACCAGTTGCCTTCATAAGGCATTAAACTATAAGGGGACAAAGACAGTTCCAGTAACTGACTTTGCAACATCTGACATTTAAGCATTCCCTGGAACAGAGATTTTGCTCCACAAATCTTAAGATATTTCAGGTTTTGCAGCTGTTGCTATCGAACAAACAGCTTAAGCTTCCTCTCGACATTTTCTTTGTGTCTGAAGACTCAGAGAGATGACTACAGTGTAATTATTCTCCATCCATTTTCTTTGAGAACCATCTAGAAGTGGTTCTCAAAGAAAATCTGAGATATGTTTTTTTTTTTTATTGTTTTATGAAATATACTCTTTATATGAATATCAATTATCCCCATAGTGAGATTGTATATACATATATGATGAAGAGATCTTCATCAAAGTGACTTCTTAAGTATTAAAAATACATGTATGTAATATAATAATCATATTACATGATGATGGTAAATGAAACCTTCATCCTGAAATAAAACTAAGCTGGATGCCAACTTGCATATTTATTTAGCAAAGCAGTATTTGAAAACAATATTATGAAGACAATTCTCTCTCACACACATTCACACAGTTTCCAGGTATATGTTATTTGTGAGAAAAGCTGAAATTGTGTATATATACTTTTAATCTGACAAGTCGCACTGGGACAGATGTATATATTCTAACTTACTGGAGATTACTGTACACGTAATAAATTGTTAACTAAGACAAAAAACAAAAAACACTGGTCAATGTTCAGTTCTTCAACCTTAATTTAAACCGGGTTAAATAATTTGAGATCAAATAGTTGTTTTACAGGAGTATCCTGACAACAGTACATTTAAAAAGTTACAAAAACACAGAATTAACAAAGTTTTCAGATTCAGATATTGGTGCAAACTGCAGAGCAGAAGTATGCAAATGAAGAACAATAAAAAGCAGACCTAACACAAAGAAACTTTGTCAGTCAACAAGTCGGAGCTCAGTCAACATTGAGGCTGCAGATATGGCAGAGGAGGAACTTTACTATGCTTCGGTGACTATAAAGAATAAGATAGAGCTTCAACCAAGAGGTAAGTTGGTTGGCATAAATTGCATATATTGTACACATGTACTCAGTTTCAGTTTTTCCTAATTGATAATTTTGATGATGTGATAAGTCTTTCCATGCAAACAGTTATTTTTGGCCTCAGATCTATTAAATAAAATTAGTTGAGACACAAAACTTTCATCTTCTTTTGAATAGAAAATAATTTGTCAAGTTTTAAAGTACAAATACATTTTATTGGGTTTCTAAACAAACAAACAAAAAAAACATGACTATATCTACTATTTTGGTTATGAAACACATGAAGCATAAACTTTTATAGAATGACTAGATGTCACTCATTAAAATGTTAGAAATGCCAAGCAGCTCAGTTGGTGGAGCAGGTGCACCAGGTGCAGAGGGTGTCGTCCCCAACTCTGTTGTCTCTGGGTTCGACTCCCGGTCTCAGGCAATATGTATGTCTCTCCCTCTTTCTTGTCATGTTACTGCTTATTAAAATCCACTAATGACAAAAATATTGTTAAAAAGGATTGAAATGATCATTTCTCTCATTCCATATTTCTTGAAAAAAAACAGAAAAATGCTCTTTGTTTATAGTTTTCCAACACTGGAGATAATATAATCCATTCAGAATGAATTACATTATATATATATATATATATATATATATATATATATATATATATATATATATATATATATATATATATATATATATATATATATATATATATGTCTTGTTCTCTATAATGTACGTTTTAAAGACTAAATGCTGTTAAACTCATGGATCTTCTAACTTGTCAGTTAAAAATGAGAATGAGACCATATACGATGAAGTGAAGGTGAACAAAGAACCACCTGAGGGTAAGTGAAACAAATCCACATATTTAAGCAGAGTATATGTTTTTATTTCTCCTTTATATGGTTAAAGACATTGTCACATTAAGAAGATAAATAAGCAAAGCAATGCTGAAATCTAATGCATTCAATAACTTTATATCACTTCTTCAAACCTGAGGAACCCTTGTTGTCCCATGAAACAAACCTCATTTTCTTATCTGAAAGATCAGGTCAAAATATAAAATCTGTAAAAGTTTGAATGGAAATTGTAAACGTTTTTTTTTTTTAGCTTTTGTGAAATAGAAATTCTCTTGAAAGATAAGTTTAAGTTTCAGCAAATCAATTCTTAGGAACATATTATAAAACAAAATATTTTAATCTTTTTAGGTAAAACAGAGAAAGAAGCTGAACTGGAGAAGCAGAATGAAAGTGCTCAACAAATACCCAACCAAACAGGTATGTTTATAAAAAAGAGGAAAGAACAATATATTATTAAAGTTTACATTTAAAGGGCAAGGTTTTTGCACTTTGTTACATATTTTTCTGTGTAGGAAATGGGGTTTTTGAGGTTTTCTCCTCTGGTTTTTATTTGCCCCAAATCATTTGGAACAACAAACTCAGTTCAATATCCAAGACAGAAGCAATAGTCAAATTATGTGTTATAAAACTGGTGCATCCTTGACAAATGCAGTCATTATGTCATTGTGTTATAAAACAACTTAAAATTTCATTTCAGATAAAACAATGAAAAAATCTGACTTGGAGAAGCAAAATGAGAGAGTTCAGAAAACTCATGACACAACTGGTAAGATTATAAAAAAGAGGAAAACAATTTATTATAAAATTATAACTAGTTTTTCTATTTGTGTTAAAATCATTATATCAGAGAAAAAAGATTTGAAAGGCAACAACTATTGTTGTTTTTTTACCCAATGGATATGGAAACTTTGCAGCAGTAATAGATTTGCTACAAGACTTGGTGCGTTTTTACTAGAACATACAGTTAGATATGTGGTTATCTTAAGAACACTTACAGGACTCCAGATTTTTGTTTTTGTAGAATGATAAAAATTGATTGAGCCCTATTTCAAGTCTGTCATTTATGTTTTGTGTTGTATGATAAGGAATATCAAAAATTCTACATAAATATCCAGTTATTCAATAAAATATTGTTACGTCTGCAAATATCACTACTAATGCCTAAAATTGTTTACATTTCCAACAGGTTCATGTTTAAGCTAACAAGATGTAAAATTAAGGCTTTATAGTAGCAAAAGTCGTTATTTTAATCTCTGGGGGAAGCTGAAGATTAACTAGGGATGTGTCAATATGACAAGCAAAATACAAATAATTATAAGAGAAAATTTCCACTATACTGTTCTAAAAATATGTTTCTTCTGCTATTTAAAGGTTTTCATGGTAAAACATACATGGCTTATGGAATGTCTGTTCAAGTACATGGAGAAACACACTGACAGAGGCGATTAGTTTATTTGATTAAATGTGCTGACATTCCATAGTCAAATTTATTAAATGATTCTGATTGGTCAGAAATCCAGAGTAAAAACGGGCAGGATGAACCAGAAGGTACCGTGCTGCAGTGGTAGGAGGCAGTGTTTCACATAAATAGTTGAGAGGTGCACATCAGTTCATGATCTTCTTCCAGCATTGAAAAGGCTGAAAACACACAAAATAAAACCTGTCCAGGATGAATTTAATTAATATTGATATAAAAGACATTCCTTTTCTTTTTGATGTTGAAGCAAAGATATTGTATTTATTTTTGCTATAGACAAACAGGGGAGCAAAAGAGCTGTTCCCGGTTTTAAAGTTTCTTTTCTTTTCGTTATTTCTACCAGTCAAGGAAGCAGAAAGATGTCGCCGCTATCAGCAGCTGTGTTGCTGCTTTGGGACTCTCTGTGTCATTTTGGTGCTGAGTGTCATTGGAGTCTGTGTTTATTGTAAGAATGCCACAAATGATGTGAACAAAACACGTTAGACACAATTTACACAAGAGTTACACTGATGTTTTTTTCTTCCTTTTTGATAAAGCAATTGTTTATTTCTGTTCCAACAGTTCATGTGAGCACTGCAAGTGAGTTGAACCAGATCAAATCATCCCGGCAGGTTTCTGCTGGAGGAAAATCAGAACCTGACCAACCTCAGCAACAAACTCAGTTCAGATTATGAAAATCTGATGACTCAGTTTGACAACCTGACTATGGCTTCTAAGGCCTTAGAAAACAACATCACCATGCTGACTGTAGAAAACTACAACCTGACAATGCTTAATGAGGGGCTGAAGGAACAAAAGAAAAATCTCACAGAAACAATAAAAAACATGAAGGAAACCTGGGATGGTCTCAATGTCAGTAGAGCTCAGTGGAGCATTGATGAATACTGTCCTAAACAAATGGTATGTTCATATTTTAGACAGTTTGTGCTGAACTACATTATCATGTTAAAAAAATAAATATTATGTAAACATATTTATGAATGGAATATTTTGATTTAAGGGAGAAGCTGCAAAAATTGCCAGGATGGCTGGACTAACAAATTTTCCAGATGTTATGCTTATAACGATGGTCCACAGTCTCAACAACTGACCTGGGAAGGGGCACGAGAAAACTGCAAACAGAAGATTTCAGATCTGACTGTTGTGTTTAACCAGACAGAAAAGGTAATGAAAGAATAACTTTAATGGATTATAAATGTACACTGACTGATAAAATTGTAGAATCGATAATTTTGAGTGTTTAGTCAGTTTTTCAGTCAACATATAAACAGAATTCTCTCTTCTAATTCCTCAGGATTTTGTCCAAACACAAAGTCCTCATTACTCACACATTAATGGATACTGGATTGGTCTCAGAGCTGTAGGAGGGAAATGGAAATGGACTGATGGAAGTGATCTGACCAATCAGTGAGACACACATTGTTTCTTAAGCTTTTCTATAAAACAAATCCTTGAGCCTTGATTTAATTTTTGTTTTTCCTTAGAACCTGGATACAACAACCTGTAACTGATGGTCAATGTGTAACTTCTCGCCAGGACCGAGAATGGAAATCTGTGAGCTGTACTGATAGAAACGCCTGGATCTGTGAGAAGAAGGCTTTGTCTGTTTAAACATGAAATGTTGAGGTTTATGACAAGCTGTTTGGAAAAACTTATTTCAGGCTTTTGCAATTTTCTGGTTAAATTTTTTACAACTCATTTTTAAAAGGCTTTACAAGTTTCACATGTTTTTCTAAATGATGATTTAAAGTTTTATCAACAGATTTATAAACCAAACAAAATGACGTTTATTGTTCTGAAGTTTTTACTGATGGTTTTTGAAAGAACTTTTCATGGCTTCAGCATGATTTTAGGATTCCCATGGCCTGTGAATCTTTTTCAGTAGTTAACAATTAATTAGTGTAAGTAACATTACTGAAATTATTTTTAAAAATGAGAATTAAAAATTGTCTGCCATTTTTTTCTCAGCAATTTTTTTTCCTATTATATAGCTTATCAAACATTTGTGATACCTGATTTTGATTAAGAACTCCAGAAAAATGACAATGACAATAAATCTCTACATATTAAAGCAAACAATATGAGTTTGGAAGTGAATCTTTAAGTTATCATGTTCCCTTGAATTGACACAGTTTTTGTAGTGCACTTACTGAATTATTCTTTATATCAAACAAGCAAAGCAAAGAGTCATTAAAACACATAAATGCTGGTCAAAGTTGAGTTGATTTAGCCGTTGACCCTAATGAAAAAGCAGAAGTATGCAAATCAAGAGCAATAAAAAGAAGCACCAACAGAGGAAACATCTACATTTTAAGATTACATCTCATTTGAGTTCTGGTTCAGTCTATGAGTTAAATAAATCAACATTAAGGCTGTAAATATGGCAGAGAAGCAGCCCCAATCACAAGGTAAGGTCATATGATTCTGCATAAATTAAGCATATTGTCTAATATTTTAATATGCCAGGGGTTTTCAGACCTTTTGTCACAAGAGTCAAAAGTACTCACAGGTCAAGGAAATTATTTTTGAAAAAGTAACATCCCCCAGACTTATATAGAGAACGTATTCACTCTGTGGTAGCATCATCCATCTCCTGTGGTGTAGATATGTTTTTTACAGCTAAAAGGCAGCAGATATGTTCATCAGGAAGACTAGCTCTGTCTGAACATGGCCTCCTTACTCAGCTTAAATGAGAGACAGAAGAACTTTTGTTAAAATAAATCTGTTACTGAACTAGAGAGCAGTTGTTAGACTTTCTGAGCATCATAGCTCCCAACAAACTCAGATCTATGCACACAGTCAAATATTGTACTTTATTTCATGCCAATGTTCAGTTGCACATTTATTTTTGATCTGAATGTGATGTTTAATTCCTGTATGGTTTTCTTCTATGGATTACGTTTTTGCTAACTGTAGAGTTTGCTATTCCTATTTTGTCTGTTTATCATGACCTGCTGCTCATAGTTGTCCAGAATTTTCCCATTGTGGAAAAAAGGCTAGTTCTAAGGTATCTATTTCATTCCTTCTTACCAGTTATGCAGGAAATTAAATATACAATATTTTTTTTTATCAAACAAAATGTCTCAGATATCCCTCATCCACGACCAGAAAATTATTAATATATTCATATTCAACTTCAATTTGAATTTCTTGAACATGTATCCAAAATGACCTTGAAATAAATTAATTAGCATATTAGAAATAATACTGATTAGTTAGTTGTGCTAAATGTCAAACATTCGTGTTTGACATTTAGAAATATTGTAAAGAAAATTTAGTGAAACATTTATGTTTGTAAACTCACTGATCTTTCAGGTAAAAATGAGAATGAGACGATATATGATGAAGTTAAGGTAAATAAAGAGAGTAAGTATTAAATAGTAAAGACTTTTAAGTTTAACTATAAGAATCCTTAGAAAGTTCTTGTAAACCAATTTAAAATTTCAACCTTTTCAGCTAAAGCAGTGGATGATGCTGAAGTGGAGAATCAGAATGAAAGTTTTCAGCAAACTCTTGACATAAAGGGTAAGTTTACAAAAAAAGAAAGATATATTCTATTAAAGTTCTCATTATTTGCCCCAATTAAAAGGACAAATCATTTTCATGTAGAACTGATCAATGGTCAAATGCTGGTTAGCTAATGTTTTAATTATTTTTTGATGTTTCCATTTTTGAAGATATAAGAGAGGACAATTTGTTCTTCTTTTACACTGACTGAGAGATTTCCATAAAATCACAAAAAAATATCTTAATAAAAATAATTTTAAGCTTTAATATTCCATGTTTTTATTGCCGTTTTGCATTGAAAATCTAAAAGCAATCATGATCCAACACTATGTTATTTGCGTCGTTGCTTCAAATCCATGTCAGTCATTGTTTTCTTGGACAAGACACTTCATCTGCTTTGCCTGCAGATTTTATGGCAGCCTTGCTCCTGTCATTTAGCTCCAGGTCAGCTGTGGTATAATGGTGAATGTATTGCCCTGCTTTGGAGTTCTCTTGACCGCATAAAGTGCCATTGCAATTACAGGCTATTTATTAGTATTAGAGAGTGGAGTTTTTTTTTTTTGTAATAAAGTAGAAATACTTTCTCTACAGCTATAGACAAAAAGGATAATAGAGGCTTCTGTCTGTTTAGATTTTAAAGTTCATCTTTGTTGTTTTAATCTGTGTAGATCTTCTGCCAGACAAGGCAGCAGAAAGATGTCGCCGCTATCAGCAGCTGTGTTGCTGCTTTGGGACTCTGTGTGTCATTTTGGTGCTGAGTGTCATTGGAGTCTGTGTTTATTGTAAGTATACAAAACTAAAAGCCATGAATGTGATTTCTGAACATTTGATATGATCTTTTTATAACTTTGTTAGTTTATAAAAGAGTTCAATCATGAATCAAAAAAATGTAATGATGCTGGATCTTCTGTTTCAGCTGGTAGGATTATTGGTTCAGATTGGTGAATAATTTAAAGATGACGGTCTTACCTCTAAAGATTCTCACCTTTATATGATATATATGTCTTTTTTTTTAAAGTTGTTTATATTAAATGAGTAGAAAGCAAAATTCAATAAAATTTTTTTTTAATACGATTTTCTTTTTTAGTTGCAACAGTTCATGAGAGCACTACAAATGAGTTGAACCAGCTGAAATCATCCAAGCAGGTTCTGCTGGAGGAGAATCAGAACTTGACCAACATCAACAACAAACTCAGTTCAGACAAATCCAACCTGACTTCGGTTTCCATGGCCTTAAAGAACAACATCATCACACTGACAGCAGAAAATCACAACCTGACGTCGCTTAATGAGGAACTGAAGGAACAAAAGAAAAACCTCACAGAAATAATAAAAAACATGGAGGAAACCTGGGATGGTCTCAATGTCAGTCGAGCTCAGTGGAGCATTGATGCATACTGTCCTAAAAAAAATGGTATGTTCATATTTTAGACAGTTTGTGCTGAACTACATTATCATGTTAAAAAAATTAATGATAATGTTATTATGTAAACATATTTATTAATGGGATATTTTTATTTAAGGGAGAAGTTGCAATAATTGCCAGGATGGCTGGAGACACCAACTATCCAGCTGTTATGTTTATAACAATTTTCAACCGCCTGACCAACTGACCTGGGAAGGGGCACGAGAAAACTGCAAACAGAAGATTTCAGATCTGACTGTTGTTTCTAACCAGACAGAAAAGGTAATGGCAGAACAATTTTAATGGATTACAAATGTACACTGACTGATAAAATTGTAGAATCACTAATTTTGAGTGGTTAGTCAATTTTCAGTCAACATATAAACAAAATTCTCTGTTCCTCAGGATTTTGTCCAAACACAAACTCCTGTTAGAAATGGCGTTGATGGATACTGGATTGGTCTCAGAGCTGTCAGAGGGAAATGGAAATGTACTGATGGAAGTGATCTGACCAATCAGTGAGACGCATATTGTTTCTAAAGCTTTTTATAAAACAAATCCTTGAGCCTTGATTTAACTGATGTTTTTCCTTAGAGCCTGGATACAACAACCTGCAACTGATGGTCAATGTGTAACTTCTCGCCAGGACCGAGAATGGAAATCTGTGAACTGTACTGATAGAAACGCCTGGATCTGTGAGAAGAAGGCTTTATCTGTTTAAACATGAAATGTTGAGGTTTTTGACAAGCTGTTTGGAAAACCTTATTTCAGGCTTATGCAATTTTCTGGTTGATTTTTTTTACAAGCTCATTTTAAAAGGCTTTACAAGTTTCACATGTTTTTATGTTTCTGAAGTTTTTTGGTTTTTAAAAAGTTTATCAACAGATTCATAGGATTCCCACTTCCTGTGAATCTTTTTTCAATAGTTTACATAATTAATTAGTGTATATTAGTATTACTGAACTTTTTTTGTGCAACCTATTACACACAATAACCCAATTGTTATTTTTAAAGATGAGAATAAAAAATTGTCATTTCTCTTCTGCCATTTTTTCCTATTATATAGTTTATCAAACATTTGTGAGGCCTGATTTTGATTAAGAAATCCACAATAAATCTCTACATATTAAAGCAAACAATCTGAGTTTGGCTCTGAATCTATTAATTATCATGTTCCATTGGATTGATGCAGTTTTCTGGAGTAGGTCATATAATTGAATTTTCATATTACTGCAGCTTTAAAACGTTACTGATAGAAAATAGAAGAACTTCACAAGCCTGAGAGGAAGTTCACTATATAACTGTGATATTATGGTCTGTCTAGACCAAAAAATGAAGATTATGGCTGTTTGTCAGACCTCAAGCAGCCATAACACTCAGTTGTACAATTTTAAAGTTATTTACAAGTTAGTTTGCATTTGGTTTTGAGACTGAAAATGATCTATGTGTAACTTTTGGGTGAACTTTATGCCTAAAACAATAAACAAAAGTAATCTAAAGTACCAACCAAACTGAAATATTCAGGAGTGTGGCTGATTAAGATAAGTGGAGGAAAAGGACCAATGTTATGTTCCAGTGTCATCTTATACGTCTCCTCTGCTTAGATAACCGGCCCATACTTGGTGTCTCGAGTCCACCGATCATGATTTACATATTCAAAACAATGCAGCACCTAACAACAGCAGTTGTAGCACCACAACAATTAAATATGGCCCTCAATGTTTCTGAGAAAGTCACTGAAAACTAGACATTACCCTTATTCTTTTTACAATTTACCTACAAGTTAAATACTGTGACCAATAGAGTAAGAAAACTTTCTCCAGGTGAACAGAAACAAAACTAAAGTCATTATTTTTGGACCTAAAGAGGAACGATCTAGAGTCAATGCACAGCTTAAGTTATTACAACTAAAAACTAGCGATCAGGTCCGAAATCTGGGAGTAGTGATGGACTCGGACCTGAACCTTGCGAGCCACATAAAGACAGTTGCAAAGTCGGCCTTCTATCACCTGAAGAACATCTCCAGGATTAGAGGACTAATGTCTCAGCCAGATCTAGAGAAACTCATGCATGCGTTTATCTTTAGTCGCATTGATTATTGTAATAGGATCTTCACAGGCCTGTCCAACAAATCAACCAAACAGCTGCAGTTGATCCAAACACTGCTGCCCACATTCTCACTAAAGCCAGGGACATAGAGCACATAACACCAGTTTTAAAGTCCCTCCACTGGCTCCCTGTAGCTCAAAGAATAGACTTTAAAATACTGTTAGTTTACAAATCACTGAACGGCTCAGCACAACAATACATTGAAAATCTGCTGTTGTTCTATCAACCTGCCAGACCTCTCAGGTCTTCTGGTTCTGGGGATGCATAGCAGAACCAGAACCAGAACCAAAGCAGGAGAAGCAGCTTTCAGCATCTATGCACCAAAATTTGGAACAAACTTGCAGAAAACTGTAAAACAGCGGAAACCCTGACTTCCTTTAAATCTCAACTACAAACACACCTATTTACAATAGTATTTGAAACGTAATATGGAACAATGTATTGTTTATTCTATGTTGCATGACTTTGTGTTTATCATGTAAAGCACTTTTAAATACCTCGCTGCTGAAATGTGCTATACAAATAAAATTATATTAGATTTTTTGATTTAAGAAACACTCATGGATTGATTGATCCAACATGAACGTCAAAGTTCTGTAACTTCCAAATGCCACCATTTTGAACTATATAAACATGTTCATAATTCAGTGTTCCTTCATTTTTTCATGATATATTACATTTGTAAATAAATAATTCACCTTGCATCAGTCATTATTTCTCTATATGTTTATCAAATAATACATGACAGACATTGTCATTAAGAAACAACATTTTAATGCAGGTGAACTGTCACTGCTTTTGTTTCTTGTAATGTCACATCATATTTCCCTCTCTGATGTTTGTATTAAGTAAATGATTTGTTAATATTGAGGAAAACGTATTAGCTCCACTGGCAGCCTACTAGCTATAACAAGACATTTTCTCCACATTAAAGGTGAAACAATCGCCAAAAAAAAGAATTTTCAGCCATATAAATAATTTGTTTACCTAAAACAATTTCCTTTATCTTACAGAAAAGTTACTTCTGAGTCAGTTTTGCCTTATTTCAAAATCACTAAGATATTTGCACTAAAATTTTTGACTAAAAATGCTTGATTTTGTGTTTTTGTAGTGCACTTACTTAATTATTCTTTACAACAAACAAGAAAAGCAAAGAGCCATTAAAACACATAAATGCTGGTCAAAGTTTAGATGATTTAAGCGTTGACCCAAATGAAAAAGCAGAAGTATGCAAATCAAGAGTAATAAAAGAAAGCACCAACAGAGGAAATATCTGCCTCTTCCTATTACATCTCATTTGAGTTCTGATTCAGTCTACAAGTTAAATCAAGATCAACATTAAGACTGTAAATATGGCAGAGGAGGACGTGAGCTATGCTTCAGTGAACTTCAAAAGTAAGAAGCAGCCCAAATCACAAGGTAAGTTCATCTGATTCTGCATGAATTAAATACATTCTCTAACATCTTAACTCAGTCTTCATCTTTCCAAATGCCAAAATGTTCAGACTTTTTGTCACAAGAGTCAAAAGTTCTCACAGGTCAAGGAATTTATTTTTCAAAATGTAACATCGCCCAAAATTATATAGAGAACGTATTTAACTCTGTGGTAGCATCATCCATCTCCTGTGGTGTATATATGTTTTTTACAGCTAAAAGGCAGCAGATATGTTCATCAGGAAGACTAGCTCTGTCTGAACATGGCCTCCTTACTCAGCTTAAATGAGAGACAGAAGAACTTTTGTTAAAATAAATCTGTTACTGAACTAGAGAGCAGTTGTTAGACTTTCTGAGCATCATAGCTCCCAACAAACTCAGATCTATGCACACAGTCAAATACTGTAGTTTATTTTATGCCAATGTTCAGTTGCACATTTATTTTTGATCTGAATGTGATGTTTAATTCCTCTATGGTTTTCTTCTATGGATTACGTTTTTGCTAACTGTAGAGTTTGCTATTCCTATTTTGTCTGTTTATCATGACCTGCTGCTGATAGTTGTCCAGAATTTTCCCATTGTGGAAAAAAGGCTAGTTCTAAGGTATCTATTTCATTCCTTCTTACCAGTTAATGCAGGAAATTAAATATACAATATTTTTTTTATCAAACAAAAAAGCCTTTCTTCTTTCAAGATGTTAATTTTGGTCAATAAATGTCTCAGATATCCCTCATCCACGACCAGAAAATTATTAATATATTCATATTCAACTTCAATTTGAATTTCTTGAACATTTATCCAAAATTTACCTTGAAATAAATTAATTAGCATATTAGAAATAATACTGATTAGTTAGTTGTGCTAAATGTCAAACATTCGTGTTTGACATTTAGAAATATTGTAAAGAAAATTTAGTGAAACATTTATGTTTTAAACTCACTAATCTTTCAGGTAAAAATGAAAACGAGACGATATATGATGAAGTTAAGGTGAATAAAGAGAGTAAGTATGAAATAGTAAAGATTTTTAAGTTTAACTATAAGAATCCTTATACAGTTCTTGTTAACCAGTTTAAAATTTCAACCTTTTCAGCTAAAGCAGTGGATGATGCTGAAGTGGAGAATCAGAATGAAAGTTTTCAGCAAACTCTTGACATAAAGGGTAAGTTTACAAAAAAAGAAAGATATATTCTATTAAAGTTCTCATTATTTGCCCCAATTCTAAGGACAAATCAGTTTCAAGTGGAAACCTGTAAAATGCTGGTTAGTTAATATTTTAATTATTTTTGATGTTTCCATTTGTTGAAAAAAAATAGAAAACAATTTGTTCTCCTTTTAGACTTATTTTAAATAAAAAATAAAAACTTAATTAAAATAATTTTAAGCTTTAATATTCCATGTTTTTATTGCCGTTTTACTTTGAAAATCTAAAAGCAATCATGATCCAACACTATGTTATTTGCGTCGTTGCTTCAAATCCATGTCAGTCATTGTTTTCTTGGACAAGACACTTCATCTGCTTTGCCTGCAGATTTTATGGCAGTCTTGCTCCTGTCATTTAGCTCCAGGTCAGCTGTGGTATAATGGTGAATGTATTGCCCTGCTTTGGAGTTCTCTTGACCGCATAAAGTGCCATTGCAATTACAGGCTATTTATTAGTATTAGAGAGTGGAGTTTTTCTTTTTGTAATAAAGTAGAAATACTTTCTCTACAGCTATAGACAAAAAGGATAATAGAGGCTTCTGTCTGTTTAGATTTTAAAGTTCATCTTTGTTGTTTTAATCTGTGTAGATCTTCTGCCAGACAAGGCAGCAGAAAGATGTCGCCGCTATCAGCAGCTGTGTTGCTGCTTTGGGACTCTGTGTGTCATTTTGGTGCTGAGTGTCATTGGAGTCTGTGTTTATTGTAAGTATACAAAACTAAAAACCATGAATGTGATTTCTGAACATTTGATATGATCTTTTTATAACTTTGTTAGTTTATAAAAGAGTTCAATAATGAACCAAAAAATGTAATGGTGCTGGATCTTCTATTTCAGCTTGCAGGATTATTGGTTCAGATTGGTGAATAGTTTAAAGATGACGGTCTTACCTCTAAAGATTCTCACCTTTATATGATATATATGTCTTTTTTTTTAAAGGTTGTTTATATTGAAACTGAGTAGAAAGCAAAATTCAACTCTAAAATATTTTTTTTAATACGATTTTCGTTTTTTAATTGCAACAGTTCATGAGAGCACTACAAATGAGTTGAACCAGCTGAAATCATCCAAGCAGGTTCTGCTGGAGGAGAATCAGAACTTGACCAAAACAAAAACTCAGTTCAGACAAATCCAACCTGACTTCGGTTTCCATGGCCTTAAAGAACAACATCATCACACTGACAGCAGAAAATCACAACCTGACGTCGCTTAATGAGGAACTGAAGGAACAAAAGAAAAACCTCACAGAAATAATAAAAAACATGGAGGAAACCTGGGATGGTCTCAATGTCAGTCGAGCTCAGTGGAGCATTGATGCATACTGTCCTAAAAAAAATGGTATGTTCATATTTTAGACAGTTTGTGCTGAACTACATTATCATGTTAAAAAAATTAATGATAATGTCATTATGTAAACATATTTATTAATGGGATATTTTTATTTAAGGGAGAAGTTGCAATAATTGCCAGAAAGGCTGGACTTACAAATTTTCCAGCTGTTATGTTTATAACGATTTTCAACCGCCTGACCAACTGACCTGGGAAGGGGCACGAGAAAACTGCAAACAGAAGATTTCAGATCTGACTGTTGTTTCTAACCAGACAGAAAAGGTAATGGCAGAACAATTTTAATGGATTACAAATGTACACTGACTGATAAAATTGTAGAATCACTAATTTTGAGTGGTTAGTCAATTTTCAGTCAACATATAAACAAAATTCTCTGTTCCTCAGGATTTTGTCCAAACACAAACTCCTGTTAGAGATGGCGTTGATGGATACTGGATTGGTCTCAGAGCTGTCAGAGGGAAATGGAAATGGACTGATGGAAGTGATCTGACCAATCAGTGAGACACATATTGTTTCTAAAGCTTTTTATAAAACAAATCCTTGAGCCTTGATTTAACTGATGTTTTTCCTTAGAGCCTGGATACAACAACCTGCAACTGATGGTCAATGTGTAACTTCTCGTGAGAACCGAGAATGGAAATCTGTGAACTGTACTGATAGAAACGCCTGGATCTGTGAGAAGAAGGCTTTATCTGTTTAAACATGAAATGTTGAGGTTTTTGACAAGCTGTTTGGAAAACCTTATTTCAGGCTTATGCAATTTTCTGGTTGATTTTTTTTACAAGCTCATTTTAAAAGGCTTTACAAGTTTCACATGTTTTTCTGATTTGTCTGAAAGCTGTAAATTTAAAGTTTATCAACAGATTCATAACCAGACAAAATGATTTTTATGGTTTCTGAAGTTTTTACTGATGGTTTTTGAAAGAACTTTGCATGGATTCAGCATGATTTTAGGATTCCCACTTCCTGTGAATCTTTTTTCAATAGTTTACATAATTAATTAGTGTATATTAGTATTACTGAACTTTTTTTGTGCAACCTATTACACACAATAACCCAATTGTTGTTTTTAAAAATGAGAATAAAAAAAATTGTCATTTTTCTTTCTGCCATATTTCTATTATATAGTTTATCAAACATTTTTGATACCTGATTTTGATTAAGAACTCCACAACTATGACAATAAATCTCTACATATTAAAGCAAACAATCTGAGTTTGGAAGTGAATCTTTAAGTTATCATGTTCCCTTGAATTGATGCAGTTTTCTGGTGTAGGTCATATTATTGCCTTTTCATATTACCGCAGCTTTAAAACGTTACAGAAAGAGAATAGAAGAAATGCACAAACCTGAGAGGAAGTTCACTATATCAATGTGCCATTATGGTCTGTCTAGACCACAAAATTAAGATTATGTCTGTTTGAATATTATTTACAAGATTTTAGTTTAAATATTATTTTAACACTGAAAATGAGTTATGTGCAACTTTTGGGTGAGCTTTATGCCTAAAACAACAAACAAAAGTAATCTAAAGTACCAACCAAACTGAAATATTCAGAAGTGTTGCTGGTTCAGATGAGCGGAGGAAAAGAACCGGCCCATACTTGGTGTCCTGAGTCCACCAATCATGATTTACAAAATCAAAACAATACAGCACCTAACAACAGCAGTTGTAACACCACAACAATTAAACATGGCCATAAATGTTTTTGAGAAAGTCACTAAAACTAGACATTACCCTTATTCATTTAACAATTGACCTACCAGTTAAAAACTGTGACCAATGAATAAGAAACACTGATGGATTGATTGATCCAACATGAACGTCAAAGTTCTGTAACTTCCAACTGCCACCATTTTGAACTGTAATACCTTTTAGAAACATGTAAATAATTCATTTTTTCATGATATATTAGATTTGTAAATGAATAATTCACCCTGCACCAGTCATTATTTCTCTATATGTTTGTCAAATAATGCATTACAGACATTGTCATTAAGAAACAACATTTTAATGCAGGTGAACTGTCACTGCTTTTGTTCTTGTAATACATCAATTTCCTTTCTGATAAAATCTTGCTCCATAAAAGAGAAAAGGTTGATGTGGCATTTGGTTATTATTTGACATATATTTTTTAGATCCTGGGTTAAAATGTATTTTTGTCAGCCTTTTTTTTTTTGTTCTTTTTTTGTCATTTTCACCATGTACAAGTTAGTATTTTAATAGAAATTTAAAACAGATTGAAATTCTCAGTTACAAATTAGCATTTTTCAAGTGCAAATATATCAGTACACTTGAAATGAGACAAAACTGACTTAGAAGTAAACTTTCAGCAAAACATGAGTTTGTTTTAAGTCAATAATTTGTTAATATTGAGGAAAAAGTATTAGCTCCACTGGCAGATTAATTAGCTTATCACAAGACATTTTTCCCCACATTAAAGGTGAAACAATCGGCCAAAATAAAAAATTTTTCAACCACATAAAGAATTTATCTACCTAAAAAAATCTCCTATATCTTACAGAAAAGTTACTCCTGAGTCAGTTTTGCTTTCTTCATTAGCACTAACATATTTTCAAAACAAATTTGACTAAAAATGCTTGATTTTGTGTTTTTGTAGTTCACTTACTTAATTATTCTTTACAGCAAACAAGAAAAGCAAAGAGCCATTAAAACACATAAATGCTGGTCAAAGTTGAGTTGATTTAGGCGTTGACCCAAATGAAAAAGCAGAAGTATGCAAATCAAGAGGAATAAAAAGAAGCACCAACAGAGGAAACATCTGCCTCTTCCTATTACATCTCATTTGAGTTCTGGTTCAGTCTACAAGTTAAATAAATCAACATTAAGGCTGTAAATATGGCAGAGAAGCAGCCCCAATCACAAGGTAAGTTCATCTGATTCTGCATGAATTAAATATATTCTCTAATATTTTAACTTAGTCTGCATCTTTCCAAATGCCAGGGGTTTTCAGACCTGTTGTCACAAGAGTCAAAAGTACTCACAGGTCAAGAAAATTATTTTTGAAAAAGTAACATCCCCCAGAATTATATAGAGAACGTATTCACTCTGTGGTAGCATCATCCATCTCCTGTGGTGTAGATATGTTTATTTCCAGCTAAAAGGCAGCAGATATGTTCATCAGGAAGACTAGCTCTGTCTGAACATGGCCTCCTTACTCAGCTTAAATGAGAGACAGAAGAACTTTTGTTAAAATAAATCTGTTGCTGAACAAGAGAGCAGTTGTTAGACTTTCTGAGCATCACAGCTCCCAACAAACTCAGATCTATCCACACAGTCAAATATTGTACATTATTTTACGCCAATGTTCAGATGCACATTTATTTTTGATCTGAATGTGATATGTTTAATACCTGTATGGTTTTTTGGATTACGTTTTTGCTAACTGTAGAGTTTGCTATTCCTATTTTGTCTGTGTATCATGACCTGCTGCTGGTGGTCGTCCTGAATTTTCCCATTGTGTCAAAAAAGATTGATTTAATGTGTCTATTTCATTCCTTCTTACCAGTTCAGCAGTGAATTAAATACACAATATTTTTTTCTTTTTTAAAAATTTTGATTTTGGTCAATAAATGGCTCAGATATTCCCTCATCCACAACCAGAAAATTATTAATATATTCAAGTTCAACTTCAATTTAATTTCTTTAACATCTATCCAAAATCTTTTTCACCTTGAAATAAATTGATTAGTTAGTGTTTTAGTTGTGCTGATTATTTTTAATGTGTTGCTTTATGGTACAGAACATAACACAGTTCTGCATTTAATGTTTCTGATAATGGAAACTATGCCATATAGTTCCTAATTTGTGTTGCAACATATATTATGACAGGTAATTTTATTAAAACACAAATTAGAAGAGAATGAAATATTTCTGTACAATACATATGTTTGACTAAATGTTTTTAAAGTCACTGATCTTTCAGGTAAATATGAGAATGAGGCTGTATATGAGGAAGTTGAGGCGGATAAAAAGGGTAAGTATGAAATAGTACAGATTTTTATGTTTAACCATAAGAATCCTTAGAAAGTTCTTGTAAAGAACTTATATTGTCAACCTTTTCAGCTAAACCAGTGGATGATACTAAAGTGGAGTACCAGAATGTACATTTTCAGCAAACTCTTGACATAAAGGGTAAGTTTACAAAAAAAGTAACATATCTTATATTAACGTTCTCATTATTTGCCCCAATTCTAAGGACAAATCAGTTTCAAGTGGAAACCTGTAAAATGCTGGTTAGTTAATATTTTAATTATTTTTGATGTTTCCATTTGTTGAAAAAAAATAGAAAACAATTTGTTCTCCTTTTAGACTTATTTTAAATAAAAAATAAAAACTTAATTAAAATAATTTTAAGCTTAAATATTCCATGTTTTTATTGCCGTTTTGCATTGAAAATCTAAACGCAATCATGATCCAACACTATGTTATTTGCGATGTTGCTTCAAATCCATGTCAGTCATTGTTTTCTTGGACAAGACACTTCATCTGCTTTGCCTGCAGATTTTATGGCAGCCTTGCTCCTGTCATTTAGCTCCAGGTCAGCTGTGGTATAATGGTGAATGTATTGCCCTGCTTTGGAGTTCTCTTGACCGCATAAAGTGCCATTGCAATTACAGGCTATTTATTAGTATTAGAGAGTGGAGTTTTTCTTTTTGTAATAAAGTAGAAATACTTTCTCTACATCTATAGACAAAAAGGATAATAGAGGCTTCTGTCTGTTTAGATTTTAAAGTTCATCTTTGTTGTTTTAATCTGTGTAGATCTTCTGCCAGACAAGGCAGCAGAAAGATGTCGCCGCTATCAGCAGCTGTGTTGCTGCTTTGGGACTCTGTGTGTCATTTTGGTGCTGAGTGTCATTGGAGTCTGTGTTTATTGTAAGTATACAAAACTAAAAGCCATGAATGTGATTTCTGAACATTTGATATGATCTTTTTATAACTTTGTTAGTTTATAAAAGAGTTCAATCATGAACCAAAAAATGTAATGATGCTGGATCTTCTATTTCAGCTTGCAGGATTATTGGTTCAGATTGGTGAATAATTTAAAGATGACGGTCTTACCTCTAAAGATTCTCACCTTTATATGATATATATGTCTTTTTTTTTAAAGGTTGTTTATATTGAAACTGAGTAGAAAGCAAAATTCAACTCTAAAATATTTTTTTTAATACGATTTTCGTTTTTTAGTTGCAACAGTTCATGAGAGCACTACAAATGAGTTGAACCAGCTGAAATCATCCAAGCAGGTTCTGCTGGAGGAGAATCAGAACTTGACCAACATCAACAACAAACTCAGTTCAGACAAATCCAACCTGACTTCGCTTAATGAGGAACTGAAGGAACAAAAGAAAAACCTCACAGAAATAATAAAAAACATGGAGGAAACCTGGGATGGTTACAATGTCAGTCGAGCTCAGTGGAGCATTGATGCATACTGTCCTACAACAAATGCTGGTATGTTCATATTTTAGACAGTTTGTGCTGAACTACATTATCATGCTTGAAAAATAATAATGATTTTATGTAAACATGTCTATTAATGGAATATTTTTATTTAAGGGAGAAGCTGCAATAATTGCCAGAAAGGCTGGACTTACAAATTTTCCAGCTGTTATCTTTATAACGATTTTCAACCGCCTGACCAACTGACCTGGGAAGGGGCACGAGAAAACTGCAAACAGAAGATTTCTGATCTGACTGTTGTTTCTAACCAGGCAGAAAAGGTAATGGCAGAACAATTTTAATGGATTATAAATGTACACTGACTGATAAAATTGTAGAATCGCTAATTTTGAGTGTTTAGTCAATTTTCAGTCAACATATAAACAAAATTCTCTGTTCCTCAGGATTTTGTCCAAACACAAACTCCTGTTTACTCACACATTAATGGATACTGGATTGGTCTCAGAGCTGTCAGAGGGAAATGGAAATGGACTGATGGAAGTGATCTGACCAATCAGTGAGACACATATTGTTTCTAAAGCTTTTTATAAAACAAATCCTTGAGCCTTGATTTAACTGATGTTTTTCCTTAGAGCCTGGATACAACAACCTGCAACTGATGGTCAATGTGTAACTTCTCGTGAGAACCGAGAATGGAAATCTGAGAACTGTACTGATAGAAACGCCTGGATCTGTGAGAAGAAGGCTTTATCTGTTTAAACATGAAATGTTGAGGTTTTTGACAAGCTGTTTGGAAAACCTTATTTCAGGATTATGCAATTTTCTGGTTGATTTTTTTTACAAGCTCATTTTAAAAGGCTTTACAAGTTTCACATGTTTTTCTGATTTGTCTGAAAGTTGTAAATTTAAAGTTTATCAACAGATTCATAAACCAGACAAAATGATTTTTATGGTTTCTGAAGTTTTTACTGATGGTTTTTGAAAGAACTTGTTATGGCTTCAGCAAGATTTTAGGATTCCCGCTGACTGTGGATCTTTTTTCCAAAGTTAACATAATTAATCAGTGAATTGAACTATTACTGAAGTTATTTTCTGCAACCTCTTACACACAATAACACAATTGTTATTTTTAAAAATGAGAATTAAAAATAGTCATTTTTCTTTCTGCCATTTTTATCCTATTATATAGTTTATCAAACATTTGTGAGGCCTGATTTTGATTAAGAAATCCACAACAATGACAATAAATCTCTACATATTAAAGCAAACTATCTGAGTTTGGAAGTGAATCTTTAAGTTATCATGTTCCATTGAATTGATACAGTTTTGTGGTGTCTGTCATATTATTGAATTTTCATTCATATTACTTGTCAAGTTTCTTCTGTTTGGTTTTAACGTGCAATCCCAACTCGAAAAGTTTGGTCTCTTTTGTGAAACATAACTGGGTTTCACTCAAGAAGTCTTCATTTTACTTATAGGCCTATTTATTTTTATATGATGGTCATAACTTTCCTCCAGTCATACAGTGAAAACCCTCAAAAGAAACAAAAACATCCAATTACATTTTGAAATCAACAAGACACATCCACTGTGAAAATCCAAAATAAATTTCCACCGATTTTAATCATTTAATCCTAAACTATAATAAATATTGAGTATTTTATAATAAAACTAAACATCAATAAATAAATTGACATTTTTAATCAACATTTGTGTTCTGCTTTAACTAATAAACACCAAGTGGATGTAGATATATCCATCCATCCATCCATTTTCCGTCACCCTTCTCCCTAACGGGGTCGGGAGTTGCTGGTGCCTATCTCCAGCTGCGTTCCGGGCGAGAGGCGGGGTACACCCTGGACAGGTCGCCAGTCTGTCGCAGGGCAACACAGAGAGACAAACAGGACAAACAACCATGCACACACACACTCACACCTAGGGAGAATTTGGGAAGACCAATTAACCTGACAGTCATGTTTTTGGACTGTGGGAGGAAGCCGGAGAACCCGGAGAGAACCCACGCATGCACAGGGAGAACATGCAAACTCCGTGCAGAAAGACCCCGGGCCGGGAATCGAACCAGGACCTTCTTGCTGCAAGGCAACAGCGCTACCCACTGCTCCACTGTGCAGCCTCGATGTAGATATATATAATTTTTTATTTTTTGTCATTAAAACAATCAAACAGTCAGAGTCAATGTGAAACAGTATTAGGAGCTTACCGGCTGCCCTTCACAGTTTTTTTCTTTTAGACATTTGCACAGTTTGCACCTTGCATGCTATCAGCACTGTTTGCCACACATGCTGTGGCACTTTCTCAAACAAGAGTGTGAGGTCAGCCACACCAAAAGTACACTCTTTGATTGCCAGGAGATTGACTCCACCTGGTTCTCATCTCTAGCAGAAAGAAGCAGCAGAGGGGAGTGGCTTCCTGCACAGAACATTACAAAGCTGCAGAACATTACTGCAGCTTTAAAACGTTACAGATAGAAGAAGTACACAAACCTGAGAGGAAGTTAACCATATCACTGTGGTATTATGGTCTGGAATGAGCTCAATTGTTATGTTGTTATGCATATCTTGACTATCGACCCCCTAATTAGAGAACCTGGGAAAACGCACAAGAAAACTGCAGAGGAAAAAAATCTGATCTTCCGGTTGTGTCTGATCAGACTGAAAAGGTAATTAAACAACTTTGGAACAGCTTAGTAGATTAAAATGCACACTGATTTAAAAAAAAAAAATTGTGTCTCATTTTATGGTTTTCATGCTCACCACAGCACGGAGACTGCCCTCGTAAAAGTATTCAATGACATCCATATAAATACGGACTGTGGGAGAACCACGGTGCTGGTTCTGTTGGACCTCAGTGCAGCTTTTGACACTGTCGACCATGACATATTACTGAATCGACTGGAGAGTTGGGTTGGACTCTCCAGTTCGGTGCTCGACTGGTTTGAATCTTGCTTAAAGAACAGGGATTTCTTTGTTTCAATTGGAAACTTCTCATCAAAGAGGTCAAAGGTCACATGTGGGGTACCCCAAGGTTCAATCCTAGGACCCCTCTTATTCAATATTCATATGCTCCCACTAGCTCAGGTTATAACAGGAAATAATATTAGCTACCATAACTACGCGGATGACACACAACTCTACATTACGACAGCACCAGGTGACTCTAAATCATCCAATCACTGAATAAATGCTTAGAACAGATAAATGTGTGGATGTGCCAAAACTTTCTCCAGCTGAACAAAAACAAAACTGAAGTAATTATTTTTGGACCTATAGAGGAACGATCTAGAGTCAATGCGCAGCTTCAGTTATTACAACTAAAAACTAGCGATCAGGCCCGAAACCTGGGAGTAGTGATGGACTCGGACTTGAACCTTCAGAGCCACATAAAGACGATTACAAAGTCAGCCTTCTATCACCTGAAGAACATCTCCAGGATTAGACGACTAATGTCTCAGCCAGATCTAGAGAAACTCATTCATGCGTTTATCTTTAGTTTATTGTAATAGTGTCTTCACAGGCCTACAAATTAGTCAAACAGCTGCAGTTGATCCAGAACGCTGCTGCCCACATTCTCACTAAAACCAGGGAGATAGAGCACATAACATCAGTTTTAAAGTCCCTCCACTGGGTCCCTGTAGCTCAAAGAATAGATTTTAAAATATTGTTGTTAGTTTACAAATCACTGAACGGTTTAGCACCACAATACATTAAAGATCTGCTGTTGTTGTATCAACCTTCCAGACCTCTCAGGTCTTCTGGTTCTGGTCTGCTCTGCATCCCCAGAACCAGAACCAAGAGAGAAGAAGCAGCTTTCAGCATCTATGCACCAAAAATTTGGAACAAACTTCCAGAAAACTGTAAAACAGCGGAAACCCTGACTTCCTTTAAATTGCAACTAAAAACACACCTGTTTAGAATTGTATTTGAAATGTAATATGTAACAATGTATTGTTTATTCTATGTTGCATGACTTTGTGTTTTTTTGTTTATGATGTAAAGCACTTTGAAATGCCTTGTTCCTGAAATGTGCTATACAAATAAAATTTGATTTGATTTGATTTATGTTGTTCTCAAAATTATGTCAATACCATCAGTCCTGCTTCATGATTGGTCTCAGAGCTGAGAATGGAAAATGGAAATGGACAGATGGAAGTGATCTGACCGATCAGTGAGAGACATTATTTTTAAAACTTTGTATAAAACAAAATCAGGCTTGATCTAATAGATTTTTTTTTCTTAGAACCTGGATACAGCAGCAAAACGCCAGTGGTGGTTACTGTGTAACTTCTTTTAATGGAGTTTGGAATAAAGTGAACTGCAGTGAGAAGAACGCATGGATCTGTGAGAAGAAGCCTTTATCTGTGTAAAACATCAAGGATTCAGATTGAGAGAAGTTATCTGGAAAGCCCTACATTCAAATAAGTTAAAAGTGTAAAAGGTTTGTGATTAAAAGCTTTAATGTTTTTGCAACAAAATCAAAACTTACGATTTGAAGTTAGATTGTTGTTTGCTTCTCATAGTTATTATTTACATATGTAGAAATTTAAAATGATAGCCTGATACTTTATACAACTTAAAGTATCTCACTTTAAGTGGCACACATTAACTGTTCATATAAAAAAGTTTGTAGTTATGAGTTGTTTTATGCTCAGCTTTTACAGATTATTAACAGATGCATTACAAAAACATAAAATCCCTTCAAAAACTATAACTAATGAAAAGTTAAGAAACATAAAACTGAGTCATCCTGTCTGCTATGTTACTGTAAGGGGGGGCTATTTTGTGATTAACTTTCTTGGATCTACATATTTAGATCCAGTTGCTTGTTCAAAGAGATCATACAGAATACAATGTCACTTTTTTCATGTTTTTTATGTTTTTCATGTCCCTATATGCTCATTAAAATCTGTGAAGTTTTATTTTATTCCTAAGCTGCACAAAGATGATCATAATTTGTCTATATTACAGGAAATGCCTTTGGAAGGAACACTTTCTCTTTATCATGTTCTCCTGAGTTGATTCAAGTTTCTGCTTTAGATCATTTCGCTTTAACAAGTTACAGATTGATAGAAGTGTAGAAGCTTGCGAAGAAGTTGCTGACATAATGTGGAGTTTTGTATAGTTCTCATAAAATAACACCTCAGTAGTTAAAAATATATTTGAAAATAGTTATTTGACCAAATAGAATTTAATCAGAGTAACTATTTATAAATTATATCATACATAAATCCTATTTAAAGTTGTATTTGTTTGTAGGAAAACAATTGAAAGAAAGATCAGAAATGTTAAGTAGAGCAAACAAAATCCATCCATCCATCCATCTTCTGCCGCTTTTCCGGGGTCGGGTCCCGGGGGTAGCAGCTTAAGCAAACAAAATACCCAGTTTAAAAATGTATGAAGAAAACTGATCCATATTTAAAATATAGATTATCTGGTCTTTTGTGCAAAATGAAATTCATATATCTAAGCTAATACAACAGAGCAAACCTGGTTTTTTACAATATTTCATGAGCAGTATCAGAAAGTCAGTTACTTGTGAATTCAAAACTTGCAAATATTGATTGAATAATAAATTTAGTGACACTTGAGTCACTAAAGCATACAAACCTAATTTAAGTAAGAATGATTATTGCCTTTTTAGAAATGTTAAGAGTAATCAATGACTGGGAAACCAAAAGAAGTGAGTAGTACATAGAAGTGAAACGAGAGATGTGGCATTATGGATTTAAACTGGGTTACATAATTCTTGCTTTTGTACAACATAATTTGCTCATTTCTTTTTTCTTAGAGTTGACATTTTTTATAAAGTTCATTATGAATAAAATCTTAAATAGGTAAATGATGACATCATATTATTACAATACATATTTGTCTGTGTGTGTTTTAGATGTTTGCTGTTTTCTTTGTAAAACCTGGCAATAACCCTGATTGATATTCTGAATTTATTTTAACATCCAAGCATTTAACCTCACTTTGAAATATGAATATCAGAGGTTTTAGTTCTTTAATAACTTTGTCTTTTACTCTGGTGGCAACATATCCTGAAACTTTTCTTTTTTTGTGAATATATAATTTAATAATTAACTAAATTCTTAATAAACAAGCAAATGCAATCGCTAAGTAAGAAGGTCATTATAATGTCCGTGTGGATTTATGGTAAATTTACTGTCTCACTGTCATTCATAAAGACAGAAATGGAAGCAATAGAGGAGCTAATTTGATTATTCCATGCTGTTTTAACATTCAAATTCTGAGTTTCACATTAACACGTTTGTCTGCCTCACACCTTATTTGTGTAACCATGTTTTATTTATTTATCCTTTTCATAGCACATAAACATTCCATTCAATGTCTGAGCTAATTTTTAGATGTGACATAAATGCAAATGACTTCCTTTTAACAAAAGCAGAAGTTGAACACTTAAGAGCCGTGAGATAGAGCAGCAGAAAGAATGACCTGCTTCTGCTAAATGACACCTGGCTGCAGTGGAGAGTCTGTGTACAGGTCATAAAAACTCAAATATTTCTAAGAAGTTTGTGGTAATGGCGGAAGACGAAGACATTACCTACACATCTGTTGTATTCAAAGCTAAAATAAAATACAGCCAAGGGGTGAGTTACCTTTTTAACTCACCCTGCATATAATAAGTTACTTATAGAACCTAAGATAGTCTGCATATTTTTTTATCTCCACAGATTTTCTTATTATTTTTGTTGATACATTTTAATATAAATGTAAAAATCATACAATTGATATCTTGTTAAATTAAGAGTTTTACTTTCAGGTTTGAAACTATAACTGATTATAAAATCATTATTTGTTTCAATTAAATGTTGTTTAATTTTGTTGGTTTCAGTTAAAGCCAGCTGGCAGTTCACTGGTAGAAGGTTATAAAGCCTGGACTAATATTAACTCTAATGAAAATTTTTGACAAAGTTGTTTAATAAATGGAATTTCTAAAATGTTAGTCTCACTAACTAATATAACTGCCATATCCTAAAACCAGAGGATGTGTATTGACATGTTTTTATGACACATTTCCCAGTAAAAAACCCAAAACAACTAAAAACAACATAATTCAATCAGAACAGCAACTTCATAAAATTATTGTCATCTTCGTGATTTTCCAGAGATCCTGTTTACATCTGTACAGAGGAGTTCTTTGAAATGTACAGTTACTTGTCTGACATTTTGTCTTATTGCTATCATAATCTAAAATATATTTAATTGGAATTTTTTGTGATATACCAAAACCGAATAGTGAATAATTTTGAAAGAAACAGGGTTTTTTGAGATACTACAAATAAAAAGTGAAAAATACCCCTTATTATGATGACAATACATTACATCCAGTTCAAACAACTGTCTCGTGTGGAAAATAAGACAGAAAAACCAAATAGTGATTATATCTCCTCTCTGAAACTCATTTCCATAATATGCACCCCTTTCCGTCAATAGATCACATTTTTAGTAATGTACTGTACTAATCTTGCCACGGTTATTGAAGGTTATGTGAATACATTTGCAAAATGCTGTGATAAAAATGAAGACTTTTTAAACAAAAAAGATTATTTTTCTGTTTATTAGAAAATAATAAAATTTTGCTGCCTATAAAATTATCTTTTATATCTTTCAGTCAAAAAGGAGGAGGAGGAAACTGTGTATGACAAAGTGAAAGTCCGCAGTGCAGCAACTGAAAAAACTAACTCAAACTGTAAGTTGTAAGACAAACATAAAAACCCTAGTATTGATGTCAATACTTTGTATTCTTTGTTGCAAATGGACAGAAAAAGATAAAACCAAACATCAGACTTGTTTATGCAATGTTGACATTTTAGGAAATATTTCATAATTACTGTATTGTTATGCAATTATACTTAGAATTTTTATTACAAAGTCTTCTGTTGGTACTTTAATTCTTCAAGTATTTCCACATTATGAAAAACACTTACTGTCTTGAGAAAATGTATCCATAGGTTTTAAAGTGAACTGGTTTTATTTTCTCTTCAAGACCTGATTCTGAAGAAATCTACAACTGACTATTAATTGTTTAATCATTCAGCTATAAAGGAGGAGAAGATTGTGTATGATGAACTGAAGACAGGCAGTGAAAAAAGTGACAACACTTTTGACATGAATGGTAAGCTGCAATGGGAAATGTGTAGAGAAAATTACAGCTAAAATTAAGCACAACATTAATTTTATTTCTTAACCAACATTCAAAATCTGACCAACATTCTGCTTTATTTAATCCTACAAACACAAATTGGAGATCATTTGAGCAAATTTTGCAGCAGAAACAAAATGGCTCCTTCTCTGTATCAATTACTATACTGCTCAAAAAAATAAAGGGAACATTCAAACAACACAATATAACTCCAAGTACATCAAACTTCTGTGAAATCAAACTGTCCACTTAGGAAGCAACACTGATTGACAATCAACAATGATTTTGTTGTCAGCACATTCAACTTTGTACAGGACAAAGTATTCAATGAGAATATTTCATTCATTCAGATCTAGGATGTGTTATTTGAGTGTTCCCTTTATTTTTTGAGCAGTGTATATTATTAAATGGACACAAAATGAATGGGAATAAACTGGCTAGACATTGTTGATTATCCTCAGGGGTTCTGTTGCCTGATAAAAATGAAGAAGACAGACTTCGATGGTACCAGCAGGTGGCCTGGTGCTTTGGGTCTCTATTTGTCTCTGTGGTGTTGGGAGTCATAGCAGTCTGCATTTATTGTAAGTATAAAAGCCAAACAAAGCCAATCAAATTATTAGCACAGTGGATTAGCACTGTCCTTTCAATGGGAATTTCTATTGCATGTTTTTCCTGTATGACATTGATTGATATTAATTTGCTCATTAACAGTGTAAACCCTAAACCTCAAGGAGTTTTTGGCTGTGACTGTTTTAACAGACAAATCCATTATCCACTATCCATTATCATTGCAAATAACTTTTGCCGACTTTGTTTTGTTTCCTGAAGAAAGTACTCCGCCAACCATTATGCACACTTAATATAGGATTGCCAACTCAGTTTGACATGAATAAAAGCATTACCATCAGTTTTCTAGAGCCTGTTTATGTACAACATTCTGATCAACCTCACCACTATGTGATAGATGCAGCACAACAAAAAAACACAAGTAGAGCAATTTACACAGCTAGGCTATTGTGAAAATAACCACTTTTTTTCTATTTGGAGATGATTTTCCACACAGCAAGGGTCCTTAACCGGCAGCAGAAGAATTTTAAATTAGTTTTTGTTTATATGAAAAACTCTCCTGATTCACAAATAAAAGATTTTCATAAGAAAAGACAATTTCATTGCATTTCACAACACAATGTCTTCCGCCGAGGTCAGAGGGCCAAAGAACTTTAATTCATTCATGTCAATAAACCCTTTTTTTTTAAATCATTTTTTTCTCAATTTGAGTCTCTCCAGATTGAGTTATGTATTATCTATTCCTAAATAAGTGATTATTACTGTCAGGTTATAAAAAAAAACAACTTTGTGTATTTAGTCAATAAAAGGAAAATATGAGCCAGCTGATTGTTCTACTAATGTGATCTATTAAAACAGTAGGAATTGGTCACTCAGAGAAAAGATGCTAGATTCACACTGAAAACATGTTTTATACAATACAGAGTTTTATACAACAAGATCAAACAACAGTTTTTTTCTAGCTGAAAATGTTGAGGTTTTTTTCTATCTCAACATTACTTTAACAAGAAAATTTTTTGAAAGTGTTGCTTCCTTGATGATCCAACTAACCTTCGTTTAACTACCAAATTTGAACATTCAAGTTACAGGAAGATGTGATCAAATCTCTTTGACAGAGTTGATTTATTTGAGAGTATAACTTGGCTGAAATTTAGATTTACAGAACAGGAAACAGCTCTCGAATGTGGTAATGTGCTGAAAAAAGTACTGTGTTGTACTATTTTACCACCTGTCACTTTTTTATATATTGTATATGCAGTCTTAGTACGTCCAGAGTCTGTCGACATTGAGAGGGACCAGCTAAAAAGCAACCAAACGGCTCTTCTGAATGAAAATTACAACTTGACGAACCTCAACAACAAACTCACGTCAGACTTTGACATCTTGAGGAAGGATCACGACAATCTGACCATTCAGTTTGAGAGTCTCTTAAAAGACTTTACTGTCGCAGAAAATAGGATCGTGAATCTCACAGAAAAAAAACAAGCTGGAGTCAGAGAAGAGAAACCTCACAGAGCAAATACAAAAGCTAGAGATAAGGCACAACCTCAGCCATGCTCAGTGGGCCATTGATGCATACTGTCCCAAAGAAAATAACGGTACGTTCACAATTCACTATTTATGCTCAAAAATAGACAAAAACAATATAAAAACGAAGGTTTCTTGTTTACTTCTGAATCTTTATTGTTTCAGGACGCACATGCAAATCTTGTCAGAAAGGATGGCTCAACTTTCAGTCCAGCTGCTATGCAATTAACAACACAAATAGTCTTGAGAGGAAAACCTGGGAAGAAGCCAGAAAAGACTGCAGGGCAAAAGCTTCTGATTTGGTTGTTTTTTCTGATCAAATTGAAAAGGTAATTTGCATAATTCAAATGTTCTAAGAACCGGAACAAACCTCAACATTTTGAACCAGATGAATACTTCTTATGTTCTTTGTTGTTTTTTTTTTTTTTTTTTATTTCTCTCTTTCTTAGGGCTTTGTCGCTGAGAAAAGTTGGGGCAGTTCAGGGACTCAAGGATACTGGATTGGCCTGAAAGCAGAGGACAATAAATGGAAGTGGATTGATGGAAGTGAACTGACCAACTCGTAAGAGACACATATTCAGAACTTCTCATAATGACAACCAATTATTCTTTTTTAACTTTTAATATTTTTCTTCCTTGCAGCAGCTGGATTCCACAACCTGAAAATGAGAATCAATGTGTTATTTGTCTTGAAAACCAAGGATGGAGCTCAGTGCGGTGCAATGAAAACCAAGAGTGGATCTGTGAAAAGAAGGCATTGTCTGTTTAAACCTTGAAATCAAAATTTAAAAAAGGCTTTAAAGTATGAAAATATAAATGTTATATTTTATTTTATTTTAAAATACGCTAAAATGTATTTTCTTCTATCAGTGGCAAAGAGTCATTTGGTAACTTTAAAAATGTTTTTCCTTGCTGTATTTGTGAAACATATTTCTGTTACTTGTAAGTTATTGATTATTTTCTTAAAGATATATATTTTCAAATGGACAAAATAAATTATATGGATAAAATGCTTTTTTGTTCTTTATGAAGAAATGTATTTTGTAAATAAAAAAAATACATTTAGTGATTTCTGTTTTGGACTATATTCACATAAAGTAGTGATACTCCAATTCATATCTGTTATGTTACAATCACAAAATTGAATGTATTTCAATTAGATTTTATGACATAGATCAACATAAGTCCATGCCAGACATCCATTTCAACATTCTTAACAATATATCTGAAAACTGTGCTATATATCTATGTCCAGGCCCCTTATATCTCAATAAAACCGGAAGCAATCAATTACTTGTAAAATTCCAGATTATATATTAAATAGACATTGCTTCAGTTTTCTTTAGTTTTGGTTGGAAGCATTCAAATAATTCTCACATTTTTAAAACTCAAAATTTTCTGATGAAGATTTGCCATACCAAGTTTTAAAAGGTTAAATATTTTTTTCGGGGTGTTCCTGAACGCAATTTTCCCAAGCTGAAGCTAAAGCCTCTTCAAGATTAGACTCGAGCTAATTTTTCAACGCAGGTTTCTTTGTTCATATTTTTAATGGATTCGATTCTTTGTAGTTACTAAATAATCGTTTTAATAACAAAAAACTTTTCATTTCACTATTATTAATAAGAAAGACTTTAAAATTATTTCTATAACAACGTTCAAATATTATTTTTCCTGCTTTACTTAAATGCAGCATGAGACAGCCGAGTTTGAGAGCTCTATTGCGCCTGCGCAAACTGTTTTTCCCCGGAAACTCCTTGGTTGTTTTGATGTCGGCTGGTTTTGTAGTTATTTATCATAAGGAGAAGAAAAACTTTTCCCTAGTCTATTTAATTGTGTTTTACTGGAAAGAACACGCAGAATAACCTTTAAAATGGGTAGTCGAAGTTGATTAAGGAAACTGAGCGGCGAATTAAGGTAAACATTACTTAAGCCATTAGCTGTCCTGTTCACTGGCTAGCAAAGAGCTCGTTACTCTGTCATTAAAGTTGGGTTCAACATGGATTGTACGGCGCTGGAAGTCGACGCTTTCAAATTCGCGAAAACTGCTGTAACCTATGACCAGAATGCCAAATATAATGAGGCTGTGTTTTATTATAAGGTAGGTCAACAGCTGTTACTTGTCATGGTTAGCATTTAGCTGCATGCTTCCTGTAGTTTCACTTATTCACTGGATACTTAATTACATTTATGAATCTGTACAGATTTTTTTTTTTTTTTTTATGTTTTGAAAACATCATATAAATAGTCCTCACAGTACTGATTGGTTGTATTTCATTCATATTTTTAATTTATTTTTTATTTTTTTATTGGGATTCGTGTGTTAAAGGAGGCAGCCCAGGCTCTGATATATGCAGGCATGGCAGGGTCCAAACTGGAGGGGCTCCAGGACAAAGTGAGTGAATACTTGGACCGTGTTCAGGCTCTCCACAATGCAGGTAAATTCACCTGACAAGTGTCAAACATTATGCTTTTCCCCTTGTTCACCAAACCACTAATTGGTATGGTGTCCATATAAAGATCTTTGTATTCATATTCATATTTTCACACGTTACAACTACAAATTTGTGTATTTTATGTGATAGACCAATACAAAGTAATACGCATAGTTTGTCAATTGAAAGAAGAAAAAATAATTAAAATTCTTTAGAAATAATTTGAAAAGCTGCTCAAACTCAGATTGGATGCAGAGAAACATCAATGTTCTGGCCACAGATTCTCAATTGGATTTAGTCTTTTGACTTGTCAAATCAAACATATCTTAATACTTTAATCCAAACTCTTCTTCTGTGGGCCCTACAATATGCAGGAGGTTTATCTTCCATCTGATAAATCTGCCGCAGTCTTGAATATTTGCTGCCTGTACCAAGCTTTCTTCCAATGAATTATCATTGTCTTCCTCATTCCTGTTGAAGAAAAAGAATCCATTGTGTGTTGATTGAAATGTGCAGTGTTAGTTTTCCACCCCAGTTAAAGATTTACATGTTGGCCAAAATGTCTGTTTTTATCAGAACACCTTTATTAATGCTTGCAGTGTCTGCTACTGTGCTGTTTACAAGTTGCAAATAAGATTTCGTTATTTCTTACTTTCAACCGTGTCTGTTCTGTTTAATTTTTCCATTTAAACGAAATCTACGCCTTCATAAAACACTTCAAATGATAAAACAGCACACTAAATCCAAGATATTGCGTATAAGTCCAACCAGTGTAGCTTAACAAACCTTACTTATGTTGAACTTTGACCCCAGTACAGTCCCAGAAGAGCGACCCGCTGAAGTCGCGCCATCAGGTGGATCTGGAGCGTGCCCACTTCCTGGTTACCCAGGCCTTTGAGGAAGATGAGAAGGGGAATGATGATGAAGCTGTAGAGCTGTACACTCAGGCAGTGGAGCTGTGCATCAAAACAGTATTTCTTCTTTTTTATAAATATTTGTCCTCCTCCCAGTCAGAGGTGGTAAACTTATCTTACCTTGTATATTCCTTTGTTCTGTCTTTTCTTCCATTAGTCAAACGAGTCATCCGACCAAAGTCTTCAGATGAAGTTGAAGCAGCTGGCTCGTCAAGCTTTGGACAGGTCAGTTCTAGTGCTGATATTTCCTAAACTAAAATGTTTGCACAAAACAGTTTCAAGCTTTGGTTTTGGACCATCCAGAGCAGTTGCTTTAAATTAGTCAGAAGTGTTTAAAAAATTTAACAAAAAGTAAGAAATAAATTTTTGCCTTTTTTGTGCTAAGACCATTGTCAATCACCTTTAACCTTTTTGCATATGAATTGTAGCAGAAAATAAATGTAGCTAAAAATAAGGATTAAATAAGTTAAATTAGTTATTAACAAGAAACAAAAAGCAGCAAGGGTTGCTTTGACCGCCAGTGAGCATGCCTTTTTTTGCAGAGCGGAAGGTCTTAAAGAGTCGCAGTCCAAATCGAACTCGGCACAGTCTCAGGACAGAACAAAGCCCGGCAACAGCTCTTGTTCTGGTGGACCGGTGCGTCAGTTTTTCCCCCTTGGGCCAGACTTCTCCCTCCATGACCGACAGCAGCCTCAACCAATCAGAGCAGTCCAGTCAAGTGAACCCCAGGGTCAGCGATACACATCAGAGGAGATTGAGGTCCTCAGGTAAGACTTAATGGAATGCATTAGAAAAGTACAAAGAGTTATTATGTATTTTGACATTTTTATTGAGTCCTGTCTGAACTTTAAAACTGATTAGTAATGATCTGAATCCTCTGTTTGGGTATGAAAGATTCTGCAGTCAGTTTTCTGGTTTCTTTTGCAGGAGTACATCTACAATCAACGGCATCGCCTATGTGCCCTTTATGAGTGTGGACTTAAAGGAACGATTTGCCTTCCCTGTGCCCTTCTCGTGAGTCCTAATGATTCCTTTCACCCGATTAAATTTAATATCAGCTTTTATAGATGTTTTGTCATTAGGTCACTGGTCTAAAAATATACATCAGTAAACTAAATTTGCTTATCCAATCCTCTGACTTGCCTGGTTTATCCATCCATCCATCCATCCATCCATCCATCCATCCATCCATCCATCCATCCATCCATCCATCCATCCATCCATCCATCGGGTCGGGTCGCGGGGGTAGCAGCTTAAGAAGGGGGGCCCAGACTTCCCTCTCCCCAGCCACTTCCTGGTTTATCCACAAAGTACAAAAATGATTTGTAAACAACAAGATACCTGGATGCCAAATATGGAAAAATCAAAAGCTTTGGTCTAGTTTAAGTAGAGAGAAATTTGGATTTAAATTGGATTGTTGAACAAAGGTTTTTGCATCTGACTGCTTCAATTCAACTGAATGTTTTCCACAGGGACAAAACCGGGAAACTCGCCCTGTCACCCAAACAGAAAGCCATTTTCTCCCGCTGGGTTCGACCAGACGAGATCTGCAATAATCCCACCATGATCATGTCTGTGTCCAGCTTCAGCATCAAACAGGTCAGACTTTCCCTGATGTGTTTTTTTTCTTACAATACATTCTTAGACTAGAAGTCTAGTCACTTCAATTTGTAGTAATTCATTATTATAACATTATTAAATGTATATTTATGTGCAAATTTCAAATGCATCCACTAGGTGGTGCAATATCATCAGGTTTACAACTTCATAGCAGAGCAGAAACATGTTAATATGCTGAGCTGAAATAATACAATTACACTGAGAATTGATGCAAAACTGACAAAGTGTCTGATAAAAATTTTTTATTTATAGCAACATTCATTTAAAAGACTGTTTTTTTGTCTTTAATTCCCTGTTTATGTAGACAGTAGTCTCTGACTGTTCATTTGTGGCCTCACTGGCCATCAGTGCAGCTTATGAGAGGCGTTACAACAAGAAACTCATCACCAGGTACAAACGTAGCTTCTGGGATTTCTATGAATGTTTCTTTTTTTTTTATGTAGCCGCTGATATTTTATGTAGAATATAAAATCAGAAATCATCAGTTTTGTTCTCCGCTGCAGCATAATCTACCCTCAGAACAGGCGAGGGGAGCCAGAGTATAACCCTTGTGGAAAGTACATGGTCAAACTTCACATCAACGGAGTGCCCAGAAAGGTTTGACTTCAACCATACACTATCCACTAGCACTTTCAAGGAAGAAAAGCGCTGTTTGTACTGCAAATTTTCATCTACTATATACAGAGATTGTTTGAGGAGACATAAAAATAGCCTAAATCTCAGCTTAAGAAGAGGCTTTAGGCAGTGTTAAAACAGAAACTGAAATTGTTTTCCTTTTCTGCAAATGGCCTCAACTGATGCAGCATTTGCTGATATCAAGATTAAATGTCTTGAATTCCTCCATTGTTTTGTTTGACCACTGATTGTGATCTTTGATTCAGGTGATTATTGATGACTACCTGCCGGTGGATCGTAACGGAGAGCTGCTCTGCTCCTACTCTAGTAACCGGAATGAGTTATGGGTTTCCCTGATAGAGAAGGCCTACATGAAGGTGATGAGTGGCTATGATTTCCCCGGCTCCAACTCGGTGAGGACTAGGGCATCAAGCTGTTTTTCAGTTTGGTACTGTACCTGCTGTTCTTCTCAGATTAATTTACTTGAAGGGATAAAAAAAACACAAATAGCTCATAGGAACTGCTTAAACTTCTCAGTAGAGAGTTGTTAAAGTGGAAATAGTGATTTTATGTGTATTTGGATCTTTTCTTACATGTGTCTGTAGTCCGTGCTCATATGTCCAGATTTGAACGAAAATCGGATGTTTTTAAAGATTAAAATTCAAATGTTTTGTTTTTCTAGAATATTGATCTGCATGCACTCACCGGCTGGATCCCTGAGCGCATTGCTATGCACTCTGACAATCAGTCATTCAACAAGGAAGACACCTTCCGCATGCTCTTCCAAAGGTGACAACACACCAATTCATACTGTTACTTCTCCAACACATCTTTTCTAATCTAACCTCTCTCTAATTTTTCTTGACTCTCTATGCATCCAGATTTCATAGGGGTGACGTTCTCATCACCACAGCAACAGGAGTGATGACTGAGGAGGAAGGGGAGAGATGGGGCTTAGTGCCAACACATGCCTATGCAGTTCTTGACATCAGGGAATACAAGGTTAGTATTACTTACTTTCCCATGCAGAACATTGAGTTTCAGGACATTTATGAACATTTTATTTCACATCGCAGCTGCTACAAATTAATTTAGTACCCAAGAGGATTAACTTTGCTTTGTTGTGTCTGTTGCGCTTGCAGGGAATGCGTTTCCTGCAGCTGAAAAATCCGTGGAGTCATCTGCGGTGGAAGGGGCGCTACAGTGAGCGAGATGAGAAAAACTGGACTCCAGAGCTCCTTAAATACCTCAACTTTGACCCCAAGACAGCACAGAAGTTTGATAATGGTATGCTCATACTACTGCACACAGGAAAGCACCTTCTCACCAGACTTTAGGCTAAAATAATTGTTGTAATTTCCCTTCTTAAAACATCAAGGAAGCATCTTTTATCACCTTCAGGGTGAATTTATTTGTAGAGAAATTTAAAAGAACCAAATGTAGGGCAAAGAGGTTGAAAACAATACAGACAAACCACTAAAGAGCTACGACTCCCCCCACCCCCAAAAAATAAAAAAATCAAATATGTTAATAGCTAAACAAAAATATTAACATATTAAACACATAAAGAACTCAAAATAGAGGATTGTGTGCTTTAGAGATGTGTTATAAGATGCATTTTTTTAGAAATGCTAAAGCACTTGAGTTATTAGCACAGAAACATTACATTTACCCTTTGCACCTTTTGGGATGAAGTAGAGCAAAGAAAGTAAGCTAAGCTCTCACATTAACAGCAATGTCTGACCTCATAAATGTACCTCTAGACCAGGGGTGTCAAACTCAAATACACAGTGGGCCAAAATGTAAAACTTGAACAAAGTCGCGGGCCAGCATTGAACAAATGAACCTTTTAATATCAGAATATCTGTTTACATATGTAAAAGACAGACCTGTTTGTCTTTTACATATGTAAACAGATATTCTGTCTCCCACCTGTCCAGAAAGCTCCTGTTCTCTGCCTTTCTTTTCGGTTCTACAGTGACAGTTGTAGCTTGAGATGCTATAACTACTGTCACAGAGGAGAGGGCGTTTCTGGGACCCGTCCTGATTGACGCGCCAAAACAACAGCAAGGCATTATGGGATTTGTAGTATTAGCGATGAATGAATGCGCTGTATCATAACGGTGGGCCGGCTCGCGTAGTCATTTGGTATAGCCTCGCGGGCCAAATATAATTACACTGCGGGCCAAATTTGGCCCGCGGGCCAGAGTTTGACACCTATGCTCTAGACGAACAGTTTGAACTCCCCATAAGTCCCTCCTATGTCTTTGTTTAAGAATGTTCTGTTTTGTTTTTAGGGGTTTTCTGGATTTCATGGGAGGATCTTTGTCAGTATTATGATGTCATTTATCTAAGCTGGAACCCTGCACTGTTTAAGGACTCCTCCTGTATTCACAGGTATTTCTTTGTTTACAGAACAAATCATGCTTATGTGTTTGTACGAACGTTTTTCAAGAGCATGTTAAACTAGGACTTTTATCTGCCTTCTCCATATATTTATTGCAAACTAAAAAGTCAATAATCTTGCATTTGATGTTGTTGAAAGAAAATCTTCAGAAATAACAATATATTTATTGCTTTCAGGTTGCTTTTTTATATTTTCATTAAAATGGGTTGTGCCTTGTTTATTATATTTTTACATCAACATAAAGGTTGAAGCAGACAATAAGTTTGTTTCATTGGGTTGTAGGGCCTTTTGTTCATAGACTAATGTATGTTTCAATTTACAATCTCTTACTTTGACCAAAGAAATCTTTTTTTTTAACCGCCTGCAGTAGCTGGGATGGAAAGCAGGGACCTGTAAAGGACGTCTACAGCCTTGCAAATAATCCTCAGTACAAGCTGGAGGTCCAGTGTCCAGCAGGGGGAGCCGCTGTGTGGGTTCTGCTCACCAGACACATCACAGACAAGGTCAATACCTGACTAACCAGCATTATGTCATATTTGGTTTTTATTTAAACCTAATTTGCTGATCAATTGAGTTTGTTTGTTTCTACAGGACGATTTTGCTCAAAACAGGGAGTTTATCACACTGGTTGTTTACAAGACAGAAGGCAAGAAGGTTTACTACCCAGGTGAGATTTTCGTTCCTACATTCTTGAAGAGTGATAATGTGCAGATCTTTTCTTAGCAAATGCATTTAGCTGTAAAGACCAAACATATCTTTCTAAATAAATATTTCACTCCAGAAATAACACAATTGATTAGCACAAATCCAATTTCATTGACATTTAAGGAAAATGATTCAAACAGTGATGTTGAGATTTTCCGCACTGATCACTTTCTGCAGCTGACCCTCCTCCTTATATCGATGGGATCCGCATCAACAGCCCTCACTATCTGACCAAGATACGGCTGACCTCTGCAGGAACACACACCTTCACACTCGTGGTTTCTCAGTATGAGAAGCAGAACACCATCAACTATACACTGCGGGTGAGAACATTTTGTCCAAGCTGCTATTTAAAGGCTTGTAGTCTTTCGGTACGCGCATATTTAAAAAGAAAAAATCAGCAATCCTGGATGGTTTTAGAACATATTTTTTTATTTGACAAGTTATTTGGATGAATATGACTGAATTTAAAGTTGCTTCAGTGGTTTAAATAAAGATGCTTTTGTATGAATTTAACTCATTGCGGGAGAATTAAAACCAACTTTAAGGACATTTTAAATCTAGTAGTGACTTTTTCACACTTCCATCATCTCACTGTGATTTAAAATCCCCCTTTTCTATTATTCAGTCGAACTCGTGCCTGTGAAAAAAGCCTGAGGCTGGATGAGACAGTCGAGGTCTTTCAAGTGCTCTGCTGGGTGTGCACGTGTGACCCAGATAGATCTGTTCAGTACTTTATAATTAATAGACTTTCCTCCCTCACTGCAAACTGCTCTTGGGAGGAGATGATGAGTTGGATATAAGATCTGTTCACCCTTTATGATTGCACATTTTTCTTTATGTTTAACACTGTTGCATTTGCTGTAATCACTTTAAACTTTACCTTAAAATCGTCCAAGGAAAATAAATTTCAATCTCTCTTCAGCTTTTGTCATTTTCTGAGAGGAAAACATGATTGGACTCCTTCTTGCTAAGAGTGTTTTGTAGAGATCAAAGCAGGGAGCTAACATTATTTAGAGAACATGTTCATGAATAAACTATGAAAAAACTTAGAATCGCAGGAACGTTAAGAATGCAGAGATAAAAAAACATGCCTCATAATTTTTGCCGAAAAGAAGAGTTTGTTGTTTTTAATGCAATAACTGATTTTCTGTGTTTATGCAGGTGTACACTGGATGCAAATTCACCTTCGCCAAAATCCCAAATCCCTTCACTCACACTAAAAGGGTATGTTACTTATGCAGTTTGTGATTTGTTGTGTAGTCTGTTGTTTGCAAACTGAACATTTTACCAATGCCAAGTCAACATTCTGATCAATGCAGATTATATTTGTAACTCTGTTCTCAGATCAATGGCCAGTGGAAAGGAGTCAGCGCCGGCGGTTGTGGGAACTACAAGGACTCATACAAAAACAACCCCATCTACCAAATAAACCTGGAGCGTCCCGCCCCCCTGCTGGTGGAGCTGCGTGGTTCCAGGTCAGATTCACACCAGAAAATCTATTAGAACAGGACTTCCCTTTGACCTTTAATGTTTCTGTGTTGTGGCCAGGATGGCATTAACATCAGTTATTCATGGAAAAAACAAAGCGCACCATGTCTTCAGTTTTATATTGAGATATATATGAGCTGTTATTTTGCAGATTTTTGATTGCAATTTAAACTGTAAAGAAACCAAACATGTGATTCAACATTATAATTGTTTTATAAAGAAAAAAATTGTTCTGTAGCTTTTACACATAGTTTTAGCAGCAAAACTTGCATTGCTAATTTTTTTAAGCAGTCGTTCACACCAAAGTGGAGATATTTTGAATGACTAATTTTTACAGTTTTGCTTCCTTGCTTGTCAGACCCAATTTTGATCAACCTTCATATTTCTGACTTCACATTTGACTCTAGAGAACAAGTAGGTGTAAAACAGAGTGGTGTTTTTTTTTGGAGATTGTCAGTGTGTCTCTGGTCTTGTCTTTGGCTTCATTTATCGGTACCGACTCCTGACTCATTCCCACAGTGGTAACGGTCAAAAATCAACTACTTTAAATTTGCAACACCTGTCTGGTAGTTCCCCTTGAAATAAAAGGAAGTAGTGGAGTTTTTCTTACAACATGTAACTATCTTTAATAAATAATGGCAGTATAAATAATATAGGAGATGTTTTGGGTGTTTTGAATTCTCCTGGTTTGTTTTAAGTGCTTTCTTTTTCCCACAATCATTTACTCGACAAGATTTGACCCGTGCTGCTACAGACAGAAAGTTTTGTTCTTTTTCTAACCTCTTATTCTGGGTTTCAAAGTATTTTTTTTTTTGCTTTTTTATTATCTTAAGGATTATGATGCAGATAAACAATGCAACAGAAAGGTATCGTGACCACCAGACATGGATTTGCAGTGGGACAGTTAGTAGTTTGTGGTTTACAAGAAAGACAAGCTATTTTTTTTTTTTTTATCAGCTAAAATAAAAATCAACCTTATCAGCTGTTCCAGTGGAGCTGGTAAATTCTCTTCTAACATAAAAACTATGTTTTGTCTTTGTTCCCAACTTAATTAGTTTAATTATTTTCCTTAGTGTATCAAATATTGTTTTTGGAAAAAAAAAAAACATTAAAAATAAATAGTTACTATTTGTTTTTTTGTTTTTTGTTTTTTTTTTACCCCTATGTGTTGCCAGTATGTGTTGAAGTTAGTGATCTTTTCCTCTCCTTGCGTTTTGCACGCTGCCTGCAGGCAGTACAGTGTCGGGTTTGAGATGGTAACCGTGTCAACGGTGGGTGATCCAGGAACGGCTCCCTTCCAGAAGAAGAACAGCGGAGATTACAGGTTTGTTCTCTAATGTTGTCTAACAACTACACATCAGTGGGTTCTACTTAACCCTTTAAAGCTTCATGCAATATATGTCAGAAAATGTAATATTTTCCTAAATGGAATTGCTTTTACCATAAAAAAATGTCTTTTTAATATGAGCTGGATTGATAAATCTTTGTACAAAAAATAGATTTGATAAAGTACTAATTTATAAAATCTACCTGAAAACTTGAGATACAGTGGATTCTTAGTTAAAGACTTGAATTTTTTTTTTTTTGAATAGATGTTTTTTCTATTTTTTTGTAATTATTAAAATGAATATATTTTTATTTATTTTAAGTCCTAAGCTATTTAAAAAGAACTTTGTGTTGCCATCTCAGAACCATATCTTTCACGAGAGGACAGAAAGCAAATGTAATAATTAATTGCAACATGTTTTTGTGAAAAGTAACAATTTTATTAAAAGGAGCGAAGTCTTAGAAACACATGTATCAAAATGGATACATTTGGACTGATGTGGTTATTTAAATAGCTGGCTTCTGGAGCCAGGATTAGCCACTATTTTGCTTTCACTTCCCAACCGTGCTGTATGTGGTTCTTTGTGTAACAAGTAAAAAAGTTCAAATGTTACAAAGACTTTAAAATTATACCTGACCTTTGAGTTCTGTAAAAATGTTTTTGTCTCATAATCTAGAATTATTGCTTTTATTATTAGTGCTTTTATGAAACTGAACTAGATGGACATATACTGTATATTATATATGTATATTTACGAGCTCTGGAGATGAATCAGCAAGGTTTACAATCAAATGGAGAAGATAACGTCTGCTTAATCTTTTCCACAAGACATCAACTACAAACAGGCATGATGAGCTTAAATAATGGCTCTAATATTTTATGTCTAGGACAGCCGCTTCAGTTCAGGTGTAACACCTAAAGTATGACTTTTTGTGTAATAAGATTTTCTCTTTTTGTGCTTTTAAAGATGCGGTTTCTGCTACATGGAGTTGGACCACGTCCCAGCAGGCATCTACAACGTCACCCCCACCACCTTCTTGCCTAAACAGGAAGGACCTTTCTTCTTGGACTTTGCCAGCACTTCCCCCCTCAAAGTCTCTCAGCTCCAGTGATGACAGAGCGCAGGACAAAAAAACAAACAGAAAAGGGCAAGAAGGTAACGAGGAGAGGAAGGCATTATGGGATCTTCATAGGACTGCAGTTTAAAAATGAATGAAATAATGAGCGCTTCCTGCAGCTGCTTTACTTCCCCTGCCTTCACACAGTGCAGCCTCTCCAAGTTTAAATGGGCAGATGATTGGTTCTCTGTTAAATGAACCAAGAACAATGCCTAGTTCTATGAAAAACAACGTTTGATAAACTATTATTAAGAATAATCTAATCACGGGACACAAGACATTGGCATAAAAACATAAATGCAAGGTAGTTGATGCCCTGGTCAGTTTATGTTCACTCATCATTGGCATGGATGTCAAAACACTTTTGGTCTTTTCAAGAGACATTTGAACTTTTTTTTTTCCTGAGTGGAATAATTACCAGCATAGTTTACAGTGTATTTTATTTATTTATTTGTTTTTTATGTGAATCAAGTCCACAATTTATTTTTAACTTTTTCCCTAATCAACAGAAATGAAAATATTTACATACACTCCACAAATATTTGAAACAATTTGCAGAAAAACAAACAAGATCTTGAAATAATTCTGGGTGCATATTG
Source organism: Poeciliopsis turneri (assembly GCA_922788865.1). Classification (NCBI taxonomy): domain Eukaryota; kingdom Metazoa; phylum Chordata; class Actinopteri; order Cyprinodontiformes; family Poeciliidae; genus Poeciliopsis; species Poeciliopsis turneri. The sequence continues at coordinate 2,608,836 of CAKLNU010000640.1, read as the reverse complement.
ATCCTCTTCTTGTCATCTGCTGAATTACACCGCTCTCATTCAGAAACAACCAATCAGAGCCAGGAGGTGTGTCTTAATGCGGTTAATAAGTCTCATGTACATGCTCCTCGCATGCTCCTTCTAGCTCCCACAAGGTGCTAGTTAGCATGGACACTGGTGATGGATGATACAGATTTTCTGTAATGTTAAGTTGCTTCTCCACCAGTTGCACATTAAGCAGCGCTTAGATAAGGTTGATCGACTGCATCAGGACCTTCCTCCTGGCTCTGATTGGTTGTTTCTGATCAGGAACGGTTTATTTTTGCAGATGGCAGTAGAAGCACTGGCATGAGCTTTCACAAATTATCTCACATGTTACAAACAAATATGTTGGAGAAAACATTGTTCACAAAATTAATACTGCAGCTTTAAGATGGATGTATTTATTTCAATAGAATAATCAAACACTGGAAAATTAAATGCAGGTCTTTAACAATAATTGATTAAGAAGATTTTTTTTTACTCTATTCCCTGCTTTCTTGTTGCCATTTGGAGGCTTAAAAACATCAATATCTTTCATGTTTTTGATTTTAAGAGTGCCTAAGAAAAATGGGTCTCATGCTATATTTTAGATCCAAGGAAAACAGGAAGTGGTCGATTAAAATTAAGAATGAAAGTGTTTCAGTTGCATTTATTTTATATGGGGGGATTTTTCAATCTACAACTATAAAAATGAAGGATTTCACACATGTTTGTGTCCTTTAAGTAGATTTGTAAAATGATTGCCAAGTTACTGAAAGTGTCCCAACATCACAGTTTGGTTCTCAAGTTCCTAAAGCTCATGAGGTCGCTTTACTTTAAAAAAAAAAAAATCAAAAAATGTTTCCTTGAGTTAGTTATCAAATCAGTCAACTATTACTTAATATAAAAGAGAAAAATTTGTTGAAACGGTAACATCTTGTAAAGTGTTGCCACCAATTGACTGCTCACAATGTCACATGGCAGGAAATGTTCTTCTTCTGAACCTTGTTGTGGTTTTTAAACTCAGGAGCAGCACAGGGAATCCAGCATGGCAGCATCTGAATGATGTCTGCTCTTTGTGTCTCAGTGTGTTGCTGAGTGAGTCTTCACTGCAGCACCTGCTTCTGGCAGGTGTCACTGTACTGTATGTGTTCTACCTGAGTCTTTATTGCCAAGTATCATTGTTCTGTTTATCTTTGCTCTGCTGCACTTTTTTCATGTTTATCATCAAACTACAGTTGTGGAGGAAATTAAAATGTGATTTTTTTCTCAACCAACCCTGTCAGATAAATATCTGCTACTCATCAGGAGAATAAAACTTGGATCTGTTCTTTATGTTATACTAGATTTCACTCAATTAGGGCTTCATAAATGAGTGTATATTTTTAGACTCACTGGAGTTTAGAGCAGCTGAGATTATTTTTGACTTTTGAAATTTAGAAATTTAGGACAAGTTCTTCCCCACTTTGGTGAATTGAATTTGCTAAAATTTTCAGTAGCTCCATAATGTGTTACTGCTAAACTCCAGAAATATCTAAGTGGATGAAATGGGTTTCATTTTATTTTCAACTTAAAAAACTGAATATCATGACACTAGGGATTATTGTTTACTCAAAAAAAAAAATGCTTAAACATTTTCAAAGAATGACTAGTCATATTACATGACTAGTCATTAGTTTTAGATCTGCACAGATGAGTCTCATCTTCTGTGCTTTCAGTTATGGCCTTTCCATTCAAACTCATTAGATTTCCCAAAATGCTGCCAAATGTTGATTATAATACCTACCATACAGCATAAAACCGACTTTTATTGACCACAATGTTCTGCTGCTTTACTCTCAAGTTACTTTAAAGATTTAAATCCATGTTTTTGACTCACTGTGTGCCCCCATGTGCAGTAGTATGACTGGCTGTAAATTAAATGTTGGCTGGGCTGTTAAAGGGTAAAATGATCTTTTTACATGTTTCTTTGAATTATCCATTATCCAGAATTTCTGTGTAATGGTTGATACATAATTTATTGTCATAAAAGCCATTTTTCATTCTATTTTATTTCTTTGATTTGTTTACCAGTGAAGTGGTCTACAAATGCAGCAGGACAATCTTGTACCAGCCTGTTGTTGTATGAATGTTGATGTAATGTTTGCAGAACTTGCACTAAATGTTGAATAGATGATGTGATGTACTCAAAGTTTAAATACAGGGAAATGATTATATCAGTTTCTGCCTCCAAGTTACTCAATGCAGGATGAATTTACTTACTTTGATTATGAAATGTACATTCATCCATCCATTTTCTTTACACTCGTATCCCTCGTGGGGTTCGGAGGGATGCTGATGCCTATCTCCAGAAAGACATTTCGGGTGGGAGGCGGGGTACACCCTGGACAGGTCGCCTATCTGTCGCAGGGCAACACAGAGACGGACAAGACACAAACCCACACCTAAGGAGAATTTAGAGACCACTTAACCTAACGGTCATGTTTTTGGACTGTGAGAGGAAGCTGGAGTACCTGGAAAGAACCCATCTAAATACAGGGAGAACATGCAAACTCCATGCATAAAAAACCCAGACTGGGAATCGAACCCAGGACTTTCTTGCTGCAAGGCAACAGAGATACCTACTGCACCACTGTGCAATCCCATAAAAAGTTATTAAGCATATTTCTGTCAAAGGTTTTTCTTTAGCAGAGCTTAAAATTAGGTTAATGAAATGTTTGTTTTAGATCAGTAAGCTTTGTTGAATACTCCTTATCTGTGGCTCCTTTAAGATCCCAACACAACATTTCACTGAGTTTGAGGTCATTTTAGTCATCCTGTTATTGATTTTCTGTATGGACTCTGCCTCCTGTTGCAGTTTATTTTATTTCAAATTTGCTGACGTAAATACTGTTAGGTAAGTCCGTGATTTTTTTATTTCTTTCCTGGTATGAAAACCTGTTGGTGACAATATTTCAGCTACTGTTCATTTTGTTATTTGATAGAAATGTCATAAAAATTTCTCCAAACAGTTTCACTGAATTTGCTTGCAGAACCACATTTCTGAAAAATTAGCTAAAATCTTCTATTTTTTGTGACAGTTTGTCCTAAGTATGTCGATGACGCATAGGAAGCAGTGTGGAAGGTCAAAGTTCAATGGCCAATTCAGCTGATCTACATTATATTGCCGAAAGGCATTTGCTCACTGAGTAAGCAGAGGAATGCCTCATTCTCAATCCACAGGGTTCAATATTCTGTTGGCACACCCTTTGCTGCTGTAACATCCTCTGGGAGGCTTTTGATGAGATTTAGATGTGTTTATGCCTGGAAGTCATTGAGCCTAATGTTGGTAGAAGCAGTCTGGACATTGTTTTCATCCTTTAAATTCAAAATGGATAGCAATGTATTTCTTTTTATGTTAAATCAAGTTATAGCTGCTGGGCTGATGAAAGCCCAGTGCAAAGACAGGATTAATTCAATTTTGGCAGCCTTTAAAATCAACAAGAGAAACAAGTACAAAAGCAAAATGCCTGAAGGTCAACCGGAAGCAAGGGGTCATTTATGTAAGGGCTGATTGTACTTGGAGGCATTTCTAGGAAGTAGAAACAAGATTTTGATCTGTTGACGTGAGGATAAAATTGAATAAAAGTGTTGTTAATTGGGGCAGATAGAATAAAACTAGACATTTGACAGAGTTTTGGTTCACATTTCAATTGAATTTCTTTCAAAGGTTTCTAAAACTGAGTCTCTGTAAATAAAAGCTGAATGCACAGCGACATCCTTTCACAATTTCTTGCAGAGCTTGTGTTGATTACAAAATGAGTTTTACATCCAGTTTATAAAACAAAGTGACCTTGAAAAAGTATATATATATCTCTCAAACAAAAACTACCCTGCACTTTTACAAGGCTGCGTCTACGTCAGGCACATCCTGTTTGTGAGTTTTTAAAAATCATTCTCACGACGTTCACCCATTTAAAGCACAGAGTTAGACAAGATGCTCTTTGTGTTGGACAGCTGAACTTCAAAGTGTTCCAACTAGATTAGGTTGGAGCTTCTCTAAAGCAGCACCATGATTTGGCCGAGTGAAATCTGATTGTCTTTTAATATTTAAATTAAACATAATGACTTTATTTAAAGTAAAAGGCTTCTTGGAAAGTTCTTCCTCCAGAGAAGTTCTGAGGAAAGAATCTCAAGAAAGATCCTGAAGATGAAGCCGATTTTAGAGCGAGCTCAAATTTGCACTTCACACATCACAGAGCAACACTGTTGGTCTCTGTTGTCCTTCCACTCAAAATCATTTGCCTGGATGCAGGTGATTGGAAAGACACTCCTTGTGAAAAGTGTCAAATTTCTCCAGGACAGTTGTTTATGGTAAGGATTGGTTGTCACATAACATTTTTAAGATGCTGAAATTTAGGCTTTAGCAGAAATAAATTCATTAAAAATATTGATCTAAAACATACATCTACATAATATACTTTATTTTGTGAATTGAGTTAAAGAAATTCACTTCAATTGTAAACAGCAAACTAAACTGTTTGTGCCTTACTCTGAACTAAGAGAAAGCCATTTTCCTAGAAATATTTTGTCTTTTTGTTCAATTACTGGAGATTAAGTCCAGACTCTCCACTCTCAGCTTGAGGCAAAGTGTGGCAATTACAAGATAATAGTTTTGTTTTCACTTCAGGACACTTCTAGGAAGCAGGGTAGGATTCTGGGGACGTCTTTACCTCCCTCCTTTGTTCTCAACGTAGGGGTCAGGATACAAATCAGATGAGCCAGGAAGAAATTTCCCCCTAAAAAATGTATTTCAAAACAAAAAAATCCTCTTCCTTAAAATTAAATTGATTAGAGGAGTAAGACTTTGCAATTTTGTCAACTTCTCTTTATTCAAGTTAAATTGCACCACTTTTGATAAAAGTAGAGATGTTTAACAGTTTCTTGAGGAATCTAAAATACGCTACGGGATAAAATAGAAATGAGAAACTAGAGCTGTAATTTTCCTGAACTGCAGTCTGTGTCCCATAAACATTTTTTAACACTTAAGTCCTAAATATTAAACACATATCATATAACACCACATTGTCTTATCAGTATTATAGAGTATAAGGCTAAAGGCTAGTTAGTTGCCCTCCACTGTGTTCCAGCTTCCTTTAAATGTTGAACTAAGCTGAGAACAATCCCTTACAGCATTCTATGAGCCATTTAACTGTTATATATAATTCAAACCCAGGTCAAAGGTTATTTGTAGGCAGCTGGTTTGTAGCTTTGTCATATAATAATTCTTTTACTGGAGAAAAATGTAACTTTAATTCTTTTTATCATTTACCAGAGTTTGCTATGACTGGTGTGGGAGTTCATGGGTGTGTGAAGGTTGTAAAAGAAGCTTAAATTACACCAAATATAACATTCAAAATTTTCTGTTTAACCGTGGGGAGTGGAGTTGGACTACAGAAGTGGAAAGTAGCTTATTAACAACCCATGAGAGTTCCAGGAGTTTTTGTTTCAGAATTTAAGTCTCTGCAGAACTGCAGTCCCTCTGAAATATTTCCTGTTTGCTCCTCAGACTCCCTTGACGAGAACAACTGTTTGTCCCGGTTCAGTCTTCTGGGGACAGCTCTCCTTGTTTTTGGTGTTGCCGACTCGTGGCCGTCGCAGGTTGAGGAAACTGAAGCGAGCCTCAAGGCTGAAGCTCCTCTTGGTGTTGGAAGTCGAGATGACGTTTCCAGTCTGAGTGTTGTCCAGATCTCCTTCTGCACCTTCAGCTCGGTCACCTGCAGATAGGTTGAATGATGGCAAAAAGAAAAGTTTAGTAAAGGTTTTTCAGTTATAGAAATTTCCCATCCTGCCATCAGGCATCCTAAAAGTTTACTGATATAAACAAACTTAAGTTAACCTCTTTTTTTGAATTCCAGAAAAGTCTCTGCAGTTGCTCCACACAACTTTTTATGTGGGTACAAGAAAAACATTGAAAACATTTCCAGATGGAAAAAGGCCAAATTACTGCGTGACAACAAAAGTAGCAACGTCCATCACTTTTGAGGAAAAAGTTTTCAAACTGCAGTTAGCATGATATGAGCAACATGTCTGCAAGCAGCAGACTGCAGACAAGCTAAGCAGATAGCTTGACTAACTGCTGACAAAAGGTAGGGAAAAATTACTCTGCAGAAATATTAAAAAATATTTTCTATTTTAAATAAAATCAATAGATTTTAAATATATTTTTATGTAAAATTCTGATATAAATCCTACAAGAAATTGTGGTATTGTTACTCAAGATTTTCATACTACAGGATGCTCATATGAACCCAGGTTCAAATGAGAATGCTAACTAAAATGAAATAAGAAAATAGTTTCTTGATTTTAAATGCAACGTGTGAGAACTTGATTGGTGGCATCAGAGCTCAAATCTCTTCATTCCACTGGACCGAAGGGATGTAAACAATTTTTTCTCTGGATACGGATCTGCAGGTTGGTTTCTTCTCTGCACATGAGCCACTGGGTCCAAATGTCACTTTGACAAATTTTACGCTTTAGGGGAGCAGCTGTGAGCCAAGCAGGTAGCAGGAGATGGAGGACCTGAACTGAAATAGATCCGGAAATTCCATCCATCTCACTTTACTTCATTTATTTATTTTGCTCTGGTTTTGTCTATTTTCCTCTCTGTGTGTACAGTGTGTACACAGAGCCTCGTTAAGTCTCCACAATTTTTGATGAACCTTTCAGGGCTGAAACTGTGAGTGACCTCTTCTGCTGTAACTCACTCAAAAGACTTTTTTTTCCCTCTTTTTTTCCCCTCTAAATCCAGGTGCATCTTCCCCACCATCACCTCTTTCCAGGTCACATTCGGGTGACGAAGCACCGCTGCACTCGCTGCGAGGTCCCAGCACAGGCGAGATGAGGCCGAAGTCCGACAGTGAGACGGTGCTGGGAAAGTCGAGGCTGCAGGGCCGGGAAACGAGAGCTGGAGATGACGTGGAGGAAGACAAAGAGGGAGTGGGAGACGGACAGTCGGATGAAGACGTTCCAGAGGAGGAGGAAGAGCCGGCGAAGGGGCAGGGTAACAGGAGCTCCTGGGGGCTGCTGGGGGTCGACCCGAGGCTGCTGGTGGAGCGGGTCTCTGAGTCCTCCTCAGACATGAAGCTGCTCCCGCCGCACGGCTCGTCATCGAAACACTCCGAGGCCACTGGAGAAAAGACACAGCTGGTTTTAACACACAGCGAGGAAAAGGTCGAAAGGGTGATGGAGCAAAAGAGATAGAAAACGATTTCAAAATAAAGAAAGTGGTGATATAAATAGACACAAGAGCTGTCACGTCTCTTTGTGAGGGGGTGCATCTCATTTTCAGCACATAAATCAAAAGCACGTGAATGCTCAGTCAGTGTCCCGGCTTATTTTAAGCCTCACGCGCCTCTGCTCAGACTCTCCTTAAACTAGGCTGCTGTTACCATAGTAACACACTCATAGTTAATCTATAGGCCACATTGATGGGTATGCAAGAGAGATATTTGGATTCTGTGGGCTAGTTTCCAAACCATGTGATCTGAAAGAGGAGGGAGAGTTTTGTGGGCATATCCACTGCTGAAGTCACTCTGAGCTTTATTTGAGATGTTTTTATTATCTGAAGCAAAAAATGCTCATTGTTTCTCCATGTTCTGATGTTTTGAGTCAGAAAATGTGATCTATGTGTTCTTTAAGCTGCTTTTCTGCAGCTTAAAGAACACACGTTAATCTCTCGTGATTTTGCTTTCGACTCTTATCAGTTGTTAAAGGAATGACAACAAAGTCTTTAAAAAGGCAGAACCGCTGGCTATGATAAGAACATGCCTCCTGTCCACACATGAAACATGAAAAGATTTAGGTTTTTTATCTCACAGTAAAACATTTCTACAAATCAAATTTCTGCAGGACACACTGAATACATTGTTCAGCTGAACACAGTTAGATTTGACATAAAACAACACATACTCACAAGACAGGAAAAGCTTAATAACCTAAAAGTTCATCAAACATTTCTCTAGAGCTGAACGAACCAGAGAAACTTGACTCTGAACTCACTGGAAATTCCATCCGACTCCAACTTGAAGCTGGAGACGTCGTCCCCAGAACTGCTGTCCCCCTCGGCACCGACTCCCGGTCTGCGCGGCCCAATGGTGGAGCTCCGGCGGCGCTCATGGATTTCATCAGAGATCATCTCCAGGTTCTTCAGAGCCGTCCTGTACTCTCCTTTGGCCTGAGATAGTTTGGCTTGTCGCTCATCCACGTTTTTCTTCAGGTTCTAGAGGAGAAAAGAGGAGCAAACTGATAAGTGATGCTACAAGATGGAAAGGTTCATTTTTGTTTAGCATGAACTGTGCTAAGAGCAGAATTAAGAAGTTTTGATTAAGAAGTTTGAGGAGAAAATTTCGTGTTTGGAAGAAGTTACATTTTACAGAAGTGCTTTCTGAAAGCTCAATGTTGGACATTTAAACTAGTCAACATTTTATGATGTTATTTTTTTAAGTAAATAACAGGAAAGCTGAACAAACAACTGTAAAGTTGATCTGTTTTATCAGTTTGAGTTCTTAGCCTCTATTGATCATAGAAAATATTTGATTTGAGAATATTGGCAGCCATTTTTTGGAAATTTCAGAGTTAGGATAAAGATCAGCATTCTCTAGAAGACTTCGATTTACTAGCCAGTCTAAGTGAAACTGCAAATGTTAAAGATATCATCCATACTTGTTTTGTCTGTTTTAAAACATTCTTAATGTACACCTTTAATTGCAATATCAACTAATTTAAATTAGTAATTTATTTATTTAATTAAATCTTAAAAATATTTAGCTATTAAAGAGAAATTAAAAAAACCTAAACTTTGTATCTGCAAGTCAGAACAAAACTTAGAAATCAACAACAAGATGACTGCATCATCTTTGGTTTCAAGTGTTGATTTTACATTCTCAGCAAAAACAAAACAAAAAAAAAAATGAATCCAGTAAAATCATCATCCAAAGTTGAAGCAGTGAGAGTTTAACAGTCATGACGTACCTCCAGCTGCAGGTAGTACTTCGCCTTCATCTCAAAGTAGGGCCTGTGGAGGAGAGGTCAGAGGAGAGGAGATTAGAAGGGGTGAAAAAATACAATACAGAGCAGTACCCACATCATCACCATGGCAACCTGCTGGAGGAGAAGGAGATAAAGGCATTGTGATGTTGGATGAGCAGGCAATGCAAAACAAATTAACACCCTGCCAAAGCAATGCACAGCAAGGCGGCAGCTTCTGATGCAGATAGGCTCCAAGAAGTTTTTATTTTAAAGAGAATTCAAAATAAATTTAATTTATTTGAATGTTTCAGCACTGCTAATTTTTTTTTCTTTTCAGAGAATATTTCTATTTTATTTATTTAAATATTAAGTCTGAATTTTGGAATACATTGGTGTGCTCTGATGCATTAAAAGCTAAATGCAAAGTGGGATAGTGGTGAGATTTTGACAACTTACATCAATAAGGTCCTAAAATTTATATTGATCAGGTTTTATATTTGGTTGCTTCAAGTCTGGATTTTTATGCACTGCTGCTAAACTCTCTCAAAACACTCATTTTCAAACAAACAAACAAACAAACAGTTTTCATCATTGTCAAAAAGAGATCTTGTCCTCTGCTTGTCCAGACATGCCCTGCCTGTCTGGGCTCATTCGCCCTCCTCCTCACTCTGAGCTGTGAGATGAAGATAGAGGACATGACAGAGGATCTTACGCAACATTTCAGATTGAATCAGGATCAGTTTAGAAGATGCTGAAAGAGTTTAAGGCCTTAAAGCCTATAGTGTTGTAGAGCTGCAGCATGAAAAGCAAAATTTTAGCAGGCAAAAACAGGGTGTGCTGGAGCTAGACTGGTAATTTTACATTTTTATGTTAAAGGGTTTGATTTAGCTTGACTGGTAATTTTACATTTTTATATAAAAACTCATCACTCAAAAATGTGTAGAAATGTGTTCTGGTTTGTTCCTGTTGTCCAGTGAGCAATAAAATGTGTACTGATGGAACTGGTCTCTGTGACTTTTCCATAAACTTCACACAGTAATGAGATTTTTTATGCTTTCACATTTTCTATCATGTGATTCTGCAGTTCCACTGCAACTTGTGACTCCACCACATTTAACCAGACTTCCCCTTTTTAGACACCTGTTTAAAATCACCTGACTGTTTCTGTGGGGTTCAATACAACAAGGTTTTATCGTTTTTAGATTAACCACTTTCCTCTGAGAAAAATAGAAAACTGAAACATCTTGCACCTGGTTCGGTTTCGTCACACTACTGGTCATTATGGTATTTTATAGGAACAGATGGACAGAACAAAGAACATTAGAAACTGATGCTGCTATGCTGAAATACAGTTCTTGGGTTTGCAGCAGAACATTTGGTTGAAATCAACCTCAAGCAGTCAGCCATGCAGTGACAGTCTGCTTGGAGGCCCTGCGGCTCGCTGCCATGCTGTGTCCACATGCTGGACCAGCAAAGGACAAGCTGTCAGAGCACATCCAGGCGAGACGCAGCTGAAAATACCACTGTGAAAAACCAGAACTCACACAAAAATATGCATGAATATGTAAAATCCATTCTATCAAGTCCTTGATCTATTTAATCAACATATTATCAATACCAGTGGCATCAGAAATATATGAACTTATGAGAATGTATGAATATATAGTTTTAGAATTGCAGCAGTAGCAAAATGGGACATAAGGAAAAATTTACTTTATAGAATATGGTTGAAATGATTACTGGTTTTAATGATTAATTTTGATGAAATTCTGTGTGGCTTATATTAACATTTAAAATAAAATTACCATTTAAGAAGACAAGAAATGACCAAACTACTGAAACTTTTAAAAAGTGTCTCAGATGTTCAATAAAATGGAGATGAATCAACATCAAAGCGGGATAAGTATGTAATGTTGTATTTTAGGTTTTATAGCAGATATACATCTGTTTTTATCACATGCTGCCACCCACTACTATCTGCCTCGTGGGTTAATGTGAAATTTTACCTTCAGAGTGTTCTGGATTGTCTGTTTTATTCTGTCTAAATTCTTGGACTTCTAGAACGGTGACCAAGTATCTGTTTCTACTCAGCAGCATTTCTAAAAACAACATGCATTTATTTACTCCTGGAACTGTTTGGCATGTTCTACTTTCTCGAAAACATCAGTTCAGCAGATGACAACAGGAGTTTCAGCAAGTCTTCATAATAAAACACACATTTATCAGGTTTCTAACATAAAGCAAAATATATATTCAATCCAACTAACATAGATCATGACATCTTTTTGGGCTTTTTCTCTTATAAAAACCCAAGAGGTTGGTACAACATATAACTAAAAAAGACTATTTATCATTACAATAATTACAGTTGTTCTGCTGCTTTCACTTCTAATGAATAAAACTGAGCAGGTATAGACAATGGATGGATGAAATCAGACAACACAATTTTTATGACTCCATTTCTGACAGTATTCAAGTCTTGGTGTGCACTTTGTTACAGGATTCTAGGTTTAATAATTCAATGAGTTAATTCTGCATGACTTTCAAAATAAAAAAAAATATAGATATATAGTATATATAAAAGAACATCTGGGCGCCTTTTAAATCTAAAAAGCTTGAAGCTCAGGTCTTGTTAAAAGTTGTAGCAATGACATTATGACTGATCTAATTTAATGTGCCAAAGCTGCAGATCAATGCTCTTACTTGGACTTGCTGATGGTTCGTTTCAGTTTTTTCTCCAGTTGCTTCATGCGGCCGATGGCTGCTGTGTATTTCACCGCCGTCTCCTTGTGCAAAGCCTCACTTCTCGTCTTGGTGTGCTCCGCCTCCATCACCTAGAAGAACCATTGACTATTCACCTCTGCTTCATATTTGTTAACAAATGATTGCACTGTAGATTATGCTGTTTGTTCTAGGTAAAAAACAAAATTGTTTACAAGTTAGACCCATGAATACATTCATAAGTGTGACACATGGATGAATTCATGGAAGTCTTGGTTTTAGATTTTAGTTGAGCATTAAACAAGACAAATTTGTTTGGGAATAAAAGCTTCTGCTCACCCGCTGTGTGGCGTGGTTCAACATCTCCTGCCAAGCGGAGTCAAACTGCCGGTTGTCTTCCTCCAGGAGTCTCTGCTCAGCCAGGGAGATGGTTTCCTTCGCTGCTCGCAGAACCTCGGTGGCTCGGTGGAAGTCCTGGGTGGCTTTCTGGGCCTCCAGCTGGGCCTTTTGGACAAATGAGAAGAAATCTGATATATTTCTGCCTTTTTAAATTAGACCTTTTTCAAAACAATTTTTTACCTGAAGCAAACGGTACAGTTTATAGCATCAAAACATCTTAGATAGTAAAGTTTTAAAAGTAAGGCATTATGCATCCTTGAACAGGTTAGGATAAGTTTATGAGCTATACAAAATATGTTCACTACATGTTTTGCACAAAAATCAAATTTATATAATAAGATTATAGTCTGCACATTTTTGCCTCTTTTGAGCTCTTTTCAAAATGAGATTTTTTAGGGCCTCTTGTCACTTTAAATCCAGATAAGCTGCTGCTGGTCACATCCCTCAACACAATATTCAAATCCAGAAATATGAAACCAGATTAATCCAAGCAATCCTACAGACAGATTCAAATTCAACTGCATACATTTCAATTTTATTTTGGTTATAATAGCAGTTACAGTCAGTCCGTAATGTTAATTGGTAAAAGGTTAGCAGATAGCATCGAGTCACTGACTTTGCAGCTTGTGGCAACATCAGCTTTACACCATCTGTATGAGCAAACGTGACTACACACACAACACTGTAAACACCCACTCAATAACTTCCTTAATCATAAAGGACTCCAGTCTAACCATGCAGTTTACTTAGAGATTTTACAAAACAAACTTTAAAGCATTCTTTAGACATTATTGAGCCTAGAGACATTATATGTGCAGAAAGAGGCACATGATATTAAATACAACAAGCAAAAATTGCTCAATCACAAAGCTATTTGTTGCATTGCTCAAATGTTTTGTTGCATAACACTTCAGTGACTTCGCCTTTGTGTTTCATGTGAAGCTTTAATGCCAAAGTTTCTCAGTTGCAGCAACAAATACAACACATCTTGTTTACACAAAACAAGATGTCTGTCACACTCCCAGACTGAAGCCTCAGTTACATCACACGGGTGGAGAAGGTTCCACGTGGATGTGAAAGAATCAATTCATGATTCATGGTTAAAGTGCATTGATGACAAGTATAATGTCCATATATTGTCACTTTATAGAAAAGAGCTTTTTTAAATGCAGGCACACAAACTAGCACTAAACTGTGTTTTATGGTAGAAGTTTAAAGGAAGAACAAAAAAAGCAGTCGTGATAATAAATCAACACTATGCTGCAACCTTTTGAACAAAAAAAAACCCCCACAAACATTTCAAACTTTAAAACACTGTACTGTAAAGATATTTAGTTCTGGTTAATATGTTGAATAATGATGATAACCTTACTTTTAACTCAGTATAAGAAGTTTTTGAATTATGACTGTATGCAAGAAAAACACAAGCTGTGTCTGCAGATATACAGAAAGTACATGATGTTAATGTGCTGAATCATCACTGGGCTGCCAGTTATCTGTCTTAGAAAAAAATGTCTGAGTTGCGTTTACTCTGCAAGGACAGAGTAAACAGATGCAAAAAACATATTATTTGGGAGCAAAGCATGCTGGTGCGAAAACCTTGATGGATATTGAGTCAGATAGTGACTATGCATATTTCTGGACCCTGTATGTGAACTCTGCTGTATCTGAAGACTTGTAAACAAAATTAGACCAGCAGGTCATGGAATTATTTAGCTTCTTTGGTCTGAAAAGCAGAACACAATAACTGAGCTCTACAATCTTGCAGCAATCTTATAAAAATCTCTCCAAATTAAATTATTCCTAATCCATACTTTATATTTTTATTATTCTGTTTACTTGAATGTGACGTGGTCACATGAAAACTGATTTCCAAGAATATTTCCTTTGACAACAGTTTACGTCCAGAAAGTTCGAGCCTCCCTTCAGCGCAGCCAGCTGAATTCTGCAGACGGGTCGACATCACCACATGCTCACTGTAACTTCATTATCTACAGACATTGTCACGCCAGCACAGCAAGATCCAAACAACTCCCGCCTTGTTGCAGTCATGGACCAACCTTTGTTTTCCACCCAGAACCACAAGTTACAACACTCCATGAGACTGGGCCACTGCTCTCATTCCTATAAGTTTAAGTGCATATCCACTGCTGCATTGTGGTTAGTAATGCCTGACTGCAGATAGATTTAAAGAGGATTAGGGCCAGATGCTGATATAAAGTTGCCTGAGATAATAAAGCTTTGCATAAAAAGAAATAGTCTCTTGTTTCAGCACCACTTTTTCCTTTAATATAAAAACTTTGCATCACATATTTGTATTGCATCTGCAAGCAACAAGAACCTCAAGAGAGACAACTGGGTATGAAATACAAGATTGATAGCTAATATAATAATCAACCAAAAGAACCTGTCTGAAAAGATTAGTCACTACCTGCATAATAAAGACTTTCATATTCAATTCCATTCCATTTTTATTTACCCATATAGTCTCATAATGGGGTGAATAATGAAGAATTCAGCAAATCAGCAGCCAAAATAGTCCCATGTTTTGTGTTATTCAACATTCACAAATATCAGAACACTGACTGCTTTTGGAAGCCATTTAAACGTATTTCCCCATCATTTCTAAGCAATAATAAACATTCATGTGTAAAAAAAAGAATTTCACACATTTTGAAACATAAAGTTATCCTTTTAGAAAATGATTTGGTTTAACTTAAAATATGTTGCATAAAGAAACAAGGTCTGCAAACAATAATAACTTTGTGCACACTTAAACAGAACCTCCATTCCTTTCATCAGTCACATATGTGTCCACTGAAGCACATAATTATTAGCCTCTTATGTTCTGGCAGCTTTAATAATACAGGAGCAAGAACAGAACCATGTGGAACACCAAGATTCACATCACTAGCCAATTTGATCTGTTGGTTTCCTTTGTTAATATTTTAATTACTGGCATTTTATGATTTCCTGAATGCAATTGTCAAAACTTGTCTTATACGGAATTAAATCTGAATGACTTGCAACAAGAATGAACAGTTTCAGTTAATTAGATAGAACTGACAGCTCTTAAATTTCGTCCATACTACTTTTTGTTGTATTTTGTTGACCTCAATTCTGTTGACTTTTGAAACATTAAATTATAGCTTTGAAGTTTTTAGTTGGCTTCAAATAGCATAATTAACCAATTTTTGTTTGAGTTCTGCAGCTGCAATGTTTGTTTATTCTCAATCACCTTCCTGCCAAAGTTTATATGAATGGTGTCAAAGCAATGTTAGAAAAATTGGAGAACTGTTGCCCTTTCTTCATCAATAATAGAGCTAAAAGAAACAGTCTTATTTTCCTTCTCTAGCTCCTCCTCTGTTGTCATGTTGCCGACAATACACTCATCTTTCATGTGTTGACACCCATCCCACCCTTTACCTCCCTCATTCTGTCAGTACAGACATGAAACACTGCTGCTTTTGCAGCAGGGAAAAGAAAAGACATAAAAAAAAAAAACAGAAGATGTAGTAAAATCAATAAACATGCTCCAAATAAACAAATTATCTATGAAAAAACATATTTTTTCAACTTATTGTCCCTTTGTGTTGTAACCCAATGAAACTTTGTTCCCACTTTTTGTTGATTGCGTTTCAAGCCTATTCAATTTGCAACGTTATTTTCATACACTCTCTGTAACAAATAAAACCCTTTACTTTTTTGTTCCGCCTCATCGTCTTCGCCCTACTTCTCTCAGCAGCATCAACAAGCCAGCCACAGGCAAGAGAAACATCAATGCTGTCACCATGCAGCAAGTGTTCAAAGACCCCACTCACTAAGTGGGATGGTGAAGAATAAGAAAATGAAAGAGGAGGCAGTAAATGGACGATGACAAAAAGAAGAAAAAAACTTTGCACAGGCACAACTCAGAATATGACCCATTTTTTTCAATATCTTAATCTTAAGCCAATCAATGTGATGAGCAGGCAAACTCTGCATCCCTTCTGTTTTACTGCGCCAACATGGATGAGTAAAATGTGTTGAAATAAGTAGAACAAATGCACATAAAATTCATACAAAGAATGACATTCTCAAACATTTGTCATGTTCCTTTGACTTCAGTGTGGTTTTAAATTTAAAACAAACATTGCTACTTCCTTTTAAGCTCATTTTAATCTACAAATGTGTTGTTACCAGAGTGGCTGGGTTCTCCTTTTAAAACAGTGCTTTACTGTTTAATACTGTGGTACTTTGTGACACAAATACCAAGTTTTCAGTGCTGGCGCTTATTCCAATGGTAATTGTATATTATGTTTGAGTTATTTTTCCACCCATGTCTGAAATTCAACATATTTTACTTCTTCCATTAATTTACTGTGTACTACATTATTTTTTTACAGTCTCCTCTATCTTTCAATGTGCATCTTCTTCCACAACCATTTCCTTTCTATATCCTATTCTCTTTTGATCCTTCCCTTCCAATATCCATTGTTATTCATTTTGCTTTGATGAAATAAAATAAACTTAAATTTCCAAAATAATGTCTTCAAATGCAAACTTGAGTAATTTATATATGTTGCTACTTGTTTTCAGAAACCACATTTCAACTTATCTAAATACAGACACAAACATTCATAGTTATAAAATGCATCAGCCTGGTGAGAGAAAAATATTTTAGAGATTGCAGCATCCTGACAATTACATGTAATCAAATCTAATGATTTGACCCCCAGCTGTTGTGTAGACTCCCATGAGGCTGATTGACACATAATATTTGCCATGTTGTACATTTTTTTGTTGACCTAAAAATCTAGGAGGACAGAAAGAGATAATCATTCATAATGGCTGTCGATAAAAAAAGATTTTCAGGGAACTGAGTTTTTTGATCATAACATTTTTTTTTTTTTTGACTGCCACATGATTTTCATAAAAAGAGAACCGATACTAGCGCAGACATCTTGATGTACCATTTTGCATAGTTGAATTCAGAACAGCTAAACCAAGTAAACTGAGTAAGTATATCAGAACAAATCAACATGTTTGTCTCAAATAATCAGGACAATGAGGGCCGGGAGAGTACTGGAGGACACTTGTTTCCAAAGTGACCTGAACTGGCCCATTTCATGGTAAATTTGATTATCCTCAACCGTGTCCTCAATCGAATGTGGGAATTTATTTACACCAAAGCAGCAGCGCAACAAGAGAAAATTGTGCCCCACACAGCAGCTGAGATCCAGGGCTAAAAATATCACTCTGCCTTCAAACTTTTCACTAAATCATTTCAACTTGTGTATTACTCCAACAAACAGAACCTGATGAAGCCACCTCTGGCCGAGATGGTCTGAGCACACTGAGTAGGAAACCACTACTCGATTCAGCAGCAGGAAGCGCCGCATTCGCTTTTGATGTCCACTTCACGCTCTTTAAACTGAAAATTAACAGATATATGTTGGAGCTCAGAAGTGGAAAAATTTCAAAGGAAAACATTAAAGCTTCTGTGTAGTAAAACACAGCAGAAAGCCACAGAATCACTGTAACGATGAGACCAAAAGGGCTTCAACAAAACAACGAACGGCGGCAGGGAGTTTGCCGATATAATATTATTAATTCCCCCCACAGTTTGACAGCTTTAAGGATGATGCAACTGTACTAGAAACACTGATGCTCTACTTCACACCCACTGCGTTAATGCACCAATGGAGGAGCAGATGGCTGTGACCTTCAGCCTCGTCTGCCTCCATCCCACCAACTACTAAGTCTCTCCATCATTTCATCCATCTTTCCATCCTTTCCTTTGTTCAACTCCATCCATCATTACCCTCCTGTGCATTGGCACTGCCAGAAATGCTCAACTCCAGCAGAGGAGGGATGATGATAAACAGGGGAGGATGAATGAAGGATAAGAAATTAAATGAGACAAAGGATGATGGTACAGTATAGAGAAAAAAAATTGGTTACCATGTAGGAGTTAATTATTAAGTTGTACTATCTCTCTTATGTAAGAAATTGATTTCAAAAACACTCTTTAATGCCCATCAAACAACGCCCCTGCAGACGTTTATTCTTAAATCAAAAAATGGACAGTTTTTATAAAATAATATTAAATTTAAGATTGTTAAACCTTCAATCTTTAAACACAATGTGCATTTAGAAATGTGACACTAAACATGCTTACATTTAAATGAATAAGAATCATGTTATTTACTATCCTCTGTCCATAAAACTGTTATATCATATTTAATGTTATTAATATAAACTAGAGGGGCTCTCAGGTGTTTGTGCATTTCAGATATTGCAGTTGTGGAAGTGAATGCCTAAGGTCCACTGTGTGTCCAGTCAACATCCATTTATAATCAAACTTCAAGGACTAGATACATTAGACCAACTGTGAATGGCAAGGTTTTATATTACTGTAAACTGAAATCCATACCATTACAACTCAACAGTCATACCCTTAACTCATCCAGAGTTTGTTATAGGACCTCTGCTACATTCCCGATTTATCACTCATCACTGACAATCAAAGCAAACCCACTTTATCGCCCTGCATTTTTCTTCTCCAAGCTTCCGTGGAAAATCTTCTCCAAAAATTCCATGCAATTTTCTTAACACTGAATCACAGTATGTCTTTTCAAGCTTCACTTCATCACCTTTAAATCGTATATCTGCTTAGATCTTCCCAGATCTGTGGACCCCCAGCCTCTAAAACTGTCAGGCCAAGGTCCAGACAGCATGATGTGAAATAAAAAGGTATTTATCAAATTTAATACGGATGGGTTTTCATTAGATTTGCATGTCTGTTGACACTTTTCTTTTGCCACTTTGACCATCAGACACTGACAGATGTCTTCCAGATGATTGTCCAATCCCAGTTTTGCACATTCCCATTCTAGGCCGAGTTTCTCCGACAAGATATCAACAAAACCTGCAGACTCATGGTGTGAGGCAGCACGACTGAGTGGGTGGCTGATTTCAGTTGGTAAGATTCATGAAGCGTGGTTGAGTCATTCTCTACCAGAAAATGTGATCCTTTAAAATACAGAATATCAGCAGATTCACTGCATCTCTGTTCAATTTTAAAGCAGGAAGATAAACAGCAAGGCAAGGAGGTTTGATTTTAAAATGTGACACTAAAATAATAGAAGAGAAAAAAACCAGAGAGAATGTTCCATATTTTACATTTTTTGGATGTTCAGAATCAACGTGCTTAAATTTGAAATATTACATTTTATAACATGCAGCAAGAAGTTTATGTTTGGCTAATATTTGTCCTAAAGTGACTTGTAAGAACTGAAGTGGAATACCGAATCCCATACATATTTCAGTACATTGAAAAAAAAGTCCAACTCTGAATGTTTAAACTGAGATTGAGCAGACTCAGCAACACACACACCAACTCAGCAAACCTAAGTTCTGCCACCCTGACCCAGTTTCATGATGATTAATCAAGTTACCTATAAGTGCACACACACTCCTCCCATTTGGACAATCTCTTCAACGTAATCAAGTGGAAGAGTTTGAACTCAAAGCAGTTTATCTTAATATGAAGGGACAGTGCATTTCTCGGAAAAGGTCATGAAATTGATTTATGGAAAATTTATTAGCTCGGCCCAAATAGTCAAAAAACAAGAAAAGTTGTTGTTGATAGAGAGTAGAGAGCACAGATCTCTGCATGACAGCCACATTTCTGACTAGAAAAAGTTACTGTGACAATTTATGGTCTTTCTCAAATTAAAAAATAAATAAATAAAAATTAGGGGTTTTCCCAACAAAGAAGTTCCAGTGTTTTGCCTCTGTACATGAATTTGCTTGGTTTTCTTCAGGCCACTTTAGGGCCTCATTAGTACATCAATGAAAATGTTGTTTGTATTTGATTTGCCTTGTGTTGTATTATGAATTTTTAATGATCAATATGCAAGAAAAGAAATTAACTACACAAACTATTATTAATGTCAGCACTCCAGCCATTTGATATCATTAATATAACCTACTGCTACATCATAAGGAAAGGTGCATATGGATTCATCACAGCTGTAAACAAAGCTCGGGGAGCATAGAAATGAAAATTTGATAGCCAATATTAATACTGCTTTTATGACAGTATTTATTGATTCATATTACTTCCTACACAGAGTAAACACAAACACACCACTTGTATTACTTCACTATTTCAGTGAAACACCCATAATGCCCTGCTGCATCACTGTCACATTATCGAACAAATACCACAAGGCCGACCCCCTTCTGTGGTTTGAACAGAGCTTCAAAAGGTCAACATGGCAGAAAGTCTTACAGCATTTAAGATACTAAGAAGGAGAAAAGGAAGAATCCCAATCCAGAATCAAAACCCCATTCTGGATTGGACTGCTATTCCAATCCAGAATCACTAAAAATTAGGGGTGCACCGATTTATCTGTGCCAAATCCTTAATTTTGGGAGATCTGTGATCAGCTGCTTTTTACATGTGAAGCCGATCTTATCCACCGATGTAATCAACCTCGGCTAGGTCTAAAAATCAACCCTGTGCTTTTCTCTTCTCCCTTGAGAGGTTTGACGATAAACCGACTGACCAGGTCATATCTGCACATTTTCAGTCAACAATAGTCACCCCATTGTTGCCATTCAGCAACCTTCTTGATATATTAAACAAAATTTCTGACAAAAAACTGGTATGTGCCAAAATCTTTTTTAAAAAGATCGGTAATCAGTGATTGGCAAGAAAACTGCAATCGGTGCACCCCTACTGAAGAAGCCACAGTAACAAAAAACAAGTAACCAAAAAAAAAAGCAATTTTTTTCTTCTTTCAAACAGTTTTGAATAAATTTCAATGATCGATTGATCGGCAATCATATTGTACAGTGCTGCCTGTTTTATTGGATCCTTGCAAAGTCTGTGAAAACTTGCTGTATACATAAACTTGTACTTAATTGTAATAGCAAAAAACCCTCAGTGACAAGTTATTTCATATTCACCCTGCTACACAAACAAGTGCATCTAATTGTCTGAATGAACAAAGGAACTTTTTTGCTTTAAATTAAACATATAACAATTAAACCTGTGGGGGTAATCGGAAGGAAAATAATTTTACATAATTTGTACAAAATGTAACTGTCACATGGCCCAGAAATCTGATAATATTCAATCCTTTCACGTCATTTTTATCTTTTATCTAGAATCAAGGTCAGCTGGCACCACCACCACCACTTGCGGGTGTGGAGACTGTCATGCATCTGTAGCTGCAGTTGTTCAGCTTCTTAATAACTACAGTGGGGGAGACATTATAACACCATCTATGTGTGCATTAGCCAAAGATGGAGATGGGGCAAAGCTGAAATGACATTAAGGAGGAAGAAATGCAAGTTGAGACAACACAGAGACAAAGGAAAAAACAAGAATAAAAGAACAAAAAAGGAAATGAATGATAAGGAGCAGTAGTACAAGAAGGAAATATCTCAAATCCTCAAAAAAGCTGGAAGAACAAGCTGATAGAAAAAAGAGAAACAACAAAAGGTTAAGAGAGATATAAAAATAGCACAATTTAAACAAATCAGATTAGTCAAACCTTTGGTTCCAACCCAATTCGTGATCAACACAACAAAATGTTCATAAAACAGCAGCTTCCATCACTGAACATCTGAGGCTGAAAACAAAGCTGATAAACTGAACTAAAAACATCACATTCAGCTCAGCTGTGAAATGAGTAAAGTGTGAAAGATAAAGGGCTAAAGCAAAGCAGAGTGTGTGTGGCTTATTCTATTTATGGGTTTAGTTTTGCTCAAATGTGACCTGACCCGTTTCCAGGAAGTAGTTTTATGAAAAAAAATTGACACTTTGTGAAAACACTGAATTATATGACAAAATGAAACACGTTTTCATCATCGCTGAACTACCTGGTTCTACAACAATACTGCAGTTGCTTACATAGTTATTAGTCAGCGAGTTTCCTTTGATGGCTCGCTGCAAATAGGAACTTTGCTTTATATGGTTATAAAGCAAACCATGGTTGGGTGCAGAGTAGAGATGTGATAAAAAGATAAAAGCTGCTCTTCAGATGGTGGCCATTAGAGAGAAGAAGACAAATACAATAGAAGTCACTATAGGGACGCCTGGATGAAAACATGCATGAGAACAAATTCAGGAACAAATGATATTTCATGTGATTTTATGCAAACACACAGCTTAATATTAGGAGGTTAGAATTAATCTTATGGGATGTTTAACATTCAGAAGACAGTGGACAGTTTAAAAGGTTATGTATACAAAAGTGAAAACAGACGAGTGTTTCAAGTGTGTTTGAAGAAGTTTCAACCCCTCAAACATGTTTGGACAGAATCACCAAAGTGCCTAGTTTAATTTTTGCCACCCATAACAATTAAGCCAGTAGTAGTCAGAGAGAAAAACAAAATACAAAAGAAGTGTAGCAAGAAATCTGTTTATTTCTTCAACAAAGAAACTGATTTCTGCAGCTCATTCAGATGCTATGCTGCTCCATATAAACGTCTGAAGAGTGAAAATAAAGAAATAAATGCAGAGAGAAGACCTAGATAAAACTTGGGCAGCAGGTGACCCAACAGGTAAGAGGGAAAAAATGCAATCACACGTGTGTCCTGCTGGAAAACCAGGATGAATCTGAACTAAACATTTAAAACACATTATTTCAGTCATTTAAAAATATTAAGCTAATTTGTAAGTTTAGCATCTATTTTGGAAACATTTGGGACTCAAATTAGGCAAATTACTGAAAAATAAATATTTAGAAATAGTAGTATCCCTAAAACAATATTGCTGCTGTGTAGAAACTTGAAAAATGACAATTTTAACAGAGTGTGTATTTTAATCCTAACAATGGCAACCACAAAGTCAGAGAACTTTGTTTTCACGGGTTAAAAAGAGGCATGAAGGCAAAAAAGAGGGAAGTTCATTTGCCTCATCACTTCACAGAAACTCTTTCACCACCGCCTGCATTTTAGCACACAGCTGAAAAGAACCCTTCATAATCAGAGTGCTTATGTAGCTCTAAGTGAGACCATGGGTACTTCGGATAAAAGATCAAAACAAAATGTTATTGGAGAGGAGAACCAAACTGCACACCAACACCTTTAAAACTCCTGTGGTGTGTGCCTGAATGAGCTGCTGCAGCTGCATGGCGTCTTATCGAGAAATGCAGAAATGCTTCCCTTTTATCTATACACACCGAAAAGGGAAGTAAGACTTTGTTTAAAATTATCAGTTCAGCTGCATCACAGCGTGAGTGCGGAGTATCGTTTTAAACCATTGCAATGAAGTACAAGTTTTCAGTGTCAACCAGAAACAGCTGAAGGGCAGAGGCTGGGGGAGAGATGAATGAGCCAAGCTTGGCATTAGGGTGGAGTGTTTGCCAGAAATTGGAAAACAGGGTGTGACCTATTCAACTCAACTAAAGGAAGCACTCCCCAAAGAATTATCTGAAAGAAAATGCTGCAACATGAAGCCTCTTTCACATCTTCTGTGTCTGTTTGGGGACAAAAACAACTTCATTTAATTTCATTTAATTGTATTAAAAAATGCTTGATGGATCCCAAATGGTTTATTTCCATTTCCATGTAACTCATTTAATTAAAGAGATATTGCAGATGGGTTTGGCTGAAGGCAGGAAAGATCTCCTCTAGCAGTCTGGATTATAACAAACTTGAAGAAGCCTCTGACTGAAGACAATGTCATAAGAGGATGGTCAGGGTTGTCCATAATAACAAACAGAGAGAATGCTGTTAGTTATTTAAATGAGCTTTAAAATATGACATTTGTATTTTAGAGTGCACATCTGAGGCTCTTATTGTGAAGGTTTGACTAAAATGTTTCAGTTCCTCTGCTGTACTGATAATTTTGATAAACACAAACATTTTCTAGACAATTTAACATAGAATGCATTATTAGTAGTATTATTAGTAGTAGTATTAGTAGTGGTGGTACTATTATGTCACTTTTGTTAAGCGCTAGTAAACCTTCGACTGCAAATAAGTCAAATAAATCTGACAAGCTCTTAAGGTAAACAGACAAACTGGATCATTACAGATGGCAAAATTAAGTTGCCCAACATGAGCTGCAGACAGAGCAAGTGGAAGCAGTAGGTCAAGGATGAGGGCATAATTTTACATAATAAAGTGAATACACAGTGCATAGTTTTTTATGTTAATTTTGAGGTTTGCATGCACAAAGGAAGAACACAATTTTAAGAAAAAAAACTTCAAAAGAACCAGAAAATGAGAAGATAATTATGTTTGGACACTTATAGCCATTTAAGACATTTCAGGTCCATCATGTTTATCATTTAATTATAAAGCATATCAAGTCATAGTCATAAAAATACAGAAGAAAGAGTGCAGGACATACAAAATGTAGATTAAACATCTTTTGTGTTCATTGTCATTTGGAAATGACTGACCTGTCTGGCCAATCTGCGGGCCTCCCAGTAAGGCTTCGATTCCTCCACTGGTTTCCCGATCTTCTTCACCAGTTCATCCAGCTTCACCGTGGCCTCCACCAGCACTGCACGGAACTTCTGCCTCGCATCCTGAGAAAAACAAAGAAATACAACATTTAGTGCTTTCAGCTGACAAGATTTGGGGGTCATAGCTAATAAAAAAGTATTTCTTGTACAAGACAATAAACTTTCCCTCAAAGGTTTTCTCATGACCTCTGACCAGGTGGATCAATTTCCTAAAACATTATTCTGTGCTATTCTGTCACAATCGTAGAAGTTTTTCACTTCTATGTTTTTTACTACTTCTGTTTTTTTTGTTTAACAGAAGATATGGATACTGATACATATGTGAATGTCACCACTGACCTCTAATTCCCTTTCTGTTCAGATTGTAAATGTATTAGAGGAGGAAATGAAGCCTGAACTTATTTCTGCCTTTTCTGTGAGTCATGTCATGAAAAAACCAAACCACCACCCAAAACCACCAATTTAAAAATGAAGCTGTGAAAAACTGAGTCCAAATAATGAAATGGAAACATTTGTTTCCAGACAGAATTTCTATTTACTTTGGGCTAAATGATCACACCATGTGCCAAGCTGACACAGTTTTCATGAAAACAACTCTGTTCCAATAAAAAGCAGAAACATCAGAGCAACGCTAATTTGTTGTGAGCAGCTACTAAAAATAAATCCATTTCTGATTCAGCCCTCTTAAACTAAAAAGAAATGTATTATATGTCAAAGTACTTTGTTCAAAATGATTTATCAAAGGAAATGACTGAGGCTTTCATCTTTTAAATGCTATTCGACTTGTCCAACTGAAATAAACATTATGAGCAAACAACAGATAGAACTTCATTTCCCCTCAGTTTTTTAAAAAAAACTATACAATTTTAACTAACTTTCACTATTTTACAGCCATTTTCTAGATATGGTCTTTCAATGCTTCACCCAAGAATTACAGTAAGAGAGGATATAGGAATCCTAAATAGATGTTATTAAAACATTTAGCTTTCATCACCATTACAGTGATGAAAACTGCTGGAAGTCCATCAGTGCCACAACATATTTTTGTACAGCTGGTTCACTGAAACACCAGGTAACTGAGCTGGTATGAACAGCAAGCCTTTAACTTGTAGTCCAGTGTATACATGTTCAATCATTTTTCAGACGTCTATTGCAACATTTTGAAGACAAAAATCTGGAACACTCATCTCAAATCCACCTCCCTTCCTCTTACATCATAAAGGAATTTTGGCCCAGACAACAGCTGCTCACGATATTTTACATTTTTCCATTCATTGTCTGTAAAACCAAGAGATGATTGTTCAAAAAAATTCCAGTTAATCACCGGTGTGTGAAAAACTCAGACCAGTTGTATGGAAAACATTTAAAGGTTGAAATTGTCTTGTTTCGTTGTACAGCCCAGGACACTCAAAGTTTTTTAATCTGAATGAGTTTCTTTTCCTGATTAAATAAAGATTACAAACAAACAAAGTCCATCTGGTTCCACACCATGAGACTAGGTCCAACACCAGTATCATGATATATCCAAATCCTCCTTCTATTCTGATGCTTGTCATGACCACATTTAGATACCTATGTGCAACTGTGTTAACAAGCAACTGGAATACAAAAGTAATAAAGACAAAAGTAATTTTGGAAGAACTATATGTCATCTTACTGAAATAAAAAGTTCAGAACTACAACTAGTCTGAAATCTGTAGTCTTGGGAAAACTATTTACGGTACAACGGTTTTGGTTTTGTAATCTACTTGACCAGATTTCTAGAAAACCGGTGACTAAGAGAGCATAAAGTGCTGACCTAACAGTAAAAACCATAAGGAATTGTGACCTTTTTTAACCTTGGTCATATGTCAAAAAAAGGAACACAATTTCAACAATATCTGTGTCAAAAGTGAAATGTTACAACTTCATTAAAAGTTACGAGTCAGCAATGATCAATTGAATGATCAATGCCAAATGTGCTGGACTACAGTCATAAAAACATGGCACTGTAAGGTGGATTTGAAGGAATGTGGCATTTTACAAAAAAATTCCAAAGTGTTTTAAAATGACTGATTAGATAGATGGGCTCGTCATTGTCATTTTAAGTTCTGGGATTTTTTTTTTTGTAATTCACAAACTGTCAGCTACTGACGTAGCAGACAGAGGAGTACTTCTCCCTCCGCTCAGATGCTGGAACTGTGACCCATTTCAGCCTCTAAACATTCAATCCGAGTCTCTTAGTTGTTCTGCTCCAATTAATTGGCAAACGCATCAGCAAATAAAAATCTGTCTTCAATTTACTGAATATCAAGATTTTGTGAAAAAGTTCAATATTTTTGTCACTCACAAAGTAGACTTTGTCCTCCCACATGGTAGGGATAAGCATTTTCACCATCTGGGTCAAAATGCTATTGAAAAATGTGCCTGACATACTTATCTTTACCCAGACTTACAAACATATACATGTATTAATTCCATTACTTCCTGTTCACTTACATTTATGTTATGGTGAAAAAATTGTTGCTAAAAAAACAACAACATAAAAATATTACTATATAGACATCATGTTTTAGGGGGAAAAAAGGAGATAATTTTCCAAGAAATTGTATTTACATTTGGGAAGAAATTACAACCTTAATTCACAAAACTATTTGTAGAGTTTGTCATTTATAGAGTTTGAATCTCATGCTGCTTGCCCGTCGCATTTGAATTGCTTAAGAAAACGGCGACATCAGCGAAACACTGTAACCATTTATGTTTGCAATTCCACCGCTGTAAATCTTCTCCAGGTTAACAAGATGCTTATACTGACAGAAATACAACACTGCACCAGTGAGCCAGCAGCTGAAGAAGTGTCATAAAAGAAATGCTAATTATTTTTACACATTTTTCAAAGGTTCTTTGGGGAACTTCTCATTCTTTAATGTTTGCAGTAATATCACTTGAAGACACAAATTCAGTCATATTCCAATCTAACTTATAACTTGTACAAGTTATATGATTCTGGTTTAAAACAAAATAAAGTCACAAGCTTTTAGGAAGTTTTAATGTTACTCACAGATCAGTAATGCTTTTTTGTAAAAACCCTCAGTCTGCTGCAGATTTTGTTTAAATTTTTATAGCAATTACACTTTTCCTACAAAACTTGCACAAGTTAGAATTTGGCAGTTTAATATTTAAAAATGGTAAAAATACAGCAGACTGTTCAAAGTACAATTCACAGCAACAACCCATGCAAGACATTCCGACAGTACAGTAAAGGTCACCCTTAACACATTCACACTTCTGGGCTCGTCTGTGGCTGTCCTTGTTGATTAAAGCAAAATAACTTCATACAAGCCAAACTAATTCATATTAGTTTGGCTTATATGAAGCATACTCTAAACACTAATAAAGGTTGCTTTTACATCCATCTCTATTCTTGGATTGATGTCCCCCAGATGTGACTGGATGAATTTTAACTAGTTTTCTTGAATTTTAAATGTCTGATGGAAATGTACACCATAGACAGGATTCAAAGGTTTTGATCCATGAACTTAGTTTCTACTTTATGATTACACTCTCTCTGCAGTTCTGGTTTATTTTCTTCTTTAACTTCCTATTCAGTTAGGAGCCATTACTGAACACTTCTACTAAGTTCCACACCAGCCAGTGTATTACCATAGCCCTCATCAATATACCCTAGTTTCGCAACAAGTAACAGATTTCTACACCTGCTGACATAAAATAAAACTAACTTTACGGCTTGCCCTGATGACAGGGCAAAGCTCAAGCTATGATTCAGCTTAAAAAAAGACATTGTCATGTAGACCAGCAGTTGGATGTTTGGGGACAAAACATCTCTAAAGGGGGAAGAGACAGTTCCTCTAAACCTCTGGCCTTGAGCTGCAGAAACAAAGCCTTAGCTGATGAAAGGTGGAGATCCCCACAGTCACATCCACTATCAGTCAAAAGATGACGCACAACCTGCAGCACTTATGGCACTTATGGCACTCTACACGTCAATGAACTGACCTCAAGCTCGGTCTCACATCTGTTGATGTCGTCGGTGGATTGATTTAGTTTCTCCAGCTCCCCCTAGAAGAGATAAGAGAGTTCTGGTTTAAATACCAGGAAATAAAGAAAAAAAGACAGATGGAAACTTCTATCATAAAACACAAGAAAATAAGTTGTCGATGCAACTACAAAGAGTAGAAAGATCTGTTGAATGCACTGACAAAGAATCATATGAACAAAGTTGCGTATTGTAGGAATATTCAGTTTTTCTTGTACACCATGACTAAGCAGAACAGTAATTGCTTACTATAGCCATGGCAATCAGGCTTTTCCTCACCAATACAGATTCAGAACTTTCTTTGAGATCTGACTGCAGACTGACTTGATTTGCTTTTCAACTACAACACACAACACGTTCTTTCATAAGAGTGGTAGTTTTGAATCAAACAGAAAACAAAGGCAGTATCCCCTAAGATTTTAATGAACTCAAAAAAATGGTGAGAGGTTTGTTTGTTTTTATGAGTTTAATCAAGAAGAAAAATTTGGGCATTTTTTCATTTTTGAACTGCAGATCATCAGTCTGGGCCAATCAAGGGAAAACTGGCCAATTCCAAGCTCTATATTGAGAACAGTGGCTCGTTAAGATTGAATGTTCACACATTGTTGGTTTGACGATTATAAATTGATACGTTGTGCAGCTTTAGAACACAATAATAAACAACATGTGCTATGAAATAAAAAGATTAATCTATTTCAATAGGAGTGCCAATAGTATCAGTCGGTCATATATATACTTTACTGTCAGTGAATCTACAGCTGCCGGTTTTGAGGCCAATCGCTTGATTGGTGATGATGTCAATGGCTGTAACCCTCAAAAATAAAAACATGAAATTATCCAGAAGAATATTCCATGTCTCCATTTATTCCTCCCTCCCAGTTAGCAGGAGCTGTTTGTCTAAGTCAAACACATTTTGTATCTTCCAAAGTTCTGAGGATTTTTCAGTCAGTTTTATTTTAAATTGTAAAAGGACCAAAGTTCACTATGAATCTATGACAAAGAGCCAGACTTTAAACATGGACAAACAGATTGATCCTGGATAAATGGATGATGCACATTTCCAGTGTTTATTGGGGGAGAACATGCAGAGCAGGTCACCAGTCCATCACAAAAGACACAGGACAAAACAACACACACACACATTGTGGGAGGAAGCTGGAGTACCCAGAGAGAGAAATTATACATACCTAACAAGCAAACACCAGATCTGGATTCAAACCCACAACCTTTGTGTTGTATTATTGGGTTTAGATTACATTTTCCATCAAATCTGTTTACTAAATATCTAAAACATCAGACTTGTTTATGTTGAAGCTAGTTATTCTAAAACTATTCAGGTTGTTTTATTTCGATATAGCTAATCCTGCTTTGAGGGAAGTTACTCAGCATTTGACAAAATGTAATGCTTCAATTGTTGACTGTGTGATCTTAAGTGTCTTCATGATGTAGAGCACTTTGAACTGCCTGGTTGCTTGTTCTATGCAAAACTTGATTGAGTGATTGATTGATTTAATCATCTTGTTTATTCTTGCATTTGTTTAAGCTTTGATTGTAAACCAGCTGTCCTCTCTGTGAACAGTGATTTACATCCTATCGGTGTTTGGAGATAAAAACCCAAAGATTACAAAAACTTAACAAGCTAAAATCCATAATTTCTCTGACTTGGAGGCTGATGTAAGGTTGGACTTTGCAGGCAGCTCCAGGGGACACAGATGGCTGGGCAGTAATTAGTCTATAAAATAAAACCAGCAAAAAGCAAAGGAAGGGAAGATGATACCTGTATTCTGGGGTCCACCTCCTCGTCTTCATAGTCAGCCTCGTCGTCTGACCTGTGCTCCTTCTCTGAATGGTCCATGTTGGAGGTGAAGGAGAGATGCCACAGCCGAACAAAGACTCGTTAGAACCACCAGAGACGCCGCAGACTCATCTGTCTCCGCAGGTCGCCAGCTGCAATCACCGCTTCAGATGGGAATCATCAGCCTAAAATAAATGATATTCATGGAGGAACATGTTTGTTTCTGTCCGTCAGACCGCGCAGCAGCGTGTGCTCTGCTGTCCCTCCGCACCGAGCAAACAGAGAGCAGAGGCTCTGCTTCAGACCGGGTCCGCCCCCTTCCAGCGAGGCAGCGGACTGTATGGGGGGTGATCAGTGCCTCTGCCGTCTGAAACAACTACATATCCTACCGAGTTCCTTCAAAGCCCTGTTCTCAAAACTGAGTGGAATTATTTCCAAGGTTTTTCAGGTTTCTATTCTAGATGATTTGTACATTTATCAATCAGTCAACTTTATTTGTATCTCCTTCAGCAAAAGCACTTCAAAGTTCTTTACGTTAATATCATATGGTCAATAATTGTCCAAACTAGTTGTGCACCAAGAATGAAGCAATCTGTTGCTGAAAGAGCTCTCCAGTTCTGCAACAACTTCACGTGCAGAATAGGAGACAAGATGCCAGCCTGGGAGGTTGGTCATCTCAGACACTCTAAATATATAGAGATCATAAAGTCCAGAGGTAAATATCTGCTGCACTAATTGCAGCTGGACGGCATTTCTGTAAATGTGGCTGCCTGTAAGTGTTTCAGGGCAGAACTCTTCATATGAATGACTCTACTTCTGAATTAAGCATAAATATGCTGCTTATTCTTTGATTTTCAAACCAAAGGAATCTGAAATTTAAAGCAATGATTGTGATTTCTGACCTTTTTTTGTTCTGATTAAAACTCAGCTGCCTAAGGTTTTATGGTGAAAACATTTGACACTGCCTTCATCTAATTATGCTGACATAATAACAGACTTGATATACCGAGGGGTAGGACAAACTAACAAAAAATGCACACAGAATCTTAATAACTACAAATATTCCAAACATACAAAAGGCTTTCAGCAAATGTGGTCCTCTTGTTTTTATTGGCATGGCACGCTTTCTGTGCAGGTTTGCACATCAGAGGAGATGGCACTGAGTGCTCAGAGACTGAAAGACAGGAGCCTGAGGTGACTTTATACAGGTTACACAACCGACTCATGTGCCTGCACACCTCAAGGGCTGATGCTAATGGAGCTGTTCAAACAATCCAGATGTCTGGAAGCCCTTCTCTCACAAAAGGCCTCAGCACTGCTGTCAGTACTGTCCACTGCCTTCTCTGGGCAAACACGTGCAATGGCTGACATGTTTCTGCTGGAAACTGGAGCATGATGTTCAACGAGAAACTTTAACAGTCTGATAAATAAAACACTTGATATAAATGTATAAATTTTGATTCAGGTTACTGTATTTTTCATATTTTAAATATTTTAAGCCATGCAAGACACTCAGACTACCCTATCATTTTGGAAGCATTGATAAAAAATGAAAACATGATGTAAATTTTGTAAATATATCACAACTTCTCATGTCTAGCATGTGAGTGTCACTGTTAATGTACTAATGTTCTGAATAGTGTGTGTATTGGGATCAATGGTGTGGAATTTGTCATTTCTGTTGTGCCATAATATGATACTTCACTTTTAATCAGATATCACCCTGTATTGTGTTTTATATTTCAGAGCAAACTGACTGTCCTGTGATTTATTTTTAATGTTAGAAGTGATGAGATAAGAATTTGACAAATTGATCTGAAAGTACGTAAGGTAGTGAGTTTCACTTTCAGTTTTAAGGACCAACTTACCAGGTTAGTAAATCTTCATCAGTGCAAACAGTGGAGCAGAAAGTGAGATATAGTAATACTGTCATTACATCATTGGGCTTTCTGTTGATGAGGAAGGGGGTTTACCTGTAGTTTATTAATGAAAGCAGTGGCTAAGATCCCATTGTTGTTAAAGAAGAGTTTGGATTTTCCTTTGTAAACTGATTAAACTTTAGAGTTTGTGTGCAGTGACTCATTTCTCCTTCTCATACACAAAGCAGGGTGAGAGAACAATATAACCTCTGCAGTCTAAAAATATCAGTATGTTTTAGGCTCTTTGGGATTATAGTGATTTATCTGAATAACAGGACAACTTGAAGGGTTTTAGAGAGGACAAAACAGTCTGCAGTGTTCTGTCATTGCTCACACTTTCACCAAACTGAGAACCTACTGATCTCTGAGCAGAAAACTCAAGTACATTATATGCATACAATATAAAAACTAAATCGCAAAAGAAAAGACATATAACAATAACTTGTAAGCAATTTGGAAATTCAAAAATATGAACATTTAAGATAACATGAATTTTATTTGTATGTTTTCCATGCATTATAAAAACCTCCAGCTTTCAGCTTCTGCACACTCAAAACATGGAGATTTTTGATTGGAGTAAAATGTACCTCGAGTAAAAACTCTAGTTTTTGGTTTGGTTCGTTTCCTGAATTTGTAATATTTTCAGTCTTAGAAGTGAAACCCTCATACCTCATGTCCTCTGTGAACTTAAGGTATGAGGATGAGAATAGTGTTAACTAAATGGTTAAACTGAGAAATGAAGTATTTTGTGAGTTGTACATACCAGTCAGACAGTGGTGGCTTTCACAGCCGAAGAAAACCAGATTGTATTCTCTTTAACTTAATTAGATCTCACTTCCCTGAGACAGCTGTAAAAGTGGTTCTGATACGATCACCAACTAAATGCCTCAATTGTTTGGAAAGAAAAGACAATTAATGTGAGAGTAAAGAAGAAAAAAATAACAAGGAATCCCTGGAACCACTTTTTCTTTTTTTTCTCCAAGTTAGATAACCAGGGCAAAATTTTACAAAAGCAAAAATTACTAAGGATTTTTTCTCATAATTAGTGTTTTTGGTGTAATTCATAAAACAAATTATTGGACCAAAATTAAGCCAAAGCTAACTTACAAGAAACTTTTTAGCAAGATATGAGTTCGTCTTCGGTCAGTACTTTCTTAATATTGATGGAAATGGTACTAATTCCAGGGTAGAGTGAACGAAGCATTTGAAGCATTCAGATCCTTTTTGTGTTCTGTGATAGACCTACTACTTGTTTGTTTACATTGACATTTTTTATAACTGACTTGTCATATTCACTGGACATAATTATTATGACTAAAAATGTTAGTTTTGCTGCTGCAGCTCTGAATAAATAAAAAAATAACTGTTGAGGACGTTACGTAACTCTGTAGAGAAATATCCTCTTGAACTGCTGTGTTGTATCATTAACCTTGTTGCAAGGCATAAAATATGACCCCTATGCCCCCATCTCTTTGCTATCTGCTTCCTGATGAGAGAATGGCAAGCAGGGACATGTTGTTCTCGCTACAAATAACTGCTTAAGATGAAAAAGCAACTGTTATGGTGAAGTACATATTGCTAAAGCAATTTTCTACAACGTTTTTTGTCAGCAAAAATTACGGTTCTCAAATAAAATATGATCTTTAATTACATTGGTTGGTAAAAGCACACCTTTAATCATTTCACATTTTGTCACATGAAAAACCTCAACTTTTTAAGTATTTATTGGATGTTTCATACATTTAAAAAATATGGAATGGAAAGGGAAAAACATGGCTTTTGACATTATTTTAAGGATTAAAAATTGGAAAGACCTTTATGATACTGTTTGTTTACTAGTGTTCCATAGCTGAGAAGTACAGGTAAGCTGGATTTGTATTGAAATTAAGTTATGTTACACCCTTTAGTTCACTTCTTAATGTAAGTGGTAACACAGCATTTTAATGAGTACTATAGAATTAAAAGGGACATAGTACAAATGTATGCTCTATTATTCAGTTTTGTTTTGTTTTGTTTTTAAATTAAATTAAATTAAAAAAAAATCAACATTATTTAATTTAATTAATTTGCATTCAAAATGTTTATTACCTCATATATTTCAGTAGGAAAATGTATC
Source organism: Poeciliopsis turneri (assembly GCA_922788865.1). Lineage (NCBI taxonomy): Eukaryota > Metazoa > Chordata > Actinopteri > Cyprinodontiformes > Poeciliidae > Poeciliopsis > Poeciliopsis turneri. Next base: position 2,574,368 of record CAKLNU010000640.1, on the reverse strand, counting down.
ATCAACAGTGTTATGATTATATAGGCAAGAGAAGCGTCAATACTGTTGAATTAAGGCATGTTGTTGTGAAGACTGAATAAACAGACGAAAACAGTTTGAGTTTGTGAAACAACCAATTAAAATACAAGAATTTACGAAAAAGGTGCAGGGATTTTGCTTTCTCTGTTTGAATCCGAGAAATATTAAGAAAAACCTAACAACAGCACCCTCTAGTGGACAGCAACCAATAACACAATAACTTGACATTTTTCGACTATGCGTTTAAGATTTTCTTTCTGGTGCATATTTTGTGCAGGAATTTGTTTATTAAAAAAGTTGGACAGCCAAAGGTTCATATATTCACATAATAGTGATAATTGCAGTTAGAATCTATTAGAGACACAAGGTGATTAAAAGTTCTGAACCGACAAATAACTGAACAGTGTTTAAAATGTATTTAAAGCAAGATAATAATAATAATAAAAAAAAAAAACAGGAACAATTGTTAAATTGAAGCATAGCATTTAAAAAAATAAATGTTAAAGCAGACATGTAACTACACCACTAATGAAAATTAAAGCTTACACTTGATTTTTGTGTCCTGTTTTGATAGAAAACCTGGCAAGATTCTTCAGATGTTTATAGTCTGATAATCTGAACTAGTAACAGACACGAGAACGTCTTCAGGACTAAGTTTCCTGGACAGGTGGGTGCCAAAAACAATTACTTCTGGATTCTTTTTGTTTAATTGTTTTTGCCTGTCTTTATTTTCAGTCATCTGATTTATGTCTTCTACAAAAGGCTTTGGTTGAAAGCAACCAGATTTGTGTCTATTTCGCATAAAACTGGAGGACATTTTGGTCCGTCCACTTACTTATGTCCTGGATACACCAACTCAGTGATTGCAAGTAGCCATTTTTATGTTTCACTAAAATGCAAACTGAAATTGAGAATAAAGATAAAAGTGGCTTGAGGTAAAATCTTGAGGAACGTCTAATTTCATCTTTGTTCTAAATGTTATTAAAAAAAATGTTTTGTGATAAACTTTTCTATATTTTTTGCCAAATATTTTTGATTAGATGGGCCACCAATTACCTATTATCAAAACAACTTAAAATTCAGAAAAACAGACAAAAACAAAAGGTCTACAGTTACTTTCTGCAGTGATAAAAAGCATTGTTAAAACAGACATTAAACACCCAGTGATTAATGATTATTATTAATGTTAGGGTTGGAATACGTCTCTACATAAAATAAGTGGAAGATTTCTTGGCAAAAACATTTTTACTTATGTGCGCAACTTCTTCTCACAGATCCAACCATAGTTTTGGTTGCAAATGCTTGAGTAGTACAGACTTGACTCCATGTATATGCAATTCTCCTGACTGGTCCAATAGTAAAAATGATTATTGGGTCTGCAACCATAAGAGAAGAAAAAACTGTTAGACATCTTATGCGCATATATTATCATTATTTGACATATTTGGATTTTCAGATGTGTGGATTAATTGACAAAAGTGACAATCTGAGCTGCATGGAACATAGTTAGTTCCATGCAGCTAACTATGGCAGTTATACATGCCAAAGTTATGCTTAATACCCCATGAACAATTCCTGTACCCTAAATATTTCTTCAACATCCACCTTTGTTTATAGAAATGGATGTTTTTCTAAATTTGCTGATTTAACTCTGAAAAATAAAGCTAGTTCAAAATACAGAATAATTTCCAACACTCTGCCAAATTAATTTTTAGAGTGACCATCTATTGTGAGTCAGTTTTACCTAAAAGTAATAATGCTTCTATCCACCCACATCAGAGTTGGAGGGTAGATATTGCGATTGACATACAAGCCGGTCCATCTGCTGCTTGTTCCCACAAGAGCCGACAAGAAACTCTGTTTGGACAGAAGCACAGGTGAAATGCTTGAATCTAATAATTTCATTAAATGAGTCATATCTGACAAAAATGAAACAGAGATGTTACACACACTCACTGGCCACTGTATTAAGTACATCCTTTTAAATGCATTTATAAGTTGACAAAAATGTTGTATTAGCCAGCACACTCTAAAAAGTGTTTTTAGCTGTAGTTTATTTTATGGACTTATTTGGTTATGTGATGACAACTATCTTGTTTATGTTCAGTTAATTTAAATTCACTTAACTTTTTACTTCGACTTTACTTGAAGCGAGTTCAATGCCAGTTTTGGATCCTGTCTGACCAACTCATTGTATTATGATCATCCAACTCAATTCCTTAAGTTTATCCAACTTAGTTTTCTAAATTTCCATCCATCCATCCATTTTCCGTCACCCTTCTCCCTAACGGGGTCGGGAGTTGCTGGTGCCTAACTAATAATAGGGGGCAGATATGCTGCAAAGGTCATCAAGCTGGAATCCAAACTGTGACTTAGAGTATTTTCTAAAACGTCAATTTTCTTAGAGTGCACTCTCAAAAGTGTTTTTTTGAAACAATTAAGTTCAATGCCGCATTCGTATCCTACGTCTCATGTCATGACTCAAGCTTCACCAGGGACAGATCCTGTGTCAGCCGTGGTGTTGTGGTGGTGCAGGGGAAGAGGACAACTCACACGAGGAGACCTTAGTCCTCAACGCAGCCATCGTAAGTTCGATTCTAACTTGATGACCTTTGCTGCTTGTCTTCCCTCTCTGACATTTCCCACTTGCCTGTCTAACTACTCTCAAATAACGACAACCTGAGCCACAAAACCCTGGTCAAAAAGAGATCATTGATCAGTTTCCTTTCTTATTTGAAGTGAATTAAATGATTTGATTAAGACTTACATAAATATGTCATTTTAAGACACTTAATAAATGCAGTTAAAAAAAACTTAATACATTAATTGGACGACTTATATAATTGAAATAGATGATTGTAATACATTAAATTGGATAAACTTAGTAAATTTAGCTGGGTGGATATAATAAATTGAGTTGGATAGACATAACTTGAGTTACTTAATAAATTAAGCTGAATAAACTTAATTGAATTACTTGTGACCAATTGAAGAAGTTCAATTAAGTTGGTACAACTAGATGCATTTAGGCTTCTAAACACAATGAAAACATCCATCTATCCATTTTCTGTCCACTCTTGTCTCTAGTGGGGTCAGGAGAGGTGCTGGTGCCCATCTCTAGCGAACGTTTCGGGCAAGAGGCGGGGTACAACCTGGACAGGTCCCAGTCTGTCGCAGACAATGAAAACAACTCACTGGAATCTCAACAGAGCTTTACAATGTTGTAAAAGGGATTTTAAAATAATTTTGAACACCGATAATAGAAAGATGTACACATTAAAGTGACCAGTGAATTTTTTATTCTTGCTGATGATTTTGAATAATTCAAAACCACTGCAATCTCTTAAGCAGGTTTGCTCTATTTATCTGTTTAGAAAAGTAGGAAGATTCTCATACCAGCTCTGTTTCATCATTGATAACCACGAGATCCGCGCCCTTCGAGAAACACCAGCTCCTGGCATCAACCCAGGTGCTTTCTTTCCAAGAAACCCAGTAGCAGCTCTCCTTCCATGTGTGCCATCCAGGGGGGCATGCTGGGGAAGTTACTGGGGGGCATATTGGGGGAATTACTGGGGGACATACTTGGGGGATTACTGGGGGACATACTGGGGGGATTACTGTGAGGACTACTGGGGGGCATACTGGGGGGATTTCTGGAGGGCACACTGGAGAAGTTGCTGTGGGGCATTCCGGGGTGGATGGCAGGTGGAGCAATGCACAGCATAGGAAATAAGAATGAGTAAATCAGAACAAGAATACAAGCTGAAGAACTACTAGGGACAGAAGTCAATTTTAAAATACAGAAAATTCAAGAACAGACTCAAAGTGAACAAGTTATTTCTTTTTCTAATTAGGCAAGAAATAACATCACAGCGATCACACAGAAAAACCAGAAAAAGTTCATGCGACAGTGAACAAGAGTTTGTCCTTTTTCTGATTATATATCTGATCCAGAATCTCAATATTAAAACAATTACTTCGTTACTATTCCTCAAGCAGAGGTCCTCTGTTTGAAAAAAACCACAAAAAACCCAATAATAACTAAGAAACCTGTACCACTGTGTTTTTTTTAAACATGCATGTGTCATTCAATATGTTAAACCATTACCTGTTATTTCACATGTAGATATCTGATCTTGTAGCTTCCTGTTTTCTTCCAGTAGGTGCTTCATTCTCTCTTTATTCTCTTGAAGCCTTTGAGTGTTTCATTCAGTTTGTTATTCTTGTCCTGCAGTACTTTTTTCTCTTGGAAGAGTTGATTCTTTTCATTTTTTAAATTCTCAAGTTGTTTATTTTTCTCTTGAACCAGATTCTGTTTTTCCTGCTTCAGTTGATGGTTCTCTTCTCTCAGTTTGGCTTTATCTTGCTTCAGTTGGTTTATTTCTTCATTTTCTGATAGCAGGGTGGCATTGCATTCCGAGACATTAAAGACTTTAGAAAGCGCAACTAGAGGAACAAAGAAATATTCATTGTTTACTGTACATTTTAAAAGATTGTGTAAATCAGTGGAAAATATCTGTATTGTTGCTTGTTGGTGGCAACAAGCTAACCCTAACCCACTAAAGGCCACTTGATCAAATATTAGTGAAATTGGAGCTTGGCAAGATAATTTGTATCGATCCAAAAACATTGAAGTTGTATGTTTTTGGATCAATAATAATAACATTTAAAGTGTTATCATTTTACTCTAAGAAAAAGAACCACTTAGATAAATCTTTAAAAGCTGCCAATTCATTCTATGACATCCATATTTAATTAAAAGAAAAAGAGAGAATTGAGTTATCATTCACAAGAACCCTTTTAAAATGTATGTCATGTGTAAAGCAGGAAATGTGTGCTAATGCTCACCTTGTTGCTGCCAAAAATAAATGTTGAGAGCTGATTGCATGATACACATTAGTACAAAGCTGACTCCGACAATCTGAAGAGTTGTATTACTTCCTGCAAGAAAAAGAAAAATCAAGAACCAACTATGTTCATTCAAGATGAAAATATTATTTAATTTTCTCAATTTCTTTCTGTTGTTAGTATTCATAGAAAAAATGGCTAGCTGTAGCTCAGCCAGCCAAATAAGTGATTTATTGATATTTCCAGTGAGATTCTCATCAATGTACATAAGAGTAAGATGTGATGTCTAAGTCTGAACTGATTAAAAAACTAATTTAAGACACTTTTTGTAACTTTTTCAAGGTTAAGGAGAAGTATCAAGACTTACAATATTAAGAAAGTGTTTTGTGAAGCTTATAAAGTAACAGAATTTTGTGCAATTACCAATAAGTAGGAAAATGGAATATAAATCTTGCATATTCTGAAAAGCAATGGAAGATTAATAATTTTCAGAAAGAGTTCTGAAGGCTTTTTATAGACTCAGGTATTAAACAAGACAAACTCAGCTCACCAAATTTGTATATATTGTATTTTGATTGGTTAAATGTGTGATATTTGACTATTGTAGATCCAAGTAGACATCACATGGTTCATAACATTTCTGTTCTTGTTAACATCTGAGCTACGGATTATAATGACAGTTTCAAAAAGCGGAAACCAAGAACGAAAAAAATGTAGTACTGGAAGCATTTTAGAAATTAAATACATTTGTCAAATACATGATGTCACAAATTCTCACACAAGTCTGCTTGGCTTAACGACAGGATTGATAAAACAGAATAACAAGCAAATGACTAATCATCACAAACATATATATACACATTTCTTGATTTCTTATTTCTTAGATAAAGAGTAATATTTGAAAAGCTTTCTAGTAATTTCATAAAAGCAACAAGAATGTAAATAATTACAGCATTACAAAAAAAACAAAATATTCTGACCTCTAACCTCGTCCATCCCTCTGTTCACTGGTACATTCACATAGTTTCTTATTTCCATTCTTACTGCACTGACACTCTTACGCCCTGGGAAAGGTTCTGTCTTTGACTGCTCTAACAGTTATTTGGTGCTGCACAAAAATTACATTTTTCTCTCCAGAAAAAGGAAAAGGAAAAAAAAAAAGGACATCTAAATATTTAGACAGGAAATGACTATCAGTTGACTGACAGGAAATTTACCAAACACCTCAAATGATGACATTTGTTCTTGGAAAATCAACAAGTAAGAGTAATTTTTTTTACCATTTAAATTGTAAATTTTGTATCACAAACATGAAAAGGGGTATCAGGCAGTTTGTGTCCCTAATGACAGAAGGTCAAAAACATAGTAACTGGGGCAATAGTATCCACTCAGGAAAAAGAAGTTTTGGTAATAAGTTTGGTCTGTTCAGCCAACAATGACAGGAAGTAAATACAATGTGTTTAAAATAAAAGTTTGGCAGGGTTGTTTAGAAAGAGATTGATTTCTACCATGGAAAAGATGGTTAGAGGCTAAAATCAACGTAACAAGGAGGGAAGTGAGCCAACTGTCAGAGCTCCACAAGGGTGCAATGAAAAGACCAGTACCCAGAAAGTACAGGCAGATACCCATACATGAAGCACTCAAAACTGCCAAACAGAGGCTCCAAGCCTTGGCCAGCCGCCTAAAGAGATACACAAGGGAGAATGAATCCAGAAGGATTAACCGGCTCTTCTCCACTCAACCAGCTAAGGTGTACTCTCAATGGCAGGGTAATAACAACAGAGCAGACCCACCAAGGCTGGAGACGGAACAATACTGGAAAGGCATATGGGAAAGAGAGGCGTCCCACAACAGCAATGCACAGTGGTTGATCTCTCTACGAGAGGACCATAGCAACCTCCCTGAGCAAGCCTTGGTAACCATCACTGTGACAGATGTACAAGAAAGAGTCTCAGGTATAAAAAACTGGACAGCACCAGGGCCTGACATGATCCATGCCTACTGGCTAAAGACACTCACTGCCCTCCATGAGCGACTGGCAGGCCAAATGAACCAGCTGCTACAAAGTGGGACTCACCCTGAATGGTTAACTGAAGGGCGGACAATCCTAATCCAGAAGGATCCATCAAAGGGTCCAGTCCCACCCAACTACCGACCAATAACCTGCCTCTCCACAACCTGGAAGCTCATGTCAGGCGTCATAGCGGCCAAGATAAGCAAACACATGGATAAACACATGAGCATGGCACAGAAAGGTATCGGTGTAAACAGCAGAGGAGCCAAACACCAACTCCTCGTAGACCGCACAGTTGCCCGAGACTGCAAAACCCGACACACCAACCTGTGCATGGCTTGGATTGATTACAAGAAAGCCTATGACTCAATGCCATACTTGGATAATTGAATGCTTAGAGATGTATAACATCAACAGGACTCTGAGAGCCTTTATTGCAAACTCGATGAGGCTGTGGAAAACCACCCTTGAAGCCAACTGCGAACCACTTGCACAAGTGTCCATCAAATCTGGCATATACGAAGGAGATGCTCTGTCCCCGCTACTGTTCTGCATACGCCTGAACCCCCTCAGCCAAATTATCAACAAGACTGGCTACGGATACCGACTCAAAAATGGGGCCAACAGCAGTCACCTTCTCTACATGGATGAAATCAAGCTGTATGCCAAGAGTGAGTGAGACATCGACTCACTGATCCACACCACCAGGATCTACAGCACTGACATTGGGATGTCATTCGGACTAGAGAAGTGTGGTCGGACTGGTTACAAAGAGGGGGAAGGTGATCCGCACAGAAGGGGTCTCACTCCCAGAAGGAACAATAGCAGACATAGAGGACAGTTACAAGTGCCTAGGTATACCACAAGCAAATGGCAACCTCAATGAGGTCACAAGGAAAGGAGCCACAGCTAAATACCTCCAACGAATAAGGCAAGTCCTGAGAAGCCAGCCCAATGGCAAGAATAAGATCCATGCGATAAACAGCTACGCCTTGCCAGTAATCAGATACCCTGCTGGAATAATTAGCTGGCCAAAGGAGGAGATAAAAGCCACAGATATTAAGACTAGAAAACTACTAACAATGCATGGAGGGTTCCATCCCAAATCCAGCACCCTGAGACTGTACACGAGCCACAAGGAAGGAGGCAGAGGACTAGTGAGTGAGAACCACTGTCCAGGACGAAATAACTAAGATCCATAAATACATCAGGGACAAAGCCTCAACAGACAATGTGGTCAGTGAAGCCAGCAACAGGGAACGGAGGTTGAAGTGCCAGAGATACCATTCAACAGACAATGTGGTCAGTGAATGTCTCAGACAACAGCAAATAACCCAAGTGGCTGATATCAGTAAATCCTACCAATGGCTGGAAAAAGCTGGACTCAAGGACAGCACAGAGGCCCTCATCCTGGCCGCCCAGGAACAGGCCCTAAACACCAGAGCAATAGAGGCCCAGATCTACCGCACCAGACAAGACCCAAGGTGTAGGTTGTGCAAGGAGGCCCCTGAGACAGTCCAGCACATAACAGCAGGGTGCAAGATACTGGCAGGGAAAGCGTACATGGAACGACATAACCAAGTGGCAGGCATAGTGTACAAAAACATCTGTGCAGAATATGGACTGGAAACCCCGAGATCAAAGTGGGAAACACCCCCAAAGGTGGTGGAGAATGCCAGAGCTAAGATCCTGTGGGACTTCCAGATCCAAACAGACAGAATGGTAATGGCGAACCAACCAGACATTGTCATAGTGGATAAACAACAGAGGAAAGCTGTTGTGGTAGATGTAGCAATACCAAGCGATTGCAACCTCAGGAAAAAGGAGCACGAGAAACTGGAGAAATACCAGGGCCTCAGGGAGGAACTGGAGAGGGCCTGGAAGGTGAAGACCACAGTGGTGTCTGTGATCATCGGGGCCCTCAGGGCAGTCACCCCCAAACTGGAGCAGTGGCTACAACAGATCCCAGGAACAACATCAGACATCTCAGTCCAGAAATGTGCAGTCCTTGGCACAGCCAAAATACTGCGCAGGACCCTCAAGCTCCCAGGCCTCTGGTAGAGGACCCGAGATCGGAGGATAAGAACCACCCACGGTGGGTGAGAAGGGAATTAATTTATAAAGAAATCGTAATTTGAGCTTCTTCTTTATTATGATTGAAGCTTCATTACCTGATTCAGCGTGGTCATGAGAAAACAGGTCACAGCAGTAAAACATTATCAATTATAGAAGTAAAAACAATTGTTGATGAATCAAAATCTTCTTGCCATAGAAAATATTTGGCACAACACAAAGTTTTTGTCTTTTAGCAACCACACTTTTGGCTTAATTCTTAATTGTATAGTAAATAGGAAAACATCTATGAAGAAGTCATTAAACTTCTTCATGAGCAGACTTTGGTTGACATAAATCTGTTTTTAATTAGTGCATATTATTGATAAAATTACTTCGAACCTTTATCACAAACTAAAGCAGCACCCTCTTGTGGCTGAGAAGAATTATTGCAGAATACAAAAAATGTGTTCTTTCTTCTTTGAAACACATAAAAGAATTTAAAAACTGAGTCATAAGATCAAGCTGTACACAAACATGACTTCACCTTTATGAACGATTTTAATGACAAAAGTTTTTATTTTATGCAAAAGATAAATAAAAACAAAATAAGACGATTTGTAAATCCTTGTCAACCTATCATTGAACTCAGTTTATCCATTTGGACATTAAAAAATTTGTCTTAGCAGTAAATTCAGTTAGGCTGAAAATAATCTGCAAAATGTTGTATTCTGTTCTTATTTATGTTTTACACAATGTCACAAATTCAATGTATTTGGATTATAGATGGAAAAGCACTAAGAAAAGATAATTCAAATTAATGAGGAAAAACATATAAAGCATTTGATTTTATTATCAGGTCTCTGTTGCTGGAAAATGAGAACAATGACATCAACATGAAAGGAGCCTTAATTTACAGTGGCAGTTTATTTACAGGTGAGACTTTAGATCAACTCTTTCACACAAGACGTGATGTTTTTCTAAATAAATATTTTTTTGCTGTATAAATTTCATATTTAGCTCATTCACTGCTCCTGGTTGTGTTGAAGCTCATTTCAGCACATACAGTTTGTACAGGAGAAAAACCATGTACACACATGTCAGGTTTAAAAGCAAAAGAACTGAATAAACAGGAAGTACAACAAAGAGTCTACATTTTAGAACATCTGATAACCGAGTTTGACTTAGTTCTGTTTTTCGTTCAGTGAGTTTTACTCTGAGCATTATTTTATATAGTTTAACAGGCACAGAGATTAAGACCATTTCTTTTCTTGAATAATTTCTAGATAATTCAATAAAAAAGGCACATAAAATATGTACTAACTTGCAAAACAAGACACATATAAATTTTATAAAAAATGTATATGTGTATATATAAGAAAAATCTCAAAAAAACGGGTTATGTGGGTAAACCGATGTAAACAAACAGACTTTTACTCACTGTGAGATAAAAACAGCAAAATAAAAGTCTAGTCCTAATCAGTTTCCTGTATTTATATTCAAATATTCCCTGATGTCCTTTGGATATTTAAATATTATCTATTTAATGTGAGCTATTAAACAGATAAAGCCTTCTTTTCACAGATCCAGGCATTCTTGTCCTCACAGCTCACTGACTGCCATTCTTTGTCTTGGAGGCAAGTTACACACTGACCGTTGACTGCAGGTTGATTTACCCAGGCCCTGACAAAAAACATCAGTTAAATATGATCTTACTGATATTACCAGTCATTGCATAAGATAGCATGTGTCTCTTACTGGTTAGCTAGTTCAGTTCCATCAGTCCATTTCCATTTGTTTCCTTCAGCTCTCAGGCCAATCCAGTATCCATTAATGTCTATTCCAGCAGGACTGATTGTTTTGACATGATTCTATAATGAACATGAGAAAAAATGGAAACATTTAAAAACTTTAAAAACATAACAGTTTCAGTTCATTCATCACATTTACCTTTTCCTCTTGACTATCCACAACAACAAGATGGGAAACCTTTCCTTGACAGTCTTGTTGTGCTCCTTCCCAGTTTCTCTGATTAGGAGGTTTTGCATTATTATATGCATAGCAACTGGAGCCGAAGGGATTCCAGCCTTTTTGACAAGGTTCACACTTCCTCCCTTAAACAAGAGATCAACAAATACGTATTTAACTGAAATTGTCATTACAAAGTGTTGTTTTTAGATAATAAAAGAGCTGATCTCACCCTTTTCTTTACGGCAGTATTCATCAATGCTCCACTGAGCTCGACTGACGTTGAGCTCATTCTGAGTTTTCATCATGTTGTCTATTTGTTCCTTCAGGATTCTCGTTTCTCCCTCCAGATTCTGGATTTGTTTAGTCAGGTTTTCTTTTTGCTCATTCCAGGTTTTCTTCATGCTTTCTATTTGCTCTGTGAGGTTTTCCTTTTCCATCTGCAGCTCCTGGTTTATCTTTTCCAGCTGGTTCAGTTTGCTCTTGTGAAGAAATACAGCTGCACGACATTAAGATGTCACATATTATATGGTTAATATAATTATTAAAACATATACTGGATTTTGAATTCTTTCAAAATTTTCAAAATAAAACCAAAAGAAATGTATTTTGTTCTTCTAAAAGTGTCAGGATTTTTACTGTCCATTTGACATGTAAAATGAAACATTTTTAAAAATATTCTTACAAAACTTTCAAACAACTCACAGTTTTAGAAAAGCACATACATAGTAGCTTCATAATGTCCTTAATTAAAGATTTAAATTTAAAAGATCTCTCTATTTCCCTCAATTGGTTATTTTACAAGTAAACCAAAAGGAACTCATGTCTCCAGAATATGTCGGCTTCATTACCACATATTTTAACAGACGAATCTCATTCATGTTTGTCATATGTTACATGTTTACAGTACATACTTACAGACTCCAAACCTGGCCAAGACCAAAATCACACACAGAGTCCCAAAGCAACAAGCCAAATGCTTAAACCTGCAAAACCTTCTTTTCTCTTCATCTGAAAAAAGTCCTGCGGAAATTAATCAGAAATTATTGAACATCCATTTTAATGAGGACACAGCAAACTTGATTCAGTATTTTTTGTTTTATATTAACACTTTTTTTTATTTTAAAATGTTAAAAAAAATGTCATCATATAACAAAGAAAGGTGGAAGAGAAAAGTTTTATTTTCAATTGAGAAATATAAAATTATTATTTTTGGTATTGTCAAGAAAATCCGAGATCATCCCACTTCCCCATGCTGGAGATTTTAGTTAACAGTAACAATAAATAAAGTTAACTTTAAAATAAGTCACACAAATCACATTTAGACCCAACAGTTGACCCAGACTGCAATAAAATAAACCTGGTTGTGTGTGTTGATTTTGAATCTCCTGCAAACTTAGCTTTAATTATACTTATTTTTCCTATCTAATCATAAGAAATCATAGTCAGAGAGAGAGAGATGAGACAGGAAGAGTAGCTTTCCTGGAAAATGGGGAAGTAAGTTTCCAGCTTGCAGATTTATAAAAATAGCTGAGACTATTCCTTGTTTAAAAGCATAAAAGTTTTAAAGAATGAAATCTAAACATTTTGAGCAATTAGAGAAGATTTAAAGTACTTATATTAATATTGGTTTACTTATAACAATACTTACATTTACACTCTCACTTGTGGGAAAACTTACAAGTAAAAAAAGTAACTGTAACTTTGGTATCAAATAATAATAAAAGAGTAATAAGTTATGGTTATCATAGAATTATAAATGAATGCTAAATCAAAGAAACTAAAGGGTTTATGAATGTGATTTTAACATTGAACTTGAACTTGTCATGTTGGATTTTAGTTTTTTGACCCGCATGCAGACTTCAAACAACAAGCCATGAGAATCAAAATTCAAAAGATTTATTTTACAGATTTTTGTGAGAATGGTGGGTAGGAAAACGGAAGGTCGGCTCGGGTGCTGCTCGGAGAGGAGAGAGGTTTAGAAAGGAGGAGGACGGCGGGATCGTGGCAGAGGGGAAAGTGAGAAGGCTTACAGTTCGTCGGGGAAGGTGAGTTTCTGAGGGAGGTGGTAGGAATTGTTAGTGCGGAGGTTCCGGCAAGGTATTAGGAGTCGAGGCGGCAGGCAGATATTTCTGGTCAATCTGTGGTCTTGCTTGGCAATCGGGCAGTTGCAGCTCCTAGAATCCAAACGAGACGTGATCAATCTGTGGGAGACACACACAACTTCGTTCTTCTGTGGACCTGAGACTTAACAGAACGGGATGTTTGACTCTGACCAACAAGTGGGACCATCGAGCGATGACTGGCTGCAACACCGCTCCTTAAGAATCCTGCCGCCCATTGTAGGAGATCCGCTTCAGGTGCGCTCCCACGAAGATCGTCTATTGCCAGAACACTCACACCAACTAAAATCCTAACATTACCCTCCCCTCAACGACCGCCACCTGGCGGTCCCGAGGATACCGAGGACCTGGAGGCATGAAATCTCCTCAGGACCGACTTATCCAAAATAAACGACAGGGGAACCCAGGAGCGGTCCTCCGGACCGTAACCCTCCCAATCCTAACCCTACGACGCACATCAAGGATCTTATTAATAGTGTAGGCCGGGCCCCCATCAATATAGCGGGCGGGGGGAGGAGAACCCACCGGAGGGCAAAGCGGGCTAGACCGCACAGGCTTCAATAGGGAAACATGAAACACCGGATGAATCCTGAGAGAAGGAGGAAGCTTAAGCCTGACAGCCACGGGGTTAACAACATCCAGGACTTCAAAAGGACCCTAAAACCGAGGAGACAATTTTTTAGATGCTGCCTTTAGGTTAATGTCCCTGGACGACAACCAAACCCTCTGACCTGGTCTATAACCGGGAGCCCGACGTCTTCGCCTGTCCGCAAAGCGGCGGTTCTGAGCAGCTGAGCGATTCAAAGCCGCATCAGCAGCTTTCCAAATGCGCTGGCACTTACGGATGTGATGTTGAACGGACGGGACGGCAGTCCGGGACTCATCCGACGGGAAAAGAGGAGGTTGATAACCCAGGGAACATTCAAAAGGGGACAAGCCAGAAGCGGAAGAAACGTGGGAGTTATGGGCATACTCAACCCAGGGCAGCTGGGCGGACCACGAGGAGGGGTCGGAGGAGCACAGGCAACGAAGCGTAGATTCCATCTCCTGATTCATGCGCTCAGTTTGCCCATTAGTCTGAGGATGAAACCCCGAGGACAAAGACACCTTGGCACCCAGCGCACCACAAAAATCCCTCCACACCTTGAAAATAAACTGGGGCCCCCTATCCGACAAGATTTCCCTAGGGATCCCATGGAGCCGAAAGACGTGCTTAATAAGCAAGAAAACAGTCTCCGCAGCAGACGGCAACCGCCTAAGGGGCACCAGGTGACAGGCCTTGGAGAAACGGTCCACGATGGTAAGTATAACCGTGAACCCCTTAGACGGAGGTAAGCCGGTTACAAAATCCAGGGCAATGTGGGACCAAGGACAATCCGGAACGGGCAAAGGCTGCAAAAGACCACAGGGGCGTTGATGGCTTGACTTATTCCGAGCACAGGAGGGACAGGCCGAAACATACTCCTTAACATCCTTATGAAGGGAAGGCCACCAGAAGGAACGCCCGATTAACGCCACGGTCCGACCAGTGCCTGGGTGACCCGAAAAACGAGAGGCGTGCGCCCAATGGATCAGACGGGAACGAACCGAAGACGGCACATAAGTACGACCCGGAGGTCCCGTACCAGGATCAGGATCAGACTGCTGGGCTTCAATGATCTGGTTAAAAATGCCCCACGAAACCCCCACAATACATGAGCGAAGAACAATAGTGTCCACAATAGGAACCTCCTCATCAGAGAAAAACTGTCGAGAAAGGGCATCAGGTTTCACATTCTTCGAACCCGGTCTATAAGAAATGATAAAATTAAATCTAGAAAAAAAAAGGGACCATCTCAACTGTCGCGGAGTCAACCGCTTGGCCGTCTGCAAATAGGCCAAATTTTTGTGGTCCGTCCAAACCACAATCGGAAGTTCAGCCCCCTCCAGCCAGTGGCGCCATTGCTCAAAAGCCATCTTTATTGCCAACAACTCCCGATCCCCCACGTCATAGTTCCTCTCCGAGGGAGACAGCCGACGAGAAAAAAAGGCACACGGATGCATCTTGTGGTCAGAAGGCGAGATCTGAGACAACACCGCCCCCACCCCTGAATCGGAGGCGTCCACTTCCAACGTGAACTGCTTAGATGAATCTGGTTGGATCAGAACCGGAGCCTCAGCGAATTTCCGTTTCAGAGCCGAAAACGCCGCGTCAGCTTCCGGGGGCCAGGAGAACTGGACCTTGGTAGACGTAAGGCTGGTCATGGGGGCGGCAGTCTGACTGTAATTACGGACAAACCTCCGATAAAAATTAGCAAACCCCAAAAAACGCTGTAGCTCCTTACGAGAAGAGGGGGTCGGCCAATCTAAAACCGCACGAATCCTCCCGGGGTCCGGTTTCACCCGCCCACTCTCTAAAATGAACCCCAGGAACGAGATGGAAGGGACTGAAACTCGCACTTCTCCGCCTTGACATACAAACAGTTTTCTAAAAGGCGCTGGAGGACCAACCTGACATGTTGCTTATGTTCCGCTAGAGTCTTGGAAAAAATCAGGATGTCATCCAAATAAACAAACACAAAGTGATCCAAAAAATCACGCAGCACATCATTGATAAGAGACTGGAAAAACACCGGGGCATTCGTCAGCCCAAAGGGCATGACCAAATACTCGAAATGTCCCAGCGGGGTCTTGAACGCGGTTTTCCATTCATCCCCTTCACGGATGCGCACCAGATGATACGCGTTCCGTAGATCTAATTTGGTGAACACTGTGGCTCCCTGCACCGGTTCAAAGGCTGACGTGAGAAGGGGAAGAGGATACTTATTTTTGACTGTTATCTGATTCAAACATTTGTAGTCAATACATGGCCTAAGAGAGCCATCTTTCTTGGAAACAAAAAAAAAATCCCGCCCCCAGCGGAGAGGTGGAGGGGCGAATAATGCCCGCAGCGCGGGACTTGTTGATATACTTCAGCATGCTCTCCCTCTCTGGCTTAGAGATGTTATACAGTCGACTGGATGGTAACGGGGCGCCAGGAAGGAGATCAATAGCGCAATCATAAGGCCGGTGGGGAGGGAGTGACAGCGCTTTATTTTTCTTAAACACAGATTCCAAGTCATGATACTCAAGAGGGAACTTTTGACAGGTCCAGAATGTCCTCCTCGTCCTCCCGGGTGTTGTCCAACTGAGGAGTCATCTGAGCGGCCTGTAGACAGGTTGCATGGCAAGTCCTGCTCCATGCCTCCACTCTGCCTTCGCTCCAATTCAGGTGTGGATTATGTTGTCGCAGCCAAGGAAATCCCAGAACCAGAGGGGTCTGCGGAGAGGGAAAAACGTAAAAAATCAAATTCTCACAATGATTTCCTGAAATCAGGAGTTCGAGTGGCTTAGTCTGTCATGTAATAGCAGGTAACACTCCCCCATCCAATGCGGAAACTTGGACCGGAGCGGGCAGAAAAATTGTAGGAATATTTAATCTTTTAACCAGGTCTTCATCGATCAGGTTCTGCTCGCATCCTGAATCAATCAAAGCTGTTACTTTAACTGACCTTTGGTTGATGAAAAGAGATGATGATAGAGAAAGCCGGGAGATCTCACTGGAACAACCACCCACCAGGACCCCCGTTGTCACTGGTGGGCTCTGCCTTTTAACCGAGCGGGGCATGCTGCGACGAAGTGACCTGTAAGACCACAATAGAAACAAGCACGAGCTTCCAGTCGCCTTTGTCTCTCGGTTGGGGAGATTCTAGCGCGGCCAATCTGCATGGGCTCCTCGAGGAAAGGCGTGTCCGGAGTGGTTTCCATGGCAACCTCTGGTGCGGACTTGTCCGGAAAAGGCAAGACTTTATAGGCTCTCTTCTCTCGAGCCGTCCCTCGAATTCTATTATCAATCTTAATAGTCAACGCTATCAGGCTCTCTAAACTAGCTGGGTCATCTCGACAAGCCAGTTCATCTTTAAGTGTCTCATTCAGGGACTGAGTAAAAGCTCCTTTGAGAGCTTCGTCATTCCAGCCTGAGGTGGCTGCCAGTGTACGAAAATCTATAGCGAACTCTGCCACAGAACGGGAACCCTGCTTCTGATTCCAAAGCTGATGCGAGATTTCAGAGCTGGATTCTGCATAACCAAAAGTTTGCTTTAATTCGTTTAAAAATACAGCAAAAGGTGTCAATATAAGGGATGTAAGGCTAAACCTAGCCTCCGCCCATATCAGAGCCCTCCCCTTTAAGAGTCCGATCATATAAGCGATTTTAGCGGCATCATCCGGAAAAGAGCCTGGGGCTCTGCAAAACACAATGGAACATTGCAGAATAAATCCTCCGCATTTTCCAATCTCTCCTGAATAATGTTCCGGTGTCGGTGGCGTAATCTCACAGGCTGGGAGTGACCCACCTGACTCTGCCACCGTTAACTGCTCCACCCCGCGGGAAAGGTCTGGAGCAGCTGCTCCGGCTGTGATTTGAGGCGGAGGGTTAGACTCCCTTCTGTGAGACAGCTCCGAAACTGTGGTCCTTAGCTGATCCATCAGCTGGCCCTGAAAACTCTGCTGATCCAACAAGGTACGAAGCATAGCCTCATGTCGGGCTAGGAGTTCTGCTGAGGTTAATCCTGGTCTTGTGTGAGAATCTGCGGGGTCAATTTGGCTCGATGGTTCTGTCATGTTGGATTTTAGTTTTTTGACCCGCATGCAGACTTCAAACAACAAGCCATGAGAATCAAAATATTTATTTTACAGATTTTTGTGAGAATGGTGGGTAGGAAAACGGAAGGTCGGCTCGGGTGCTGCTCGGAGAGGAGAGAGGTTTAGAAAGGAGGAGGACGGCGGGATCGTGGCAGAGGGGAAAGTGAGAAGGCTTACAGTTCGTCGGGGAAGGTGAGTTTCTGAGGGAGGTGGTAGGAATTGTTAGTGCGGAGGTTCCGGCAAGGTGTTAGGAGTCGAAGCGGCAGGCAGATATTTCTGGTCAATCTGTGGTCTTGCTTGGCAATCGGGCAGTTGCAGCTCCTAGCAGAATCCAAACGAGACGTCATCAATCTGTGGGAGACACACACAACTTCGTTCTTCTGTGGACCTGAGACTTAACAGAATGTGATGTTTGACTCTGACCAACAAGTGGGACCATCGAGCGATGACTGGCTGCAACACCGCTCCTTAAGAATTCTGCCGCCCATTGTAGGAGATCCGCTTCAGGTGCACTTCAGGTGCCCTCCCACGAAGATCGTCTATTGCCAGAACACTCACACCAACTAAAATCCTAACAGAACTGGTGTAAAACATGTAAATGCTATTAAAGATCACTGATGATGTGTTGGAGGTGGATGGTAGGTGAAAGGTTCGGGGTAAAAAGTGGACTAACGGGAGAGCAGAGATGACCAACGCCTTATTAGGACATAGATTGTTGAACAACTTAAATGTTTCAGAGAAAGGACATGGGAGGAACGTTGAGCAACCCTGAGACATTAGCCAAGACATCAGGACAAAAGGTCTGCACGACCTCTAAGACCTTTTGACCTGACAGATGAACAGATGAGATGAGTTCATCCGTCCAAACAGTTACCCAATGAAGCAAGCACAGCAACAGTGTTAGCCAATGAAAATGCACCAAAAGCGGGTATAAACCCTATATTAGGGAAGAGCAAAAGAGGAATCTTTGGTTGGATCCTCCAGGCAGCTTCGAGCCAAGACCGAGATGGACAAAGAACTCTGCAGCTGAAGAAGAGCCGGGGCCACAGAGCTGAAGACTGTCCTGCGCATGGGGACCAACCCGTCAGCCCCGCAACATGTGGCATCAAATCGCATTTCTCTCATAGGCTGGGTTCAGACCCCAAAGGCAAAGATGAAGATCAAGGAAAAGATGAAGATCAAGGCAAAGATAAAGACACAAGTCCTGTGTGACCTCACCATCGATGCAAAGATGACAGCTCATCAGACCAACAGAGATCCCTGCCTTCATCGATCAACCACCTCCTCCTGCTGCAACACCTTCTTCATCATCGAGCCAGTTCTGGGGTTCGAAACACCAAACTCCGTCCGTCTCTCTCAAAAGTTCCCTTTTTAGTTCTTAGTACCAGCGTTAGGGAAAGATAGGCAAGATGATTGATTTTACTTATTTGATAATTTCTGCTACTGAATTAAGCTGTACTGACCCTTGCAAAATTGCTTTACTACAGTTGCACTTTTAGTTGTTTCTACATGGTAAGCTTTGGATAGTAGAGTTGACAGACTGAGGAGCCATAGATTAGATGTGGATGCTCAGAAGTTTAGTGATTTTATACCAAGGCATTACCTATGGGTATATTAATGTCGCATGGGAGGAAGCTACAACTGCACCAACAACTATTGCAAGATGAATACTCATCTCACTGAGTAAATAAATAAAGGTCATTCATAAAACACATGAATACATTTCCATATCCACACCCTCGCATACAGTTCCATGAAAATGAATTTGTCCCCTTACAGACTTAATCATTGTTTTGCTTTTTTGTCACGCTTGAACATTTCAGATCTCCAAACAAAATTCTTTAAATCAGAAGATTATTCTTCTGATAGTCAGACATATACTCAGATTAACCTGAGTAAAAGCAAATGCAAATGTTGTTAGGAAACATTTTCCTCAAATAAATAAAATTTTATTTACTCAAATGTTCTTTGTCTAATAATAAGATTACTTTGATCTCAAACATTTCAAGACATATAGGCTGTCTTAAAAAAATAATCAAAGCAACGAGGTTGCTAATTACATTTAGATTCCATAAATTTTTGAAACAAGACTATGATTAAATAGTCTAATTAATTGCACAAACCTCATCCAAAATATTAGAAATTGCATTTTTTCCAACTTCTACTTTTGATTTGTGAAACCACCTTTCTGTGATGCGAGCTCTCTGCTTGTGAAATAAACAGGACTGAGCGCAATAGGGCTCAATTCAATAATTTTCTCTTAGCTGTGTTTGGAACTGAAGCCATATAAAACTGAAAAATAGTATATTTAGTAAAACTCAAATACTGAGTTTTATTTGAGATAAAGAAAACATTCCTTGAGAATCCTACATTCTGTAGATGTTATGCAGAAAGAAGTCAAAAAGGAACAAATACACAATGATTAAAATATGGCGTAATGAATCCTGTGTGTAGCTTGTTATATGATTGCAAGTAAAATGTCAAATTCTGCTGTCTCCTGCATCACCTTAGATTTAGAAATTTTAATGAGAAATATTTAAGAAATTCTCACCAAAAGAACGTCTCCGTCTCTCCATCGTTCTGATGGATAGTGAATTTATGTATTCATTTTCCTCCATCTTCTGATGGTCTTGGTTCAGTGGTTAGAAGAAGTGTCTAGTGATGCTATTATCACTCATCCTTTTTTAAGTCAGCTGGTTACAGTGCAGTAGAAAAAATATTGAAAGGCAATATATATAGCCAATCTTAAAAATACACTATGGAAATAAAATGTGGTTCACTAACAGGGAATTCACCAAACACCTTAAACTTTCTTTAGAAACATGAATGTAGGCTGCGGTTTCTATGCAAGTAACTTTTTCAGGTTGAGAATCTTTGAATAAGCAGAAAAACATTACATGTTTTAGATTAAAAACACATTTTTGATGATAAGTTGCAGGCTATTTCCAAAAGGAACCTGGGTGTAATATTAATTGGCAGAATTTCCCACAATTTCACTGCAAACATTAGTGGTGAGTGTACTGTTTCATGGCATCATAGAAATATAAAGTATATTCATTGCACCTACAAAAAAACATCCTGTACCACACAGACGTGCATATACTTCCCTTATGACTTCATGTCCTGAAATGCTATTTTTTAGGTTGCCTTATTTCCTATTATTAGTGGTGTTAAAGTCTTAGCAGTCTTAAACTGTTAATGTATTGTAATTCAGAGGATCAAAAGTACATCATGTACAAACACTAAAAACCTAGCACACAGCCAAATGTACATAATTAGGAGACAAAGAACAAATATGCATAAGCTTTAAATTCAGAAGGGAGTATTTGTGAAATTATAATTGTATCTGCCCTTCCTCATGAGGTTCCTGCATAAAATTTGATTAATGTATGATATTGTTAAGCTTCAAGGCTTGGTGGAGTTGGGGATACACCACCTGCTTTTTGTAGATCTAATACAGCTTCTCAACATCAGGCTTGTAAAATGTAACTTTAATCTTGGCGCAGCGCCTTCCCTGGAAAAGTCTTTCCACATTACCGTATTTTTCGGACTAGAAGCCGCTACTTTGTCCCAAAGCTTTGAACCATGCGATTTATAGCGCGGGGCGACTTAAGCATGTACATTTCCAGTTATTACAAAATAAAAAAAATAAAAATTGTAGGTGCGGATGATAGTAAGGTGCGCTCTTTAGTCTGGAAAGTTCAGTACTCTTTTTGTTATTTGACAACTTCTCGGTACACAGCATGCAAATGATTTGGAGGACCATGTTTGCTGTCCATGGTCCACCAAACACCCATCGGTCTGTTAACAACCTGCCTCGCGCCCCGCCCAGCTGAAAGAAACGTCACAGGCTATGATGCAATTCTTCATTGACAGAAATGTTGAAATTGAATATTTATTCTATACATTTTTTCAGAATAAATATAAATATTATGTTTGTCCTCCTACAGAAACCATATTAAAACAAAAAACATATTTCCCATTCCCATCTTTTTCCATTTTCAAAGATTTTTGAAAAAGCTCCAGAGAGCCATTGGGGCAGCGCTAAAGAGCCGCCGCGGGTTGTCAATTAAATGATCCATACCTGTTAAACCACAAGGTGGTTAATTAACCACAAAGTGGTTAATTAAGCTTAGCAATACTTACCCCATACTTTACTTTTTCAAAGGCAGAACTCATTATGAGTCTAAAATCAAGTGCAAACCTTTTAATTCGTGCTTTCTTTTCTCATGTTGCAGATGACTTGGTGGTCCGTTACCCTCAAAGGACCATCAAACCTCCTAGAGGATCCTCAGCCAAACTATCCTGTGAGGCAAATTATCACTTTGACAAGTGTGGAGTGGTACATGTGATATGGCATAGGATATCAGAAGATACTGAAAAACCAAGCAGTGAGCTGATTGATCCAGGCCAGTACCTAACCACAGTCAACGAGACAATCTGTGATAACAACTGGAGATGCAGACACGTCGTGACGGAAATTATGAGTGTGTCCACAAGAGATAGCTCACAGTCTCACAGCTTCATGTGAGACTGGAGCGCAAACAATGGGACATTTTATTACCATCGAGGTTAAAAGTAGGTGTATCAGAAAATTATTAATTAAGATAATTGGCTAAAAGAGTTTATTCATTACTGTTAATCTGAAATAAGACACTTTACACGTTCTATCCAGTCTAATACCTTGTTTTGCTCTCTGTTATATTTTCTTGCAGGTCCACCATATCCCTGAGCTGCTTCTTTTCCAAAATGACAAGATAAAATGATTATGGGTCAAAGTATACTCCTCCGAAAAATAATCTTTTGTCTTAAATTATCCAATTAGATCAAACCATATTTCCGCGTAGATGAACCTTTTCTCTGTTGTGCTCCATTAGGTAATATGACTGTTTCTGTCAGTGATATGTATGTCATGAATCTTCCTATGCTTTTTTGTGAAAGCGAAACCAGCAGAGTTAAAAACACTTGGTCAAAATAATAAATATTGAACTAAAGAAATATACATTGTATTTTATTGAAGCGTTCCAGTCATTTATGTGGAATTTATGCTTAACTATTTGTGATTGTTTTTGATTGTTTAAATTGTAAATTTTGTATCACAAACATGAAAAGGGGTATCAGGCAGTTTGTGTCCCTAACGACAGAAGGTCAAAAACAAAGTAACTGGGGCAATAGTATCCACTTAGGAAAAAGAAGTTTTGGTAATAATGAGGATTTGGGCTGAGTTTGGTCTGTTCAGCCAACAATGACAGGAAATAAATACAATGTGTTTAAAATAAAAGTTTGGCAGGGTTGTTTAGAAAGAGATCGATTTCTTCACATCTTCAGTAGATCTACAACCATTGGTGTTTCACAGATCCAAAAGAATTTTTCCATACAGCTGCCCATTGACCAAGTCTTCATGCATGGAAGACTCTGATCGATGTAAACACAGCTTTGAGAGAAGCTAGTCCAAAATCGTGGCTTTGGAGTGTTTGGTCCACTGGAAACAGAAAAAACACAAAAAAGTGGGATGAGTTTTCATAAGAAAACAAATGAATTGATATATTTTAAATGAGTGACTTGATGTGAATTATTGAATGTGTCATAATAAAGTGTTCAGCATCTAATACATAAACATGAAAGCATCAATCAGTTAATTTTACTTATTTATTGAGTTTTTTCATTAATCCAAATCTCAAAATTCATCTAACCGGTGTTAGCTTTAAATGTATTAAATCTGTCCCATCAATTTAGTCATATACAAAGTTTTAAAGCACAAAATGGAGAGAAATATAATGGAGGATGGATACAGAGGAAGAGTTTACCCTGATTTCAGCAGTCTTCCATCTATCCCCTTCAGATACCAATTTAAGGTATTATTCTGTAGTTGACCATACAGGCCGATCCAGATTTTTAACACTCCTCCAAGGAAAGGTCTCTGTTGGAAGAATTATAAATGGAAAACCAAGCTAACGCAGAAATATCAACCATAAATACTCAGAGTCACTGTTCAATTTGCTGTGGGAAAATTTTCTTCAAAATGAACAACCATATTATAAAAAATACACATCGACTGAACTAAGTAAGCAAACAAAATCAGTTTTATCTTCTGCATATTTTAACAGGTAAAGAAGTACCTGTTCTGTTTCATCATTCAACATCATGAGTTGAGCTCCTTTGCTCTCACAGTTTTGTTTGGCATACATCCAGGTGTTTGCCTGAGCAGAAAGCTGGTAGCAACTCGACATAAACCTCTGCCATCCTGGCTGACACTTTGACTTATTGACCTCCACTATAAAATCAATTACAAAATTAAGACAAAATTAGGTGTTAAAGTGCTTTAACATTTTCATGTATTAATATGTAGTCAAAGTACAGCATGAAAAACTGTGGGAAACAAATCAAGTAATTGTTTGTTTTTTTCTTTTTGTAGTTTAAAGATAAATATTTTTCAAACAGACTGTAGAAAATGTGTATTTAAAAATATATATATATAAAAATAAAACTGCATGTCTGTTTTAAAAAACTTTCAATAAAGGATCATTCACCTGTCCTTAACATTGCCCGAAGTGCTGATATCTGTTTTTCTTTTTCCACTGTTTTATCTTCCAGTTCTTTGTTTTTCCCTTCTAGAAAATTCTTCTCTTCTTGTAATTTCAATTTCTCTTGACACAGATTGCAGTTTTCTTGTTTTAGTTGCTTGTTCTCCTGGAGTAGCTCATTTTTCTATTTTCTATTGCAGTCTTGTTTTGAAGCAGTTTATTTTTATCTTTAGCCAGCTCATCTTTTTCTTGTTTTAGTTGATAATACCATTGGCGAAGTCGCTTCTTCTCTGTATTCAGTTTGCAGTTTTCTTCACTCAGTAGCTTGTTCTCCTGCAGACATTTTTTTGTTTCGTTTTCCAGTTTGTCTTTATTTTGAAGCAGTTCTCTTTTCTCATTGAAAAGCTGATCTATTTCTTGTTGCAGTAGCTTGTTTTTCTCATTCAGACTGGCTTGATCCTGATATAGTTGTTTGTTCTTCTCAAGCAGCTCATTTTTCTCCTGCAGCAGTTTGTCTATTTGTTTAAGATGTTGTCCTCTCTCTGAAGGAAGAGCTGGGACTTCTTCCAGCAAGGTGACATTGCATGCTGAGACATTCATACTTTTTGCAATTCCAACTAGAAATGTAAAGAGAATAGATTTATTGTACTGTTGTACCAGTTGTATCTGGTACAACTGAGGAAATGGTAAGATAATTTGGAAATTATATTTTAAAAAAGGTGGTTTTGCTATGAATAAAATGAAATTATTTTTAACAATATCATATCTGATATTGAAGAACAGCCTCAGTAATCAAACCATGTTATTTCCATTTTAACTTCTTTCCATCCCTTATGGTCCCAATCCTTTCGCTTTTACAATAAGGCAGTTTTTACTTTATTGATTTATAGCCTCGTCTGTTGTTATTGATAAGTGATTGCTGGAGTTGCATAAGCTGCTTTTCCATTAAAAAGACCACAAATATGCTCTTTACAATAAAGTTAACTGTGTTCTTACGAACATTTTTGCTTTATTCATTCATGAACACAACTCCATTATGTGCAATATGCTACAAAAGGTTAAGACACTTTAACCTTTTCATATTCTGCCAAACAAAACCAAATTTCTTGTTTTATTATTATTATTATTATTATTATTGGTTTTTTATCTTTGCAATCATCTCAATTGTTTTACGGCTGTTACCCTTTATCCAAAATAATGTGGATTGTACTTTCAAAGTCAAAGAAGATATTAGGAAGTAGTAGGAGGATGATGGCGCAGCATGTATCCTGTGAATTATTATCATCATCATTATTACACATAATTGTGTTTTTTTTTTCAACATTAGCAGAATAGTTAAGTTTTGCTCAGATTTGTAATGGAGACACAGCGACAGAGATACATAGAGGAGCCACCCTCACATACAACACTGAAGAGAAAAAATATCAATGCATGATGTCACGTGTCAGGTCAGAGTATGTTCTGCTTCTTACCAGATTGATACCAAAGGTAAACGTTGAGAGCTGATTGTGTGATACACAACAGGACAAAGCTGACTCCAATCAGCTGGTAGACTTTTGCTCTTCCTATAAGAAAAACAAGAAGCACAACATGTATTAGATTCATGCATTTGATGAGAACTACAGTTGCACTTTTAGTTGTTTCTACATGTTAAGCTTTGGATAGTAGAGTTGACAGACTGAGGAGCCATAGATTAGATGTGGATGCTCAGAAGTTTAGTGATTTTATACCAAGGCATTACCTATGGGTATATTAATGTCGCATGGGAGGAAGCTACAACTGCACCAACAACTATGGGATTGCAAGATGAATACTCATCTCACTGAGTAAATAAATAATTCCACACCCTGGAATACAGTTCCATGAAAATGAATCTGTCCTCTTACAGACTTAATCATTGTTTTGCTTTTTTGTCACACTTGAACATTTCAGATCTCCAAACAAAATTCTTTAAATCAGAAGATTATTCTTATGACAGTCAGACATATACTCAGAGTAACCTGAGTAAAAGCAAATGCAAATGTTGTTAGGAAACATTTTTCCTCAAATAAATAAAATTATTATTTTTAAATGTATATTTTGTATTTACTCAAATGTTCTTTGTCTAATAATAAGATTACTTTGATCTCAAACATTTCAAGACATATAGGCTGTCTTAAAAAAATAATCAAAGCAACGAGGTTGCTAATTACATTTAGATTCCATAGATTTTTGAAACAAGACTATGATTAAATAGTCTAATTAATTGCACAAACCTCATCCAAAATATTAGAAATTGCATTTTTTTCCAACTTCTACTTTTGATTTGTGAAACCACCTTTCTGTGATGCGAGCTCTCTGCTTGTAAAATAAACGGGACTGAGCGCAATAGGGCTCAATTCAATAATTTTCTCTTAGCTGTGTTTGGAACTGAAGCCATATAAAACTGAAAAATAGTATATTTAGTAAAACTCAAATACTGAGTTTTATTTGAGATAAAGAAAACATTCCTTGAGAATCCTACATTCCATAGATGTTATGCAGAAAGAAGTCAAAAAGGAACAAATACACAATGATTAAAATATGGCGTAATGAATCCTGTGTGTAGCTTGTTATATGATTGCAAGTAAAATGTCAAATTCTGCTGTCTCCTGCATCACCTTAGAATTAGAAATTTTAATGAGAAATATACAAGAAATTCTCACCAAAAGAACGTCTCCGTCTCTCCATCGTTCTGATAGATAGTGAATTCATGTATTCATTTTCCTCCATCTTCTGATGGTCTTGGTTCAGTGGTTAGAAGAAGTGTCTAGTGATGCTATTATCACTCATCCTTTTTTAAGTCAGCTGGTTACAGTGCAGTGGAAAAAATATTGCAAGGCAATATATATAGCCAATCTTAAAAATACACTATGGAAATAAAATGTGGTTCACTAACAGGGAATTCACCAAACACCTTAAACTTTCTTTAGAAACATGGATGTAGGCTGCGGTTTCTATGCAAGTAACTTTTTCAGGTTGAGAATCTTTGAATAAGCAGAAAAACACTACATGTTTTAGATTTAAAAACACATTTTTGATGATAAGTTGCAGTCTATTTCCAAAAGGAACCTGGGTGTAATCTTAATTGGCAGAATTTTCCACAACTTCACTGCAAACATTAGTGGTAAGTGTACTGTTTCATGGCATCATAGAGATATATAGTATATTCATTGCACCTACACAAAAACATCCTGTACCACACAGACGTGCATATACTTCCCTTATGACTTCATGTCCTGAAATGCTATTTTTTAGGTTGCCTTATTTCCGATTATTAGTGGTGTTAAAGTCTTAGCAGTCTTAAACTGTTAATGTATTGTAATTCAGAGGATCAAAAGTACATTATGTAAAAAAACTAAAAACCTAGCACACAGCCAAATGTACATGATTAGGAGACAAAGAACAAATATGCATAAGCTTTAAATTCAGAAGGGAGTATTTGTGAAACTAGAAAATTCCTGAAGAAATTTAACCGGGGCCCTGCCAAAGTGTGCCCGTCGATTTGAACCCACCATGCTAAACATTAGCATCAATGCTAAAGAAAGCTGCAATGTAATCAATAGCATGTGGGGAGTCACAACCCTGGCATACTCCATTCAGGACACTAAACATGGGTAATAAGTAAGGGAAATAGCTAATACCTCATTTAAGGTAAAAGGCTAATGCTAATGCTCTGTCTTGCTATGCAAGGCAGTGCCCTAACTTGAGAGAAAATGATAATGCAAGCTAATATCATTGCAGCGCCTTGCGGCGCTGCATTAGCCACAGATGGATCTTAAGGCTTTTATTTTGAAATTTTCAGTAAGCTTCATTTCAAATATCTAAACTAATACCATGATTAACATTCATTGGATTAAATCAGTTATTTAATGCTCAAAAAAGCAATAACCTGATGTAAAAATTTTCAGGGCTTTTATTTTGAAATTTTCAGTTAGCTTGATTTTAAATGGCCAATCTAATCCCATGTGTAACAGTGGTTTTGTTAAAAAAAAGTCACATAATGCCAAAGAAGGCAATTACGTCATTAAAAAATGTCAGGGCTTTTCATTAGGCTTCATTTTAAAATGTCACACTAATGCTGTGTGTAACAATGCTTGGTTAAAATCAGTCATAAAATGCCCAAACACAATGTAATTGTAAAGGCCAGCTCATTCCTCCTCAGTAGTAACTGACAGTTCCGCCATGTTGTAGTTCTGACCTTCAGTAATTGTAGTTCTAAAGAGGAGGTCAACTGTCATGTCAGTGTGACACACAAGGAGAGACTTAATTCTAAATGCTTTAATCAGTTAGTTTTTCTGAAAGGCCTCAGAGAAATATTCAAGCTTTTATTTTGAAATTTTTATTAAGCTT
Source organism: Poeciliopsis turneri (assembly GCA_922788865.1). Classification (NCBI taxonomy): domain Eukaryota; kingdom Metazoa; phylum Chordata; class Actinopteri; order Cyprinodontiformes; family Poeciliidae; genus Poeciliopsis; species Poeciliopsis turneri. The sequence goes on along the minus strand of CAKLNU010000640.1, from coordinate 2,545,788 downwards.
AATTTGAAATTGCCATACTAACTCCATTTGTAACAATGGTTGGTTTAAATCAGTTATAAAATGCCCAAAACACCAGTATTTCTAAAGGCCAATGACTTCCTCAGAGCTCTGCCAGAGTAAAAACTACAGTGATGCGTATTTGTAGTCCTAATCAGCTGGCCCTCCTCTGTTCCGTTGCTATGGTAATTGATTCTCTGCCTGCCACCTGTGATGTGTGTGAGACATAATGGTGGAGAAAGAATTCTATCTTTGTGAGACACCTCAGTCAGTTTGAATGAAAAAAGCAGTCCGAACAACTCCTTCCCATTCGGAAACCGTGATACGTATCGGAAAACCGTTTGAAGTGTTTGAGAGGCCTATCGTCTCCAATAGTCCCGCGATTCATATCTGTACGTCAATCACAGTATTAACAGCGACGAGATAAAAATGGTGTGCGCTGGGGTCTGACATTTTTCAGAAATACATGGAAGTGAACCTGGCAGAGCGTGTGAAAATCCTGTCGCATGACTTCGCTCTGAAGTACCTTGACAGAAAACCGTAAGCCCTAGAAAAATTTCGAAAACATTTTACCGGAGCAGGCATGCGTATCGATGTCATGACCGAGTTTCATACCGATAGGGCGATATTTGTGGGCGTGACGGCGATTTCAAAATTTATTTGGGGTCAGAATCGCACTGCTTCCCACACTCTAACGAATCGTCAGTTACGCTCTAATTTTTCCAAAAATTGAAAACTTTGGTGCGCTTAGAGAGAAATTGTGGACAAACCGTAATTCATATCCTCTTGTTGTCTAGACTTTAGAAAAGATCACGGGCATATTTACAAACTGAAATTTCAATGGCATTTCTACGTGAATCCATGACGACACACGAAATTCTCAAAAATTGGGTATTTTAGGATGTTTTGGTTTCCTCTCTCCATTCATTTCTATGGGGGTTTTGGGGGTCTTTTTTCGCTTATTACGTCGCTATGGTAACTCCGAATCCCACCACAAGTAATAGCACGCATGCCGCCATCGAGCCGCACGTTTTGATACCACATTTGTGGGTGGGCACGCAGCGGTATGAGCCGCATTAACGGTCACGGAAGAAAAATAAAGAATAATAAAGAGGCATTCTATTGGGTGTAGATTAATAGGTGCCTGCCATGCAATGCATGGAGTCAGTGACTTTGTCACTGCCTCCTTATGCATTGCTATGGCAGGGCCCCAATTATAATTGTATCTGCCCTTCCTCATGAGGCTCCTGCGTAAAATTTGATTGCTGTATGATATTGTTAAGCTTCAAGGCTTGGTGGAGTTGGGGATACACCACCTGCTTTTTGTAGATCTAATACGCAGATGCAGCTTCTCAACATCAGGCTTGTAAGATGCAACTTTAATCTTGGCGCAGCGCCTTCCCTGGAAAAGTCTTTCCACATTACCGTATTTTTCGGACTAGAAGCCGCTACTTTGTCCCAAAGCTTTGAACCATGCGATTTATAGCGCGGGGCGACTTAAGCATGTACATTTCCAGTTATTACAAAATAAAAAAAATAAAAATTGTAGGTGCGGATGATAGTAATGTGCGCTCTTTAGTCTGGAAAGTTCGGTACTCTTTTTGTTATTTGACAACTTCTCGCTATACAGCATGCAAATGATTTGGAGGACCATGTTTGCTGTCCATGGTCCACCAAACACCCATCGGTCTGTTAACAACCTGCCTCGCGCCCCGCCCAGCTGAAAGAAACGTAACAGGCTATGATGCAATTCTTCGTTGACAGAAATGTTGAAATTTAATATTTATTCTATATATTTTTGCAGAATAAATAATAAATATTATGTTTGTCCTCCTACAGAAACCATATTAAAACAAAAACCATATTTCCCATGCCCATCTTTTTCCATTTTCAAAGATTTTTGAAAAAGCTCCAGAGAGCCACTGGGGCGGCGCTAAAGAGCCGCCGCGGGTTGTCAATTAAATGATCGATACCTGTTAAACCACCTCTGACCAGCAGGGGGATCAGCGCTCACATGAAGCATCCAGAAATAAACCCCTCAGCTGGAAAGCCTCAGTGCTTCATGAAGGTCCATTTGGAAATCAGAACTGTTCTCCACATGCTGTTCTAATATTATAAAGATATATATATATTTTTTGTAATAATCTATAAAAGTTAAATCAGTTTTTTGCATCAAGAGAAATGTTTGCTTGGTATAGGTTATTCCTGCTATTCTGTTTTATTGTTAGCTTGCTATTTCTAAAGATCAGTTGCATTAATTTAATACCAATTATTATGGGTTTTATTTGTTGTATATGTCTCTGCCTCTGTGCCATGGTTGTTCATGACAAAAATATTTTATTTCAATGAGGCATTTAACTAAATTAATATATAACTGAAATTTGATTAGCATAGTTATATACATATTTAGGTTGGTTGAAGATGGGTATCAAGGAAACAAAAACGCAAATTAAACTCAGCCAATTTAATCCTTATTGTAAGACTGAATATATAGAATGGGAGACAGAAAATTGCATAAGTATATGTGGATGACTAGTTTGAAGAATTAAGTACTGTGAGTGGCAAAAAAGACTTGAAAAGTGTTCTTATTTGATGATTATCATCTATATCAAGTTTCAGTTCAAGTGTTTCTTTCCATGACTGCAAGCAATCATAAACCAAACATCTGAGGAAATTCATTAAAAAAAACATATTTAGACACTTTATTCTCTTATTTTAGTTATTTGTGGAGCAGCTAACTAAAATATGCTATTACAATTTAATCTGTTAAGCTTAAACCCAGCAGGCAGCAAATATATTTCAGCAAACGCGACTTTCAAACAGGGCAGCAAAACGAAAACAGTAGCGATGTGAAGACAGAGGAAACTCTTTGATGGTCAGAACGAATGCAGAAGCTTTGCTCTGAGAACAGAGTTGCTCAATCTCCACCCACACACAGCCAGACCCAGTTCTACTTAACAGGCTCACAGATGTGAAATCTATTTTTAACTTGTGCTTTTCGACCTGATGCTCATTTGATCTTTCGTGCATCCTCTTTATGCAGAAAATGGTTGTCTTTGCTGCACCTACACTGCTGGTGTTGGTGACTTTGAGTCTGTTGTCTGCAGAAGAAACAGGTCAGTAAACAGTTTTTTACTCAAAATATCTCTCACACTAAATTGCTGGCAAATAAGACAAGCTATGTTGAAAAAGAATATACACAGTTTTTAAGATAAAAATTTCAGAGAAAAAGTCACGTTTTAAATATCTTGCCTAAAAATTACCAGGAAACTTTGTTGATACAAAATTTTCAGAAAATCATTGATTTATCCATTTAATGATCACATTAAATAACAAAATAGGTTGCACCACATGCTTTTGGAAGAGTACAGAAATTGTAGCACAATGAAATAAGAGGTTAACAACATATCAAAAGGTGATAAAACTGTTCGTTGTATTTGACAAAATATACTCAGACATTTAATATTGATAACCCCGATCATCAGTCACTGTAAATCACTCCATAACTTCTTAAATGTTAATCATTGATTTTCCATGCAAGTTTAATTAATGTGTGACCGAATGTCACTGCAAAACTAACAGGTAGAAATACTGTGAAGCGTAAATCAAGGAGGTCAATATTTTTGCCTCTAGAAAAAAAGGACGTCGCTAAACAAATAAGAATACCTTGATCATCAAAAATCATCTGATGATTTTGTCCAAATCAAAATGGACAAAATGATTGATTGGTTTTGTCTGTCACTTAATTTGGGACAGACAAAACCAAAAGCAATCATGCCTAAATTGTTTAAACCATTAAATATGTTATAAGAACCATGCTTTATATTTTAGTAGAACACAATCAGCAGTTTGTATTTCCTGCTTTGAACACTTTGTGAATTTGCAGTCATAAAATTGTTGAGTTTAATCCTTTTTTCATGTATGATCCACTTAAAGTTTTAACAAAGATTTTTTCTTGTTCAACACTTTCCAGACCCTATTTGTTGTGTTTTCAGCTTTTCATATTCCCTATAAATTACCAACCATCTGTGCTGTGGAGCTAAGATTTTTTTAAAATCAGCATTAGTTGGTTTCAGTGTGGTAAAAATATTTATTTCCTTAGTAAAAATGAGTTTGCCAAATCAACAGCATGTTCTATACAACTAAAACTGCTGTTTTCTTTTTCTTAAACCAAAATCTTGTTTTTGGTTGAAGAATAAGTTGTGAAGGTTAAACTAAATTAGACCAAAACGTGTGACCAAATTTGAACAAAATAATTGGGTGCAATAAGCATTTCATCATCATAATCATTAGCTTAATTTATGAAGCGTCTGAACACCAGCCACAGCTGAAACAAAGTGCTGAAAATCAGATGAACAAAAGCATCAAATATAAGGACATAACTAAACACAAAACAATGTAAAATAATTAAAATTAAATGCAAAACATGATAAAACACAACAATGAAACAGATCGAATCTACTGTTTCATTGTTGTGTTGCAAACTTTTATTGCAAACCAATAAAAGTAGAGTAAAATCAAGTCTCAGCTGGGTTCAAGGCCAATGAGTAAAAAGAAGCTTTGAAATAGTTTTAAAAATTGGCAGCTGCCAATGAAAGAGTCGACTTTATTTTATTTAGTTAGTTATTTATTTTTTAAAAACTAACACTGACTGTGGTCCAAAATTATTTTTTAATAAATTTAAGAAATAATTATCAATAACTGAAGATGTTATGTTATTTCTAGAGGAGGCTTTTCTGTTTTTATTCTATAAAAAACAGAAATATGTGGTATTTTTACCAAAGGTTATTCTGCGATCATTTTATATTTGATGTGGGGTGGGTTAGCAAACCAACTGAAGTTGTTTCCTTTTAAATGTCGGTTTAAACTGTGGGTTAACACCAAAACTAAATTAGTATGTAGAAATCTACATTAATGTATCAGTGACATTAATGTAAAGAAATATTCATATTTTACACTGGCCACTTTGAATCACCTGTTGCTGAATTTTGTTCAAGATATTTTTAGCATATAGTTTAAACATAAATTTCAATATAAGTGCTTGATTTTTTTGTTTGTGTGCCGTTTTTGAAATGTTTCTAAGCATCACATACATTTTACAACACTGTGAAAATTTTCTTTAACACTTGTTCTTTAAGAGCTTTTATAAAGTTAGAGCCAAAGTAGGTAATGCCTGATGAAACTCATAAATTTCTGTTTTTTATTCAAATAAAATTTGAATTAAAAAATTTATTTTATTCAAATAAAATTTTATTTTATTCAAATAAAATTTGAATAAAAAAGGAGTCGTAGTCGTGGAGTCATAGTGGGGCTGAAGATGGAGCACATCTTAGGGCTTTAGCCTTTGTGTCGGTACAGAAATCACATTCCACACCTTCAGGTTTAGAATAATAAGCTTTAACTTTTGTTCTTGTAGTTGTCTCTATTAGAACAAACCTTATTGTTCTGGTAAAGCTGAGCCCTCAGGGAACTGTCACGCAGTTCCTATGTCAATCCAGAGCAGCAGATTGTCTCCTGGAAGGAGAGAGGACTGGTTGTTCTGGTTACGATGTTGCAGTTGATGGAGTGGTTAAGATCTTGTTTACCTTGTGGTTAATTAAGCTTAGCAATACTTACCCCATACTTTACTTTTTCAAAGGCAGAACTCATTATGAGTCTAAAATCAAGTGCAAACCTTTTAATTCGTGCTTTCTTTTCTCATGTTGCAGATGACTTGGTGGTCCGTTACCCTCAAAGGACCATCAAACCTCCTAGAGGATCCTCAGCCAAACTATCCTGTGAGGCAAAGTATGACTTTGACAATTGTGGAGTGGTACATGTGATATGGCATAGGATATCAGATGATACTGAAAAACCAAGCAGTGAGCTGATTGATCCTGGCCAGTACCTAACCACAGTCAACGAGACGATCTGTGATAACAACTGGAGATGCAGACACGTCGTGACGGAAATTATGAGTGTGTCCACAAGACATAGCGGTCGATATCAGTGTAAAGCTTCATGTGAGACTGGAGCGCAAGCAATGGGACATTTTATTACCATCGATGTCAAAAGTAGGTGTATCAGAAAATCATTGATTAAGATAATTGGCTAAAAGAGTTTATTCATTACTGTTCATCTGAAATAAGACACTTTACACGTTCTATCCAGTCTAACACCTTGTTTTGCTCTCTGTTATATTTTCTTGCAGGTCCACCATATCCCTGAGCTGCTTCTTTTCCAAAATGACAAGATAAAATGATTATGGGTCAAAGTATACTCCTCCGAAAAATAATCTTTTGTCTTAAATTATCCAATTAGGTCAAGCTATATTTCTGTGCAGATGAACCTTTTCTCTGTTGTGCTTCATTAGGTAATATGACTGTTTCTGTCAGTGATATACATATCATGAATCTTCCTATGCTTTTGTGTGTAAGCAAAACCAGCAGAGTTATTATGGGACACTTGGTCAAAACAATAAATATTGAACTAAAGAAAGATACATTGTATTTTATTGAAGAGTTCCATCTCTCCCGGAACGCAGCTGGAGATAGGCACCAGCAACTCCTGACCCCGTTAGGGAGAAGGGTGATCAGAAAATGGATGGATGGATGAAGAGTTCCAGTCATTTATGTGGAATTTATGCTTAACTATTTGTGATTGTTTTCTACTACAAAGTTTTTAATAAGATGAACGTAATAAAATATGCATCTTGATCAGTTTTCTGAGATTTTTTTGACAGTTGCTGGGTTACAATGTTTGGCTCAAGTAAGTACTTTCAGACTGAGCACAAGTCTGCAGAGTGGAAGAAAATTCAAGCAATTGTTTTTAAGGAATTTTAAACAAAAATAGCAGCATGCAATAAAATATCTTCTAACCGAATCACAACCCTGTCTGACCTGGTAGGGGAAATCCTTCTGGGTGGATTTTCAGTTTTCTGTAGACTGAAAAACATCTCACTAATTAAAATTTTAAAAAGTCAATTTATCCCCACTTGAAATGTTACCATTAAAAAATAGATCTGATTATGCCACTGAATAACTCCATCAATCATCAATATTTAAAGAATTTCCAAAATGAGCCAAATAAGAACAATCAAATGATTACTTAGAAACGTATCAGCAGGGAGTGTCAATTTTTTTTGTGCATAACAAATGGCACGGTCATGAGGATGCTGAATGTGTTGAGTTAGGATTTTGAAGTAACGTGGAGAAAAGCAGGTCATATGTGAGGTATTAGTGTTCACAATTCTTTACTCCGTAATTCATGACATAAATACATGATTCGATAAAGAAGATTATTTCTCTTAGCCATTCTGCTCACTTAAATGCAATTTAAGTGTAATTTTTAACTGTCTTTACTTAAATGTAATTTAAGTGAGCAGAGGTCTGATAATCTTTGTAAGTCCAAAAATGGTTACGAGGAAATAGCTGCTATCAACAGTCAGGAAACTGAAACTGCGGCAAACAGAACTGGATAAAGATCCAACATAACAGTGAATAAGATAACCTAAAATGAATCATTCTTACTCAAAAATAAATAAATAAAATATATATGCTGCAACACTTTAAAATGTTTTCATGAGTCATTCTGTTTGTCTTTGAGAGTAGAGAAACTGTTTCAAAACAGAAATACTCTTAAAACTGTCTTCACTTTCAGCACATTTAAAGTGCATTTACTGTAATTGTTCACTTCTTCTAAGAATACCTGGAGATTTGATATTCACCACTTGTTTTCTTATTTATTGACCAATGCGATTGCGGAAGGCTTGTGAGTCAAACCACTTACAGGAAACTCTCTTGCCTGCTGGATGTTGCTGTTGAGTCCTCTTGAAAGTATGATCCACAGATATTATGTTGTGTCTTTGCACCGAACATGCAAACTGTTAAAACATGCAAACTGTTAAAATCTATTTTCAAAATGTTAAGAAACTTTTAGAAAAGAATATTTCAGACAAAATATATTTGCAAAAACTGTGGTGGTGAGCATGGTTATCTCCACAAAAGGTTCTGTGGTTTGAGTCGTATATGCAACTTTCATGATGCAGATTGTACCTGTGAGTATGTTTTCTCGTTTTCATCGCAGAGATGAAAAAGAGAAAAGCAGCATATGTTTTCTGGTGTGAATATAATTACAGATTGAGCTGACTAAAACTGGTAAGTAACATGTCTGAAAGCATTACCTTCAATGAGTTTTACAGAAATCAGTTTTTATAATAGTTTCAAAATCTAAGTTTAAGAATGTAACATTTTATTTTTAATGCATGTACGTAGTCTCTGCATTTAAATTTTTAAATATTATAAATATTTTTGTTATACTGTAGCTAGATGTCTTTTTTGTTTTTTAAATAGCTGGTCACATAAAAAGAGCATGCATGTGTTTGTTGCTACAGGAAGCTTTGCAGTTGCTTTTCTCATCCTGGACAGGAAACCACATTTTATTCAGGTTGAAAAACTGCTTCACACAGACCCCACGCTGCTTATGCTGGGTGCTCTCTCATCATTAAAAAGACATACAAGTGAGACATTCTTGAAAACATCTCGTAAAATTTTGTGGATATTTTCGACCAAGGTATCTTGGCCAATATTCTTTTCTTTGCTTTACTTTGCTGTGGAGAATGATTAAGACCAGCACACTCATATGGTAAACATACAGTATGTACTATCAATACATACACAAATGTTTCATAGTCTTCTGTTACTTTTTATTCTCACTCCCCCACCCACAAAAAAGTGACATCTGTAAATTTTTTTTATTAAAAAATATACATCAAGCTCTGATGAATGTCAATCTTCCTGAAATTCAGCTATTGAGTTTATTTTATGTAGCCTGGATGTGAATATATCTTTTGAGTTTGTAACATAATTGTTATTTTAAAGAATAAATGACTATTTGAAAGGACCAAACTAAAATGAACCAATCAAGGTGTACAGATCATCTTCAATGGATAAGAAGACAAAGATGGTTAAAAAATATTTTTAAAAGGGTAGAAACAAAACAGTATTTAAAAAAAATCCTCACCTGGTTTTATATTGGCAGGCTAATGAACTGAGAATTTTTGTTGTACAAAAAATTGAAATACCGCCTAGTTCAAAGACCAAACATGGTAGGAAACCCAAGTCCCTTATTGCAGTTTCCAATTTCATTCAGCAGACATAAATTGTTTTACTGTCCAGATTTCAATCTTCTTGTTTGCTCTCCTTGAAAGAATTATGAGATGACAGTCCAGAACCTTGTTGGGAATGTGCTGGTTTGATAAACTTGCTCTGAAGGAAAACTCTGGGAACACAAAGCCCCTCCTTCTTATTGACTGTCTCTCTCAGGACATATTCATTAACCATAGACTGGAAGCCCGTCTCCTCAAACAGCTTAGCCAGGAACTCTGAAAACAGTTAAGGAAAACAGATTAAAACAGACTTCAAAAGAAATCGATCACAGAGGACAGCTTGTTATACGCCATATTTGAGAAACTACCATAGTTTAATGGATATGCATTCAAACACTACATATTCACATTGTATTTGGTCAATTAGAAGAATTTTTAATGTTGATGTCAAACTTCAGATTTACTTTGCAGTCCATGATGCTACAACTTAAGAGCAGTGGAGAAAAAAAGAAGTAAGAATCTGTTGATTAATCACAAGAATGTAGGAAAAGTAGACATCAAAAGAAACAGCTGTGTATTTATTCAATTTATAAATAAGAAAAATAAATACATTATATGTGTCTTAATAATCTGTGTTGAACAAAATACATACATTGAATTTTCCTGACCTTTAGAGAAGAAGTAGGACCTTGTTCCATCTTGACGGACATAGAAGTTGTCCCCCAGCTTGCTGCCAGATTTAAACCGGAGCATAGCATGATCATAGAGGCCGTAATCCCTGAACAGGATGACACCGCCAGGCTTCAGGACCTGAAAGTAAGATTCATACCATATTAGACAGGTCCATGTTGACTGCAAAAAAGTTACCAAAAGCACACAGAGAAAATTTCACCAGAAAGTCAAATGATGTTTCCAAAAATGTTGGCATGCTGTATGCAAAGTATCAAAAGGAAAAATATGCACTTAAATGAATATTGAACAAAGTAGGCCTGGGACTTTAATTTGTTAATCTTAATGGATTAATAACAGAAAAAAATACATAAAAATATTGAACACAATTAATCACACAGTGGAATGTAAACAGATGTGCCATCTAACCAAGTGTTTAAAGAAGTCAAAGATTCTGAATTGAAAAACTTTGCTAATTGTTTCAAATATTTCCCTTGATAACAATGCTAATAATCATTATTAATTACTTACAACTCCAATATTCAATTGATTTCTCATCATGTCCCACCAATAGTACAAACACAACATCTTAAACGAGAAAACCTATTTGCGTCACTATGAAAACCATCTCTGTTTGTACCTTGCCAATGTTCTCTAAAGCCACCTTCATCTTATCAGGATGAATGGCCGACAGGACAAAGATGAGAGTAACAACGTCGACGCTGGCCTCTGGAACATTTTCTGTCAGATGGTCTTTTGTTAAATCACACTGGAACGCACAGCAGCGCTCGGGGCGGTACAGAGGATTTTTCTGTTTCAACGACACAAAACAAATCACATATACAACCTTCCTAGATGGTGTTAAATACTCTCAAGCACAAGCTTTCAAAACTAAACAGCACTCTACTGATCAGAGCTGCTGATTGCAATTAATTCACAATTTTTTACATCAATAAGTCTGGTTTCACTAAATCTTGAATCATGTTTGTCACTTTTTAGTTAATGTGCATTAAAATAAACAACTAAACTTTTAAATGTAGAATTGGGCTTCGGTAATTAATCAAAAGTAATTCAAAGATTCACAGGTTGAAATCTTACTTTGACAAATTCAACAGCCCGGGTTGAGAAATCACATGCATAAACAAAGATGTTGAGGTCTTCCTCTAGCAGAGGGAAGAGGCAGTTTCCTACTCCACAGCCAGCCTCCAGCAGAACCAGCTTCTGGGACTCAAACTGAAAAAAGGTTTGAAAAAATACAGAATACTGTTACATAACAATTTATTTAGTATAGGCATGTGTTGATATAAGTTCAAATTTTTTCTGTACAAAAACTTTGAGACAACTCCAAAAATCCAACTTTGAAATTGCCATGGATCCAGTTGTTTATCCTGTTTCTTCAAAAAAGTATTTATAGTAGTGGGGAATGTTATTATACAGAGACAAAAAAAGTAGCTCACTTAAACGAGCCACACAACATTTGGTCCCATCAGTTTTTCCTACATTTCAAGCTGCCAAATTCCTGGTTTTACAGTAAGTCGCATTTGCTTTTAATCAGTTGATCAAGTTTATTTGAGTACTTTTTGAGAATTATCTCGGTGTGCTAACCTCTCTACATGCTTGGAGCTCCTCAAACTCTCTGGTGGTCCAGTGTCTGTCTTTGAAGAAATTCGTCGTATTTCTTTTGTAAAACAAGTCCCAGTTTTTTTGAGCTTCTTTTTCAAGTTTCATCTGTTTGAAGTCGGACACCAGAGTCCGCTCGCTGCTCACTCTGTCCAGCTCCTCCTGGGTTAAATGTCTGGCTGTGGAGGATGTTGTTTGTCCGCATGGAAACCTTTCATCCTTGGATTCCAATGTTGCGGTTTTTGTTAGGTCAACTTCGCTCTTTTCAATTGCTGTAAGTGACATGATACATTAAAACTGATTTGGTGTCTTGTCAACAAGTAACAGAAATTTGAAAAAGCTAGCATCTAGACATTTAAATCTAGAATATAATTTGCTCAATTTTTCCACCGTTCGACGCCATTTTGTTCGTTATTTTAACTCTACCGTGTGGAGACAAAAATAGTAATTCCTTGTCAATTTCAGTGGCACCACTGTCTTGACATAGATATAAATTCTCAGTAAACATTAAATAAAATGTCAGATGACTTTAATAAATTATTACGTCGAGATTCGTGTTTATTCATTAAAAACTTACTTTCAACCAACTTTCGGAAGTATTTTACAGTCGAACCAAAAGCGGAAGTGCGTTGTTGTTTTGCTAATAGTTAGCATCAGCAGGCTAACTTTTTCTTTATTTGGATTCTCTGTTTATCCCAATTGAAGTAGCCAGATTTAACTCGACGCTTCAGAGCATTTGACGCAAATGTAAGTTTTTAATAAGTTCAAAGAAACCCTCGACCATGAATGGGAGTACGAATCCGCTGCTGGATAAAGAGGAGCATGTTTTGAAGCTCGGAGAAAGCTTCGAGAAGAGGCCAAAATCTTCTTTTCACACCATCAGATGTGAGTGTCAGAGGCGTTTCTGTGCTTGTTTACTGTCACGATCAGAAGCGACGACTGAGCAGATAACTACTAAAAAATTACAACAATGTTATTGTTTTTGTTACAAGTATCTTACAATTCGATTGGAACAATATCGATATACTCTTAAGTTCATTCCAAAGTAGTACTTAAAATATTTGTAGAGTTTAAAATTCGTAATTTTATCTGAGTCAGAGGTTCTTAGTTAGTCATTGACAGTCAAAGGTTAGTAAAGACTAGGGATAGGAAAACATAGTACAATAACTAAACAATAAGACATTTTATGTGAAGACGTTATTATTCTGTATTCTACGTTTTATCACTCAAGATAGGCGTACAGTAGTTATGTTTACTTCTTTATCTACTCACTCAGATTTGTACGTTTTGTCCGAAGAACCACAAACAAAGCCACAGACGTGATAATATTGGTAAAAACTACAATCAAGATATCAGTTCCCATAGTTGCTCACTTTAATGTACTTGCAGCAATACCTGTGACTTAATCTTTGACCCTCTCACCTGTATCAGGCTATTACTTAGACCTGGAAACCTAAACTTTTATATTTATAAAATAAAAGAATCTCAGAATATATATTTTTTAATAGAACATTCAGGGATTTAGATTTAAACTGTCCACTTAGGAAGCAACACTGATTGACAATCAAGAATGATTTTGTTGTCAGCACATTCAACTTTGTACAGGACAAAGTATTCAATGAGAATATTTCATTCATTCAGATCTAGGATGTGTTATTTGAGTGTTCCCTTTATTTTTTTGAGCAGTGTATATTAAGAACTCACCAGACCCGTCATTAATGCCTCAATTTCTTTTTCAGATGACTTCAAACCAGCATCTATTGATACGAGTTGTGAAGGAGAGCTGCAAGTTGGGAAAGGAGATGAAGTTACCATTACACTACCTCACATTCCAGTAAGACTCTCAGAGGAGGGGGAGACACAAAGCAACTTTTACATTGCCAGTTAGGCCAGCTTGAAAATTTCTAAAACTCCAGTTTGACATATTGAGTAATGAGTAATATGTCAGTGGTTACAGTTTATCTGTTAATTATGTGCGAATTTTACTATATAAATAAGTAAAGTGTTTCTAATTTGGTTCAAATGGGAGATACTGGTCTGTTGTTTCCTTATTAGTTGAAAAATAGTCATTGAGATCCATCTATCTGTTACATATCTCAAAAAATATTTTTACTAATAAATATGTAGTTAGGGAAAATAAAAAATAACAGGAAGTTAAAATCAAACTTGTCTTTCAGGGCTCCACGCCTCCTATGACAGTATTTAAGGGAAACAAGCGACCATATCAGAAGGACTGTGTTCTCATCATTAACCATGACACAGGTGAATTCGTCCTGGAAAAGCTCAGCAGCAGCATCCAAGTGAAGAAAACAAGGTGAGGGGAAAGTGCTTTAGACTTGACGACAAACTGAACACAGTTTTTTACAAAACAATCTCCATCCATCCATCCATCTTCTGCCGCTTATCCGGGGTCGGGTCGCGGGGGTAGCAGCTTAAGAAGGGAGGCCCAGACTTCCCTTTCCCCAGCCACTTCCTCCAACTCCTCCGGGGGAATCCCGAGGCGTTCCCAAGCCAGCCGAGAGACGTAGTCTCTCCAGCGTGTCCTGGGTCTTCCCCGGGGCCTCCTCCCGGTGGGACGTGCCCGAAACACCTCACCAGGGAGGCGAGGGAGGCGTCCAGGAGGCATCCTGACCAGATGCCTGAGCCACCTCAACTGGCTCCTCTCGATGTGGAGGAGCAGCGGCTCTACTCCGAGTCCCTCCCGGATGACCGAGCTTCTCACCCTATCTCTAAGGGAGAGCCCAGCCACCCTACGGAGAAAACCCATTTCAGCCGCTTGTATCCGTGATCTTGTTCTTTCGGTCATTACCCAAAGCTCATGACCATAGATGAGGGTAAGAATGTAGATCGACCGGTAAATCGAGAGCTTCGCCTTTTGACTCAGCTCTCTCTTCACTACGACGGACCGGTAGAGCGCCCGTTTCACGGCGGACGCTGCACCAATCCGCCTGTCGACCTCACGCTTCCTTCTTCCCTCATTCGTGAACAAGATCCCGTGGTGGCAACCCTCGAAACCCGTTGGTGGACAAAACAATCTAAAAGGTCTAATATTAGGTATTTGTGCTGTTTGTTTATGCTATAGGGCAGAGGGGAGCAGTAAGATCCAGGCCCGAATTGAGCAGCAGTCAGTTCGCTCCAGCCAGCCTACCTCTCAGTTCCGGGCCCCAACCAAACCCGGAACTGGGATCAAAACCTCGCCCTCCCAAACTAAGGACAACCCCTCTCCTGAGCCGCAGCTCGATGACATCAAGAGAGGTGAGGAGGTTCAGCCGCACACATCAAAGTTACCTGAATGTGAAATAGTAAAGGGGCAGTAGTACATATTTTCCAGATTCATAGTGCCATGTCATAGCACAATCAAGTAACCAAGTTACTTTCTGTTGTTATAAAAATGATATGTGTATTAAATATAACTTAGAAGAAATTTGACTTTGTAATTTAATATTTGATATTGAGCGGAAGCTTGGAAACTGCAGCTCAGAGGCGACGTTAGGTTAATACAGATGTTTTGCACAACTGGAGATTAAATCATTTCTCAAACATATATGAAAGAATCATATATGTTATATATATATAAACATCCAGCTAGGTTTTTGATGTGAAGCTCAAAAAAGGTAATTTTACATCACACTGCTCCTTTAAGAAGCTAAAGATGAGCTTAAGAAGGTCTGACTTGGGTCAGTTTGAAGAGGGAAGGAACTCTGAGCACGCTGATTCCATTCCGACAGAGCTGAGAGCGGAGGTGGAGGTTATAGAGCAGATGAGCAGCAGCGGCAGCAGCAGCTCCTCGGACTCAGCCAGTGCCTCAGGGAGCGGCGACGACAGCAGCAGCAGTGACGGCGAGAACAACGCACCGCGGCCACTCAGCCAGACCTCCCCCAGCCGCCTCCCTGTAGTCAACGGAGGAGTTGACCGGCAGCAGGGCAACAACCAGCTCATGAACACACTCCGTGAGTTTCTGATTATCGTTAGCTTTGAAGTGTCTCCAGGAAACAGTTTCTCATCTGTTTTCTCTGCAGGAAACGATCTTCAGCTCAGCGAGTCGGGCAGCGACAGTGACGATGACTGAACTCTGGGTCAGTCTTTCCTCCTTCACCTCATCCTCATCTTCCTCTTTTCTGCCTGATTAATTTGTTTCTTTGCTGTGATAGCTGACTCCATCCTTATATTGTAGTATGACTGTATTTTAAAAGTTTTATTTTAGTACTTCCTTAAAGATGGCCACATAGACACAGTAGGAGTTTATTTTTATTAGATGTATATTTTGTTTTGGAAGAGTTTTACCGGAGAGTGATGGAAGATTATATCTAGAGCATTCATGCATATTTTAAGTATTAAAAGAAGCTAGTTTTATCAGCCGAATACTTCTATTTTTATTAAGTTTTGATTTTATATTAAAATGAACAAGATACAAGGTTTCAGTCGGAACCACCCACATGTTCCTCCCCGTATGTCACACAAAACTGTGGACATCCTCTCTTTATGTTATTGTTATTAACACTTCTTTTAACATGAATCAAACTTACATTCATATGCGTTCTCTTTCTTTAAATACTAAAAGATTAACTGCAAAAACAATGTATAAATAACCTTTTAGTTATTTCACATTTGATTCTTTGGTGGCTATTTGGCACTACAAAAAAAAAGAAAATGAATTTTACCTGCCCTATTTTTCAAAATGAGATTTAATGACTTTTCATTAATTATATTGAAAGTGAGGATGTTTACAATTGGTATAAAAGCTGCTCATACAAGTTTCTTATTATAATAGATTAATAACATCTTGGATGATGTTCTTTTCCCCCTGCCACAAGATGGCAGACCGTATTCAAAATTAAAACAGAAACCTAGTCAATGAGAGACATTCATTGAAAAGGTTTATTTGTTATACCAAAAAAATGGGTTCTTCCAAACTTGGTTTGGTTTCTCCGGAAGGTAATGTAATGATTTGTTTGTGTTGGACCTTCGTTTACCCTAACTGTTACTCATTGTGTTCATCTTTCTCTGAAATAGCAACAGATGTAGATTAGAAAATGGATAAAATCAACCATTGTGTATTTGAAACTGGATAACCAAAAAAAAAAACGGAGGAAAAGGTTACCAATTCCAGTTTAGTCGCAGCTCTTTTGTTGATTGCAGAGAGTGTTACTATCTGAGAGCCGTGTGTACCGTGTCTACCCTTCAGCTTGGACACATGTTCTCATTAATGTTTGATTTCTGTATGTTATTTTTGGTCTTAGTGTCAGGTACTTGAAGCATCATCTCTGTGTTTTAGAGGTTTGATATTATTATTCAGCCCTAACAAGCCAATCATTGAGGCTGTTATTTAAAACTATATAAAGGCTCTACATTAAAGGAGACTTGAAACCAAAAAAAAGCTTATAGGATAACTTTTGTTTGTTTGAGACATTTGTTGTTTGTTGACCCAGAAATATACTAGGTCACAGGACCTTTAAATGTTACTAATTTTAGTTTAGTAACAAAAGTAAACGTAATATGCGCAGAAAACACCAAAGAATAGAACTTGTCTAGAGAAAGACATTCAGGATTGTTGATTGTGTTCAGTTTACAGTTTTACAGTCTTTTTGTGCAAACAGTATAATTGGTTACTTTGTTGTTTTTTTTAACTGAACTGCAAACATTTTTGTGTTTGGTATTATTATTCACAGTTACTAATAAAGAAGAGTCTCAGTATTAAAATAACTAGGCCTAAACATGAAATAGTTTTTGTAAAAGATGTCTTAGAGAAAAAAACTTTTTTCATTATTACAGAGTAACTCATAATTACATTTGGAAATTTGTAGAAAGTTTTAGATCACATTTACAATTACTTTACATACAAAATAGACTCTTTTACACTTGTCAAAAACTGACTTAATTCTTTTCTTGTGAAAATTAGTCCTCCATTGCTCCATTGCTCCAGTTCTGACCTGTATTATTGCGAGCAAAACCGCATCCAGATATACACACCTGGTCTGTTGGTCCCAAACTTAAAGTAACCAGCAGACTAGAGAAGTACAGCAAACAGAAATTTGAGTGAATATACTTTTACATCATTAAGGTTCCTAGTGTCAGATTTCATTACTCTTTTTTTTTTACTCTTTCATGCTCCAATGTATCGACATCAGTTGCAGAATCATTACAAATGCATGCTGTAGCAGTAAATAACAATAAATTAGGGACAGCAGGGCTTATTTAAAAGAATCTGGAAGCTGTGTTTTGCTAGAGGTGATAAAAGAGTGTATCCTCTGATTTGCAACCTGGGGTTTTGACTGTCTTTCATCTTTGTGAATCATAAAGCAATCCCACCTCAGTAAGTTAAAGGATTATTCCACTTTTTTTTTTCTCGACTTGTTTTTGGATGTCTAAGCTAGATTTCTCTGATTTGTCCTCTATGAGATTTTACTAACATTCACTGCTTTTAAATCTGCCTTTTTTAAGTGTGATCCTTAGGAGTAAATTCAGTTTTGGTGAAACCACAACCAGAGTTATATATAAAAACAACAACAACCGGATGATTCCCTACAACAGAGTATTGGGCTCATTGTTGATGAAATAATATTTTAAAAAGTCCACAGAGAATTATATATTTGCTAAAATAAATTTCTTTTGAGTTTAATTCCCCACATTTACAAAAAAAGACATTATGTGGTAAATAAAAAAAAAGTGAATCCATGATTAATGGAATATATTTACAAAACTGAGATGTTGTGGACCCAAATGTTGCAAATATATGACTTTATAGTCTCAGTAAAGTTTTGAATTTATTTTCTAACATAAAAATGTTAGTTTTAAAATCATTAATGTATGTTCTTAATGATTTATTTGTTGCAAATTTATGACATTTCAACATTTTAGAATATCAAAAAAATTTTGTAAATGTGTGAAATTATGCCTGAAATTTCTGAGTTTCTTAACTCTTTAATTCACAATGGCTTAATTCTCATTCATATGATTCAGTTGCCAAAAACGTTATTTAGTGGAACCTGGTAGCAACTGGGATCACAGTGTTTACTTTTAACATCTGAAGTGACAGAAGGCATAAAGAGAAATTTAGTATGTTTAAATTAGAAGTCTCAGCAGGTGGATGATCTTGTTTGTTCTAAACATTAAAACTAAAAGAAGCTTTTTAGAAGATGAACTCATGTCATCTTCAATAAGGTTAGCATTTCGAAGATCAAAAAATAAATTAAAAAATGAATTTTGTACTGTGTTTATGGTGTTTGACTTGGAATAGCGACTCGTGAAACATATCAGCATCAAATATGGGTGAATGTGTTCTTAGAACGAGTTTTGAATATCTGCAAGCGAACTGGACATATGCTGCATTTATTTTCTCAGAAGTGGAGGCTGGGAATAATCATAAATATGTTCAGCTCATTCTAGTTGCGAGCTGGAAAATGATAGGCTTAAGATATTTGTTTTGGTGCTCAGTACTATACGCAATACAAGCCTATAACTATATGTTTCATTTTATTTTATGCATGAAAATACAAAAGGAACATGTTTACAGCTCTATGCCGAATGTAAACTGGAAATAATGACTTCCAGCTTCTTCCGTTTTCCACCACGAATTTAAAAAAAATCCAACTTTGAAGTGCAAAGAGAATGCAAATAACCTACCTAGCTAAATTAAATAAACAAACTAGATTGTCAACTTTCTAATATCCAAGGAAATGTTAGTGTTGCTTAGTTTATTTTTAGGCATCTGGTAAAAGTGTAAGGATCAAATGTTGATTTAATAAACTCCAAAAAGAAACGAACACATATATTTTTTTTTTTTTCTGTTGTTTCCGATACAAACTGTAAAAGTCTGGCAAAAGTGTGCAGTTGTTTTACTTACTGTGTTGTATTTGTTATTTTAGTTTTGTGTGTCTTAGAAATGTATTTATGTGAAATTTGGATTGTATTAAGTTTGCAAATTTCAGTAAAATAGTTTCCCACATTGACGGTGAAGAATTCCTTTTTTACTTTGTGTCAGTATGTGTGCTGATGTATTTCCACTCTTCCAAATTTCTTCTGTTTCTTTGCTTTTTGTCAGACTGATATGTTTTAAATCATAAAACACATTTTAAGACAACACAAACATAACCTGAGCAAATGCAAAAAGCAATTTTTGTATTAGTTTGATATCATTTATTACAGGAAATATCATTCGAACCACTGTGGCCCTGTGGGAAAAAGTAATTGTCCTCCCAAATAAATCATGAATTAACTTTGATCAACCACATTATTTGAAAGGCTGAGTTTAATTTCACTATCCTCATCCAGGCCTGATTACTCTCAGATGGGTAGAATAAAGAAATCACTTAAACAGCACCTGTTTGACAACATGAAGTAGGCTAAAAGAAAGCAGTAGATGACAAATAGTTAATAAAATCAGTCAGGAAAAAGTTACCAAGCAATTTCTAAGGATTTAAAACTGTTAGCCACAATGGGACTCATTTTCCATATATGGAAAAAAAAAAAAACATGGAAATTCTGAAACTTCCCAGAAGAGGCCAGCAAACTCAAACTACTCAGAGAGAGCTTCAGTGACTCATCTAGGAAGTTGCAAAAGAACCCAGAACATCTGAAGCGCTGCATCAATCAGAGAAGTCAAAATTAAAACCACTGCTGAGATACAAGTTTCACATGTACAAAAAACATCTTGATGATCTGCTAAATGTTTCGGAAAAAAAGTTGACTGACTTGACAAATGGTTAAGATTAAAATAAGTGAGTCAAACCCATCAGCAAGTCCAAAACTGAAACTCTTAAAAAAGAAAAAAGGAGATGCTGTAACTTTAAACAGGCTTTTCATGTTTAAAAGATTCTTCACTGCGTAAAATAAAACAATCCTTCAAAGAAGAGAGGGCCAAAATTCCTCTACAAGGGAAACAACTCATTTTCAGTTTTCACTAATACCTGAAGTCAGTAGTTAAGTTTAGGGCGCACTTACTTTTACACTTATGGCCAAGTTGGTATTGAATGTATTTTTCTGCTTAATAATGAGAAAATCATTTTAAAATGACCTTTTTTTATTTTAACATGTGTTTCTTTGCTCTGATACTTAAATGTTTAATCTGAACCATTCAAAACAAAAAACAAAAGACATCTTTAAAGGGTAAAACCTTTTCCATGGTGCTGTGTATATCACATTAATCCAGAATCGATTGGACAGCATAAAACATATCTAAAAATAAAATACATACAATGAATAATTAGATACATTTCTGTAAATAAAAACTAACTTTCCACATATTATTTTATTTTGTATATATTTAATAATTTAGGCAGGTTTATATATAAAGGTACGAAAATACAATTTATTTAATATTTGTTCTTTCTCAATTGCTTTTTGCCTTTTCTGTATTAGTTGCAGAAGCAGCAAACAAAACAAAATATAAAAAAAAGGATTTAGAAATATCTAAAAAAAAACTATTAAATTCTCAACATTTGAAAATAACATTTTGCACTTTTTATGCTTCTAATTTGTTTATTTTTACCTCTACTTCTTTATATTCAGCTACAGTTTTTGAACAGATTGATTTACTTTTTATTTTTGACTCCATTGTCACTTCCTAGAAAGTTGCTCCTAGTACTATAATTTTCTTGCATATTTGATTCCAGTTTAAATTTTTGTAGTATAAACATTTCCTAAAGACAATTTACTATCTGTCCAATTCTTCCTTGTTTGAAGATAGTGACATACTCCAATATTCATTTACTATAAAGAGCAGAGACAGTAGTCAAAAAAGGAACTTCGAAACAAATGGTATATCGCTGGTCTTAAATAATTATCATCAAGTGAAACATATGTTTACATGAACACCTTCAGGTTTTATGCTATCCACAACAAACTGTACACGGAGCTTTAATACAATACAGTACTTATTCCCTGCGATGGTGCAATAAATGAGTCACATTTGGGCATTTTTCTTCAAACAGTAACACAAAAGTACACAACAAATACATAAATAGCTTTATGTTTCCCTTTGAATCAAACAAAACAATTAGATTTCTTGGTTCTGGCTCTTGCTACAACATGTCAACGAAGGATATATAAATTAACATCAACAACACATAATAATAATTAGAGCAATAATAATATAAAAGCTGTTTTGTCTTTCATATGAATCTGGTAAGCTTACAGTATGCACTGATGGAATAGAGATCAGCTGGGCAGTTTGATATGATGCATCAGAAAGTTTCTCAGTAATGCACAAATCCGTATACCCAGTGTCTCCAACTTAAGTCTTTGCAAGGCGGTGCCTGATTGGCTCTGAGATGAGTCCTCTGGCCCAAGCAGCTTCTCAAAGGCCCAATCCTGAGTGGTCCTCAGATGGTGCCCTGAGTTTTTTTCTTGATATTTATTTTTTCCTCTAAAAATGTCACAGTACTTGGCATCAGAAGAGGCACAAGAACATCTGAGATGTGTCAGTCTGTCCCCTGTTTTTTGTTTCTCTTATGTTGGAAGTCACTGCAGCACGTTTCTTTGCAACATTATGGACCCTGAGTACCACGGTGCATTTGACTGGTAGACTTGAACCCATTAGAGTCCTTAGCGCTCTTTGTTAGCTTGGTCCTCTAGTTTGGACACTACAGACGAGTCTCCCTAAATTAGCCCCTCCCACTCAGTCAGAGGTTAACAAGGGTCACCGACCAGGACAGGAAGTGGGTTTGATGCAGCGTCCCTGGAACAGCACCAGATTGGCAGGGCAGTGGCAGCCAGCCACACAGGGTTTATGACATGGTCCGATCTCGTTCCAGTTGTCGCAAGTTTTAATACATCCAGGACCGCAGGTGTCATAGACTGCGTCATGTTTACACTGGGTGGCTGGGAGAAAGTAGAAAAAAGAGAAAATTAGGACTTAATGCATGAAAACTAGATGCAACAAACATCTCATAGCCTCATGCATTATTTTCAAGCACAAACACACTCCGAATGTAAATAGCAAAACATAAACCAAATTGTTTCGTTAGCAAATCCAGTACAGTTAAATGCCAAATTCTTTACACTGGTTTTAAGATAAGAATCACAAATTTTATTCGGGATAGACCAAACTTACTATTTTGATCTCCCATTGAGGATAGCGCTATCATAAATACATAAACTATGCAACACCCTTAAGGTGAAAGAAAATCAGAAAGGCCAGTATTTAGATCTCAAGTCATCTCTATAAACGTTTGTGTTTCTTCTGCCATGTATTAGCTTATGGGACTGGTGATGAGTCACAAACACTAACCCATGCAGACATTGTCAGGCTTCCACTGGACTGGCACTCCTTCTCTCTCACACGCTCTGCTGTAGGCAATGAAAGACTCACAGTAGCAGTTTTTATGGACTGGACACTCGCACATGTCTGTCACACATGACCTGCAAAGAGCATGACATGATTTAGTGTAGAATGGCTTCACTTTCACAACATTAAGTCTGAATTTTGTCAGATATTTTTTAAAGTAAGATTTGCAAATGCAATCCAGATTCTTATATCTTCAAATAATTTGGGAATGGCCAGATGACTGTCATTGCTGTGCAAGCTTCTCATAGGTTGAGTTACACTTTTTGTTAAATCGAGACACACTTCAAACACACTGATTGATTGATTGATTGATTGATTGATTGATTGATTGATTGATTGATTGATTGAAGAGTAGCACAAATGGACAAAAGCTCTTATCACAAGCTTTATCAGTAACTAAACGGCTTGTGGACAAAACAGTCAATTCCACAAAAAAATATATAAAATAAAAAATCTTGTTTCTACCTGTAGAATGGTCCAAAATCAACCACACGGTGGCACTTCTGAAAATCCCACGATTTTATCTTCTGGCATTCTCGGTGAGCCCGGAGCTTGACTTTGACTGTGCCGGGGCACAGGTGGGACGTCGACCTGCGAGGTGGATGCTGCTGGGAGCAAACATCATTTCCATCGACTCGCCATGACTCAGCAAACTCGTCCACGTCAAACTTCAACAAACCGTCACCCCCAATGGTGTCGTCTCGCTTCTGACCGTTGTAGTTCCCACAGAGGCCACAAAGGCGACCGCGTAGGTGGGGAGCAGCAACAACTTCTACAAAACTGTCCCCATCCCAGGTGATTTCTAGACCTGTAGTGTGAAAAACCATGCTTAGGGACTGTGGATTTACTATTGAAAAAAGTTACTATGGGCTAAATTTTCAGTTGCCCAATGATATCCAAATATACTATGAGTCTTAAGGTGACCCAACCTGCAATGGTGGTGAGTTTAAGCAGGTATCCATCCAAATCGATGTGCACCCCAGGGCCGTGGTACGGCAATGCAATGCGAGTCCCATTCCTTCGAACTGTAAGGTGCTGATGCAGACTGAGACTCAAAGCGCCAAGTCGAACTTCAACAAACTGAGTCCAGGAGAACGAGCGAGTTCGCCGAGCATCGTTCTTTACCAGCACCTGCAATTAAGAGAAATATAACTTACTACAGTAATATTTAAGCTCAAGATCTTGATGTGAAGGTAAGTCTATCAACCATTTGTAGTTTTTTTTAACAGCCAGCTGTTTTGGAAAAGGTTGTTTTTAGAAAGGTATACCACTCATTTGTATTAATTCCCAGCAAATAACTCAAAATCTTTTGAGGTGGACTGGGTTTATTTTTACTCATTCTTCTCTGCAGAATAGCTTAACCTTTGAAGGAATGGATGGAAAGTGTTTGTGAACATCTTTTTCAATGATTGAAGACGGTTTGGTCCAGTCCATCCCATTGTATCTCTGGCTGTAAATTTGTTGGCGTCAGGACGATTTGAGATTAAAGGAAGTGGATTTGATCATGTAGGTGACTTATGAAGGCTGCACTGGATGTTATAGGGTTAAAGAGTAAAAGTGGTAAATAACAAATGCAAGTCACACATTTCATATTGTTAATCATAAAATTTTTTGAAAACTATTATTTAATTTTCCTTCCACAGTAGAAAAGTTTCCATATTAAGCTGAGGTGAGTTTTTTTTCCTTGTATTTTCCATCTAACCTGAGGTAAGCAAATTCCCGCAACCTGTGTTTACCTATTTACCCACCGTGAAGCTGTTGATGCTGTTTCCAGGCATTGCAGATTGGGTCCTGCCACATTCACGTGTCAGCACATATTGACACGTTCCCTGAAAGTTAAAGGTCCTGCCATCAAAGGTGTTGTAGTGAGGGTCACCAAAGACTGTGCATACCCCAGGTTCTGCACAGAAAAAAAGACAGAGAAAGGGAATGATGAGAAAGAAAAACATGGAAAAAATGCTTCTGCTGTTCAAATCTGAGTAACTATAAATAACTGCAGTGAAAGAGCAGCAGACCACAAAACATCACAAGCTTTAAAACTAATGTATCTGAAAAACATGAAATCCAACTCCAGAAAACTGAATTTATGAGAAATACAAAAATATGTGGCCCTAATCTGCCTTGCTCAGAAGTGAAACCAGTATATGTGGTGTGGTAAAAAGTCTGCCTTACCCAAATAAAACTACATTTTATTTTATGTGCAAATGAGGTTTAGAGGGTATTTGTATTACTGAAATAGACCATGCTGGGGGATTTCTGCTGAGGAAAAATGACCTGAGGACAAAACCACAGTCTGGACCAAAGTACTGTGAGGACTACTTAGCCAAAGCGGCAGAAGTTTGCTCTCAGAAGTAAAGATATACTCTTGGGATCAATGTAGGAACATGTAAACATGCAGGTTGTTTATATGTTCGTGCAGCACTCTATATATATGTATGTGTGTGTGGGTGAGTGTGTAAAAAAACATTCAAAATAAGTAAGAGATTATTTAATACTCCAATTAGTTGGACTTACTCACTTTCAGTGCAAACTGGACAGCAGCCGGTTCTGTTCAGGATCTTGTTCTGAAAGGAACGAGGTGGAGGCATTATTCATACTTATCAAAAAAAAGACTGAAGAATATCTGGATAAAAGTGATGAAACACTTATAACAGATCCACTTAATTAATAGAAGGACTGGAATCAACAGCTTTTGCAGTTTTTTTGCCTGCAAAATGCCAGTCAGAATCATTCAAGGAAAAATTGTCCAATGGTTGAATTGGTTCATATCCCTTCATACAGATAATGCATTGAATCAAAATCACTGTTTGAGTCACTGTTATCAGTACACAACATACTGAGTGAAAGTAAAAGTTTATTTATTAAAGTTTATTTAAACCTTGATTACTTTCAGAAAAGCTGATAAAGTTGCATGTGAAAAGCTGATTGACATTCACAAAATCATGAAACTTTGGACTGAATGTTTAGTAAAAACATGGATTCTGTTTTTCTAAATTTTTGTAGTTTTACATTACTTCTAAAATGCATAGCTAAAATATAATTTGAATTGAAGTCGGTGCTTTAGCACAGCTTCCACTAAATACTGTGTTTTATAGCACTTTAGTGTTAGCAAAGCTAATGTTTATGATTATTGTTTAGGGATAATCATATACTAACTAATGATTTAGTTAGTGCTACCCACCTAAGCGCAAAAGAAATGGTTTGTGTTTTAATGAGATTAAAGTCAAATCAGGGATGCCACAAAAATATCAACAATCCAACTGCAAGTAATGGACTTTGCCTGTGTAACAGGAACCTCTGTCTATGTGTGGGTGCATGAGTATGTGTGTGTATGTTTCAACCTCCATCAGAAGAGCAGATCAGAAAATTCTTTTACACGCAGAGTTTCTGTTGCCTGAGGGAAACTCTTCATTTGCACCTCCTTCTAAACGAGGACCCTCACTGATGTAATGTTTTTCTAAACTTTAAGCCTTAATTTTGAAGCTCGAACAGCAACCCCGGTTTTAACTCTAACTCTCCTTTGAAAGCCTGGACAGGCCAACTCTAAAGTATTTTTCCTCCCCTGTCTTTTTCATGCGCACGCCACTCATCTGTCATCGGTCGTAGACGTTCTCTGTACTCCCAGCATACGCTTCAGTTCTATCCTCCACACAAAGGACACTCTCAGTCTTTGAAGAGTGCAGACACACACATAGAGGAATACACACTCCCTTTCAAAATGCACACACAGTGACAGATTAGTTTTCAAGGGCCTAAATATAGGGAACCTCTTCTCTGCTGTCACTCAAACGTAATACAGACAAAAGGCTGTTCGGAGACACGCTGTCTCCAAAGGGGACCCAGACACTCGGGTGACCTGCTGCTGACCGCAGGAGGACGACCTGGGAGAGATTGTGTGTGTCCATGTGACCTGAGAGAGTGTGTTGTGTCAGTGAGGAGTCACAGTTGTGACCACCAAGAACAGGTGGAGCAGTTTGCGTGCTGTATACGACCAGATTAATTAATCCAAAACTGAGTCAAGACGTGATTCTCTCAGTTCTCTTTACATTCTGCTCTGTTTTAGAAAGATGTGCTTTGAACATGTTTTTAATGTTTGGATTCATTGTAGATGCGATAGGTTAACAGAAGCAGTGCATCTTTGACATCAGCTGCTCTAGACAACATTTAATCATTCAAATTCTCTTTAATATTTTATTGTTGTTCAATAAGTGATGTCACCTTCATGGCAGCTGTATTTTCTTCCTGTTTTCATGTTTGTTTGGTGATACACTAAGAGGCCAGAATACTTTCCATCTTGTTCAACTGATTTCAAAGTTAAACAATTTTTCTAATCGACGAACAATGCACCATGTAACTAAAAGGTTACATTGCAATATTTGCCACGTTGCCCCTTCACTATTGCAAACCTTTAACAAATAAAGGTTTGTAATTGTGCAAACCTTTATTTGCACTATGAATAAAGTGCATCAAGAGGTTTGGGGCACTTCTTTGATAAAAATTGGGCCGTGTGAAGCATTGCAGAGGTCTTAAACAGTTTAATAGTGATTCAGAACATAATGTGAAGCAGTAAGCAAATTACTGCTTACTGCTTCAGGTTTTGTTCAATTTATAGAACTTTTTTCACTACTTGCAGTTCTTTTCACTCTGAATTTTCACAAACACTGGTGACATGAGAGTGGGTGAGTATTAATTTGATGGTTTTATTTACCAAATTATAATTTATGTGTGTAAATGACACAACCCTTGACATGGTGTTCTCGCATTCCAAATAAAACAAGAATGTCCATAAATAATAGTGATAATTACATTAAAAAATCCAGTTGTTTTAAACAAAAACATAAACAATTCCCACCTCATAAAGAATAATAATGATGAAATTTAATCTGGCATGACAAATCATGTTCTTTGGAGAGAAATTACAACACAGACCACCAACATCATTCTGTAGTCTCCAGCTCTGACCACTAACAACAGGTGAGGGCTTGTTGTGACCACTGGAAGCGTGTGAACTTGGACTAACACTGACACCATCTCTGACTGCATGACCGGCACCGGTCGGCGGTATGTCAGGAATCCACTCCATCACCCACAGACCGACAGATGACTTGGGAGCGACCTCTGCGACAGGTGAACGCTGCACAAACTTCTTTTAAACTCAGCATGCTGCTGCCATTTAACAGTTGGAGAAAATACCTAAAACCGATTACCTATGTTTTTTTTATTAATCTATGGTGAATATTGACCAGAAGGAAATTGCGCATACTCAGAAAGTATAAAATATTAAGCTCTTCTTCAAGTAAATATCGTTTCATTCTATTCTAGTAAATGGTGGCAGTTCTTACACATAAATCAACAGACTGAAATAACAATGTAAGGATATTTTATATTTATGAAAACATAAGGGAAAATAATTTTTGGTACTTTTTAGATCAGGCTAATAGTTTTTGTCAACATTTTGGGGCATTTATGAGTTTGGAAATGACAGAAAGTCTTGAACTATACCAGGGACCTGTAAGACATGCACGTTGTCTGGGAAAAGAGAAAATAACACACGAGTTGCAAATCTAACAAGCAGAAAATCCAGATGTACTTCTATAAGTAGAAGTGAATCTCTGTCACTCACCGAGGGGCAGCTGGTTATTGGCACACACTGTTTGGGCCGACACTCGACATTGCCTTTAACACAGGCACAAAGAGTGCAGTTCACTGACGACCACATGTCTCCTTCCTACAGACACAACAGGGTCACAGAATTAGAGCATATATAGAATAAATTACCTTCAGATATCTTGTCATAAACCCAACATCTGCATTTATTTTACTGCTTGCTAATTTAATAATGTTTGAAACACCAATATTAAAACAGTGGTCTGTAACCATTACTTTAATCTACTGTAATTTGAGTAGATGGAAAAAAAATCTATACATAAAAATTGAATGCAACTAAGACAATATTTGTTTGCATAAAAATAATGATTATTTCTGCATCTTGTTTGGAGTTCTAGTTTAACTCAGATGTTATAATGATCATCCACCACAAGGGGAGCTCTCCAGTCCATCATCTCATTCATCATCCTGCTATTTATTTATCAATCTCTTCATCCCATCCATCCTGCCTCCATCCTTCTATTACTCTTTATCAAAAAGTGACTAATCTGTCCATCAATAATCCATTCGTTCTTGTCCTCACCCTGTAGATTTTGTTCCGCACTCTGCAGTACTTCACTTCCTCCACCTTCACATAAGACAAACACTCATCACAGCACTGACTCCCCTGGCAGCTGCCTGGACGTGAGCACCGCTTTTTGCACACCACTGTTGAATCCTTAAGGTCAAGAAACAGAGAGTTAATCACTCTTGATCCTAGATATTGACACACACTGCATAAAAAGACAGAGAATAATTTTTCTGCACTATCTGACAGTAAATCAGATAAAATACATCCAGTCATTCATTTGTTTCCTCGTGGTTTTCATAATAGTAATTATTTACCAATCAGAGGCTTAGAAAGCCAAACAATTATTATCTGGGCTTTCTGAAATTGAGACTTTTAAGTAATACAATATTAATTAAAAGAAATTTCTTCTATAATTTCTTCAAATTAAAGAAATTTGTTGATGAAGCCACAATTGTTTGATCAAAAACTTACAACGTAGAAGGTAATTGTACCCAAATACTTAGAAAATATATGTATGTTTCTGAAATTGAAGCCATTTTTTGGTCTGAGTTTAAGTCAGAAACGAAGAATATTAACATTTCATATTGTCGAGAAAAGAGTAGTAAAGTAAGTTTAAGAGTTAAATGTGTTGTAATAAAAATGAATCTCTGAGAAAATACCTTGCATGTGCAGGTGGTGCAGTTGTTGAGCATAAAGGAAGTACCATTCTCATAGACATCGCTGTGGAAAAGACAACTTCCTAAAGAGAGATCAAACACCTTCCGCTGACCTGGAGATGGAAGAGAATAATGTGTGAAGAAAATCACATGAACAATCAGAGCATTACAAAGCAGCTGAAGCTCAGACATACCAATACATCTGGGACAGCACTGTCCAGGAAGGGTGTGGCTCAGGTGAGCGGGGCATGACAGCACAGGACACACTTCCTTCATGCATAGAGTCCGTCCTCCCTAAAATAAAAAGAAGATAAATCACAATTACCAACATTAGTTGGTAATATACAACTTGGTTTCATGTTTGTATATCATATTAGCATCCATGTTCTTACACTCTGTCATAGATGTCAGTGTAAATGTGATTTGCACATAACCTAAATGTTTTGCCATGTGGGCCAAAATTGTCAAACTGAAAGTAATCAAGCATCACAAATATCAGCTTTTTAAAATAAAAGTGCAAATGCAAATTCATAGATTGTTTTTTCTTTACCTAAATTTTCCAATATTTTAATGAAATACACAACAAAGCACAATTATTGAAGAAATTGAATCCGTGAATCATGTTATTCAAGAAGATTTAAAAAAGGTTTTTTTTCCTTGTGCCTTTTTTAAAAATAATGCATACAGTTTATTTCATTAAAAACTTTAAGAGGAATCAACCTTTAATGACAGATTAAATTAGCATTACTTTTTAACTGGGAGTGGGAGCTGTACATAATCATCTGAAGAGCTAAAAATGCGGCTCCCCAGCCACACTCTGTGCACATCTGCCCTATTTTATTGCTCAGCCTCTGCTTAAAACAAATGATAAATACAGAAAAACAATATTTTTCCATACGCTTTTATAGACAGCTTGACACAGCATTTTAAATGTCAGACAGATACAGTAAAATCATAAGAAACTCTGTTAACTTTATAAACAAACAAGGAAAAGTATGATAACAAGTTTGCTTGAACATTTGTTTAAAAATCCTGGCGTGTGTCCTTATAGGGCGTCAACACATTAATACTTCCATGTGTTTATGGACCTGACTGAAGGGTTTGTTTGTCTAAGGGGAGATGCTGGAGGCAAGCAGGAACATGGGAGAAATTAAAACGGGGAAAGCAGAGAGGTGGATGTTGTTCCAACCAGAAATTTGTGACTCCTCAGAGACTCTAAAGCTAACTCATTTGCGGGACAGAGATCCTGTTGGAAAGGTGAATTTACGCTTCATGTGTACTCACAGTGCACATGCACTTGATGCAAGGTTTGCCTTCAGGACTGAACTCTTCCTTCTCTTTATAAAGGAGACCCTCAAAGATGCAACCTGCAGCAAAAGATGTCAACAATATTTTATTTGGATGTCCTTTAAATTCAGTTTATTAAAACACATTTTTTAAATCTCAGTAAAGATATTTGTTTTGAAAATGATTCACTGCATTAAACCAGATGAAAGACAGAGAAACACCCATTGGCAACATAAACAAATTTTGACTAGTATTTTACAGTGAAAAATAATACCAATGTCTGAGGAGCAGTCAGAAAAAGATACAAAAAAATAGATACTTAAAAGTCTAAAAATGTGTAAATTAGATGATAAAATAAAAAAACAAACAAACAAAAAAAGCCAAATTATTTTGAGTACAAAGCAATTAAAATGACTAAAAACGCTGCTGTTGATATGTTTTTAATAAACTTCTTGAGTTTACTCTAAATTAATGTGAATAGAATAAGAGAAAATTAAAAGTTTCATCTGTTTTTACTCACTCGGACAGGTCGGACAGCACTTTTTGGGGTGAACTTTTGGGTTTTTGCAGTGAATGACGCACTGAACTTCCGCCTCTGTGATCACTCCTTCCTGAACAAGAAGCAAAATAATTCCTTCAGTTTCACATCTGAAATATATCATTTATTTTCTAATCTATAACTGCTATGACACAGTTTTATCTTCTCTCTTATTTCAATCCTCATCATTGATTATTGCATGGCAATTATGTTATTTTTATCCAGGCATGAGTTTGTCTGTCCTCTGGACTTTTTCCAGTGTTCCCACTTCATAATTCCCCTTCTACCTGCTACCAGTCACACATATATATCAGAGACTCACCTGACAGCGTGTTGTTATGCAGGGTTTGGTAGAGGTCATCCAGGATACGGAGCTGTTATACGACCGTCCATCTAACAAGCAGCCTTAAGTAGACACAGAGTTAATGGTGTTATTTTGTCTTTTAAATTCTCTTTACATTCTTAACATTTAGACATTAACCAGCTGTGGCATCTACGGCATATTGAAAAGAGGCAGTTGTAATGATGCAGATATATTTTAGAGGTTTTGGTTGGAAAACACTTCTCTCTGTTCTGGAAATGTCGTCTATTAGACAAAACAGTGGCAATATTTGTTTTAGATTGAACCATAAACACCTGAATGTTTAAACTGGTCTGAGAGAGAAAGCAACTATGCAACAACATCCCTAGAACAAAACACATGAAGTAACAGCTTTAGCTGAGAATTAAAGTGTGATTTAGTGCATTAACTCATTTCAGGACAAAAACATAACCACTTCATCATCCCAGATGTAAATCTCAAATATTATACCTAGTTTTCTGCAAATGCTGAAAAATCTTTCTTCCATAGATCATTTACAAACTGCAGGTTCACCAAGAAGAAAATCTGCAAAGGTAAAATTGTGATTCATAAACTTTATGATTAACATGTAAGACAGCAATGAAACTGGAAGATGCTTCTAAGCTGTAAGTAGTGTGAACAGATAAACTATTATTTCTCAAGATATTTTTATTTTTGCTTTTCTTAATTCAGGAGAAGTTTTGCAGTGAAGGACACATTGAACCTCCGCCTACATGTGAAATGTAACTGTAGGTTTACTGGCTTTAAAGCAAAGACCAGTAGTAAGACCAGTCTTACTAGAAGATGAGTTGCAAACACAAATTGATGTTTGATTCTTACAATTTCTCCAAACTATATCTTTTTCTAACCCAACTTTCTTTTCTAATTTAACTATTTAAAATCCCTTCATAAAAAAAATCAAATACTTTTTCCTCATGTTAACGTTAATAAAAATATTTCTCAAAGTAATACAATACCAAAGCTGCATACAATACAGTATTGTTGCAAAAAAAGTTTATCTGTTTATCACCACTTTTTATGTGTCATAAAAAGTGGTCCCAACCTCTATGAAATCTGGATTTTAACAATTCTGAAATATTAGCTACAGGGCTGCTTCAACTTTTTCCTGTAATAAACTCAGATCTCTTGGTAATAAATCTTTATTTTTGGGGGACCTAATAAAAATATTTTGTGATGAGAACATACAGGCCTTGGAAAAAGTATTCATACCGTTTCAATTTTCCCACATTTTGTCATGTTCCAGGCACACATTCATTAAATGTGCATTTTATTAGGATTTTAGCTTCATTCTTTTCTACTATTTTTTTTTTTATAAATACAAATCTCAAACCTTTACCTTTGTTGTATTCAGTCCCATCTAACCTCACAAATTTAGAACAGATAATTATATATGAAAGACCACATATTAGTAAAACAATCTGTGTGTGATATGTTTACTGGAGTACATTCGTAAATAATAAAAGTAAAAACCAGCATCCTGAAGACGCCACATGGACCAGGGATGTGGTTGTGGAGAAGTTTAACTCGGACTTAGTTTACCAAACAACCTGCTTTATCCAGGCTCTATATCAACTCTAACTCTGGAAACAGAAAAATGTACATATGAAACTCTAGTCCTCTGCCCCTCCTCCACAAATCCAGCCTCAGAGCAAAGCATTTAGATGCAACAGCTAGTCTTTACATAACGACCGCTCCACTGTCACCCACTTTCCTTTCAGTGCTGAATGAGAAGCCTATTCATTTCATCCCTTTTACAGTAAGCGGTCTCAGATCAATTTTTAACTTTTCATACACTGAAACCTAATCAGAGCCATTGATCTACTTTCTGCTTTGTAAAATAAATCCGGTGATGCAATATTACTGCTGCAGGAAGACTTTCCATAATTTAGAAAATAGGTTGAGTTCAGGTAACAAAATTCCACTGTTAAAGAACACAGTGGCTTGAAAAAGCATTCATGCATTATGAACTTTGCCCACATGTTGTCCTTATACAACCTCACACTTTTATGTATTTTCTTGTGATTTTAGATGAAAGGTCAGTCTAATGTCTATAGCAGCTTTGCAGAGACTGAAATGTTTTTTCTATTCTTTGCAGAACAACTTCAGGTCAGTCAGATTGGACAGAGAGAGTCTTGCTACAGATTCCCAACAGGATTTAGGTTTCTGTTCTCAATTCCTTTGTATTGGTCTGTCAGATTAAATGCTGACAATGTACACTTATGGGTTCAAGGGGTGTGACTACATTTGCAAGGCACAGTCGCCATCTTTTCCTACCTGCTTTTTATATTTTATCGGTGTAAAACAGCATCTGTTAGAAATATTTGGGGTATTTGAGACTTTCAAGCAGAGTATATAATACATCAAGGTTGAGTTCAGGTAACAAAAATCTGAATCTCACATGTTAAAACCAGCAGCCTGAAGATAGAAAAATAGCAAGATATCAAAAATAAGCTTTCTACTAAAGTACTGTGCACCCAATTTGAGAGAAAATGTGTGTCATTTCTGCACTTCTTTGAGAGTATAAGTGATAATATGGAGCACTTTATGTTGCAACAGGTAGAGCGATACCAAAACAGTTTGACTTGTAGTATAAAAAAAGGCAGAGTCACAACCATCAGGGCATTAATCAGTATATTGTGATCCCTTTCTCAGAATCAAGAGACCAACTTTTAATCAAGTTACTGTAATTAAAAGTAACTATTTGGACTCAAACTAGTTGTAATTTATTTGTGAAAATTCACTCTAACATTTCCAATGAATCTTATTCTCTTTAATCAAGTAAAAATAAATAATTAAATAAACGTCTGCAAGACTTTTCGGCTTCCAAAAGCAATATGTTGATGATTTAAACAGAAAAGGTGCTTAAACAGCTAACAATAACATTCTGTACCCTCATTCAGAGAATCTCTTTAACTAACACAATTCTAATAGTTGCTTTATTCATTATTTTTCCATTGTGGCATAAACTTATTTTCAAAAGCAATTTTAGACCACAGTCTTTTTAATAAAGTGACGCATCCTGACTGGGATTCTCATCAATTGTGAGAATGATTTTATTAAGGAGCGAAAACACAGCAGCACGACCCACTGGTGTGTTTCCAGTAGCAAAGACAAAGCAGAGTTCATCAGTCAGGAAAGCTGGCTGCAGTGTGCAGTGATTTTCTCCACTTCTACTAATGAAGTGCTGAGTCGTAAAACAGAAAGCTGCAAACAAAAAGGTTGCAGCCCCGCAGAGAGTTAGAGGTAAGTGTGAGTGTTTTTATATTTCCAAGGAGCCACATGGCTTCTTCATCAAATACATTTTCAAGCAATAAGGTAATTTTGGAAGTTTGTCTATCATTTAAAGGTTAAGTTTGGTTGCAGGTTAGTTAGAAATCTTCTGATTTCTTCTGAAGAAATCAGAAGAAATATTTGGTTATTTTGTTGCCATTGTTTTTAAGCATCACAGCTGTCTTAGCTTACTGTTGGTAACTTCATTAAGTTTTACTTTGTCGAAATTGAATTTCCATCCAATTGATTCTGATTTATTTCAGTGATAAACAAAAGTTACCTTAGTCTTAAATGTGAAAATACACAAAAGGAAAATACAAACAGTATTTTTATCATCTTGTTGCACTGCAGACTCTGTTCGATATTTACATAAAAATTGAGGAAATACATGTGTAAAAATTGGAACAGTCCCTCATCTCAAATGCGATCTCCCCAGAACGATATCCTATTAAAAAATATTCTCTTTACACAGGATTTTGGTTGAGTATGAAATACCTATCGATTTGATTATTTGGGCATTGTCCTTACCTACTGATAGATTTTATTAGCTCGTCATGTTGTATTGGGTTTCTTTACATTTTGCCAATATATCATAGTGCTACCCTTGAAGTTGTTGTATTTTAAAGGGCTCTTAAGAGAAATTTAAATGAGGTATACATTTCCACATGCTATGGATAATCTGTAAATACTAACATTTACAGATTCAACTATTTATTAACTTTGTGTTAAGCTATTACACTGTAAATTATAAGAAAATTCAGAAGAAGATTCAAATACACAGATGATCGTCCTCAGAGATCCTTGAACGATTCTGATCATTAAGACAAAGATCAGAATGATGCTGCCCATGTGGAAAAATAAACAAATAAATCCTCTTGGATGATTTCAGACTCATAAAAGTAACTATATTTCTGTTGCTTGTAAACCTGACAGTGAACCCATTCAGCAGCCAAACTGTCTCCACATGCTATGGCTGTGTGTATGTGGCTTCACATGAGGTGAAAAAAACATCCAGATTTACTCCCACAGGTTGCATTGAGGCCTGGCTGTTTGCATGCACTGCAGTAAAGTGGTCTCTGAAGGTTTGGTAAATCTGTATGAGCTTTATGTTTCTGCGTTATAGCAGTTCTCCCCATTAAAGTCCTGCATCTACAGATACCACAGCAGGAGAATAAAAGCTCCCAAGTTCATTATTATCATCATTGCTGTTTATTCACTGTCATATCAGGCTCAGAAGACATAATAAGACATGCTCGTCTTTCTCTGGATCTGTTAATCTGTCTTACCTTTGCACCGTTCACAGCAGGCGCCAGTCTGTTTCACCACCAGAGCACAGTCATCAGAGACCGGCGGACATTTCTCCTGTTTACAGTCTGCTTTCCCATCCTGCAGGACAGACACAGGAAGAGAGCGCTGCTCTGTTATTTTTCAAATTTTTCAACTATCAAAACTCTGACTTTAGTCTAACTATTATATCACATTCTCATTTTATCTCTTCCATTATTTCCATCATGTTTTATCACTATTGACTATCAAAGTAAATTCTGTTTTTTTTTTTTACTTCTAAAATTTAGAAGTGAAATAAAAACTGTAACATTCACCCTAACATTTAGAATCTAAATGTTTAAATACAGCCATCATGACCAAGATACCATCTAATAAAGATGCTTTAAACTTTTCTGGTAAAGCCTCCTGAGGTGCTTTGTTCAGGATAATCAGCCCAAATGTAATTATTTAATATTCAGTCTTTATTACTCTGACATGACCTACCTTGGGGTTTTGATTTGAAGCACGAGCGCTACATAAGCCTTCAATTATTGATATTTTTTTCTTCATATTTAACAAAAAGCTCTTTAAGAATCAGTAATTGTGACCTGATGACACTTTTTTAAAATTTATAGCCTGATGTGGTGCAAATCCTTTTTGTTGGATCTTCTCTTTAGTGCCCAGGTTATGACAAAAAAATTCTCAATATATTATTAAGATGCTTTAGAAGAAACACTGCTATTATACAAATAGGAGCTAAGAAAAAATACTCAGTGATATGATTAAAGAAAGTGACACAGTGCTAAAGAATGTTCTAGAAAAGACAACCTGTTTAAAAATGACTGCTAAATAATAACATTTTTGCTTTTTAGTCATCTTTATCCCAAATTTTAAAATTTTAAAATAGACCTTCACAGGTGAGGGAGTAAGGAGTGAAAGGACTGAAATGTTTCTCTGCTTAAATTTATTTTAAAGGAAAAATGGCCAATAGCTCAAAATATAGTAGATGATTAATTACATGCTTATCAAAGAAAAGGCACATTTGAGTTTATTTAGGGCATATTTAACAGGAGAAATATAAGTAAAATTTTGACAAAAGGCCTCTTCACCACCTTTGATTACAGCAGAACTTGAAGCTACCATAACCCTAACCCTACCCTAATCTGTCACTATTCTGAGTATTACAAAGAAAAAGGGTCACATTAATCAAGTCAAGCATTTAAATATGTGTATACGTTACCTCTGCGTCCTTTCACAAATTAAATAGATGTTTCTTACTTAGATTTATGTGTGGTGGGGTTGTTTTGTTGTGTTTTGTCACAGCCAAAAAGTTGTGCTGTGACACTATGAACAAGCTAAACAAGAATAAACATTGGCTTCACTCTGTTCCTTTAGTGGTCAATTATTGGTTCATAAAATAGCCCTGTTTGTAATGCTGTAAATTCACCAAAATAAAGTTAATCTTAAAGTCAGGATGGAGAAACTGAAAACATGGTTAGATTTTTCAGCACAATGCATCTTCAGCAAGATCTGCATCTTCAGCAAGATATATCAATAATTTTTTTAAGTCAATAATTCCTTACCACTGATTAAAAAGTACTAGTTCTAGTACTAGCAAACTATTTAACCTATAACAAGACATTTCCCCATGTTTTGAGTGAAATAATCTGCCAGTGGAAATAGGAAATTTTAGTCAAGGGATTACTGACTTAAATTATGCTTCTAAAAATGTACCTGTAATTTCGACTTATTTCAAGTATAATGGGATATTTGCACTAGAAACTGGATCAAAAATACACAAGAATTTGTGTTTTTGCAGTGTGACATTTAGCCGTGTCTGAGCAGACAAATCAGCACCACCAAATGTGCAGGTATGAATGAAGAAGATCAAATTGAACAGAATTACTGTACCCACGCTATGTTTTTTTTCCAAATTCACAACTTGGTTTGAATTTTGCAGTCTGAGAAATAAAATATGGCTCAGCCTTGATGCTTCAGCTGTGAATTTTCACACCAGCACAACAAACCCCCTGTCGCCTCCAGAAACACTACGCACTGTGTCCGTCAGAGCTGTTACACACACGGTGGGAATGGTCAGAACCGGCGTCGCTTAATTCTCTCAAGTTTCACACCCAGTCTTTACTGCTGTTTTCTTGCCCACTCTGAGTGTGTTTTGCTTTACAAACTATGAGGGTTTGTAAAGCGGAGGCTGGCAGGTCCTGCGGCCCTGCGGCAGGAGGCTTCAACAAAGACGGATCAAACGAGTGCGAAAATAAACCCGGCCAGTTTTATATAGCTGCAGCTCTCCGAATAAACCCCAACCACACCGAGGTCAGATGATGTCATGACACGAGAGGAGGGAGGAGAGGAGCCGAGATGGAAAGAAGCAAATAATGAAGTGTAACAGGTCAGAGGGAAGACGACAGCTAGAGGAAAATGACAAACTCAGGATGAGATTCTGGTTTGTTGAAGGTTACTCTGCAAATCTTAAATTTCTTAACACCTGGTCATCAAACTCAAAATCTCATTTTATTGCATACAACAGGGATAAATTATGTCAAAATAAACTCATATTAATGAGTTCATCTTCATGAAGAAGCAGAAGAATTAAATGACTTGATTGATGTCAGTTCTTATCCTGAATCAACGGGATTGAAGAATTTAAATTGGCAAAGATACTTTTAATTTATAGGATGTTAATATTAATCATGGCATAGTAACTTAAAATATTACCAATAAAAGTTATCAGAACATTTAGTAAATATAAGTAGCAATGTACAATTGACATTCTTCTGGCTTTAGCTGCAGGATACAAACCAGAAGAAAATCCAACAAGGACAACTGAGCTTTACATCTGGTTGTATCTAATGTCCTCTTTTTAGGAGAATGATAAACTATTAATATATTTATTTATCTGGGTAATCAGTTTCATAGTTGATGCCAAAGGTGAAAGTATTTGTCATGGTCTCATTTCATGTTCAGAAACAGCCATCACTTTGACAACACAACCAAAACATAGTGAAATAAAGAAAACAAGGAAAATATTATAATAAATACCTAAATTAGAAAAATTCTGCTCTGTCGTCGATACAGTCTTTTAATAAGAGAAGGTATTTACATGTTGTGAATCTTAGACATGCTGCAACGTTCTTCAAGCCAAAAGATTTTCTTTTTTCTTCTAAATCGCTGCAGTATTTTGGAATGAATGCACTACTGGAAAGAAAGATTGGCCATGGATGTAGACCCACGAAATGGTGGAAATGTGACAAGTCAAAGTGCAAAACAACTAGAACACCATATTATCAATTGCTGATGAGGTGGTTCCTCAGACCACTGCTGTTTTATAAGCGTAGCCCCGGGCTCAGCCTGTAATTTTAAAGGGAAGCCGTGGATAAATTAGGAAAGCTACACAGTGGGTATTCAAGGAACTGCAAGGCAAAAGATTTCTATATATATTTAAACCGTAATCATCTATCATGGAAGACAGCCATAGCTGAGTTTGTGAAACTTTCCCATAGACTTGTTAAAGCTGACTGTAAACATGCGGTGAACTTGCTACTATAAGTAAAGCAACAGGAAACTCCTGAGTCTTGGTCCTGAGTATGCCTGCCGCAATAAGCAATAGCTCAATTAATTGCATGATGAATTAAAACAAGCTCAATACATCCCATTTGCACGATTTATTATTTTTCTCTTTTGTCTCTCTTTCTACCAAAAACTGGATGACAAAAGTCCTCATTCTGGTGCTTTTTGAAGCATGATTTTTTACAGACACTTAACAATTCATTTTATTTATTTATCTTGGATATTTACATCCAATAGCCAATGTCTTCCAGTTCCAGTGTTAAATGTTCATTAGAATTTAAAGTTTATTGGTCTTTGAGAATGTGTTCTTGTATTATTATGCTTTTAATATTATATTACTTTAAAATGGTCTCAAAACAACATTATTGTTTACGGCACGATTTTCTGTAAGAACTTATTGTCCAGCAATATTTGTTATTGTGACAGAACCAGTTCTGTATACATTTTTTTTATTGACCTATCTGTTTTCTAAATATCCTTTATTACACCCGGCAAACAATGACACACTAAAATCTAAGGAAAACTAGGTAGCCAATTAGCTAATCAGTTAATTTACTCATAACTTCATTCACAGGAACATGCAACCTCCACACAAAATGGTGGTGAAAACATCACGGCCAACCCTACATTTTGATATTGTAAATAACTATATCTAAATGTAAAGTTGACCGAACTCCAACCTTGTGTTTAACTGTAATTTAAATGTTTTAGTTCCTTTAATTAAGACAGAATCAGTTGAACGCTCCTCCAGACTAGTAGCAGTGTTGAGTAAGAAACAACACATTTCATTGCTATTTTTGTTAAAATTTCAAATTTCAGTTCAGGTTACCTTTCTATCTAGTGCACAGTCATCCACTACTTACTTCAACAAAAAAATAAATAAATAAATCATTTCAGTTTGTGGATGTGACAAAGTGGAACGAACATGATTAGTTTTGCAATGTACAGTAGCTTTAATGATAATAAATGTTTGAGCTGCATTTAAAAAATTTTTTTTTTAAATAAAAACTTGTGAATGTGCCTTTGAATTCTGCAAATCAGCATCTGGAAGGTCATGTCCTCCTTCGCCTCTGCTCCATCATCCATTAGCAGAGTATTGGTGGTACATGTGACCCACTCCACTGCTACCCTCGTTGCGCCGGGGTCAGTGGTCACACCGGGTCACCTCGCCTTATAAACACTTGAAATACCACCACGGCACCAAGGCTGCTTGACTGTCTGTGGCAGAGACTGAGACCCCTCCCCCACAATACACACAAACATTAAGAGGGATAAGGCACTGGTATGCTTATAAGTGGGTTTGTGTCAAAGGGAAAGTGATGCCAGTGGGCTGGTCTGTGGTTCTACAAATGCAGACGTGGTTTTGTTCGACTGCCTGAATTTACAACTTACTTTTCTTCACAGTCATCTGTTTGACAAAATGTAACCCAAACTCACGGTTGAACTTTAGTTAATGGGTTAAAACAATCAATCACAGACAATTTGAGCTGCTAAGATGCCGGATTTAACCAAGAACAAGAAACTGCAGAAGTAATCAGATTGTTTAAACTCAATCAGTGAAATTGAATAATTTACTAATGTGTTTATTGAATGTAAAAGGTCGACGTCTATAACCTAGCTGAGCAAAAGCCTTTTTCTGTTAGCTGCTCAGCTCCAACACCACATACTCAGACTGGTTCGGGGAAAAGTCTCTAATTGGGAAAGATGAAAATATTAAACTCAGGGTGGATATTATGAAATTATTTTAGAAAAGAAAGAAGGAGCCAATATGGGTTAGATTATGCCAGATAGCTGGGGGCTTTTTTTAAGACACTGCATTTCCGCAAAATACTGAGTCTAACCTTTTGATAGAATGGGTCAAATTTACACAAAAACTTTAATTGACAAGATTTGATTAAGTGATTCTATCTATGGTTTACATGATGTAGCCAATCCTGTAATCTGTCTTAATGTTACTATTGAAAAACTAAATGTTTCATAATGCCATTTGGGACAAAAGCTCTTATAAAAACACAAACATAAAATGCTGTACATCTGAGATACTGAACAATATTTTACCAACATAATTTCTTGAACGTTAAACTTAGGGTAGCTCTGCCACTCGGAGGCGACAGTGTTCATTGCTTCACCTCATTGTGTTTCTTAATATTGTTTCCTTTCATCTTTATTTTCCCCTTTCCTGTTTTACCCACATCCATAAAACTGTCCATCCATTTTATCATCTCCTCTTTAGGTTTCCTTTTATGTCAGATCCTGGTTATAGTTTTCTACCTAAACCGGCCTAAAATTAAATTAAATATCCTCTATTATTAATTCACCAAAACAAGTAATATTTTATACAGACTACTGTTTAATTCACCTTTCCTACTTAAATGTACTTCAAAGAAAGCTGCTGTGGAGAAGAAAGAAAGATCTAAAGCTTTCATCTTGCAAGCATCCTTTTCCTTTTCATGTCTTCAGGTCTGGTAAGGGGATGGAGAGATAAGGCGGCGTCACCTCATCACCATCAGCCCTTAAAATAAAACCCCATTTACGTCCATGGACCGTAACACCTCCCAACCTCTCAAACCTTAACGGCCTTTTCTAAATGTGACCTTTCACCTCACGTCCAAAACATAAAAGGCAAAAGCAGCACTCCAAGGAGACAAATGTTGCTGTGTCTCTTACTTTGTTTTTCAACAAGGAAGATAGTAAATTTATCTTGAAATGAATATAAGTACTATGGGTTGGATTGGGAAAAAAAAAGGTCATAATCCTTGAAAAAAGACCCGTCAGTTTTTAGGAAGCACATTTAAGAAGAAAGTTAACAGATGTGAAACAAACTCTCTGACATCAGTCCTGAAATATTTAAAAAGCCATTTCTAAGATTCACTTCTAAACTTACTCCAAGACCACATCAACAGCTCATTCAGCTAAATTTTATTTACAAATAATTTTCACAGGCAGAGAGAAGAGAGATCTTCTATTAACATTTTTAAAGTAGTCACATAAGGGTAAAAAATACACATCGTCACTTGTTCAGCATAAATCCACAATGAACAGTTTAAGAAGTTCTAACTTCAGATCTCCACACTATAATCGTTTCACAATCAAAAGGACAGTATGAAGAAGCCAAATTTCACTTCAAATCACACTGGATTTGCTGTTCTGCAAAAGTTAGAAAACTTGATTGTTCAGACACGTAATTCTCACTCAATTTTTCACTGGAATACGTCAGAAAAATCTAATTGACTGTCACATTGTCTACATGTCAAGTCAGGTTTATTTGTTTAGCACATTTCAGCAACAAGGTATTTCAAAGTGGTTTACATCATTAAAACATCCTACAGTCATCAATTATGAGAAATGCAATAAACATTACATTTTGTCACATGCTGTCATCAAAATCATAAAGAAAATACACATCAAACATGTTGATCAATGTTCCAGTTACTGCTAATCAAGGTCAACTCTGAACAGGTGGTTCCAATTAAAATTAAATCACACATTTTTATTATTTTTTTAAATATGAAATACTTTGTGCCTTCTGCAAGTCATTGGTGCATTGCGCTAAAGCTTAAAAAAATAATTTTCCAATTTGGAACTTGGAATTTCTGCAGAATTTTATAATTTTTATTGTAATATTTAACTTTTATGACAACAAAACAAAATATAAAAAGGATAGCACATAGTATTTGAAAGTAGCAAAGTACTTTATTTGCTTTGACAAATATTTATTAATATTTTTTGGGCATCTTTTATTTGTTTCGACATGTACAAACCAAAAACAAAAAGGCATAGTAGTACTTCTAGGAACATGATGAATTAAATTATGTTGCTGCTGATGAATTTCTGTTGATTGACTTTTAAAATAATTTTATTGATCCACAGGGAGTCAACCTCGTTTCTCATGCCACACTAAAGCCATAAGGTTGTTTAAATAACTGAATTCCAACAGTTTCTCCATCAGATATTTCATTAAAGCAAATGACACGCACTTATTATGAACAGAAGACAAGAGGTTAGAATGTGCATCTATTTTTTAGCAAAAGCTAAACATGGCATTTATGCACATTTATAAGTATTAACAGAAGGCAAAAAAAAAAAAGGCACCAGATAACAGAGCTGCTGTTTTCCTATCAGCTGTCTATCAAGTAAACCTACCTCCTGTATTGATCATCTACTCTTTCGGTTGAACAACCTTTGACCTTCCTCAGAGGTCGATCCCTGCTACCGGGTGTAAAAACTTCCTCACAGAGCTCTACTGAAATGTTTGTTTGATCAATTAACAGCCATCAGCGTCGGCTGTTATCTCCAAGGATGAAATAATGCAGACTTGTTCTGCTATTCATAGAAAATGCTCATAACAAGATGAGCTGGGAAAAAGTTTGTTTGATTCAGCGTCACTTCCTAGTGAAAAACAACTCGACTGATCAAAGCTCTCCGTTTTTCACATTTCATTATATTGTGTTTCCTGTCAACATCCGTCTATTAAATAATCCAGTATTTACACTGAGGTTTCATTTGAGATTTCTTTTCTCTTTCTCACAAAACAACCTCTAATCAGCATCTACAGCACAAATATACAGAGTCTCAT
Source organism: Poeciliopsis turneri (assembly GCA_922788865.1). Classification (NCBI taxonomy): domain Eukaryota; kingdom Metazoa; phylum Chordata; class Actinopteri; order Cyprinodontiformes; family Poeciliidae; genus Poeciliopsis; species Poeciliopsis turneri. Next base: position 2,501,416 of record CAKLNU010000640.1, on the reverse strand, counting down.
ATTTCGGCTCTGATTTGGGTCATACGGATATTTATTTTAGTCAGTTTCATGAATGTTGCCATGTGAAGAGATGAGGATTTAAAAACCCTGCTCAAACAAATCTAGAATGAATTGTTTTGCAAATGTGGAACAGTATTCGGTAACATTGTTTACTTTGATATTTATGTCAAACATGCAAAATATGTTGGTGAAATGTTTATATTAATTACACTGTACAACAGAGGTATTAGTTAACGAATGACAAAATGTTTGTTTTAAAGTTGAGAAATGTTTTAAACATTGAAAAATTCTGATTCTTGTTATTCTCAAATTATTTACTTTATTTTTTAAATACTTTATTTAATCTGGAAAGATCATTTCATTTCAACGTCTCAACATTCAACATTATTTCTTGACAGCAAAACAGCATACATAAAACCATTTTTCATATTATTAAAAGAACAAAGATAATTGAAATTATAATAACGACAAACTGCAAACAAAATAAATCAACCAAAGATTTGTTTGGTTGATTTATCTTTGCACTTGACGGATTCTAGTGGAAAAAATGTGCTTGACTGCTGCGTGATAAAGTTTTAGAAGCTATTTTGTTTCTAATTGTAGTTCTTGTCAGAGCAGCTTGTTTGCTTAGCTGTCAATGCTTTTCATCAGGAATGCAATTAACCAAGTGTACCAAGTATCTTCATTTTCTTCCTAGCAATATATCTGAGACTAAACTCCAAATGGCACAAATGCATTTCTTTTACTCTGTTTTCTCATCTCCTCAAATGTCTTCTTTGTTTTGTTTGAGGCTTTACAACCTTTTTTGTCATCAACAGAAACAGAATTTGATTTTCAGTCACAGCCAAACCTTTACAGTCTTGTTTTTCTTTTAGTTTGTAAAATAACTTATATGCAAACACTTTTAAATTGATTTTATTTCATATCTTGTCCATCAATAATCTTTCTCAGTTTTTCCTTACGAGGTTGCATGGAGCTGCTGCCTATCTCCAGCGGTCATTGGTGAACAGGTAGTGTAGAGGAGAAGTTAGAGTAATCAGCTAACCTAACATCCATGTCTTTGGACTGTGGGAGGAAGCCAGAGAACCTGGAGAGATGAGATCCAGATGCTATGATCCATTCTAGCATTTGAACCCAGGATTTTCTTACTGCAAAGTAAGGGTGCTACCAACCATTCCAATATTCCACTATTTCATATCCCTTAATTATCAAATAAATAAATAAAGTTGGAATAAGTTAGAATAAAATAAAACAACCTCAATCAGAGTTTTTCATTGATATTTTGATGCCAATAAGCTGTGTTGCACAATATCACTTGTGCATATAGGTGATATAGTTCATAAATATGTAGAAGTAGTTATCCTGATAGGCTGACATTTTAATCCTGAGGAATTAAAATATCTTAGATTTGAGTTGATAAAATCTGCATAAACTCTGTTTCACATTTTTATTTTTCTTTCTTTCTGTTATATACACACACACTAAATGTCAAACAAGTGGCACACAAATATAGTTACTTACAACAGCATTTGTTGAACATAAACCTGAACTTTAGTTGTTCCTATTCCTGACAGGGATGTATAAATCCAGCTTTACAGACAGGGATTGTGCAAACTTTAAAACTGATGCTCATCCACCATTTTGAACTGTTTTTGTCATTGCTAAGTCGTTCACCAGAAATAACATTTCCTGACCTAAAAGCTAGGTCTAAGTGTTCTGACTCAATGGAGGGACACAAACAGACGTCCGTGTAGGTCCAAGACATTCTGAAAGAACTGCATCTGCTTGATGGGATGTGAAGGGGAAAAAAGAGCTGATCTGGGGGTGAAGGAGGAGAGGAAGAACCGATGAGAGAGTGGAAAAAGACATGCAGATGGACAGACAGATAGACGAGGATGATGAAGAGTGTGACAGAGATGGACTGACTCCTGCCAAGATAACAGATCGCCATGGCGACCTGTTTGTCAATCAGTCTGTCAGCCACATCCACTCTCTGCTCTGCCTCAGCCTGGACACGCACAATGGACCCTCTGTGTGTCCATACATGTGTGTGTCCATACTCTGGACTCAGTGAGCAGACCCCCTTCTCCTCCTCCTCTGACCCATGTATAAGTGACACTGGAGACCCAGTGGCTTGTTACCCCCCAAAGGGACTTCGTGGTGACATGGGACCCTATCTGGAAGTGCAGAAATGATTGTGTCGATCATGCAACACTGAATTTAACTTTTTCTTCCACACAGTTTGGAAAACTGAACTTTATCTTCCATCAAGTCGCAATTATTCAGAAAAAATTAGAACGAAAAAGATCCAAACGTTTGAGGTAGTGAACAGAAAGTGAAGTTGAGGGATGAAACAGCACAAGTCAGTCATGCTGAGAAAGAACCAAAATAAAAACAAAAGTATTTTACAGGAGAAAACAGAACAAAAGAAGAAACCCAAAATCTAACAGAAGAAAATAGGTTAAACTTAAAAAAAAAAAGCCTGACCAGGGTGTATGTAAGGCTATGAAGGGATATAATGTCTATGTGTGTGTTGAGGAAAAGGGGGGCTGATATGTAAGTGTGTGGAGTGGAGGGGTTAAAGTAGAGATGAAAGGGCAGCCATTGCCTGCTGACGACTGATATCATTCAGCAGGACTTTGCTGATGTCTGCCTGATAACACAGAGGACAGGGGAACCTCCCGCAACCAACCAGGAGCCAGACAGTAGCTGAGGTTTATGATACACGTGAAGTATCAGAAACTAGAGTAAAAAAGGTGAATTTGGGTTGTTATTCTGTGAGCTTTCTAAATGTAAAGACAGATGTTGCCTTGCAAAAGTATGGATAACAGAATTATCAAGTGGAACATTTTTTAAAATGAAAATCTGAAGAGTGATGTGGATTTGTATTCACCCAAAATAATTCAAATGCATTTAGTAGAGACGGGCAAATTGATCCAAAATATCAGTAATCTCAATACCATGTCAGCTTTGATTTGCTTTCAAATGATGTTTTTTTTTTTTTTTGTGCTTTGTCAATGTAGGAAAAAATGCATGGATATCATGTTAACATCTTACTAAAGCATAAAATCTCTGTCCAATTTCTGTCATTCGTCTGGATAGATGACTAAAAAATAAAAAAATACAAACTCACCTAAAGGCTCCTTGGCATCAGATTATTACCAAAATATGCAGCATAGCACACCTCCAGCTTTTAAATAAAATCCTATGAAAAACAGTTTCCTTAAGTAGTCACTAAATTAATAGAATTTATCTGTGAATGGATTAATTTTAGCATCAATGCAGCTGTTCTTTGAAGGCTTTATAGGTTTACTAGAGAAGAATAGTGAACAGACAACATCATGAAGATGAAGGGACACAGCAGGGATAAAGCTGCAGAGAGGTTTAAAGCAGGGTTAGGCTATAAAACAAATCAACAGCAGCAGCAAACTAACAAAGATATGGACCTCCACTTAAAATAACAGTCAGGCAAGAAGAGTATTGATCAGAGAAGCAGCCAAGAAGCCCATGGTAACTGGAAAACCTGCAGAACTCCACAAATCAAGTGGGAAAATCTTTTTACAGGACAACTATTAATCATGACTTTATGGATGTATGTCAAAGCCACAAATGAATGAAAGCCATAAGAAGTAAGAGAAGACATGTAGGGAAACCAGCAAACATGTGGATGAAGGCATTCTGGTCTGATGATACCAAAATCCAACTTTCCAACCTTCAAAAACAAAACCACATGTGTGATAGAAAATTATCCCTGCTAACCCAGAAAGAGGTTAGAAAGGTTGTGGTAGTATCAGTGTTTGTGATGCTTTTCTTCAGCAGGGTCAGTGAACCTAGTGAACAGACATCAATGGAGGTTAACACTCAAAACCCGTTTGAGGCTGAAGAATCTGTTCCAGAGATTCACCTTCCACTAGGAATCATATCCATCTGGTAAAAGGTCTAGTCAAAGTCCAGAGTTAAATCCAAAAGCGTCAGCAACTTTACAAAGAGCAATGGACAATTATTTCAGTTTGAGTAAAGTACCTCAAAGTGTAAGATTTAAATAAAGGGAAAGATCGTTTTCCAAAATATTCGTTCAGTTGAACTGAAGTGCATGCATGGTCTATCTGAAATGAAACATGGATGAGAAATGACATCATGTAAAAAAAAAAAAAAAAACAATTCCAGGGGTCTAAAACTTTACAATGGCACTTCATAAAAGATAAGCAGGATTTATCTACAGGTAGTCTGGATTAATTTATGATGCTGTGACTTACAATATTAACGCACCAGAAGTGTTATGTTTCCTATGCGACTGTCACAACCGTAACGTAACCTTCAAATACAACAATAAAGATACCAAGTCTGTACAGGACTGTTTTACATTTGACACAATCTGTGCAGAACTCAGTTTCTCACACATCTTCTGGACAATCTGTTGGCTTGGCCGGCGTGTGACTCCGTCAGCTGAATGCACTTAGATGATAACTAAACATGCAGACTCTCAAAGTAAACAGCAACTTTCTCCTCCTGATTTGTATGGAAGCTGTCAAACAAAGCTGTGGTAACATTTCCACTGTCAGCTGAGAAAAATGCAGCTCAAACTGTTAATTTAGCGGTTCCTGAAATTTAGGTCCGGACCCAGCTGTTGCTTGTCAGACACAATGTGCAAGAGATGGATGGGAGAAATAATCACAAATTAAAAATTGTTGCCTGAAGCATGTTTTCTTAAAGATCATTGAGGTTGTTTGTCATGTCATTATATTTCTGTTGAGTTTATTTATTAGCACATAAGTAAATATCTGCACATTTTGACAAGAGACAGCAGTGGGTGAATATTTCTACTGCTCTGTGTCAGAAGAAAACTGCTGATCTAAGTCAATGGAAATATTGTTTTCAAGTTTCAGGATCAATAAATAAATCTTTTTGACTGAAACAATTTATATACTTAACGGCTCTGATATCATCTATAAATTAGTAACACCTTCTGATGACTCCCAACACTCCAATACTCCATGAAAACAAAATGTTTCCTTCTGTCTAAATAATGTGTAAAGGGACGAACAGTAAAAGGTGAAAAGATGTTTACTGGTGTCTGAATCTGGATAAAAGTTGTTGGCTTTGTTCATTTTGAGCAAATTAAACAAGCCAGCCAAATTCGACTGTCACTGTCTTTATTTTGGCTGCATTCAGACAGCAGCTATGAGATAAACAAAGTCATATGTCCACCCAACCTCCCCACTCCACTAATTAGATACACCTGTTCAATTGGCCAACAACATGGCAGCAACCTGCTGAAGTTCAAACTGAATGTCAGAATAGACAAAACTGGACATTTAGTTACCAGATGGATTGTTTTGATTCAGTGAGATCTCTCTGGTTAAAGGACAAAATATCTGGTGAGCTGCAGTTCAGTGGATGAAGATACCTCTGATTTAAGTCAGCGATATCAAAGGCAATAACAGCTGAAATGACCATTTTCACAACACCTTACAACTGAGAAACCTAAAAGCAGATGAGCTACAGTAGTAGAAAACACCCTTTGGATCTTTTAGATAAAGTAAGTTTTATTTAAACTCCACAGCTCCCTGGTTGTTGTTTATCATCATACATTCTTGTTCTGAGGGTTACTTTCAGTATAATATGTCACAAAGCTACAATCATCTCACCGTCACTGTCATAGCAGTGATATCCCTCAATTCCAATGGATCCAAAAACAAGAAGCAGATCATAGTGCAGGGTATTCTGGGTAAATACAACCAAACAAACACAAGAGTCTAATGCTAGTGGGAGAAATGGCTTGTGGTCTATTGCAAAAAAAAAAAGAAATCCTACAACTGCTAAAATCTGACGCGACTCCATTTTTGTTTATGAAGAAGGACGTTTCACTCTGTGTCTCCTTCATGTTATTTTCTTCAGTAGTTATAAGTGCAGTACCACCATATTCGAGGGGGTGAACAGATTTTTCAAAATGTTTAATTCATTTGACACAGTGCAGTGAGAAAGCAAACAGCACCAATTGAATCAAGTCTATCAAATTATCAGGTGTGAAAACACCTTAACTAGTGAAAGTCAGAGCTCAGATCTGGAAATGGATCTGGGATTCATTAAACACATGAATCAGCATCACACCTCCTTGCTTCCTGCAGGATAAACTCAGGTCAGATAACGGCATTTAAAAGCCAAAACTTTTCATTCAGCCAAAAATAAAGCGGTGACCAGAAAAGCCTCTCTGGTCCATTCTCATCCTCGGAAACAAAGAGCTCTACAGCAGTAATGGGGGATGTGGGGTCAAAGAGCACATGTTCCGGGAAAGAGTTGTCTCCCAACATTTTGTTGGTCTGTTTTAACAACTGCACCAAGGCAGGATAATGGGAACGCCTGGAACAAAAAGAAACAATACACACTTTGTATTTCACTGCAAGAAAAAGCTGCATCATGACATTTGATTTTGTTTTAAATTACAAACTGCTTACTGATGCAATTTGATGCCAGAGTTTACTATCTAATCAAATCGTTCAAAGCAAGCACCGATCTGTCATGAAACACCAGCTGAAACGATCCTGCTACTGTTGTAATCTTCCG